>JARQOD010000001.1:122848836-123070228 GCA_033576555.1 Oophaga sylvatica
AATTTTTTTTTCGAAGGGAACCACTATTTTTGTTAATCAGTTCCCTCTGACGTCACTGATTGTGTCCCTGGCTGCCTGAAGTGAAAGCGGAAAGCAATCAATTAAGCTTTCCCACTTAAGGGCCCGTCTCACATAGCGATATCGCTACCGAGATCGCTGCTGAGTCACTAGTTTTGTGACGCAAGCAGCGGCTCACCAGCGATATCGCTGTGTGGTGACATTCAGCGACGATCAGCCCCCCTGCCGGGTATCGCTGATCGTCGCGGGAAAATGTCAGGACCTTTTTTTGATCGCGGGTTTTCCCCGCTGACGGGCACACATTCGTGCGTGTAAACGGCGGAGACCAGCGATCCGCTGGTAACCAAAGGGTACACAGGGGGGTTTCCAGGTGCGGGGCTGTGCCTAGAAACCCGCTGTGTACCTTGGATACAGCGCCCTGATGCGGGAAAGCTGGTATCCAAGGTACACACGGGTTTCCAAGCGCTGCGCGGTGCCTGGAAACCCGCTGTGTACCTTGGTTACCAGCGGATCGTGGTCTCCGCCTGTCACACGCAGCGATGCGTGCCTGTTCAAGGGAAACCAGCGATCAAAAAAAGGTCCTGACATTTCTGCGACGATCGCGATACCGGCGGGGGGCTGATCGTCGTGAATGCCCACAACAGCGATATCGCTGGTGAGCTCGCTGATGCGTCACAAAACTAGTGACCAGCAGCAAATCTCGGTAGCGATATCGCTATGTGAACGGGCCCAAAAGCGATGTTACCCGCATTTGTCGCGGGCCCAGATCGCTGCCTGACTCCCGGGTTTGGCAGCTCAGCAGCGATCTGTAGCGATACACCAGCGATCCTGAAAAGTGCACATCGTTGGGGACGCTGGTGTATCGTTATGTGACACCCAGCCTTACTCTCCTGTCAGGCAGGAGAGGAACTCATTCATTTGGGGTTTACTGTGAGGCTGCAGCATTAGCTGCGGTCCCTGCAGTAAACATTAACCCTTTCTAAAGGATTACACCGTGGGACCTGACTGTGCATGGGATAGGTAAGAATAATTTTGCTTTTTTATTTTATTTTTATTACAGGAAATGGTTTTTGCAGTAAAATAAAAGATGGTCAAAAACATGTGTCTTTATTTCATTAAAATGATTTTTAATTAAAGTGTGTGTGTTTTATTTTTATTTCATGCAATAGGATTAATAATTGATAGTTGTCTAATTGACAGCTCTCAATTATTAACCTGGCTTAAGGTCACCTTTCAATAGCAAGGTGGCTTTAACCCCATATTAACCCATTCGCCACCGCTACAGGGCAATGGGAATAGACGGGCAAAGTGCCAGAAAGGGCGAATCTAATTATAGATTTGTCTTTCCTGGGGTGTCTGGGGGCAGATGTTAGTAGCCGGGGGGGGCCAAAAATAATGGTCCCTCTCTGGGCTATTATTATCTGCCCCCACTCACTGGCTTTGTCTGTCTGGTTGCGAAAATAGGGCGGGAGCCCACGCATTTTTTTTCAGCAATTTTACACCTCATATATATATATATATACATGTCATTGAATTTGTGACACATATATAATATATATTTGTAGTTCATACACTTCTACATAGTATAATAGCCGCTAATTCAATTGCCGGCTTTTGTGAAAATGCAGAACCCGACATGAAATGACACTTGGTGTACATAGGGTTAACCATGTCTTTTCATGTCCTTTGCTATCTAATTTGCACAAACAATTAAATCAGTCTATGTGTGCAAAATTTCACACCTGTAGGGGTTAATTAAAGGTGTAAATTCGTAGCAAAAAAGTCCGTTTTTTTTACAACGAATTTACACCTTTAATTAACCCCTACAGGTGTGAAATTTTGCACACATAGACTGATTTAATTGTTTGTGCAAATCAGATAGCAAACGACATGAAAAGACATGGTTAACCCTATGTACACCAAGTGTCATTTCATGTCGGGTGCTTCTGTCTTTTCACTGAAGCCGGCTTTACCCGGCAATTGAATCAGAGGATATTTTACTATGTAGAAGTGTATAAACTATACATATATGTATATATATATATGTCACAATGACATGTATATATATATATATATATTATGTATTCTATGTGTGTATATTTAGTGTTTACAAGGAAAGAATGGGGTTTTTTAGTTACGATATTTTGTTCCCATAGACTTACATGGGACTTCCGGTATCGGTATCGGGTATCGCCGATATTTTAATGATATCGGCGATACCATTCCGATTCCGATACTTTTGGATATCGGAAAGTATCGCTCAACTCTACTCAGGAGCCAATGTTTAGTGTCTGCTGGGTCTGGGAAAGCCGTGTCTGCTGTGACTGTGGATATCAGATGTCCGTTAATACCTTATGTGATGACAGTGGTTGTGACTTCTCACAACCATTCCAGGTGAGCACATTCCCTTAAAATTTTACTGTGGAGTGTTACCACAGGTAAACACTATTGTTTTTTTTTTTTTTTTTTTCCTTTCCTCTTCCAGCACTTCTGCCTTAAAAGATCTGGAAGATGGAGGCCCGCATAAAGGAACTTTGCGGAGTGACTGATACAATCCTTTCAGATGTACAGACTTTAAAAACCCGTTTTGCAAGCCTACAGGACCTCACTAATCATAATTTGCAAGTGTTTGGACAGACTACCCAGGAATTGCGAGCCAGGATTGAGGCTCTAGAGGAACGAGCCCAGGCTCCTGCCATAACCCCGAGTTCTGGGATCCCCAAATTACCTCCTTTTCGTTTTGGCGGTGAACGTGAGAAATTCAGGGGATTTATTAATCAATGCAATTTATTTTTCTCTGCACATGCTTCACAATTTCCCACTGAACGATCCAAAGTGCTTACTGTAATCATGTTGCTTACCAATAAGGCTTTGATGTGGGCAAACCCTCTGATTGAGACTGAGGATGATTGTTTGAATCACCTTAATGCTTTTATTTCAGCCATGGGGCATATGTTTGATGACCCAATCGAGGTGCAACAGCTGAAGCAGCCATGTTAACTTTGCGCCAAGGTAAGCATTCAGTAGCTGAATATGCCCTGGATTTCAGGAGATGGGCTCTTGATACCACTTGGGACACTTCCGCTAAAAAATCTATTTTTCGGAAAGGGTTGTCTCCACTGATTAAGGATGAACTTGCTCGTGCCGACCCTCCCACTGCGTTAGGTGACTTTATTAACTATTGTATCCGTATTGATGCTCGTCTGACTGAACGCAGACAAGAGAGATGGTTCGAAAATAATCGCACTAACCTTTTACTACCTCCCTCCTCAGCTAAGGAACCTTTGAGTAGGATCACAAGGGAACCAGAACCTGAACCCATGCAGGTGGACTCTTTAAAAAGACGGGTTAGTGATGCACGCAAAGAACATCGTATAAAGGAAAATCTATGTTTCTACTGTGGTAAGTCAGGGCACTTCATTATAAACTGCCCCAGCCGTTCTCGTAAGACTACTGCAGCAGTCATTCACTGTGAGTGTTGTGAGAGGAGCTCTGTCATGTCCAAGCCTCAGGCTCCAGAGAGATCTGCTGCAAGAGATCTTGATTTCTCAGACTTAAACTCTGTTAGTTCTGGGGACGATGACGGTATAAACGCTGCAATTTTTCAAGTTTCCTCAGCGGTGTCCCAGCTGAGTTGTAAAAGAAACAATTCTCATTGCTTCCTTTCCATCAAACTCTGGGTTGACTCAGTCTGGGTGTCTAGCTCTGCTATGATCGACTCAGGAGCAAGTGGAAATTTTATGGATATCTCCTTTGCTCTGAAACAGGGGATACATTCAGTGAAGAAGGCTACTCCAGTACAGATGGAGACTGTGGATGGCTCTCTACTGACTTCTGGACCAGTGGATCAAGAAACAGAGCCTTTGAGGGTCCTTATGGGTAAAGATCATCAGGAGAAAATGTCTTTTTTGCTTATCTCTTCTCCCCACTTTCCCATTATTCTAGGGCTACCATGGCTGCAGGCGCAGAATCCTACGATTAACTGGGAGACCAAGGAATTACACTTTCCGGAGAAACAGATGAGTCAAGGAGTTTCAGCTTGCTCTGTTCCTAAAGGAACCATGTCAGTCCCTGAACTACCAGCTGTATACCAGGACTATGTGGATTTATGTGACAAGAAGAACGCTGATCAGCTTCCTCCTCACCGTCCATGTGATTGTCCAATTGAATTATTGCCTGGAGCCGAGATACCTTTTGGTAAGATCTACCCCCTATCGGGGCCCGAGCTAAAAGCTTTGAAGGATTATATAGACGAAAATTTAGCCAAGGGCTTCATACGCCCCTCTTCATCTCCCGCAGGTGCACCCATCTTCTTTGTGAAGAAGAAAGATGGATCTCTGAGACCCTGCATAGACTATAGGGAACTCAATAAGGTTACTATTAGAAACCGTTATCCATTGCCTTTAATCCCTGAGTTGTTGGAGAGAGTGCGGCATGCCAAAATTTTCTCTAAACTGGATCTCCGTGGGGCCTATAACTTGGTCCGTATTAGACCTGGGGATGAATGGAAGACTGCTTTCAGGTCACGCTATGGACACTTTGAATATCTAGTTATGCCTTTTGGTCTGAGTACCGCCCCAGCCACTTTCCAACACTTCGTGAATGATATCTTCAGGGATCTCCTAGATACATTTGTGGTGATTTATCTGGATGATATTCTAATTTTTTCTAACTCCACAGAGGAACATCATGGACATGTGAGAATGGTCTTAGAACGCCTAAGACAAAACCATCTCTACATCAAACTTAAAAAATGTGAATTCCATAGGACCGAAATTCAATTTCTGGGGTATGTACTATCTACGCAAGGGATTAGTATTTATGGAAGCAAGACCCAAGCCATCAAGGATTGGCCAATTCCTAGAAATGTGAAGGAGGTGCAGCGTTTCATCGGGTTTGCCAACTTCTATAGACGTTTCATTAAGAATTTTTCTGAGGTAGTGTCACCTATCACCCAACTTACCCGGAAACAGTCTAGGTTCTCCTGGACCCCGCAAGCTCAGGAAGCATTTTCCTGTTTAAAGGATAAATTTACCACCGCACCTATCTTAGTACATCCCAACCCCGAGCTTGCCTTCATAATAGAGGTGGATGCTTCAGACTGTGCAGTTGGAGCTATACTCTCTCAGAGAACAGGTGAGAAGAATGTCTTGCATCCCTGTGCCTTCTTTTCCCAGCAGTTGTCTTCGGCTGAGAGGAACTACATGTGGGCAATAGAGAATTGTTGGCCATTATTGCCGCCTTCAAGGAATGGAGACACCTTCTTCAGGGAGCTACACAGCAAATAGTCGTCCTGACAGACCATCGTAACCTTGAATTTATCAGGTCGGCCAAGTGCCTGACTCCTCGCCAGGCTCGCTGGAATCTTTTCCTAAACCAATTTAATTTTGTCATTTCTTATAGACCAGGATCGCGCAATGGAAAGGCTGATGCACTCTCTAGGATTCATTCAGCAGAGACACGTCCACTTACTCCTCCTAAGACTATTCTTCCTGACTCTAGATTCCTGGGAGTGATTCATAATCAAGACCTACTTAAGGACATCAAGGAAGCATACCGTGCGGATTCTTTGTTGGCTCAACCCCCAAGAGACGTAAGTCTTGTCTTTAAGAATGGTGTGTGGATTCAGGGACAACGTCTGTATATACCTGAAACAGTCAGATTGAGAGTATTGCAACTCATCCACGATTCCAAGATAGCCGGGCATAGGGGAATTCTAAAACACAAGAATTTATTTCTCGTTTCTTTTGGTGGCCCACTTACAGGAAAGATGTCTTAAACTATGTCACTTCATGTGAAGTCTGTGCAAGATGCAAAACACCTCGCTCCTCACCAACTGGTCTGTTGCAACCTCTTCCCACCCCGTCCCGCCCGTGGGGATCCATTTCTATGGACTTCATTGTGGAGTTACCAACCTCTCAAGGGAAGAACACCATTCTAGTGGTGGTTGACCGTCTAACAAAGGCAGCTCATTTTATCCCTTGTGTCGGCTTACCCACTGCAAAACAGACATCAGACTTGATGATTAAGAATGTGTTTCGCTTACATGGAGTACCGGATGAGGTCATTTCGGATCGAGGGGTGCAATTCACTTCAAGGTTTTGGCAAAATTTCTGTGCAGCATTGGACATTAAAGTAAACCTTTCTTCTGCTTTTCATCCCCAGACTAATGGACAGACAGAACGAACCAATCAGACCCTGGAGCAGTATCTCCGCTGTTTTATCTGCCACCTACAGGATGATTGGGTGGATCTACTTCCACTGGCTGATTTCTCTATAACAACTCTCAGAGCGCCTCCACTAAGCAGTCTCCTTTTTACTCCAATCTAGGTTATCATACTAACATTCTTCCTCGATTTCCCATAGATACGCCCTTGCTGGCAGTGGCTGAAAGAATCACTTCTTTACAAAAGAATATGGATCTTCTAAAGGAAAATCTAGAATTGGCTCAGGAAAGGTACAAGAAAGCAGCAGATAAATTTCGTAAACCTGCACCAGCTTTCAAGGTAGGAGATTTGGTCTGGCTGTCAACCAGAAATCTTAAATTAAAGATTCCATCGTCTAAATTGGGACATAAGTACATTGGACCTTATAAGATCAATAAGATTATAAGTGCTGTTGCTTGTCGTCTTCAACTGCCCAGAACTATGAGAATCCACCCTGTCTTTCATGTATCCCTACTAAAGGCTGCAACACCCAATACGTTTCCTGGACGTTCTTCTCCTTGCCCTGACCCAGTGCTGGTCGATGGTCAGGAAGAATTTATGGTGGAAAGGATTCTAGATTCCAGGTTGTACAGAAATCAGTTGCAATATTTGATTAAATGGCAGGGCTACCCAGTGGAGGACAACTCATGGGAACCAGTCAATAATGTAAATGCTCCTCGCCTGCTCCGCCAGTTTCATCAGAGGTACCCTGACAAGCCTGGTCTGAGGTCATCCGGAGGTTGTCCCTAAAGGGGGAGTAATGTAAGGTTCTTTGTCTTGTTGACATGTTCCTTGAAACTCAGTTTTCCGCCGGCCATTTTGCTTTCTGTCTTTCTGCAGCTCTTGCCCTCAGTTAATATGGAGTTTCCAGTTTTCATGTTCCCGCCCTGATTCTTCCCTCTTGCTTCTTAAGCAGCCTCAGCTGAACAATCAGTGCTCCTGAATCAAGCCTCAGTCAGTCTGCGACCTGACTCCTGGAAGCCTTGGACTTGTACTCCAGCTATTCCCTACTGAGGAACCTTGGAACACTTTTGGACTCTGGAAACCTGCTGTTTGGTGAATCCATGTTTGCAGAGGAATTACGGTACAGAGAAGAGATACTGAACCTGCTTTGGAGATTTATTGTAGTGCTTGAAGTTACTCTGGCCTGCTGTGTCTCCTGTCGCTGTTCCTGCAAACTGTGTGAACTTTTCAGCATGCTTGTATGAAGTAATACAAGTCATTTCATTTCAACCTATGTCTCCTGTGTTTCCTCGCACCCAAGCACAAGACGCTATAGGAACTGTACACTATACATGACAATGTCACTGTCCGGAAATGCGGAAGACGTCACAGCGGTGGAGCAGGGAGAGGTAAGTATTGCAAGTGCTGGGGCCCTGAACAAGCAGAGGGGCATACTCGTGGGCACTGGGAACTGGCACAGGGCCCCTCATAGTACGCCGGTGTCTCTGATGGCGAGTGGGCACCCCCACCTGCTCAGGGCCCCTGCACTTGCCTGGGTGCGCCACATGCTGACGCCAGCCCTGTAGGAGGGACAGCCCAGTTAGGGAGGTGTTGTGAATGTGTTAGAAATTAATTCTGAGCAGAAGCTCCCTCTGGTGGTTACAAACAGTGCTGAACCATTCAATGAAGATTGGCAATCAGGAGTTACAGACAGGTCTGATATAAGGGAGGTTCCCTCCCATCATGGTTGCCGGTGATCAATTGTTCTTGTCTCAACTGTGGTTCCTGGTTCACTTGGAAGCTTGCTGAGTCTTGCCTCTTCTCCTGCTCTCAGATAAGATATTTTCTGTTTTTAATTTTGTGCTTGCTTTTTGCATTGTTCCCTGCACTTCTGTGGAGGTCGGCCAGGTCCCCTCCGGGGGCTTGTGCTCCTCTCAGTTTATCTGAGCCACTGTTATTTGTTCATTTGCCTTTTTCAGTTTATTCAGTGGTTGTGGCTTTGTTTTGTTACACCAGAGAACTAATTTAGGTGGTAGAGGTCGTGTGATCTCAGGTGTTTTTGCAATTAGTAGAGTTGGTATTTTTTAGGGTTTTTTGGATTGCAGTAAGTGTCCTTCCTATCCTTTTTCTTTCTAGGCAGATTGGGCCCCAACGTTTGCTCTTACTATTTTCTGTCTGTGTCTGTATTTCCTCTTGTCTAACCGCCATTACATGTTTGGGGGCTTCCTATGTTCTTTGAGGATCTGCTCCGGGGCAGATAGCTTTCCTCTTTCTATCTTTAGGTGTAGTTAACCTCTCAGGCTGTGACGAGGCGTCTAGGACCAACGTAGGAACGCTCCATGGCTGCCTTTTGTTGTTGTGGTTAGTCAGGGTACTGCAATCCAGTAGATTCCAACCTCTCTGGTGTATTGCCATTTTTGCCTGCTCTCCTCAGCTACCAAATCATAACAGTATCACCGGCCCAAACTAAAAATTATATGGTACTCAACAGAAGGGAAAAATAATAAAAGGAAAAAGAAAAAGGGAAGTTGTCAAATTTTTTTTTTCTCTGTTTGTTACATTTTTTCCCTCTTTTTCTCTGGGTGCTGAGGAGGAATTTTTTTTTTCTCTCAATGGAGTTTGCACAGTTGTCTGGACGTGTGGATCAGCTTGCCACTGAAGTTCGGAGTATTGCTACCTATCTTGCAGGGTTGCCGATTGTGGAACCTAGGATCTCCATGCCAGATTTATTTTTGGGGGATCGAGCTAAATTTCTGAATTTCAAAAATAACTGCAAGTTGTTTTTTGCCTTAAAACCTAATTCCTCAGGGAACGCAGCACAGCAGGTTCAAATTGTCATCTCTCTCCTGCGCGGCGATCCTCAGGATTGGGCTTTTTTCCTGACACCTGGGGACCCTGTTTTGAGTAATGTTGATGCATTTTTTCTGGCTGTGGGGTTATTGTATGATGAACCTAATGTCACTGATCAAGCTGAAAAAACCTTGTTGGCATTAAATCAGGGGCTTGAGGACGCTGAGTTGTACTGTCAGAAATTCCGAAAGTGGGCAGTCCTGACCAAATGGAATGACGATGCTTTGGCAGCCCTTTTTCGGAAGGGTCTGTCAGAGAATGTAAAAGATGTTATGGTGGGTTTCCCTGCTCCCTCTGGTCTCAATGATTCTATGTCATTAGCGATTCAAATTGACAGACGTTTGCGTGAGCGTAGAGGTATGCGTGGAATAGTGTTGCCTTGTGAACCAGCTTCTGAACCCATGCAGTGTGATAGAGTGGCTTCTGAGGCACAGCGTCATGAGTTTCGAAAAAGCAATGGGTTATGTTTCTACTGTGGTGACGCCTCTCATGCTATTTCAGTCTGCCCTAAGCGGGGAAGACGTTTTGCACGCTCAGTTGTCTTGGGTAGTGTTCAGACTAAATTTCTGTTGACTGTTACCCTGATTTGCTCCCTGTCCACATTTTCTGCTCAGGCTTTTGTTGATTCTGGAGCAGCTATTAACCTGATGGATTTTGATTTTGCTAAACGTTGTGGGTTTCCCTTGATACCCCTACTGAAGTCTATACCACTACTGGGGATTGATTCTACCCCTTTGGCTGAGAATAAACCCCAGTTCTCTACTCAGGTGATAATGAGGGTTGAACCTGATCATCAGGAGAGTTGCAAATTTTTGGTGCTGAATAATCTGCATGACATTATTGTACTAAGTTTCCCTTGGTTGCAGTCTCATAATCCTGTTTTGGATTGGAAATCTGTGTCTGTAACCAGCTGGGACTGCCAATGTGTTAATGCCAACCACTCCTGTTTTTTCTGCCTCTCTCCAGGCTCAGGATATTCCTGACTTTTTGACTGATTTTTCTGATGTGTTTAGCGAAAGTAAATCTGCATCCTTGCCCCCCATAGGAGCTATGACTGCGCTATTGAATTAGTGCCTGGTAGTAAATTCCCTAAAGGTCGCCTTTTTAACTTGTCTGTACCTGAACATGACGCTATGTGGTCTTATATCAACGAGTCATTGGAGAAGGTCATATCAGACCATCTTCTTCACCCTTGGGTGCCGTTTTTTTCTTTTGTGGCCAAAAAGGATAGTGCATTAAGGCCGTGTATTGATTATCTTCTCTTGAACAATATCACTGTGAAATATCAATATCCGTTACCCTTGATTTCTGACCTGTTTTCAAGGGTGAAAAGTGCTACTTGGTTTACCAAGCTTGACCTCAGGGGGGCGTATAACCTTATTCGCATTAAGCACGGGGATGAATGGAAGATGGCGTTTAATACCCCAGAGGGGCATTTTGAGTACCAAGTGATGCCCTTTGGGCTCACTAATGCTCCTTCCGTCTTCCAGTCCTTCATGAATGACATTTTCAGGGATTTTGTGGATAAATTTCTGATTGTTTATTTGGATGATATCCAATGACTGGGACTCTCATGTGAAACATGCTCGGACTGTGTTCCAGATTTTGAGAGAGAATGCTCTATATGTGAAGGGATCAAGTATCTTTTTGGCGTACAGAGGATCTCATTTCTGGGATTCATTTAGTCCCCATCTGTTATTGAAATGGACTCGGTCAAGGTTCAGGTCATCTGTGATTGGGTCCAGCCTACTTCATTAAAGGCTCTTCAGAGATTCTTGGGTTTTGCCAATTTTTATCATAAATTTATTGGTAATTTCTCTGTTATTGTTAAACCATTGACTGATTTGACCAAAAAGGGTTCTGATGTGGTGAATTGGCCTCCTGAGGCAGTCTCTGCGTTTCAGGAACTTAAGCAGAGATTCACTTCTGCTCCTGTTCTACGGCAGCCTGATGTTTCTCTGCCATTTCAGGTGGAGGTTGATGCCTCTGAAATTGGGGCAGGTGCCGTTTTGTCCCAAAGAGATCCAGAGACCTCTAAAAGTAACCCTTGTGCCTTTTTCTCTCGAAAATTTTCTCCAACTGAACGTAATTATGACGTGGGTAATCGGGCGTTATTGGCCATGAAGTGGGCTTTTGAAGAGTGGAGACATTGGCTGGAGGGAGCTAAACATCAGGTGGTGGTCCTCACGGACCATAAGAATCTGGTTTATCTGGAAGCAGCCAAGCGACTTAATCCTAGACAGGCCAGATGGGCCTTGTTTTTCACACGTTTCAATTTTGTGGTTTCCTTTCTTCCTGGCACTAAGAATGTTAAGGCGGATGCCCTCTCGAGGAGTTTCCTTGCGGACTCTCCTGAGTTATCTGATCCTGCTGTTATTTTGAAAGAGGGTGTAGTTCTTTCCGCCATCTCGCCCAATTTGAGACTGGCTCTGGAAGGGTGTCCGGAGGATAAACCCGAGCGCTGCCCTATTGGGAAATTGTTTGTCCCAGACCGGTGGAAAAAGAGTGTGATGTCTGAGATTCATTGTTCCACGTTGGCCGGTCATTCCGGAATTTTTGGTACCAGAAACTATGTTAGTCGGTCCTTTTGGTGGCCTACTTTGTCTCGTGACGTCAGGGAATTTGTGCAGTCCTGCAGGACTTGCTCTCGCTCCAAGACTTGCTCTCTCTCTAGTGGTTTGTTGATGCCATTGCCTGTGCCCAAGAGACCATGGACCCATATCTCTATGGATTTCATTTCCGACCTCCCTGTTTCTCAGAGAATGACCGTTATCTGGGTGATTTGTGATAGGTTTTCCAAAATGATACATCTTGTGCCATTACCTAAGTTGCCTTCCTCCTCCGAATTGGTGCCTTTGTTCCTTCAGCACGTGGTTCGGTTACACGGCATTCCTGAGAACATTGTGTCTGACAGAGGAGTCCAGTTTGTTTCCAGATTTTGGAGGACTTTTTGTTCTAATGTTCTAAACTTGGTGTTCAATTGTCTTTCTCCTTGGCTTTTCATCCTCAGACCAATGGACAAACTGAGAGAACAAACCAGACATTGGAGACTTATCTGAGATGCTTTGTGTCTGCTGATCAAGATGACTGGGTCTCTATTTTGCCTAAGGCTGAGTTTGCTCTTAATAATAAGGCTAGCTCTGCCACTTTGATGTCTCCATTTTTCTGCAATTTTGGGTTTCATCCTCGATTTTCTTCGGGACAGACGGAGGCTTCTGTCTGTCCAGGTGTTGACTTGTTGTGGAGCGTATGCAGCAGATTTGGGAACAGGTAGTGGAGAGGTTGTCCCTTTCTAAGGAGAGGGCCCAGAGGTTTGCCAACCGGCATAGGACTGATGGTCCTCGGTTTGAAGTGGGGGACTTGGTCTGGTTGTCCTCAAGAAATATCCCTATGAGAGTTGCATCTCCTAAGTTTAAGACTAGGTTCATTGGACCTTATAAGATCATGTAGATTCTTAATCCTGTTTCCTTTCGTTTACTTCTTCCAGGGACATTTAAGATCCATAACGTGTTCCACAAGTCCTTATTGAAGAGGTTTGTCGAGCCAGTGGCTCCTATGGCTGTGCCTCCTGACCCTGTTTTGGTTGAGGGCAATCTGGAGTATGTGGTTGAGAAAATATTGGATTCTCGTTTTTCTAGACGGAAACTCCAGTATTTGGTTAAGTGGAGAGGTTATGGTCAGGAGGACAATTCTTTGGTGTTTGCTTCGGACATCCATGCTAGGAGACTGATCCGTGCGTATCACAGAGCTCATCCTGACCGACCTGGTTGCCCAAATGAGGGTTCGGTGACCCCTCCTCAAGGGGGGGTACTGTTGTGAATGTGTTAGAAATGAATTCTGAGCAGAAGCTCCCTCTGGTGGTTACAAACAGTACTGAACCATTCAATGAAGATTGGCAATCAGGAGTTACAGACTGGTCTTATATAAGGGAGGTTCCCTCCCATCATGGTTGCCGGTGATCAATTGTTCTTGTCTCAACTGTGGTTCCTGGTTCACTTGGAAGCTTGCTGAGTCTTGCCTCTTCTCCTGCTCTCAGATAAGATATTTTCTGTTTTTATTTTTGTGCTTGCTTTTTGCATTGTTCCCTGCACTTCTGTGGAGGTCAGCCAGGTCCCCTCCGGGGGCTTGTGCTCCTCTCAGTTTATCTGAGCCACTGTTATTTGTTCATTTGCCTTTTCCAGTTTTTTCAGTGGCTGCGGCTTAGTTTTGTTACACCAGAGAACTAATTTAGGTGGTAGAGGTCGTGTGATCTCAGGTGTTTTTGCAATTAGTAGAGTTGGTATTTTTTAGGGTTTTTTGGATTGCAGTAAGTGTCCTTCCTATCCTTTTTCTTTCTAGGCAGATTGGGCCCCAATGTTTGCTCTTACTATTTTCTGTCTGTGTCTGTATTTCCTCTTGTCTAACCGCCATTACATGTTTGGGGGCTTCCTATGTTCTTTGGGGATCTGCTCCGGGGAAGATAGCTTTCCTCTTTCTATCTTTAGGTGTAGTTAACCTCTCAGGCTGTGACGAGGCGTCTAGGACCAACGTAGGAACGCTCCACAGCTGACTTTAGTTGTTGTGGTTAGTCAGGGTACTGCAATCCAGTAGATTCCAACCTCTCTGGTGTATTGCCGTTTTTGCCTGCTCTCCTCAGCTACCAAATCATAACAGGGCACATGTTGAGGTGTAGGCTGGACGTTCAGCATCTGCAAATAGACGAATTGGAGTAGTCGGAGCAAGAGGAGGACAAAGCGAGCCATTTTGCTGGCAACCTATGTGTCATCAGGGGAAGGTGGTACAAAATCCTTTGAAACCCAGGCATGGTTCATTTTAATGAAAGTGAAGATTGCCTACATTTTGGGTCGACAGCCATGTCCTTCTTTCTGTCAGGATTGATACAGCAGCACTGAAGACTCTTTCTGATAGCACACTACCAGCAGGGCAAGTGTGCTCCTGTAAGGCATATTGTGCCAATTCAGGCCAGGTGTCCAGTTTACAGGCCCAGTAGTCAAAGGGAAATGAACTGTGAGGGAGAACATCGATAGGGGAGGAGAGGTAATTTTGAACCATAGTTGACAACTGTTGTCTCCTGTCTGTTGCAATCGATTCAGTATTACCATTCGTGTGAGCGTTACTCGAGAAATCAGAGCACAACATGGTCATGAAACCCCTGTGTCCAACGCCACTTCGGCTGTGTGCACCATGAACACCTCTTCCTTTTGGCCCAGTACGGCTCATGGAAGAACCTGCACCGCTGCTGTGTGCTGGGAATGCCTCTAACAAATGGTTTACCAGAGTTGCCTGTTTTTTCGCCAATATTAGCTCTAGGTTCTCTTGTGGGATGATGTTCTGTAATTTGCCTTTATAGCGTGGATCGATGATGCTGGCCAACCAGTAGTCGTCATCCTTCATAATTTTGGCAATGCGGGGGTCCTTTTTTAGGATCCGCAAGACATAATCACACATGTGGGCCAATGTTCCAGGTGTCAATGATGCACTGCCAGTGGTGGGTGGAGGAGCACTTTCTGCCAAATCCACATCCCTCCATTCACACACAAACCCTGTACCTGTCCATGGCAAGCCAACATTTTTTCTTGCCCCCTGAGAAGCATCATCTGCCCCAAAATAATCATCCCCTCATCCTCCTCATCCTCTTCCTCTTCTTCCTCCACCTTGTCCAGGAGAATTTCCTGAGCAGACAATGCCTGACTGTTATGAAGGCTTCCCTCCTCCTCTTCCCCTGCTGCAGACGCCTCATCCTTAATGTGCGACAAAGTTTGCATGAGCAGAGGCATAAGTGGATGCTCATGCTTATGATGGTGTCATCTGTACTTACCAGCTGTGTGCATTCTTCAAAATACTGAAGGACTTTACAGAGGTCTTTCAGCTTTGACCACTTCACACCCGACAACTCAAGGCCGCTCTCAAACTGCCTGCCCGTGGATCCTCCCACAAATGCATTACAGCCTGCCTCTGTTCGCACAACCTCTCAACCATGTGCATGGTGTAGTTCCCCCTTGTTTCAGCATCTATGATTAGGCGGTGCTTGAGGAGGTGGAGCGATCGCTGCAGCCTCTGCATACAACAGGAGTCTACGGGCGAGCGACGGATGTGTGAGCACAGTCTTCGCACCTTATAGAGCAGGGCTGGTAACTACAGATTATTATTTATGAAGCACTGCACCACCAGGTTCAAGGTGTGAGCCAGGCAAGGTATGTGTGAGTTTTGCCAGGGGTATGGCCACACAAAATTACAGCGGTTATCACTGACTACCTTGCGTGGCTCAAGATGTAGACTGCCCAGCCATGACTCAGCTTCTCGCTGCAAGTAGTCAGCTAGAACCTCCGCGGTGTGTCTGTTGTCGCCCAAACACATAATCTTTAAAACAGCCTGCTGACTTTTATCACTAGCTGATCGATAGTGGGACACCTCGTGTGCAACACTGGCAGCTGCGGATGGAGTGCTCGTGCAACTGCGCTCTGTCGACGAGCTTTTGCTTCTGGAGGAGGAGGAGGGTGGAATGGCTACAGCCAACTGTTGCCTATACCGTGGGCTAGGCAGCACTGTCCCTCCACCGCTATCCCCTGTGGACCCTGCATCCACCACATTCACCCAGTGTGCACTGATGGACACGTAAGGCCCTGGCCATGCCTACTGGCCCATTCATCTATTGTGAGGTGCACCTTTCCACTCACTGATTGTTTGAGTGCATGGACAATGCGGTCTTTCACATGCAGGTGGAGGGCAGGGATGGCTTTTCTAGAAAAGAGGTGCCGACTGTGTAGGTCATAGCGTGGGACAGCGTAGGCCATGAGCTCTCAGAATGCTGTGCTTTCAACCAAACGGAAGGGCATCATCTCTAATGAGATCAGTTTGGCAATGTAGGCGTTCAAAGCCAGTAAGGTTTTGTAGTCCATCCACGCTTGCAACTGCATGGTGTTTACATGTCTAAGCATGCAACTGGTATTCAAATGTCCGAGATTTTTCCCTTGGCTAAAGGTCCTTCCGCACTTCTTATAGATAACCTTTGCCTCATCAATAGGATTTTGGTCAAAAAAGTGCCACACTGCACTCTTCCTACTATGGGAAATATTTTCAGGGCTTGCACGCTGTGCTAATTTGACCATATGGCCAAGCTGTCCTGAAACGCTTTTTGTTTTTTTAACACGTTTTTAGACTGCTACAGGCTGCCAGATAACCGCAGCTGCGATGTTGATGCTGCTGCGGATCCTCCTCCTCTTCTGAGCTATTGCCAGTGGCACCCTCTTCCCCCAATGGATGCCAATCTGGGTCAGCAACTGGGTCATCCATCACCTCCTCTTCAATTTCATCTGCACCTTCCTCTGTGTCACCTTGCAAGGTGGTATAGTATGGGGGAAGGAGTACCTGAGTTTCATCAGGGTCAGAATCTGGCTCAGTAGACTGCAAGGGCAATGTAGTGCTCCGGGTGAATGTACCATCAGAATCATATAGCACTGACTGTGCATCAGTGCACTCCATGTCATATTCATCTTGGACTGGGGAATTCAGTATTTCACTTGATTAATTAGGCATGGTATGTGAAAAGAGCTCCAGGGAGTAATCTGAAGTGTGGCCTGCCACAGCCTTCACTTTTGGTGGGGTTTGAAGGACACAAGGAAGGGTGTTGTTCCTGACCAGGACCTGCACTGACGACTCAGTGCTTGCAGCTTTTGAAACTTCAGAAGAGGAGGCGATATAGCTGGAGGCTGTGTAGGCAATGTAAGCCAAAACCTGTTCCTGATGATCCGGCTTTAAAAGTGGTTTACCTGCTCCCAGAAAAGGGAGCTTTCCAGGCTTTCTGGAGCCAGACAATGATGCAGGCTCAACACCGACTGCCTTAGGTGCTATTGTGTTTTTGGCACTACAGCAGATGCACCACCATCAGTACCAGCTGGGCCCCCCGCCCACATCCGCGGCCTCTTCCACCATACTTCCTCATGTTTGGGAAAATGTACCAAAAATACCAGCAGATATATGTTACTGTATGAGAAGCGTACAGCTGTATACAGTGTGGGGGAAAATTTAAATCTCCGTATTTATTTCCGGAGTCACACACACACACTCTCTCAGTATGGATTTGACTGTAATACAAACAGCAAATATTCGGTACTGTATGAGGAGCGTACAGCTGTATACGGTGTAGGGTAAAATTTAAATCTATGTATTTATTTCCGGAGTCACACACAGACGCTCACTCAGTATGGATTTGACCGTAATACCAGCAGATATACGGTACTGTATGAGGAGCGTACAGCTGTATACGGTGTAGGGGAAAATATAAATCTCCATTTTTATTTCCGGAGTTACACACAGACACTCTCTCAGTATGGATTTGACCGTAATACAAAAGGCAGAAAAAAGGTACTGTATCAGAAAATACCAGGTGTATACAGTGTAGGGGAAAATTTCAATCTCCGTATATATTTCCGGAGTCACACACAGATAGTCAGCATGTATTTGTCCGTGATACCAGCCAGAACACGGTAGTATGTAAGGAGCGTACAGCTCTATATGGTGTGGGAAAAAATGAACACTTGGTAATGATGCAGAAAAAAAGAATTAAAGTATTAGTGCTGTGTAAAAAACAGTCTGCACAGCAGTTTACACACAGCAATACAGCTATCAGGCAGCCTAATAACCAGCGCTGCTGCACACAAGAAAATCCTTCTGTCACTGCACGCTAATTGTACAGCACAATTGCTATCAGCACAAGCACATAAGAACTTCTCTTTCCAGCCCTAACACTCTCCCTACTGATAAACAGCGTCAGCAACCTCTCCCTACTGTTCAGATAGACAGAAGTAAAATGGAGGTCAGCGGTGAGGGCTTTTTTAGACACTATGACGCCCCCCAAAGCAGGCTAATCACTGCAATGCCCTTCTCTACGATAGTGGTGGACGCTGCACATGTCATCTCATTGCCCACAGTGTACGTCCTTGATCATTTGCTGAAAAAGGCACCTGCAAGCATTCTGGGAAATACGACTTTGGAGCTCGTTTCGATGACCGCATGGCCGACCTCACGATATGGTCATGTTTTGGTTGACGAAACTTGACTTTGGCTAAAGTCAGAGACTTTTGAATCAGACCGACCTGTTTCGTTCAACTCTAATTGAAAGCATTGCTAAAGTTGAAATACGCATCAAAAACACTGTCTGTGAACACAGCCCAAGTGGTGGAGAAAAATTTTTGTTTTGGGATAATTATTTTGCCTTATATACAAGTCATTAACCTGGAAAGGATGTTTCTTAACATATTTCCCAGCAAAATCCATTTTGCTTTCATTTTTGTATGTTTTTTTTGGTGCGCCTGTAAAAATGGCATCTAACTCTGACAACATTGTGACCTAGGAGTAAGAAATGCTTCTAGGGGAATCTGTCATGATGTTCCTGTGTCATTTGAGGAGTGTTTCCATCATTTTCAGATGTTTTTAGACCTTAAAAGGACCCCCAGTGGCGATCGCGGTAAAAATGCTCGAGTCTCCCTTAAACTTACATTGGGCTCGTTGTTCTGTCCAAGTACCCAAGTATTCCAATTTGCTTGACCCAAGCAGCGAGAACCAGAGAATTTTAGCGCTCGCTCATCACTAGTGGTGAGCACTTTTAACCCCCAAGTGCTTCGCAGAAACTTATAACGTAGAGCTGTAAAAAATAAAAAATCATACTTTTTTCACAAAAATTATATTTTTGTCCCCAATTTTTTATTTTCTCAAGGGTAACAGGAGAAACTGGACCCCAAAAGTTGTTGAGTAATTTGTCCTAAGTATGCTGATACCCCATATGTGGGGGTAAACCACTGTTTGGGCGCATGGCAGAGCTCAAAAGGGAAGGAGCACTGTTTGACTTTTTCAACGCAGAATTGGCTAGAATTGAGATCAGACGCCATATCACGTTTCGAGAGCCGTGATGTGCCTAAACAGTGGAAGCCCCCAATTCTAACCCTAATCTCAACACTAACATAACCCTAACCATAAACCTAACCCTAACACACCCCTAACCCTAATCCCAACCCTAACCCTAATCCCAACCATTACCATAATCCAAACCCTAACCCCAACTCGAGCCCCAACCCTAACTTTAGACCAACTCTAACCCTAATGGGAAAATGGACAAATATTTTTTTTTATTTTTTAACTTATTATTTTTCCCTAACAAAGGGGGTGATTAAGGGGGGGTTTAATTTACTATTTATAGCAGGTTTTTATAACTGTTTTTTATGATTGACAGCTGTCAAACACTAAAAGAGGTTTTTTTTTGCAAAAAATTGTTTATCACACACTAAAAGATTTTTTTTTTTTTGCAAAAAATAGTTTTTGCATCACCACATTTTGAGAGCTACAATTTTTCCATATTTTGGCCCACTGAGTCATGTGAGGTCTATTTTTTTGCGGGATAAAGTTGATGTATTTATTCGTACCATTTTCGGGGACATGACATATTTTGATCGCTTTCTATTCCGATTTTTGGGAGACAGAATGAGCAAAAACCAGCAATTCATGAATTTCATTTTGGGTGAACGTTTACACCGTTCTGCGTGTGGTAAAACTGATAAGGCAGTTTTATTCTTTGGGTCAGTATGATTACAGCGATACCTCATTTATATCATTTTTTTATGTTTTAGTGATTTTATACAATAAAAACTATAGAAAAAAATAATTAGTTTTTGCATCACTGTCCTTACAGCTATAACTTAATTTTTTCGCTGATTACGCTATGTGGTGGCTCGTTTATTGTGGGACAAGATGACGTTTTCAATAGTGCCATGTTTATTTATAAACGTCTTTTTGATCGCATATTACTTTACTTTTTCTTTGGTGGTATGATGATAAAGCATTGTTTTTTGCCTTGATTTTTTATGGTGTTCACTAAAGGTTTTAACTAGTAGGACAGTTTTATAGGTCAGGTCATTACGGATGCAGTGATACCAAATATGTGTACTTTTATTGTTTAGAATTTTTTTTAAGTCAAATATTTATTTAGTGATAGAATAAATATTGATTTTTTTTATTATTATTTTAAATTTTTTTAAAAAAATATTTTTACAATTATATAAAAAAATTTTTTTTACTTCATTCAAAGCTTTACACTTTGTCCCACTATGGGACAATCATTTTGTGCAGCTTGATCGCTTCTATAGCATGCAGATGAAGCAGCATCTGCATGCTACAGAAGCTGACAGCGCTGCGTGCTGTGCACACTGACCTGAGAGACTTCCTGAAATGCTCTGCAGATGACAGGAAGTTTCTCAGTTCTGGAGACCCGGATGTCATCATGACGACATCGTGTCTCCATGGCAGTGACCGGGACCCCTCGGCGTGCCGCGGGGACTCTGATCCAAAGGCGGAAGGGCTGTCAGCCCCTGTGCCGGCTCCGGAACACTGCTATCTTGTTTGATCACAGTGTTAAAGTGCCGGGAGCGGTCTGTGACTGCTCCTGGCATTTAGTCCCGGGTGTCAGCTGTGAGAATCATCTGACACCAGGCCACGATCGGCTGCGCTCCCACTATGAGGACGGCTGATCGCCTATGATGTACTATTCCGTCCATGGGAATTAAGTCCCAGGTCACATGGACAGAATAGTACTTCTGATTGCAGAAAGTGGTTAAAGGATAGAACAGTATGTCTGATAGTAGAAAGGGGTTAAACAAGTGATTAAATGATCGTTGTTTCAAGTGAGATAGAAAAAGACCACATTAAAAATCAAAGTATCATGATCATCCCTTTTTCCAAAAAGCTAAATAAAACTTCCAATCAAAATGATTTAAGTTTTTAATTGATTTACAGAAAAAAATATAGATTTGTCACTGCAACAATTATCACAACCCATAAAGCTAAATAGTTAAATATGCCAAGCAGTGCATTGTGCTTAGAAAAAAAAGGATGGCAGACATTCTATTAATTCTCCACCACTACCCTCAAAAATTTGTAAAAGTTATTTAATAAATTTTATGCACCCTAACATGTTATAGATATATTAAACTAGAACTGTAAAAAAACAAGCCCTCATGTAGCTAATTTGAAGTTATGTTTCCTTTTTTCCCATAAACCATATTTTAATCATTCAAAAGTAAAAACAAATCCTTTATGTGTTAAGAATTGCTTAATTCATGCCAATCTGTAGAATTATGGTAATTTTATATTTTTACTATTACTGCTCAGTACATGGCTTAAAAAATGTGTAAAGAAAAGTAGTAGAATGACTGTTTTTCATTCCTTTCCAGGATTTTTTTTTATTAAAACTAATTAATAATTTATACATACATTTCAAAATGCTAATAAAAAATACTACATATTCTTCAATAAACAAGTTCTCAACCAGTTTTGTAGAAAAAAATAAAAAAGGGAGTTTTCTCTCGATTATTACTGAAACGGCTCTGATCATTAAAGTGTAAAAGGGAACTTATTATGTAAAAAATCACTTAATCTGCAAATATCAGGTCAATATACAGGTTAATAGCATTTTGAAGCAGCATGGTGCCCACACTGAAAGTCTGACTACCAGGAGGAAATGAACTTTGTCCTCCTGGCACCCTCAAGCTTTCAGTCATAGGGGTGCGCCATGCGCTGCCTCAGTTATCACTATGTATACAGTGAGTGATGCCTTAACAATGCCCCTGACACAGACTAACCACCAACTCAGCAGTAGAGCCTGCTTTCAGTCAGTGCCTGGGGTGCAGTTTCAGCAGCTGCTCACTATGCACTGATCGGTGACTGAAGCCAATTCAGCCTACCCCTATGACTGAAATCCAAGGGCCGCCAGTGTGAATTAAGTTAATTTCCTTCCAGCAGTAGGCACCGGGCAGCTTCAGAACTCTATTAGCCCTCAGATTATCCCCATATCTGCAGATTAATAGCATTTTAATATGGCAGGTTCACTTTAAAAATAATTACACATTTATGAAGGAAAAAGTTGCATTGTTTTCATTTTCAATATATGTTAAAAAATAGTAATATATCATATCTATAAAAACACATCTAAACATCACTTGTAGGTATCTTTAATATGACCATGTCATTAATGTAGGAAATTCTTCACAACATGCCCATTATCTTGAGTGGCCTGCTGCATTCAAAGATAAATACTAAAGATAATAAAATATAGGACGTATAATGATAAATACGCTGCTGAAATTGAAATAAAACATCTTTCAGCTAACAATAAAGCCTACTTAATTCCTCAATTCAGTTTTACCATTCAGAAGAAATTCCACATATTTGCCTTGCCCCGGACAAAAACCTTCAAATTCCTGAAAGCCTACAGCATCACATGGACTTATACAAATAATTTCCTTGAACCCTCGGGGCATCATATAATTTATTAAAATCTGTAAAAAAAAAAATCAAATTTCAGCACTATAAAGTCTTCATTGTATAAACAGCATCTAGTGGTATTCAAGAGTCATGCATAATTAACTATTACTGCCATAATCAGGTTTAACTGTCTCTCTTGTTATCAAAGACCTACTAGCGGATACCAGCTATTGTGTTTCTGTCTTTGTCTTTTACAGCTTGCATGGTGACCATGAATGCATGTTTACCATAGCAACAAAAAGATATAAGAGTGATTTTCAATAGAAAGGGATTCCTAGAAAAATAAAATGTTTCCTGGTCTTCAAGAAAAAAATGGTACTTCAATTTATCAATAAAATTTAATAAAAAATATATTGCACACACATGCAACTCACTTATATTCTCTATTATTTTCTAAGCTATAATGAAGGGCTATTCTTAGTGAGTTATCACCTATCCACAAGTGACTTGTCCATTAAGACCACAATAGAGGGTTCAGCCATCCCTGGTAGTCCCATAAGGCCATTGTTTCATTCCAATTTAGTGAAACCTGTTTTTTCATTATTTTATTGATTAAAATAATAAAGAATTTTGTCACCATTTCCTTTGTCCCATAAGTTGTTCATGCTTCTATCGATGGACCTGTGTGGAGGTTTGCTTTATGTACATTGAGTTTTCATTTATACTATTTTAGAGTACATATTATTACAAATACTTATTAATGCATTTCTGGATGGAAGTGCAGCAACCCCCAAAACATTGCAAATCTGGTGTATATTTTTTGGGGGGCTCAGGGTTCACATTATGGAAAATAAATGGAAAAAATATTTTTACATTTTACTAGCTCTGGAAAATATTCCTAAGGCAATGCCAAAAAATATTTTTATTTTTACCTTTTACAACTTATGTTTGAATAAAAGAAATGGGAAGTAATATAATCTTTATTTGTTGTTTCTTAACACTTCAGGTGCTTCACAGTAATTTTTGGAATGTGGAAGGAAAAAAATAAACATTTACTTTTCTTTCACAAAAATTTTCTTTTAAACCTACATTTTTTTACTTTTGCAAGGGTAGCAGGAGAGAATAGATGATACAATTTGTTGTGCAATTTCTCCATCATATGTGGGGAAATCTTCTGTCTAGGACATCACTGTATGTTAGGGTCTGCGGAACGCACCAAATATAAGATGTGGAGAGGTGCGTTCGCAGCCCGGGGTCCACCGTGCAGGCAGAGCCTGCTGCTAGTAAAATGGCGCAAGAAGCGAACTATGTTATCCCGCAGAGTCGCCAAAATAAACGCCGTAACGCGCTGTGGCAATATGTGCGAACTCTGTTAATCCACAGAGCCGCTAGAAGGAGTGCCGCAGCGCTATATGGCGATGTGTGCGAACTCACTTAACACAACTGAGTCGCAAAATAAACACGCTAGGGCGCTGTCTAGAGTTGAAAGCGAACCCTGTTACGTCACAGAGCCGCTGAGACAAACTTCTGTGTCTGTCAGGCACCCAGGTACACAGTGAACAGCTAAGCGAACATAGAACGTGATCATGCGCTAATGTCCTCACGGGAGTCACCCGCAATCTATGGCGTCTAAATGCCAGGCCCTGAATATGGCAATCAAACTGCTCACCGGTTATGCCGGCAATCTAGGGCATCTAGGACACCGACCCTGACCAGCTAGCATGCCAAACTCCTCACCGATTAAGTCGGTATTCTAGGGGCTTATTTCAGCCGGGCCCTAACCACACACACGCATGACCACACTGGCGCTAAGCATATAACGATTGATATTAGCGCATGGCAGCCCAGCCATGCCACCCTTTTATAGCAATAGCTACAGGACCTGCCAGAAACAAGGACCAATGAGAAACTGTTCCAAACACATGTACACTGTGTTCCAAATTATTATGCAAAAATTGTTTAAGAGTGATAAGGTAAGAATTTTTTTGTTTGTCAGTTAAACGCATTGATGGTGATGTGTGTCAGGGCTCTTTATATCACTGTAAGCAATTGCAGACACCTGTGCTAATTAGTTTGGCAGGTGTTTCCAATGAAAGGCAAGACTACTTAAGAAGGCTGTCCCACATAATTAAGCAGCCTACATTTTCTGCCAAAATGGGAAAGAAAAAGGATGCATCGGCTGCTGAGAAGCAACAAATTGTGGAGTGTTTAGGTCAAGGCATGACTACAATCAACATTGCCAATACACTTCATCGTGATCATCGCACAATCAAGAAGTATGTAGCTGATTCACAGTAAACACGTGGCGTGCTGATAAGGGAAAATTGAGGACTCTTTCCTACAGGTCAATTGCGTCACGTTAAAAGAGCAGCGGCAAAAAAGCCTTGTCATAGCAGCAGACAAGTTTTTGAAGCTGCTGGTGCCTCCAACGTCCCCCGAACAACAAGATGCAGGGTCCTTCAGAGGTTTGCACCTGTGTGTAAGGCATCCTGTCGACCTCCTCTATCCACTGCACACAAGCAGAAACGGCTCCAGTGGGCCAAACAATACATGAAGACTGACTTAAAAACTGTTTTGTTCACCGATGAGTGCCATGCAACGCTCGATGGTCCAGATGGATGGAGTGGAGGATGGCTGGTTGATGGACACCCCATGCAAACACGGCTATGGCGCCAACAAGGAGGAGGTGGAGTAATGTTTTGGGCTGGAATCATGGGGAGAGAGATTGTCAGCCCCTTTAGGATCCCTGAAGGGGTAAAGATGAGCTCCATAGTGTATGTTGAGTTTCTCAAACAGCACTTCCTGCCATGGTTCAAGAAGAAGAACCGTGCATTCCGCAGCAATATAATTTTCATGCATGATAATGCACCGTCTCATGCTGCACATAACACATCTGCATCTCTGGCTGCTATGGGCATAAAAGGGGACAAATTATGGTGTGGCCCCCATGCTCCCCTGACCTCAACCCCATTGAGAACCTCTGGAGCATCATCAAAAGGAGTGTCTATGATGGCGGGAGGCAGTTCACATCTAAGCAACAGCTCTGGGAGGGTATTCTGTCCTCATGCAAAACAAGCGAAGCAGAAACCATCCAAAACCTGACAAATTCAATGGATGAGAGAGTTCAGAAGCTCCTTTCGAACAAGGGGTCCTATGTGCAAATGTAACATCACCTAGAATAAAGTTTTGAGTTGAAAACTGTTTGATTTCAGTTTGTAAGTACCTGCTAATGCTTATAATTTCAAAAATGACCATTTTTTTTGTTCTTTATTGAAATGAAAAGGTTGAAAACTCTGCTGTGCATAATAATTTGGAACATGCATTTTGAGTGCAGTTTGAGTGTTTTATTTTTTTAATAATATACTGTTATCATAGGCAGTTTGTACAAAAACCTTTCAATTGTACTCTAATAGTTATTTGACTGGAAAATTACAATGACTGCAATTCATATAGGTAATTTGGGAGAATCTGAGAAAATATTATTTGCATAATAATTTGAAACACAGTGTAGCTTCAGGACCTTCCTGGCGGACCAATAGGACCTGCTGCAGTACCTGAACATGTGACCCCTGATCTCCAATGAGAGATCTTACCCTGGGCATGCTCAGTAGGGGAAAGGCAGGACTTCGTCCCAAAGACGTCTGCTCCAGCACTGGCTATAATAGCAGATCCAGGAGAGGCAGCAGCAAGTCTCTGCACAGTACTGGAATGGGCAAGATGCTGAGACCGACGTCTCTGCCTGGCAGGCTCCACTGCGGCCGGATATAAATGGGGACCACAGCGGGGCTGGTTCGAGACTCCCCTTGTGCGGCAGCAGGAACTCAAACCCTAACACTGTATAGTCTCAGATTACTGATCCAATACTCTGCAATGTATCTCGCTGCAGAGTATCACATCAGCATCTGACAGGCAGGGAAGGAGGCATGTCAGCGTCTGCTCTCAGCAGGCACTCACAAGCCTCCTTCCCTGCAGGAACCTGAAGGACCCTGCGGCCATCTTGCGGTTCAATGGATAGCATCTCATTCCCTGCACCTCTATGTCAGTGTCACTACTGACAGTGGCATCAGAGGGGTTAAATGCACGCAATTGTTACTAACACTGATCATGGGCATTGCTGCAGGGTGTCAGCTCTCACACAGAGCTGACACCCACACCTGATCACCGCGGCACTCAGCGTGAGGCTGAGTGATCGTGCCGCCGTACATTTACTGCTGTTTGGGGAATGCAGCTCAAGTAGAGCACTATACGTACCGCGCATGTCTGGAAGGGGTTAAAAAATGCAATGTTTTTTGTTTCATATTATAATCTTTATGTTTTACAAATTCAAATTATTGAAATATTCACACTGGCCACCAGGGCCTTTTAGCATTCATACTCCTGTCTTTTCAGGAACAGTTTACAGCATCATCAGAGGCCAAGTTACAAAGACTATGAAAACCTCTAAACATACTGAAAATGAAGATTTCATCAATATCAATAGGCGATGTTCCCTTTAAAACAACCTTTGCAGATGGCAGTTAAGTATATGAATCGGCATCTGCACTGATGAAACGGGCCCAACTCCGAACCTACTCTATGTAGAGATGGTACACGGCTGCTGTACATGTACAATAGTGATAAAAACTTCCCCAAAAAATAAAGCGCTGCATATTTTCTACTAATAAATTATGTATGTGAGTGTGTCATCGCCAAACTGCTCAATCAGAATATCAGAGGATCCTTAGCCAGACCCAGTTTATAACACAATTATAAGTCCTAACTGTTAAACAGTTGACCCTTTTCAGTGTTGACTGGAGATATTGACTGGGATCAGATTATTATGGGTTTAATTAAAGAATTAATTATTTGATCTTATTTTTTGTTTATTTTATGTGTGCACTCATGACAAAGAACATGATACAATAAATGAACGTATATATGAAGACATTCATTGTGATGGATAAATGGATGGGTATCCCTCTGAATCACTATATTTTGGAGCCCAAGAACCCATTCTGACAATGCGATCTGATACCTATTTTTTTACTTGCTTTCTACACATGAATTCCACCACACTTGGATCATGACACAGCAACAGTTTGACTGATACTTTCGTGACACACTTTGATCTACCTAAATCATTGAAATTACTCCCATGGGCACCCAATTGAAGTAAGAAATATAATACTGTGCACAAATATTTAATAAACAATCATGTATGGATGGCTATGATGAAAAATACAATTTCTGTTGGAGATTTTTTTTTACTGATCGTTTAAAGAAATACTGGAATACTGGCAAAAGGAAAGTGCTTGGCAAACTATTGGTCTACTTGAATTACAATTCATGAGTGTAAAACACATCAAATGTTACTGTTTTATACATGTCTTATGAGGGGATTGGATACATTATGAATATTTTCTAAGCACAGGGAAATGTTTATAAAAAAAGTACTTGTACTAAATTGTCTGTCATTGTTCTCGTTGTATCATTCTTTACACTTTACCTATTTTGGTATAAACCTTCTCTAACTCTTCAAGTGGTTTTATTTTGGTTTAAATCTTTCAGACTCAGTGATAGTTTTAAAGATCACATTTATGTCTTGGGTTTTCTATCTCTTTTCACTTCAGACATGCAGCTCAGTAAAAACTTTTGAAGAGTTCTCAGTGAGGTGAGATTATACTTGGATAATATTTCTGTGAAGTTCAAATGTTATTATTATAACCAGAGTTTAAAATGTGAAAGTATAAAGAATAAATCCAGCTTGAAAGGTTATGTATATTACACTCTGGGTAGAAATGTGGATTGTCAAATGCTGATAGCCAAAACGAAGGTGATGATAGCTGTGTTGTTTCCGCATTATAATAAAATCTGCTCTAAACAGAGAACACAAAAGGCATGAATTTGTTTTTAACATTTTAATACAGCATGTACATGGTATTATGACATTATCACAACAGAGTTTTTGTTGCCTGTGAGTTTACAGATGGTTGTCAATCTAGTCTTAAATTCTTTGATTATAAGCTTTGCATTTTAAATTAATTAATCAAATTTAATAAATACAATCAATATTATACTAGAAAAGAAAATGAAGTATTTTTATAGTTTTCAATATTTTACATTTACAGTTTGGTCCAGAAATATTTAGTGACACATGTTTTGGCATTTTAGCTTAGTATCAAAACATAATCAAGATATAGTTATGTAATCAATGTTGGCTTCATTCATTTTTAATATTTAGCTATTCTTTTTAAATCTATTATTAAAAAGTAACAAAAGTAAATGGACAGTTATCTCAAGAGCTCTTTAATGGACTGCATGTGCTTTTTCCTAATTAATCTATCATCAATTAAGCAAGTACAGTCAGGGCCGGCATTAGGGGCAGGCAGAACAGGCAGCTGCCTAGCGTCCCCGCTCCCCCAGGGGCCTCCAGCTAGCGGCACATCACGCAGCCGCTATGGGGCACCTGTGAGGCAGGGAGGTCCGCCTGACCCTAGCGCCGACTCCCCCCGCAACCGCATTGAAGTATACCGGCTTCATAGAAGCCGGTACAGTTCAAAGCAATGATGGAGAAGAGAGCGTCAGCTGACGCTCCTTCTCCCATCATTCCCCTCTGACCACACTGCGGGTGCGCTATGACGCCATCGCGGACTCACTGTGTGCAGGGCAGAGCAGCCGCTGAGACAGTAGCCGGGAGCAGCACGGTGCACGAGGAGAGGTGAGGAGTGTGTTTTTTTATTATTATTATTATTATGTCAGTGAGTACTGGACTGTGGAGCCATTCCTGGGAGGGGGCTGTTATGTACTATGCGGGCCGCGCTATCTACTATGTGGACTACGCTATATACTATGCGGGCCGTGCAATATACTATATGGCCGTGCTATATACTATGGGGGTTACATTATATTCTATGAAGAGGCGGACTGTGTTATATTCTATTCGGGCGGCGCTATCTACTATGTGGCCCGCGCAATATACTATGCGGGCCGTGATATACTATTTGGCTGTGCTATATACTATGTGGCCACACAATATATTATGCGGGCCACGCTATATACTATGGGGGGCTACATTATATTCTATGGGGAGGCGGACTGTATTATATTCTATTCGGGACTACATTATATTCTATGGGGGGCTGTATTATAAATATTATTATATATGAGGGGTGATTGCATCATACTCTATGAGGGGGCTATATTATACTATATGAGGGGGCTACATTGTATTCTAGGTGGGCTGCATTATATTCTATGGGGAGCTATATTATATTGTATGGGTGCTTTATTATACTTTATGAGGGGGCTATATTATATTCTATGGGGGCTGCATTATACTATATGAGGAGGGCTACATTGTATTCTATGTAGGGGCTACATTATACTATATAAAGAGGCTGCATTATATTCTATGGTGGGCTGCATTATACTACATGAGGGGGCTGCATTATATTCTATGGGGGGTTTACATTATATTCTGTTGAATGGCTGCATTATACTCTGTGGAGTGGCAGCATTATGCTCTATGGGGTTATTGCCTAATACTATATGTGGGCTGCATTATACTGTATCGAGGACTATGGGACATTATACTATATGAAGAACTATGGGGTGCATTATACTATGGGAAGTGAATTGTACTACATGGATGAGTATGGTGGTGCATTATACAATATGGAGCACTGTGAGGAGTGTATTATACTATATGGAGGACTGAGTAGTGTATTATACTATATGGAGGACTGAGTGTATTTTACTATATGGAGGGCTATGGAAAGTGTATAATACTATATGGAGGACTGAGGAGTGTATTTTAATATATGGAGGACTATAGAGAGTGTATTATACTATTTGAGGACTATGAGGAGTGTATTACACTATATGGAGGACTGAGGAGTGTATTATACAATATGGAAGACTATAGGGAGTGTATTATACTATATGGAGGACTATGGGGTGTGCATTTAACAATATGGAGGACTGTGGTGCACATTATAATATATGGAGGACTATGGGGTGTATTACACTAAACAAGCAAAATGCTGTACATTCATCCAGAGATTCGATTGCTTATGCCGGAACAAATATCATTGTTCTTAGCAGCACATCGCCCTGCAAAAACTGCAGATATGCTGCGGATAACATGATACTGTATGGTGATCTGAAAAACTGGGTCTGAACTGAAAAAGTAAGTTGATGTGTATGCAAAATGTAAATGCATATTAAACACATGACCATTATACAGAGAAAACAAAAAACAAGAAACAAATATCCTAAAATAAAATAAAATAAAAAATATATTGCAAAACATGCATGAGGTTGTAATAATAATAATAAGGGTATTTGGTAAACATAATTTTGATCAAAAGAATGTACAAGCCATCCCGCCACGTCAAGGCAACCCTTTGTGGGACTGTCCTAACTCTTGTATTAAAAAGTTCTTAGTGCATCTTGTGCATATAAGGGTGTGATCGCCCTGCTTTTGAGCTGAAAAATCCATCCTGTCTGGCCTATGCTTTTACTGGTGGGTTCAGTCTCTCTGTCCTTGTTCACATTTGTCACTTGACAGGTGGAAAGGTTTTTAATACAAGAGTTAGGACTGTCCCACAAAGGGTTGCCTTGACGTGGCGGGATGGCTTGTACATTCTTTTGATCAAAATTATGTTTACCAAATACCCTTATTATTATTATTACAACCTCATGCATGTTTTGCAATATATTTTATTTTAGGATATTTGTTTCTTGTTTTTTGTTTTCTCTGTATGGTGAACTGTTAGTGATTGTTCTGTCCTCATCATTGTTCCTCAGCCGGTGGAAGGGGGCCGGGAAACAAGTGTTGAACGATTTCAATATTGTCGATCACACTCATTTAGCGTCCTGAAGTCAGCGCATGTAAGTTCAACCGAAATGCTTCTGTGTGATGTGCAATATGTTAGCATTTGGGGCCCCATTTTAAATTTTGCCTAGGGCTCCACTTTGCCTAAAACCGGCCCTGGGTACAGTGGGTTCAGAAAATATTCAGACCCCTTTAAATTTTTCACTCTTTGTTTCATTGCAGCCATTTGGTAAATGCAAAAAAGTTCATTTTTTCCCCTTAATATACACTATGTACCCCATTTTTACTGAAAAAAACAGAAATGTAGAAATGTTTGCAAATTTATTAAAAAAGAAAAACTGAAATATCACATGGTCATAAGTATTCAGACCCTTTGCTCAGTTTTGAGTTGAAGCACCCTTTTGAGCTAGTACAACCATGAGTCTTCTTGGGAATGATGCAACAAGTTTTTCACACCTGGATTTGGGGATCGTCTGCCATTCTTCCTTGCAGATCCTTTCCAGTTCCGTCAGGTTGGATGGTGAACGTTGGTGAACAGCCATTTTCAGGTCTCTCCAGAAATGCTCAATTGGGTTTAGGTCAGGGCTTTTGCTGGGCCAGTCAATAATGGTCACAGAGTTGTTCTGAAGCCACTCCTTTCTTATTTTAGCTGTGTGCTTAGGGTCATTGTCTGTTGGAATGTGAACCTTTAGAAAAGTCTTAAGTCCAGAGCACTCTGGAAGAGGTTTTCATCCAAGATATATCTCTGTACTTGGCCTCGTTCATGTTTGCTTCATTTGCAACCAGTCATCCTGTCCCTGCAGCTGAAAAACCAACCCCATAGCATGATGCTGTCACCACCATGTTTGACTGCTGGGATTGTATTGGGCAGGTGATAATCAATGCTTGGTTTTCTCCACACATACCGCTTAGAATTATCACTAAAAGTTATTTGTCTTATCAGACCAGAGAATCTTATTTCTCATAGTCTGGGAGTCCTTCATGTGTTTTTTTAGCAAACTCTATGCGGGCTTTCATATTTCTTGCACTGAGGAGAGGCTTTCGTTGGGCCGCTCTGCCATAAAGGCCCGACTGGTGGAGGGCTGCAGTGATAGTTGACTTTGTGGAACTTTCTTCCATCTCCCTACTGCATCTGTGGCGTTCAGCTACAGTTATCTGGGGGTTCTACTTTACCTCATTCACCAAGGCTCTTCTTCCATGATTGCTCAGTTTGGCTGGACGACCAGGTCTAGGAAGACTTATGGTGGTCCCCAACTTCCATTTAAGGATTATGGAGGCCACTGTGCTCTCAGGAACCTTGAGTACTGCAGAATTCCTTTTGTAACCTTGGCCTGATGTGTTCCTTGCCACAATTCTGTCTCTGAGCTCCTTGGCCAGTTCCTTTGACCTCATGATTCTCATTTGGTCTGACATGCATTGTGAGCTGTGAGGTCTTATATAGACAGGTGTGTGCCTTTACAAATCAAATCCTATCAGTTTAATTAAACACAGCTGGACTCCAATGAAGGAGTAGAACCGTCTCAAGGAGGTTCACAAGGAAATGGACAGCATGTGATGTAAATATGAGTGTCTGAGCAAAGGGTCTGAATACTTATAACCATGTGATATTTCAGTTTTTCTTTTTTAATAAATTTGCAAAAATTTCTACATGTCTGTTTTTTTCAGTCAAGATGGGGTGCGGAGTGTACATTAATGAGAAAAAATGAACTTTTTTGCATTTACCAAATGGCTGCAATGAAACAAAGAGTGAAAAATTTAAAGGGGTCTGAATACTTTCCGAACCCACTGTAAAAGGCCAGGAGCTGATTCCAAGTGTGGCATTTGCATCTGGAAGCTGTTGCTATGAATCCACAGCATTCTGTGAAAGGAGCTCTCAGTGGAATTGAAACAGACCATCATTAGGCTAACAAAAAGAACTAGCATAGGGATAGAAGAAATATTAGGAATGACCAAATCAACAATTTGGTACATTCATCCAAAATCTTGGATGTCCATGGAAGACAACAGTTGTGGATGATATCAGAATCCTTCCCAGGGTGCAGAAAACCCTCTTCACAACATCCCCCAAGTGAAGAACACTCTCCATGAAGTAGGTTTTACAACATCTATGTCTACCATAAAGAGAAGATTTCATAAGAGCATATACAAAGGGTTCATCATAATTTGCAAATCATTAATCAGCCTTAAAAAGAAATGCCTGATTAGACTTTGCCAAAAACATATAAAAAACCCAACTCAGTTGCGGAAAAGCATTCTTTGGACAGATGAAACTAAGATTATTCTGTACAAGAATGATGGGAAGAAGAAAGTATGGAGAAGGCTTGGAACAGTCCACAATGCATGTCTTCCAATGCACTGGGTCACTTCTATTTATTGATGATGTGAGTAAAGACCGAAGCAGTTGGATAAATGCTGAAGAGTACAAGGCTACATTTTCTGCTCACATTCAACCAAATGCAGCAAGGTTGATTGGACTGAGCTTCACAGTACAGATGGACTATGACCCAAAACATATCAGGAGACTATTAAGGCAAACAAGTAGAATATTCTGCAATCACTAGAAAACTGAAATCAACTGCAGTAAAGGCCTGGCAAAGCATCACAAAGGAGATCCAGCATTGTGTGACATCCATGTCATCAAGACCTCAGGCAGTCATCACCTGCAAAGGATTTTCTACAAAGTATTAAAAATGAACATTTTATTTATGGTAAAATTAATTTGTACAATACCTTTTGAGTTCCTGAAATGAGGATGCTTTGTTGAAAAATGGTTGCAATTCCTAAACATTTCACAGGATATTTTTGTTCAACCCCTTTAATTAAACTTGAAAGTCTACATTTCTATTGCATTTCAGTTGTTTCATTTTAAATAAAAAATAGTGGTATGCAGATTACAAATCATGAAGAATTGGTGAATATACATATATTTCTGGACCTAACTGTGTATATAACAAATGTTCAACATGAAACAGAACTCAAGATAAAAACAACAGCTTTGACAAATTTTATAATTTGGAAAATTTCTGCTGCTAGATTTAGTCTAAATAACCAGTGAAATCCATTGTAGTTATCTCAGAAAAAAGGACTTAACATGAAATAAATTATAAAGAAAACCCTAGTTTGAACACTAAAGTGCTCATATTTTTCATTGTCAACATAATGTGCACTCAGAATTCTCTAGGGGCTTATGTGTTATAAGTGGAGTAGCATCATTTTAATAGAATGATTATAGCCGGAAATTACAATGATAAAATGGTGTTGAAAAATACTTTTATATAAAGCTATGGTTTGGTAAAGTTCTTTACATAATTCTTGTGCCATTCTACCATTTTACTGCCAGAAATGTAGGAGCTGCACATGCTCAAGTAACTGAACAATTTTTGCTCTATTGTTATGGATCTTTTCATGGATGATTTAATTACAAAGCTTATATATCACACATTACCTGTAAATATATCATTATTTTTGGTTGAATTTTTCATTTTTCATTTGAACTTAACTCAAAATCATATGTCATACATTATGATGCAAAAGTGATAAACAAAAGTATCATAATTTTCTTAGCAGCAACTACCACTTCTGAAAATACTTTGACAATCTATTATTTGTTATTTCTTAATTAAATATTAAAATTGTCATTTGTTAAGAGTAATCATATGTTTTCACGACTGTGGAAAAATAACTGAGAACAGAATGGGCTTTGATCTAAGCATATAAAGCTTAATTTGTACATAGACTTATTCTCCGTAAAAGTCCGTTAGTAAATAGTGAAAGTTGGAAGACTACCTCAAAGTATTTTTAACTCTTTGCACTTTATCAACCAATCGATCAGGAAAGGAGAAACATTCTATTACAGTAGATCATTTTATGGTCCATACTTTAATCCGAGCAGACTCATTTTATGGCTGAGATCTTGGCACAGATAGGGAAACAATTTTGACACTAAGGGTCAACATACTTAGCAAGGGGAAAAAGATTTTGAAACTTTTATAGTTGAGTTATTTTCGATATTTACTAACCTTATTAAAGGTCATAATTTCAACAACATATTTTGACCAGGCAGCCAAAGAATGAACTTTACAATAGCTAAAGACATTTGCATTATAAACCTACATATTATTACAACCAAATAGTAAAGTCCACTCTGATGACTCAGAGAGCTTAACATTATTTTGAAACAAACATGTTTTATTTTTTCATATCCCAGAAGCATCGTTGGTATGCTGTAATTCCTGTGTAAGTTTGTTTCTGTTTATAATATATAAACATACTCTCTTAAAATATTTTCACAATGATTAACATGCAAAAAATAGGAAAACAATTCCTGACAGCAATATTTATTTATCTATCTATCTGTATTTGTTAAAATTCAAGGAGGGACTGGATTCCCTTCTTCAAAAATATAATATTACAGGTAATGGATGCAAGATTTTGTAATGTGACGTTGATCAAGGCAACTAGTCTGATTGACATATGTGGAGTCAGGAAGGAATGTTTCCCCTAATATGGAACTAATATGGAGCTACTACCATCTGCCCAATGGAGTTTTTTGTCTTCCTCTGGATCAACATGTTTGAGTTATGGTTTGAGCTTTATGGACTTAAGGCTACCTTCAACCTTTAGAACTATGAAGACCATTTTGATTGTTTGTTCTGTAATCTCCAGCCTGTTCAGATTTCAAAAATATTGCAAAAAAATGGATTTTAGGAAAGCTCATTCACAATAATCTTTCAGTGTAAAAGACCTTATGGCTCATTGATGTGGAGTTACAGTTAGCCAGTCTGGTCCAAAATAAAAAGAAGCTGCTGAAGCACAGGTTGTTGAAAAAAAAGACAGTGCATTACTGATAAGTCATCAGAGGCAGTGTGATGCTTTGGGTTATATTCCACTTTTGGCTGTAGGGAGAAAATATTATTTTATTCTCTCTGCAGCCACTCACTTTGAGAAAAGAGTGTGGTATGGTGGAGTTGTTAAAGTCATCGTTTATTGTAATATGAGGATGCTGTAAATACTTTCTGCAATATTAATAAATAGCTTGCTCCACATGCATATGCTGCACAAAGGCTGTAGAGTTGGCTGTCAATGTGAAGGGAAGTGATAACTGTTGTGCATTCATTGTATTATAATCGATGACTAAAATAACAAAAAGATCTGCAGTTTGAAATTGGACATTCTGAATCTTTATCTGTCCTTGCAGTCATATGACAGGGATCCCCTTGCATATTTGACTATTATCTAAATCTGTCAATATCAGTGGATTGGGCTGTTGTTAGCTGATGTGTTTCGGGACCTTAACTACTTTCTAAAGAGTCTTTTTGTATGGGCATGACCACTTAATTTACTTAGGGCAGCATGAATGCCAAATCGCATTTCTGGAAATTATATGTTACTTTTAAATCTTCTGATGTCTGATAATCTTATACCTCTTCTATCCATATTTTGGCAGCTAAAACATGCAGCCATTATTGTCTATGGAGGTGTTCATGTAGAATGTTTGGAAGACAATTGTCCACAAAAAAGATATTTTGGTTCATGATCTGGTTTGTGAAGCAAACTTTCCTTTCAGTTAATGCATCCATGGAAAAATACAGATAGCACTTCATATGTTATTCTAGTGCTTTACATTTTCACTGAGCAGTTGTTAGGAGAAGCTTTGACAAACTTCCATAATATTTGTGTTAGGCGCCGGGATTCTTCCTCTGCACAGGATGGATCCCAAGCCTTGTCTTCTCCTTCGGTCTCCCATTCAGTTTTGACCACAGTAGATGCTGCTCAGTAAAGCCGTTGGTTTTAGCGTCTTGCTCAGACTCGGGCTGTGCGTGTTGTTACTGCTGCCTTTCCAGGTTCATCTATGATAACCAACACTATGCAGCGAAGAGCAGTCATTCCTGAGGCTAAGTCCAGGATTCTCTCTACTGGGCATGCTCGTTGGTAGCGACCTCTCATTGATGGTCGGTTGTCAGCTGCTAAGGTCCCGTGTCGGCTCCGGATTGGTCCGCGAGTAAAATTCTTTCTGACTGGACTTAGGACGCAGCCTATCAAGAGATCTTTGGGGTTCCCGTCGGCATGCTAGGATCAGTTATACTTGCTGTGTGTGTTTTTGTGGAAGCGTGACCACTCCGTATACACGTGTGCTGCTATGTGCTCTATGAGCGTATTTCTTATCAGGCAGTGTAGGGTGGGAATCCCTGCTTGGCTTGGTAACTGTTCCCGTTCTGTGTGCGGTTAACACAGCATAGTTCAGGACAAGCACAACTACCAGCTCAGTGGGAAATTAAGTTATAGGGACCCCCAACTAGGTCTATACTCTATGTACCCCTGTGACACCTACCAGTGTACCGTTTTGAGTGCTCTCAGTCTGTGTTGGCTCCATGGAGTAACAGGTACTTAGCACTCTGTTCACATTGAGAGACATTTAACTCTGTGTGCTCACGGTGCTTGTTCACAGCTATGCTCCGCCATTGTTCTCTAGCTGCGGTTTCTCCATCTCTGCATGGTGGACCCCTGGTCGCAATTGCACCTTCCTCTAATTTATATTCAGTGTGATCCGCAGTCCCTAACAATTTGTTTCCATGTAAGATAAATGGATGAGCCACAGATTGAAAAAACTATCACACAAGCCAAAAATAAATCAAGCACACTGAGAAAAAAGTAAATTTTTTTTCACCGATGAGATACAAATTGGTGTCTTAACCCTTTTAGGCCCAGGAACTTTTGTTTTGCAAAAATTCTGAAAGGTTTTTAAACTTAGAATTTTGAAACTCTAGGTATTCCTCAGGTCGTTAGTTGTGTGTAATTTCCAGTTGTTTATACACTACTGGTCAAAAGTTTAGGGTCACTTAGAAATTTCCTTATTTTTGAAAGAAAAGCAGTTTTTTTTCCAATGAAGCTAACATTAAATGATTCAGAAATACACTCTATACAGTGTTAATGTGGTAAATGACTATTCTAGCGGCAAACGTCTAGTTTGTAATGCAATATCTTCATAGGTGTATAGAGGCCCATTTCCAACAACCATCACTCCAGTGTACTTATGGTATTTTGTGTTCGCTAACTGTGTAAGAAGGCTAATAGATGGTTAAAATACCCTTTAAAACCCTTGTGCAAGTATGTTAACACAGCTGAAAACCGTTTGGTTGATTAGAGAAGCTATAAACCTGACCTTCCTTTGAGCTTGTTGAGAATCTGGAGCATTACATTTGTTGGTTCCATTAAACTCTCAAAATGGCCAAAAAAAAAGAACTTTCTTGTGAAACTCGACAGTCTATTCTTGTTCTTAGAGATGAAGGCTATTCCATGCGAAAAATTACCAAGAAACTGAAGAATTCATACAATGGTGTGTAGTACTCCCTTTAGAGGAGTGCACAAACAAGCTCTAACCAGAGAAGAAAGACAAGTGGGAGGCCCCACTGCACAACTGAGCAACAAGACAAGTACATTAGAGTCTTTAGTTTGAAAAATTGACGCCTCACAGGTCCTCAACTGGCAGCTTCATTAAACAGTACACATTAAACGCCAGTGTCAACATCTACAGTGAAGAGGCGATTTGGGGATGCTGGCCTTCAGGGCAGATTGGCAAAACAAAAGCCATATTTAAGACTGGCTTAAATGAAAGGAAAAGATTAATATGGGCAAAAGAACACAGACATTGGACAGAGGAATATTGGCTTTTGTTTTGCCAATCTGCCCTGAAGGCCAGCACCCCCAAATCGCCTCTTCACTGTAGATGTTGACACTGGCGTTTAATGTGTACTGTTTAATGAAGCTGCCAGTTGAGGACCTGTGAGGCGTCAATTTTTCAAACTAAAGACTCTAATGTACTTGTCTTGTTGCTCAGTTGTGCAGCGGGGCCTCCCACTTGTCTTTCTTCTCTGGTTAGAGCTTGTTTGTGTACTCCTCTAAAGGGAGTACTACACACCATTGTATGAATTCTTCAGTTTCTTGGTAATTTTTCGCATGGAATAGCCTTCATTTCTAAGAACAAGAATAGACTGTCGAGTTTCACAAGAAAGTTCTTTTTTTTTGGCCATTTTGAGAGTTTAATGGAACCAACAAATGTAATGCTCCAGATTCTCAACAAGCTCAAAGGAAGGTCAGGTTTATAGCTTCTCTAATCAACCAAACGGTTTTCAGCTGTGTTAACATACTTGCACAAGGGTTTTAAAGGGTATTTTAACCATCTATTAGCCTTCTTACACAGTTAGCGAACACAAAATACCATAAGTACACTGGAGTGATGGTTGTTGAAAATGGGCCTCTATACACCTATGAAGATATTGCATTACAAACTAGACATTTGCCGCTAGAATAGTCATTTACCACATTAACACTGTATAGAGTGTATTTCTGAATCATTTAATGTTAGCTTCATTGGAAAAAAACTGCTTTTCTTTCAAAAATAAGGAAATTTCTAAGTGACCCTAAACTTTTGACCGGTAGTGTATATTTTTATGTGATGGGGTTTTTTTTTATATAATTTTTTTTTTTGAAAACTACAGCTTTACATATCCCGGGCCTTTTAAGCCCATATTAGGTTTATCATATACTCATCAGTTTATTTATTTATTTTTTTTTTGCTTTTTTCTGCAAGATTACTTGCTGTACTTTAGAATTTTGAAACTCTAGGTATTTCTCAGGTTTTAGTTGTTGGTAATTTCCTAGTTTCATGTGATCATGTTTTTTTTTATAAAAATGCTTTTTTGGAAAAACAAAATGTCTGCATGACATTTATGTTTTCAGACTAAAGGTCCTTTCACACAGCCAACTACCTGTGGTCAGTAGATAAACCAGTTGAACAATAGATGACCCATGTGAAGCCACCTTTAGTTTGTGTACATAGCATACAGGCTCCACCTAGCTATTTGCCTTTTGTCCCTTTGCTCTCCCCACCCATCTTTCAGAATTGATGCACTGTTGGAAGGAGAAGCTCATTCCCTCATGAATTGAATATCAAGGACTTCCATTACCCCTGTGTGATATTATTGCTGGTAAGTACCATTTGGCAACTGTTTGTAGCCACCAGATACCCAAGATACCAGATAATCCTGCATCTGCCAGCTGCATTTATAAGATTAGATAGCCAATCTGGTTTCATACATGTTGTTTAGACTGGTCAGTCATTATCACATGTATTTCTGTATTTGTTGATTCTTTGCTGGCTTCATTTCTTTATACTCTGTTTAGCTATTTGTCAAATTTATTTCTGGATGTGTTGATTCTTTCCTGGATTGAGATGTATATATACTGTTCAGGACATCTCAGGTCACTTCTTTAGGCTGAAATGGCTGGAATTTTTTGCAGTGCAATGCATCATGATGCCATTGTTGAACTCAATACCCGGAAAAAAAAACTGAAATCATCAAAAATGTTTGTAAAGAACATTCTTTAGAGAAGATAACATGCGAAAATTGTGATGGAGAGTAATAAAATTGAAAAGTAAAGGAAAAGTTAGAAACAAAAACTAGTTGCAGGTTTTGTTTACTTCAATTTACATGTTATTTCTCTTTATAACCACTTATAATTGTGTGCATTTGTCATATCTGACTTTACAATTTTGAAATAAACTCAAAAAATGCCTATTTTTTTTTGTCAATTCCTTCCATATAAGTTGCAAACAGGCCTAAAAGGCCCGGGATATGTAATAGTGTAGATTCCGAATGTCATGCATCGTAGGGTTAATGAAATCTAACTTTGACATGCGTCTCTTACCTAAACATTGTTGCAAACCAAGTAATCATTTAATGATAACGACATTTCATAATGACAGTATCCTCTGTAATTATTAACTGTTCTTAAAAATAAGCCAAAGAGCTGACAGTTTCTATCCAGCAAAAAAAATGTCTTGTTGAAAGCTTAGTAGTGTATACAAAAAGATATATAGGCTTAAAGGGGTATTCCCATCTCCAAGATGCTATCCCAATTTGTAGTAGGTGTAATAATAATAATATCAGCAAATACTTCCAATATAGTATAGATTTTCTATGTCTCTTTTCTCATGTGCAGGACCTTAGGTATCCATGGTTATGACCGCTGATAAAACGACAGTTAGTTAGCTTGTTGCTAGTGGTCGTAACCATGGATAACTAAGGTCCTGCAATGCTGACACATGAGGAAAGAGACATAGCGAATTTCGAAAACCTTTGCTACATATTGATAATATTATTATTATACCTACTACATATTGAGATAGGATCTAGGATATGGGAATAACCCTTTAAGGGCTGACAAATATAAGACCTAATCTTTCTAACTATTTTAATAAAACTTCAAAACTAAAACCAAAATAAATTGAAATAGAAATTGAGATAATTTAACTCAAGTAGTTTTATTTGAAAATATATCTGAATACATTGATTTTATTGAGTCCAATGCTCAAGTTAACAAGCATCAGCACACAGCAGTTTATTTTATAGGAAGAAAACTGTTACCTTGCACGCTGTGAGGAAGGTAATAAATTCTGTAGTCTTGTAAGTGTATACCACATAGATATCAAAAGATTAGTAGTTCCCTTCAAGTAGCCTAAAGTCCTAAACCATTTATCTAAATGTGTTAAAATGTATTTTTCTATAAATCATAAATGATTTAGTTTATTCCTAGCATGGTCGCTGTTACAATGAGTAGCTTATTGTTGAGAATTTGAATGTGGATCGTGTAGCTCAGGGGAGCCAGTTATTTTTCAGTTATGAGGTTATCCAACTTATACAGAAAAAGTGATAGTTTTAACTGTGGGGCAATTTAATGAAATGTTTCCATATATGAAATGGAAATTAGATTTGACTTTATGTATTATTTTGTTAACTGTATACCTTATGGTTATTATGATGTAACAAATACTATTAATAATAAAAAACTACTATTAGTACTACTACTGTTTACATTATTATAAATAATAATAAATTTGTAAGACAATAACAATATAATAATATAGTATAGTTTAAATTCAGATTTATATAGAACCTATTTAAAGTATTTTGAATAACTGAAACATTTCCAGTAGTGTTCATTTTTTATCTTTTTGTCATGTCTCTTTTTATACTATACTATGTATATAAGATATACAGGGTGGGCCATTTATATGGATACACATAAATAAAATGGTAATGGTTGGTGATAACAACTTCCTGTTTGTGGCACATTAGTATATGGGAGAGAGAAAACTTTTCAAGATGGGTGGTGATCATGGTTTCCATTTTGAAGTCGGCCATTTTGGATGCAACTTTATTTTTTTCAATAGGAAGAGGGTCATGTGACACATCAAACTTATTGAGAATTTCACAAGAAAAACAATGGTGTGCTTGGTTTTAATGTAACGTTATTCTTTCATGAGGTATTTACAAGTTTATGACAACTTATAAAATGTGTTCAAAGTGCTGCCCATTGTGTTGTATTGTCAATGCAACCCTCTTCTCCCATTCTTGACACACAGATAACAACACCGCAGAAGAAATGTTAGCACAGGCTTCCAGTATCCGTTGTTTCAGATTCGGCACATCTCGTATCTGAAGACATTTGTCTATGCTGTGAAGATATGAGATGTGCAGCATCTCAAACAAACGATACTGGAAGCCTGTGCTAGCATTTCTTCTGCGGTGTTGCTATCTATGTGTCAAGAATGGGAGAAGAGGGTTGCATTGACAATACAACACAATGGGCAGCACTTTGAACACATTTTATAAGTGGTCATAAACTTGTAAATACCTCATGAAAGAATAAAGTTACATGACCCTCTTCCCATTGAAAAAAATAAAATTGGATCCAAAATGGCCGACTTCAAAATGGCCACTATGGTCACCACCCATCTTGAAAAGTTTTCCCCCTCCCATATACTATGGTGCCACAAACAGAAAGTTGATATCACCAACATCACCATTTTGTTTAGGTGTATCCATATAAGTGGCCCACCCTATAGAATATCTAAATATTGCTGTTGGTCGATCTCTCTCAACGGTGAATGCTAATAATTTTGCATGTTTTAGAAATATTGCATGCCATTGCCTTTTGTTTGTATTTTATTTATTTTAGTTAATGGGGTTGTCTTGGCTTGTGACAATAGTCTGCAGTTGCTCTTTGTGACTTCAGATTGCTGAATCATGACAGCACGCAGTGTGCGCAGTCGATTCCCCAGTATTCAATGTACTAAGCAGCAGTCACTTGACTGCATTCAAACAAAATTTCATAATATGTTTGTGAGAGGACAACTATTGGAAATTTTCCAATGGGAACTACATTTTTCTTTAAATGGTATAAGAATCTTGCTTGTAGTTCTAAAAAGGTATTCCCAAAATCACAATGTGGTATTTTAATAATGTACACATATTGCCATTGGAACATAGAATCTTCTTTTAGTGTTAAAAAAGGCAAGTTCTTATCCACAGTTCAGGACAATTACCTCTCAGGTGGTAGATGAACCAATCAGCTGTATCTGGTCCAGTGAAATAAACCAGATAAAATTTCTGATCTACAGGTCAGGGAGCATTTGAGAAACAGTAACCAAAATACGGTGCGTTTCAATGTAATTTCCAATCAAGCATTCAAAAAAGATATTCAAAAATCTGGGACTTTAGGAAAGTGAATTTTAACAAATTAAAGGAAGAGCTTAATCAAGAAGACTAAGACCATGTCACAGTAACTGAGGATACCAAACATATATGGGGCATGTTTATGGAAATACTACTAGAATCATGTAGAAAGCTAATACCCTCTGGTAATAAACTGTCAGAAAACCATTATGGATAAAAAGACATTACAAAATTTTACATGACAAAAACAAAGGACATTCAGAATTTTGAAGGCCAAGAATACAGAAATAGCATTTCAGGAGTATGAAGATCTAAATGAGAAAAGTAAAAAAGAAATAAAGCTAGCAAAGTTATCTACTGAAAAACAAGTTGCCAGTGACTTTAAAATAATTCCCCAAAAATGTAATAAATACATAAATGTCAAAAAGAAAAGAATAGATGGTATCGGGCCCCTAAAATGATGACAATAAGAAGATAATTATAGAGGACAAGGAAAAGGCTGAGATATTAAACAGGCACTTTTCATCCATGTTCACCAATGATTTGTCTGTTGCAGTGATCTTTCATCAAGGCAAAGATCGAAGTTCTGATATAATTAGCTTAACAAATAAGAAGTCCACCTGTGTCTAAGCAAATTAAACATTGACAAATCCCCCGCCCAAGATGTCATTCATCCACGGATTCTGAGGGAATTGAGCTCAGCAACTGACAGACCATGTATCTCATATTCTTAAATTTTCTTGTACTTGGGGTGGTGCAAATGTACTGTACATGTTGGTAATGCGGCTGATGTGATTTATCTGGATTTTGCAAAGGCATTGGATACTGTACCACATAACAGCCTTAAACAGTAGCTGCAGAAGCAAGAACTGGGAGAGACTAAAGGCAGAAGGGTAAGCAATTGACTGAAAGACAAAGAAACAAAGAGTTGTCATAAATGGTACATTCTCTAAATGGGATATAGTCAGCAGTGGGGTACTGCAGAGATCTGTGCTAGGACTGAATCTTTTTAATCACTTTATTAATGATCTATTGGATGGGATTGAGAGTAAAGTGTCAGTCTTTGCTGATGACACCAAACTATGTAGGATACTAAAATCTGACCTTGACAATACAATATTGCAAAACGATCTAGATAACATGACTGAATTGGCAAACACCTGGCAAATGAGGTTTAATGTAGATACAAGTAGAGTAATACACCTAGAATGGAGCGATCCTATTGATGCATTTACAGTAAATGTGAGTATACTCTGGACCACAAAACAGGAGAAGGACTTGGATATTCTGGTTATAAGTAACCTGAGCAGCAGTGCTCAATGTCAAGCAGCAGCCACATAAGCAAACAAGATTTTAGGTTGTATAAAAAGAGATAAATTCCCGCGTTCCCAACTATTGTTACCCCTTTATTAATTACTGGTGAGGCCACTTCTAGCATATGGGATCCAGTTTTGGGCTCCACATTTTCAAAAGGATATTCAGAAGTTAGAGTCAGTTCAAAGGAGTGCAACTAGATTATTACAAGGGATGGAAGGACTCTCATATGTTGGGAACTTGGAAAAGTTGGGCTTGTTTAGTTTAGAAAAAAGACACCTCAGATGAAAATTCATTTACCGTATTTTTCGGACTATAAGACGCACTGGACTATAAGACGCAACCAGGTTTTAGAGGTGGAAAATAGGGAAAAATATATTTGAAGCAAAAAATGTGGTAAAATATTTAATAACATAAATAACATACTATTATATGCGGTGTTATTATATATAATAGCATGTTATTATGTAGGAAGCTACGGGTAGGAGATGGTGCTGCGGGACCAGTGTGGTGTCTGTAAACTACTATGTGAAGACGCTGGAGGGTGAGTATAAGGCCGGGGTCACACATGCGAGAAACTTGCACGATTTTGTGTGAGTCTTTCGCATGAACACCCGGCACTGCCGCTGGCACTCAGACTGGAGCGTGCGGCTGCATAGAAATAGAGACAGATGATAGAGACAGAGATGATAGAGACAGATGATAGAGACAGAGATGATAGAGACAGAGATGATAGAGACAGAGATGATAGAGACAGATGATAGAGACAGAGATGATAGAGACAGAGATGATAGAGACAGATGATAGAGACAGAGATGATAGAGACAGATGATAGAGACAGATATGATAGAGACAGATGAAAGAGACAGAGATGATAGAGACAGATAATAGAGACAAATGATAGAGACAGAGATGATATAGACAGATGATAGAGACAGAGATGATAGAGACAGATAATAGAGACAGAGATGATAGAGACAGATAATAGAGACAGATGATAGAGACAGAGATGATAGAGACAGAGATGATAGAGACAGAGATGATAGAGACAGAGATGATAGAGACAGATGATAGAGACAGAGATGATAGAGACGGAGATGATAGAGAAGATGATAGAGACAGAGATGATAGAGACAGAGATGATAGAGACAGAGATGATAAAGACAGATGATAGAGACAGATGATAGAGATACAGAACATAGAGACAGATGATAGAGACAGAGATGATAGAGACCGATGATAGAGACAGATGATAGAGACAGAGATGATAGAGACAGAGATGATAGAGACAGATGATAGAGACAGAGATGATAGAGACAGAAGATAGAGACAGATGATAGAGACAGAGATAATAGAGACAGATGATAGAGACAGATAGAGACAGAGATGATAGAGACAGATGATAGAGACAGAGATGATAGAGACAGATGATAGAGACAGAGAAGATAGAGACAGGTGATAGAGACAGAGATGATAGAGACAGAGATGATAGAGACAGAGATGATAGAGATAGAGACAGATGATAGAGACAGAGATGATAGAGACAGAGATGATAGAGACAGAGATGATAGAGACAGATGATAGAGACACAGATGATAGAGACAGATGATAGAGACAGATGATAGAGACAGAGATGATAGAGACAGAGACAGATAATAGAGACAGAGATGATAGAGACAGAGATGATAGAGACAGATGATAGAGACAGATGATAGAGACAGAGATGATAGAGACAGATGATAGAGACAGAGATGATAGAGACAGAGATGATTGAGACAGAGATGATAGAGACAGATGATAGAGACAGATGACAGAGACAGAGATGATAGAGACAGATGATAGAGACAGAGATGATAGAGACAGAGATGATAGAGCCAAATATGATAGAGACAGATGATAGAGACAGAGATGATAGAGACAGAGATGATAGAGACAGATGATAGAGACAGAGATGATAGAGACAGATGATAGAGACAGAGATGCATTTTTTTAATGAATTTCATGTGCGCACGATGCGCTGCGCAAAAAAACGCAAGTGTGGAAGTAGCCTAACGTTTTAATTAATTCTCTGTTATACAGTGTGTCTGAAGGACCTGTGATGACATCATGAAGAGGCAGGGCTTTGGTCATGTGATACTCCAGCCCGCCCTCTTCATGACCTCATCACAGGTCCTCCACAGGAGCATTCAGCATCGCATCAGCACAGCCCCTGTGCTGTCAGGTATGCGATGCCTCCTGCTGCACTCTGCTCCTGCCGCCTCCTTCTACTTCAGACACCGATCTGTCCAGTTGCTGCAGGAATCAGGCGCTGGGGTACCATGTGGCTGTGTCATTAGCTGCTCCCCGCTCACTGCTCAGCTGATAGGTGGGCGGGGAAACGGCTGATTAATATTCACTGCACTTAAGTATCTGGACCAGGGGTTTCCCCAGCGCTTGTTTCCAGCAGCAGAGGGGATATTTTCCTGCCTCCTGCGATCCCTCTCCACAGCTGCCCCCTGCCCCCTCCCCACATGTTACATTCCGACCATAAGACGCACCCACACTTTCCTCCCAAATTTGGAGGAAAAAAGTGCTTCTTATGGTCCGAAAAATACGGTACATGTTTAAATAAATGTGTGGTCAGTACAAAAGACTTGCAGTTGACTTATTCCTTCCAAAGATCATGCTAAGGATAAGGGGCATTCATTCCAGCAGCTAAATAAGAAAGGGTTCATTACAGTTAGAGCAATCGGACTGTGGAATGCCTTACCACTAGAGGTAGTAATGGCAGACACTATGACATCTTTTAAAAAAGGGCTGGATGATTTCCTTGATACACAACATTATGGGTTATAATTAAATTAGTGACAAAATGTACAATTGGTGGGGAAAGGTTAAACTTGATGAACCTAGGGCTTTTTTCAACCTACTTAACTATGTAACCATCTTGTTTAACTTCTAATAGTTGATCATGCACAGCACAGTTTTTCTCATCTAGCTGTTTGCTAGCATAGCTATACTCTGAGATGTGTATAGAATGATGCTTTTACTTGTAGGATGATGTCATGGAAAACGGTACAGCCGTCTTCACTGCAGTGCAAAGAATATGTGCTGGTAACTTCACTGTTCTGTAGGATGGTATATACAGAGGGCTAAAAGGAGAGATATAATGCAGGATAATGTTCTATGTAAAGGATATGATATGAGACATATAACATAGGGTGGGATTGTATACAAAGGATTGAAAAGAGAGCTATACTGTAGCAAGGAGATGTATACCAAGGCTGAGATTAATTGAGTTGTGCATTATACCTGCTGCTGAGAGACCAGTGATATGGAACTTAAAATGCTCTATTGATGCATATGAAAGAGGATTATCTTCTGCTATATGCATCCATAGAGCAGCATTTGTAGTTTCACAAAACTGATGTCATTTTTAGCACTTTTCATTATAGTAAATGTCAGGAGTGAGGAGAAATTTGAGAGATAAAGTTGGACACACCAGTCTACTTAGATTATAGGGAAAAGGTTGGTTCTGAGCATCTCTTTGGGTTGCTTTTACCCCTTATATGATGCTTCCTTCCTATGATTGGGCAATGTCAAACATGTGAAAAAATAAATGATTCTCTGTTAATGACTGCTTGACTGAAGGGGAAAATAGCCATTAGGTACTCCAAACTTTAGAGGATAATATATATCCAATAGAGAGACAACATTAAAAAAGAAAAACTTTTTTTTAAACTTTTTGGCAAATGTATCCATTAACGACCTCCAATATGCCTTTTAATGGTGGCAGTTAAGGGTACTTATTCCTCAGCTCCACTTTTTAAAGGCGCTGAGAAATAAGGTTATAGCACCCAGAAAATCTCTGTTGGAAAATTATCTGGGGTCTTGACTACTGGGGGTACCCCGGAGAACATGATTAAGGTTGATTTTTACCATCCCCAGTCTTGTGATCGCCGCTATTCACCAAATAACGGAGATCACAAAAAAGTTCATTTTCCCATTCATTTATCTCTCCTCTGTTATGACATAGCATACCAGAGGAGAGAGAGATGGGGTCCCCCGAGTCCCCCTGGTACCTCAGTCATTGCTGGAGCCTCTGGCTCTGTCCCCTGGCCCTTACTGGAAGAAAATGGCAGGCACATGAGTAGTGCTCCTGCCGAGATCTGCTGGACGGTACCCGGCAACAATGGGAGATTTTTTCCTATTGGTTCATCTATAGCACTGTGATAGACCCCATGACAGGGATCAAAAAAAAAAAATATAACTCAAACCCCCCCTTTGCCACCCCCTTAGCTAGGTTAAAGTAATACAATTTTAAAAAATGTATTTTTTTCACTTCTTTGCAGTTAAGGTTAGGGTTGGGGCTAGGGTTAGGGTTTGGGGTAGGGTTCGGGTTCAGGTTAGAGCTAAAGTTAGAGTTGGGGCAAGGGTAGGATTGGGGTTAGAGATAGGGTTAGGATTGGGCTAGGGATAGGGTTGGGGCTAGGGTTAGGGTTGTGTTGGGGTTATTGTGGTGTTGGGGTTACAGTAGTGATGTTGGGGTAACAGTTATGATGTTGGAGTAAGAGTTGTGGTGTTTGGGTTAGGGTTGTGGTGTTGAGGTTAACGCTGTATTGGAGTTAGGGTTCTGTTGGGGATGCTGTTGTGTTGGGGAGAAAGTTGTGTTGGTGTTAAGTTTGGGGTGTCGGGGTTAGGGTGGTGCTGGGGTTGGGGCTAGGGTTGTGATTAGGGTTAGGGTTGGAATTAGGGTCAGGGGTAGAGCTGTGTTATGGCTGGAGTTAGAATTGGGGGATTTCCACTGTTTAGGTACTTCAGGGGGTCTCCAAACGCGACATGGCGCCCACCATTGATTCCAGCCAATTTTGCGTTCAAAAAGTCAAACGGTGATCCCTCCCTTCTGAGCCCTGCCATGCGCCCAAATAGTGGCTTTCCCTACATATGGGGTATTGGCATACTCTGAATAAACTGCACAACAAATGCTGTGGTCCATTTTCTCCTGGTACCCTTGTGAAAATAAAAAAGTTTGGGTCTAAACTAAATATTTTGTGAAAAAAAGTAAAATGTTACTTTTTTCTTTCCACATTGCTTTTGTTCTCATGAAGCACTTAAAGGGTTAATAAACTTTTTGAATGTGGCTTTGAGCACCTTGAGGGGTGCAGTTTTTATAATGGTGTCACTTTTGGGTATTTTCTGTCATATTGACCCCTAAACTCAATTCAAATTTGAGGAGGTCTCAAAAAAAATGTTTTTGTAAATTTTGTTGGAAAAATGAGAAACGCTGGTCAACTTTTAACCCTTATAACTTCCTAACAATAAAAATATGTTTTTAAAATTGTGCTGATGTAAAGTAGACATGAGGGGAATTTTATTTACTAACTATTTTGTGTGACATTACTCTTGATTTAAAGGCATAAAAATTAAAAGTTTGAAAACCACAAAATTCTAAAGTTTTGCAAAATTTCAGTTTTTTTCCTAAATAAGTGCAAGTCATATTGAAGCAATTTTACGAATAACATGAATTACAATATGTCACGAAAAAACATTCTCAGAGGCAGTAGGATACGTTGAAATGTTCCAGAGCTGTAACCTCAAAGTGACAGTGGTCAGAATTGTAAAAATTGGCTTGGAGCTTAAGGACAAAATTGGCTCGTCATTAACCCCTTTATTCCATTGGATGTAATATTCCGTCCATGTGACCCTGGACCTCATTCCCATGGATGGAATAGTACGTCCAGGGCGATCAGCTGCGCTCCCGGGGGGAGCGCAGCTAATCGCCGCCGGGTGTCAGCTGATTTTCACAGCTGACACCCGGGACTGTGTGTCAGGAGCGGTCACGGACCGCTCCTGGCACATTAACCCCTGGCACACCGTGATCAAACATGATCGCGGTGTACAGGGCACAGGGGAGCATCGCACAGGGAGGGGCTCCCTGCACGCTCCCCTGAAACCCTCAGAACAGCGCGATGTGATCGCGCTGTTATGAGGGCTTCCTCCCTCCCAGGACCCGGATCCAAGATGGCCGCTGGGTCCTGCAGGGAGGCGGTTTCCTCAGTGCCTGCTGAGAGCAGGCACTGAGAAGCCTGCAGCACTGCCAGAGCGATCGCTGGTGTGAAAAAGTGCTGTGCACACTGTCACACCAGCGATCTCAACCTACATAGTGATGTCCCACCCTGGGGCAAAGTATAAAAGTTAAAAAAATAAAATAAAAAGTGTAAAAAAAATTAAAAAAAAAAAAATATTCCCCAATAAATTCATTTATTCCTGTTAATAAAAAAAAAACAATAAAAGTACACATATTTGGTATCGCCGCATCCGTAACGACCCCCCTATAAAACTGTCCCACTAATTAACCCCTTTAGTGAACCCCTTAAAAAAACAAAGCAAAAAATCAATGCTTTATCATCATACCGCCGAACAAAAAGTGGAATAACACGCGATCAAAAAGACCGAAATAATAACATGGTACCGCTGAAAATGTCATCTTGTCCCGCCAAAAATGAGCCACCATACAGCATCATCAGCGAAAAAATAAAAAAGTTATAGCTCGCAGAATAAAGCAATGCAAAAATAATAATTTTTTATATAAAATTGTTTTTATTCTATAAAAGCACCAAAACATAAAAAAAATGATATAAATGAGGTATCGCCGTAATCGTACTGATCCGAAGAATAAAACTGCTTTATCAATTTTACCACACACGGAACGGTATAAACGCCTCCCCCAAAAGAAATTCATGAATTGCTGATTTTTGTTCATTCTAACCTCCCAAAAATCGAAATAAAAAGTGATCAAAAAATGTCACTTGCTCAAAAATGGTACCAATAAAAACATCAACTCGTACCACAAAAAATAAGACCTCACATGACTCTGTGGGCCAAAATATGCAAAAATCATAGCTCTCAAAATGTGGTGATGCAAAAACTATTTTTTGCAATAAAAAGCGTCTTTTAGCGTGACAGCTGCCAATCATAAAAACCCGCTATAAATAGTAAACCAAACCCCCTTTATCACCCCCTTAGTTAGGGAAAAATAATAAAATTAAAAAAATGTATTTATTTCCATTTTCCCATTAGGGTTAGGGTTGCGGCTAAAGTTAGGGTTAAGGTTGGCGCTAAAGTTAGGATTAGGGTTAGGATTAGGGTTAGGGGTGTGTTAGGATTAGGTTTGTGGTTAGGGTTATGCTTAGGGTTGGGACTACGGTTAGGGGTGTGTTGGGGTTAGGGTTGGAGTTAGAATTGGGGGGTTTCCGCTGTTTAGGTACATCAGGGGTTCTCCAAATGTGACATGGCGTCTGATTTCAATTCCAGCCAATTCTGCGTTGAAAAAGTCAAATGGTGCTCCTTTACTTCTGAGCTCTGCCATGCGCCCAAACAGTAGTTTACCCCCACATATGGGGCTATCAGCATACTCTGGCCCCAAGAGTTATTGTGCAATTTGTCCTATTTCTTCTGTTACCCTTGGGAAAATAAAAAACTGGGGCGAAAATATCATTTTTGTAAAAAAAATGTTTTTTTTGTTTTTACGTCTGTACGTTATAAACTTCTGTGTAGCACTTGGGGCTTCATAGCGCTCACCACACATCTAGATAAGTTCCTTGTGGGGTCTATTTTCCAAAATGAGGTCACTTGTGTGGGGTTTCCACTGTTTAGGCGCATCAGGGGCTTTCCAAATGCGACATGACGCCCCCAGACCATTCCATCAAAGTCTGCAATCCAAAACGTCACTACTTCCCTTCCGAGCCCCAACGTGTGACCATACAGTAGTTTTCTCCCACATATTGGGTATAAGCGTACTCAGGACAAATTGGACAACAACTGGGGTCCAATTTCTCCTGTTATCCTTGTGAAAATAAAATATTGGGGGCGAAAAATCATTTTAGTAAAAAAAAAGATATTTTTTTTATTTTACGGCTGTACATTATAAACTTCTGTGAAGCACTTCGGAGTTTAAAGTGCTCACCACACATCTAGATAAGTTCCTTGAGGGGTCTAGTTTCCAAAATGGTGTCATTTGTCGGGGGTTTCCACTGTTTAGGCAGATCAGGAGCTCTCCAAACACAACATGGCATCCAGCCAATTCTGCGTTGAAAAAGTCAAACGGCGCTCCTTCCCTTCCAAACTCTGCCATGCACCCAAACAGTGGTTTACCCCCACATATGGGGTATCAGCGTACTCAGGACAAATTGCACAATAACTTTTGGGGTCTTGTTACCCTTGGGAAAATAAAAATTGGGGTGAAAAGATCATTTTTGTGGAAAAAATATGATTTTTTAATTTTACGACTCTACGTTATAAACTTGTATGAAGCACTTGGGGTTCAAATTGCTCACCAAAGATCTATATAATTTCCTTAGGGAGGTCTAGTTTCCCAAATGGGGTCACTTCTGGGGGTTTCCACTGTTTAGGCACATCAGTGGCTCTTCAAATGCAACATGGCGTCCAATCTCAATTCCAGCCAATTTTGGTTGGAAAAAGTCAAATGGTGCTCCTTCCATACCGAGCTCTGCCGTGCGCCCAAACTGTGGTTCCCCCCCACATATGGGGTATCGGCGTACTCAGGACAAATTTGAAAACAACTTTTGTGGTCCAATTTCTCCTGTTACCCTTGGGAAAATAAAAAATTAGTGACTAAAAGATAATTTTTGTGGGAAAAAAATAGGATTTTTTATTTTCATGCCCGGGCATTATAAACTTGTGTGAAGCACTTGGGGGTTCAAAGTGCTCACCAAAGATCTAGATAAGTTCCTTAGGGGGTCTAGTTTCCAAAATGGGGTCACTTGTGGGGGGTTTCCACTGTTTAGGCTGATCTGGGGCACTGCAAATGGAACATGACCCCCATCAACATCTGCATTCCAAAACGTTACTACTTTCTTTCCAAGCCCTGCCGTGCGCCCAAACAGTTCCCCCCACATATGGGGTATCAGCGTACTCAGGACAAATTTGACAACAACTTTTGGGGTCCAAATTCCTTGGGAAAAATCAAAAATTTAGGATTAAAAAATAATTTTTGTGGAATTTTTTTTTTTTTCACACCCAGGCATTATAAACTTTTGTGAAACACTTTGGGGTTCAAAGTGCTCACAACAAATCTAGATAAGTTCCTTAGGGGGTCTAGTTTCCAAAATGATGTCACTTGTGGGGGGTTTCCACTGTTTAGGCACATCAGAGGCTCTCCAAACGCGACATGGCATCCAATCTCAATTCCAGCCAATTTTAGTTTGAAAAAGTCAGACGGCGCTCCCTCCCTTACAAGCTCTGCCGTGTGCCCAAACAGTGGTTTTCCCTTACATATGGGGTATTGGCGTACTCAGGAGAAATTGCACAACAACTTTATCTGTCCATTTTCTCCTTTTACCCTTGTGAACATAAAAAAAAAGTTTGTAAATATCATTTTTGTGGCTAAAAAGTTAAATATTAATTTTTTCCTTCCACGTTGCTTCAGCTCCTGTGAAGCACCTGAAGGGTTAATAAGATTCTAGAATGTGGTTTTGAGTACCTTGAGGGGTGCAGTTTTTAGAATGGTGTCACTTTTGGGTATTTTCTGCTATATAGACCCCTCAAAGTGACTTCAAATATGAGGTGGTCCCTAAAAAAAAGGCTTTGTAATTTTGTTATAAAAATTAGAAATCGCTGGTCAACTTTTAACCCTTATAATTTCCTAACAAAAAAAAATTTTGGTTCCAAAATTGTGCTGATGTAAAGTAGACATGTGGGAAATGTTATTTATTAACTATTTTGTGTGACAAATTTCTCTGTTTTAAGGAAATAAAAATTCAAATTTGAAAATTGCAAAATTTTCAAAATTTTCGCCATATTTGCGTTTTTTCAAAAATAAATGCAAGTTATATCAAAGAAATTTTACCACTATCATGAAGTACAATATGTCACAAGAAAACAGTCTCAGAATCGCGAAGATCCATTGAAGCGTTCCAGAGTTATAACCTCATAAAAAGACAGTGGTCAGAATTGTAAAAATTGGCCCGGTCATTAACGTGCAAACCACCCTTGGGGGTGAATGGGTTAAGGGGTTTACATGAGCTTTTAATCAGTATACATAAATATACATCACCAGTTTTTAAAGTCAAAATTGAGCATGCATGCAACTTTGTATATACCTATTTTACATTACATTTATAGTTTCCTTCACCCTGATCGTGTGTTGAGGAAGAACAGGGGGCTCTGGATCTCCATAGGAATCCTAGCAGAGGAAACACTTTCATATTCATGGAGGATAAATATTTATTGTGAGAAAGCCCCTTTAAGCTAAACATTCCTCTTATAAAATAAGTAACAAGAAGCATTCAAAGAGATTCAAAACCTCAAACACAACCTGTGATACTAAATTAAATATAAAGTAGCAATTTGCTGTCTTGAAAGAAGGTAACATTTGCTATTAAAAAAGAAAACCAATTCTCAGATGCTGGACTCATTTCATAACTGTGCATAGCTGTATGACTTCCCACTGTTTATGAAACTAACAGCAAGGGCAGCACACACCGTTTAACACCCACAGGAATGAAATCCACAATTGTTTTAATGACTGCTATCCTGTTGCTCTTAGTCTGCTAAATTGAATAAATTGTAGTCTCATTACCCTGTGATGATTTCTAAATCCTTGGGGTACTTCCTTACTTTATTCTAGTTTACTGAACCCATTTCTGTTTCTTTTTTTGCACAGTAACAGCTAATCTTCAGTACAGTAGAGATAATAAGCAGTCCAGAAAGAAAAATGTTCCAATGTTGCTTGCAGTTTTGCTAAGAGCTAAAACTAGTATATTAAATGAAAATATTTTTTCCAGTTGATTGTGCCGTCTTGGTCATACTTATGTTTAATGCGCAGTTTAGCAAATGAATCACATTTTCCCTTCACATCTCCAATTTACAACAATAATTTAAAGCTAGCCAATAAACATTATTGTTTGTTACAAGTACTGTGCATCAAATTTAAGTGTCAGAAGCACTCAATATAAACAGATTATAATTAGAGCTATCTAAAGAATTTTCCTTTTTGTGTATAACATACTCCTCTTTACTGTAGATAAGCTGTGACAAATGAAAACTCTTTGTGAGCAAAAAGCAATTACCTCTGTTTAAAATATTAATATACTGTACTCTTAAACAGCAATAAAAACTGTTTATGCATTGCACTATATAATGGTAATTTTTACGCAAATTCTAAATAAATTACTTTTCTTGCATTGTTTTTTTAATCCGTTATGAAGGCATGAAATCCATTTTCTTGGGTGAAGAAGTTTCGCTATATCTTGTTTAGTAGATGTAGTAAATAGAAAACTAGCCAGCAGATAGAGAAAATAGGTTAGAAGATCTACTCGAAAATATTCAGGTATAGAAGACCAAATTGACTGGATGGGAATAGCTTTTTTGTTAAAGTTTAGGAAATTCACTGAAGCTGGTAAATTTAAACAATTTCTGATTTGGTTCACCAAAAAAATATGGATCTCAATTTTACACAAATATAATATATATATATATATATATACACAATGGGCGAAATAATTATTTATCAAGTCACCAATAGAGATGAGTGAACCTTTAAAGGTTCTGTTTGGATTCGCCAAACGGACTACCATTCACTGAACGGTTCGACGAAGTATCCAAACCCTATTATATTCTATGGGAGGCAAAACCAAATGCAAAGACAACACCTTAAGATGAGACAAAAAGCTTCCCAAACAGCTAAAATTAGGGGAAAACACCAGGAAAGTGTCCTCAATTGACTACCAGAAGAAATTTGCAAATGGTACAGCAGCAGTCAGCCATTGGCCATGCATGAGGTATCAGGGACTGGACCAGCATTTACAGCTTGGAACTGAAGTTTCAGTGAGGACCTGGTGGTTAAGGGAGTCGTGTAAGCCTTTTCAACTGGGAGACCTCACACCTTGCTATATTGTAAAGTCTTCAGCTGAGATGAGTAGATAGTGAGGAGACAAGGAGAGAATTGAAAGTACTGAATAGCTGTTTAGTCTTGTGAGACAGGGATGATATGAGAGATGAGAAGTCAGTTTGTTTTGCTGCAGTGACAAATTGTGCAGCATTTTGACAACTTCTGTTACTGGACAGGCTACTCGACTCCTTTTCTTTGGCAGCTGCACATGGGTATGCCTTGTAGATGAGGGCCAGAATGTGATCCAGTGGATGGTAAGCTCTGCATAAACTGACCTCTCCTCCTCTTCCACCACCTTAACATCACATACAGTACAGTCCTCATAGAGTGGAGAAGAAAGTATTTAGTCAGCCACCAATTGTGCAAGTTCTCCCACTTAAAAAGATGAGAGAGGCCTGTAATTGACATCAAGGGTAGACCACAACTATGAGAGTCAAAATGAGAAAACAAATCCAGAAAATCACCTTGTCTGATTTGGCAAGATTTATGGCTCTCACAGACCTGTAACTTCTTTAAGAGATTCTTCTGTCCTCCAATCATTACCTGTAGTAATGGCACCTGTTTGGACTTATCAGTATAAAAGACACCTGTCCACAACCTCAAACAGTCACACTCCAAACTCCATTATGGTATAGACCAAAGAGCTGTCGAAGGTCACCAGAAACAAAATTGTAGCCCTGCACCAGGCTGGGAAGACTGAATGTGCAATAGGTAAGCAGCTTGGTGTGATGTAATCAAATGTGGGAGTAATAATAAGCAAATGGAAGAAATACAAGACCACTGATAATCTCCCTCGATAGGCCATTAGATAGAGTAAGAACCTCTAATTTACCTCCAGATGACCAGCCCCTTTCTCCTTTAAATACACAAATCAGGACACCACCGAATCAAAATTATATGAAAGGTAAACGATTTATCCTTAACTTTGAATTCGGCCCCATGGATAACCAAATTCAAACAGCTATTAATAAAAACTGGCACTTGGAGAGAGAGGCTGATATTTCAGATATCATAACAAGGTGCCCATTAGTGAAATATAGGAGGACAAAAAATCTTAAAGATCTTTTTGTACAGAATCGGATTAAGACTGAACATAATAATTGGTTAAAAATGAGCATACCTGTTGGTAACTTTAAATGTGGCTATTGTTCCTTTTGTTCATTTCAGATAACGGTTAAAATATTAAATCTAGGGGGGATTGTGCACACAGCACGAGATTTCATCACCTGTCGCACAAATTATGTTGTATATGTTATTTCTTGCCCCTATGGATTTCATTATATTGGCAAAACTATCCATCCCCTTTTCATTCGTTTTTGTGAGCATTTCATCTCCATTCTTTCTAGTAAGGGGGTTTCGAGGTTGATTAAGCATATTAGAGAAATCCATGCTAGCATTCCAGAGGTACTGCATTTTGCAGGAATTGAGAAAGTGACCTTACATGCACAAGTGTTATGATTTGGTAGCTGAGGAGAGCAGGCAAAAACGGCAATACACCAGAGAGGTTGGAATCTACTGGATTGCAGTACCATGACTAACCACCACAACTAAAGGCAGCCGTGGAGCGTTCCTACGTTGGTCCTAGACGCCTTGTCACAGCCTGAGAGGTTAACTACACCTAAAGAAAGAAAGAGGAAAGCTATTTGCCCCAGAGCAGATCCCCAAAGATCATAGGAAGCCCCCAAACATGTAATGGCGGTTAGACAAGAGGAAATACAGACACAGACAGAAAATAGTAAGAGCAAACGTTGGGGCCCAATCTGCCTGGAAAGAAAAAGGATAGGAAGGACACTTACTGCAATCCAAAAAAAACCTAAAAAATACCAACTCTACTAATTGCAAAAAACACCTGAGATCACACGACCTCTGCCACCTAAATTAGTTCTCTGGTGTAACAAAACTAAGCTGCAGCCACTGAAAAAACTGGAAAAGGCAAATGAACAAATAACAGTGGCTCAGATAAACTGAGTGGAGCACAAGCCCCCAGAGGGGACCTGGCTGACCTCCACAGAAGTGCAGGGAACAATGCAAAAAGCAAGCACAAAAATAAAAACAGAAAATATCTTATCTGAGAGCAGGAGAAGAGGCAAGACTCAGCAAGCTTCCAAGTGAACCAGGAACCACAGTTGAGACAAGAACAATTGATCACCGGCAACCATGATGGGAGGGAATCTCCCTTATATAAGACCAGTCTGTAACTCCTGATTGCCAATCCTCATTGAATGGTTCAGTACTGTTTGCAACCACCAGAGGGGCTTCTGCTCAGAATTCATTTCTAACACATTCACAAAAGTAACCCCCTTGAGGAGGGGTCACCGAACCCTCATTTGGGCAACCAAGTCGGTCAGGATGAGCTCTGTGATATGCACGGATCAGTCTCCTAGCATGGATGTCCGAAGCAAACACCCAAGAATTGTCCTCCTGACCATAACCTCTCCACTTAACCAAATAATGGAGTTAAAGTCTAGAAAAGCGAGAATCCAATATTTTCTCAACCACATACTCCAGATTGCCCTCAACCAAAACAGGGTCAGGAGGCGCAGCCATAGGAACCACTGGCTCGACAAACCTCTTCAATAAGGACTTGTGGAACACGTTATGGATCTTAAATGTCCCTGGAAGAAGTAAACGAAAGGAAACAGGATTAAGAATCTCCATATCTTATAAGGTCCAATGAACCTAGGCTTAAACTTAGGAGATGCAACTCTCATAGGGATATTTCTCGAGGACAACCAGACCAAGTCCCCCCTTCAAACCGAGGACCATCAGTCCTATGCCGTTTGGCAAACCGCTGGGCCCTCTCCTGAGAGAGGGACAACCTCTCCACTACCTGGTCCCAAATCTGCTGCATACGCTCCACAACAGAGTCAACACCTGGACAGACAGAAGCCTACGTCTGTCCCGAAGAAAATCGAGAGTGAAACCCAAAATTGCAGAAAAATGGAGACATCAAAGTGGCAGAGCTAGCCCTATTATTAAGAGCAAACTCAGCCAAAGGCAAAAAAGAGACCCAGTCATCTTGATCAGCAGACACAAAGCATCTCAGATAAGTCTCCAATGTCTGGTTTGTTCTCTCAGTTTGTCCATTGATCTGAGGATGAAAAGCAGAGGAGAAAAACAATTGAACACCAAGTTTAGAACAAAAAGTCCTCCAAAATCTGGAAACAAACTGGACTCCTCTGTCAGACACAATGTTCTCAGGAATGCCGTGTAACCGAACCATGTGCTGAAGGAACAAGGGCACCAATTCGGAGGAGGAAGGCAACTTAGGTAATGGCATAAGATGTATCATTTTGGAAAACCTATCACAAATCACCCAGATAACGGTCATTCTCTGATAAACAGGGAGGTCGGAAATGAAATCCAAAGAGATATGGGTCCATGGTCTCTTGGGCACAGGCAATGGCATCAACAAACCACTAGAGCGAGAGCAAGGTCTCGCCAGGACTGCACAAATTCCCTGACGTCACGAGACAAAGTAGGCCACCAAAAGGACCGACTAACCAAGTCTCTGACACCAAAAATTCCGGGATGACCGGCCAACGCGGAACAATGAATCTCAGACATCACACTCTTTTTCCACCGGTCTGGGACAAACAATTTCCCAATAGGGCAGCGCTCGGGTTTATCCTCCTGACACCCTTCCAGAGCCAGTCTCAAATGGGCGAGATGGCGGAAAGAACTACACCCTCTTTCAAAATAACAGCAGGATCAGATAACTCAGGAGAGCCCACAAGGAAACTCCTCGAGAGGGCATCCGCCTTAACATTCTTAGTGCCAGGAAGAAAGGAAACCACAAAATTAAAACGTGTGAAAAACAAGGCCCACCTGGCCTGTCTAGGATTAAGTCGCTTGGCTGATTCCAGATAAACCAGATTCTTTTGGTCCGTGAGGACCACCACCTGATGTTTGGCTCCCTCCAGCCAATGTCTCCACTCTTCAAAAGCCCACTTCATGGCCAATAACTCCCGATTACCCACGTCATAATTACGTTCAGTTGGAGAAAATTTTCGAGAGAAAAAGGCACAAGGGTTACTTTTAGAGGTCTCTGGATCTCTTTGGGACAAAACGGCACCTGCCCCAATTTCATAGGCATCAACCTCCACCTGAAATGGCAGAGAAACATCAGGCTGCCGTAGAACAGGAGCAGAAGTGAATCTCTGCTTAAGTTCCAGAAACGCAGAGACTGCCTCAGGAGGCCAATTCACCACATCAGAACCCTTTTTGGTCAAATCAGTCAATGGTTTAACAATAACAGAGAAATTACCAATAAATTTATGATAAAAATTGGCAAAACCCAAGAATCTCTGAAGAGCCTTTAATGAAGTAGGTTGGACCCAATCACAGATGGCCTGAACCTTGACCGGGTCCATTTCAATAACAGATGGGGACAAAATGAATCCCAGAAATAAGATCCTCTGTACGCCAAAAAGACATTTTGATCCCTTCACATACAGAGCATTCTCTCTCAAAATCTGGAACACAGTCCGAACATGTTTCACATGAGAGTCCCAGTCATTGGAAAAAATCAAGATATCATCCAAATAAACAATCAGAAATTTATCCACAAAATCCCTGAAAATGTCATTCATGAAGGACTGGAAGACGGAAGGAGCATTAGTGAGCCCAAATGGCATCACTAGGTACTCAAAATGCCCCCTCTGGGGTATTAAACGCTGTCTTCCATTCACCCCATGCTTAATGCGAATAAGGTTATACGCCCCCCCTGAGGTCAAGCTTGGTAAACCAAGTAGCACTTTTCACCCTGGAAAACAGGTCAGAAATCAAGGGTAACGGATATTGATATTTCAGTGATATTGTTCAAGAGACGATAATCAATACACGGCCTTAATGAACCATCCTTTTTGGCCACAAAGAAAAAACCGGCACCCAAGGGTGAAGAGGATGGTCTGATATGACCCTTCTCCAATGACTCCTTGATATAAGACCGCATAGCGTCATGTTCAGGTACAGACAAGTTAAAAAGGCGACCTTTAGGGAATTTACTACCAGGAACTAATTCAATAGCGCAGTCAACAGAAATTTAGTCTGAACACTACCCAAGACAACTGAGCGTGCAAAACGTCTTCCCCGCTTAGGGCAGACTGAAATAGCATGAGAGGCGTCACCACAGTAGAAACATAACCCATTGCGTTTTCGAAACTCATGACGCTGTGCCCCAGAAGCCACTCTATCACACTGCATTGGTTCAGAAGCTGGTTCACAAGGCAACACCATTCCACTCATACCTCTACGCTCACGCAAACGTCTGTCAATTTGAATTGCTAATGACATAGAATCATTGAGACCAGAGGGAGCAGGGAAACCCACCATAACATCTTTTACATTCTCTGACAGACCCTTCCGAAAAAGGGCTGCCAAAGCATCATCATTCCATTTGGTCAGGACTGTCCACTTTCGGAATTTCTGACAGTACAACTCAGCGTCCTCAAGCCCCTGATTTAATGCCAACAAGGTTTTTTCAGCTTGATCAGTGTCATTAGGTTCATCGTACAATAACCCCAGAGCCAGAAAAAATGCATCAACATTACTCAAAACAGGGTCCCCAGGTGTCAGGGAAAAAGCCCAATCCTGAGGATCGCCGCGCAGGAGAGAGATGACAATTTGAACCTGCTGTGCTGCGTTCCCTGAGGACTTAGGTTTTAAGGCAAAAAACAATTTACAGTTATTTTTGAAATTCAGAAATTTAGCTCGATCCACCAAAAATAAATCTGGCATGGGGATCCTAGGTTCCACAACCGGCAACCCTGCAAGATAGGTAGCAATACTCCGAACTTCAGTGGCAAGCTGATCCACACGGCTAGACAACTGTGAAAACTCCATTGAGAGAAAAAAAAATCCTCCTCAGCACCCAGAGAAAAAGAGTGAAAAAATGCAACAAACAGAGAAAAAAAAATAAAAAAATTCTGACAACTTCCCTTTTTCTTTTTCCTTTTACTATTTTTCCCTTCTGTTGAGTACCATATAATTTTCAGTTTGGCCGGTGATACTGTTATGATTTGGTAGCTGAGGAGAGCAGGCAAAAACGGCAATACACCAGAGAGGTTGGAATCTACTGGATTGCAGTACCCTGACTAACCACCACAACTAAAGGCAGCCGTGGAGCGTTCCTACGTTGGTCCTAGATGCCTCATCACAGCTTGAGAGGTTAACTACACCTAAAGATAGAAAGAGGAAAGCTATCTGCCCCGGAGCAGATCCCCAAAGAACATAGGAAGCCCCCAAACATGTAATGGCGGTTAGACAAGAGAAAATACAGACACAGACAGAAAATAGTAAGAGCAACCGTTGGGGCCCAATCTGCCTAGAAAGAAAAAGGATAGGAAGGACACTTACTGCAATCCAAAAAAAACCTAAAAAATACCAAGTCTACTAATTGCAAAAAACACCTGGGATCACACGACCTCTACCACCTAAATTAGTTCTCTGGTGTAACAAAACTAAGCTGCAGCCACTGAAAAAACTGGAAAAGGCAAATGAACAAATAACAGTGGCTCAGATAAACTGAGAGGAGCACAAGCCCCAGAGGGGACCTGGCTGACCTCCACAGAAGTGCAGGGAACAATGCAAAAAGCAAGCACAAAAATAAAAACAGAAAATATCTTATCTGAGAGCAGGAGAAGAGGCAAGACTCAGCATGCTTCCAAGTGAACCAGGAACCACAGTTGAGACAAGAACAATTGATCACCAGCAACCATGATGGGAGGGAACCTCCCTTATATAAGACCAGTCTGTAACTCCTGATTTCCAATCCTCATTGAATGGTTCAGTACTGTTTGCAACCACCAGAGGGAGCTTCTGCTCAGAATTCATTTCTAACACATTCACAACACACAAGGGGGAGATCTCCATAAATTATTATTGAGAAAGGAAGCCAGTTGGATCCCGTGCAAATGTGCACAGGGTGCATCAGGATTCAACGAAAAAGTAGACATGTCAATAATTTTGTAATATGAAAAATGTGTGTTCTGTTTCATCCATATTATTAGCAATTCCTTTTTAAATGTATGTTTAATCACTGTGTATTTGTTGCTCACTTAGTTATGTATGGGTGTTTTGTTTCCTCCACCAACGTGGATGACATTGTAGGAGGGATGGGCCTTTCCCTGTATATGAGGTCCGTCATTTCCTTAGCACCCAGGACTCTTAGTAGCGCATATTTGCGCAACATGGCCGTCATCCAGTGCGGCTCCATCCGGGGCTCCCCTGCTTTGATTTAATGTAAGCCACAATAAAGGACATTGAATTGGATGGTGAGTGCCTTGCCTTTCTTTGTATATTAGATTTGGACATTCCCTTTGTCTTTTCACTGGCTCGGCACCTGTAAGTCCCTGGAGTCTGAGATGTTTAATTATCCCAGAATAGCGCAGCTGTGCCAGTCACCTGTGCCTTCTTGCAGCATTCTTTCAAAGTTGGATCTCAATATGGTGGACTGCCTGTAGTGGAAGGGGTGTCAGAGCACCATTATATTGTTTTCTACTCTGGGGAAAATGATAATGTCTGTAAAGCATTGTGGAATTAATGATGCTGTATAAGTGACTAAAACAAATAAATAAAATAAATTGATGCCACTTTAGTGGTGTCTGCCCCTAATTTTTGAAAATGTTTGGACACCAAGTTGGGCCTCCTTCATGTGTCTTGCCTGAATTTGTAATATTATACTTTTCAAGAAAGGCATCCAGTCCCCTCTTAAATTTTAGTAAGGAATCACTCATTACAACATTAGACGGCAGAGAGTTCCATAGTCTCACTGCTCTGAATGGCTCTCAGACCACCAGGCCTACACCTGTCACTCATTCACCTATTACTGATCAATGTTTATGCTTCAAATTCTGCTCTAAGCTCTGTCACAGGCCCTGTCCCATGCTGAAATGTGAAATTTAGCCTGCTGGCTAGAGAAAATAATTAGCACAAAGGATTTATGTACTGAAATGTAACACTATTAGTCAAAACAATTTAGATTCAGAAATGTGGACTCCTGGCTGGAAAAAAACTAGTAGTACTAAAAATTTATATACTTAAATGTGGCTTTATTTCAGGAACATCATATTAGCAATAACAATTTTTATTTTTAAGTGGACTCATGCAAAACAAATATTACCTTCACAAAATATTTTTCTTGAGAAATGTGGCCTTATTTCTGGACCCCAGCATTACCAAAAAGAATTTATTTTTGAAATGTGGAATCCCGCCTAGGCCAAAATTAACAGCACAACATATTATTCTGCCAAAATGTGGCATTGTTTCAGGACATTGGTCTTAGTATAAGAAATTCACATGTTCAAATGTGGCCTTCTGATTTGCCACTGAAACACAACTTTAGAGCAAACAATTTGGAGTAGGTAATTGGGTCTCATGGCTGCACCACTTTATTACTCCTAACAATTTTTACTTGGAAATTTGGCCTTCTGATTTGCCTCTGAAATACAGTTTTAGCACAAACGATTTGGAGTAGCTAATTGGGTCTTGTGGCTGCACCACCATATTAGGCCTTACAATTTTTACGCGGAAATCTGACCTTCTGATTTGCCACTGAAATACTGTTTTAGCACAACATTTGGAGTAGGTAATTGCTCCTCATGGATGCATCACTATATTAAGCCTAATAACTTTTACATGGAAATCTGGCCTTCTGATTTTCCACTGAAACACAGTTTCAGCACAAATGATTTGGAGTAGCTAATTGGGCCTGGATTGATTACCGAAATCAACACACATAAAGCTAATTGAAAAAAAAAAAGCGCGTTTTGCGCCTGTAATTTCTCCAGATGCTCCTTTAGCCTCTCCACACCCCCTTCCATCATGAAACACGTCCCCTCATCTCACCCAGCTCATCATACAGCACCAGTATCCCAGCCAAAGTCATACAAAAGCATTAGTGGAAATGTAATGATTTACCGAACTGTGACCGACTTTGAGCAAAAATGCGAACATGGATCCGAAATGTGATACATTTGTGATACATTTGTTGGCCAACGTTTTTCAAACATGTTAGATCATTTCTAGTCACGAATTTTCTAAGTACTTATATTTCTAAATGTGCTATTGACTTGAAATTCTCTCCAGATGTTGGGAAAAACCCATCCTATCTACAAAGGCAAAGAATTCAAATCATAAATGTCCATAAATTTTTTGTAACAATGAGAAATTACACATGAAAATAGTATTGCACAGATGACGAAAGAGAGGTGCAAAAAGCCATGGAAAGTCATGACACCAGCTGAAATCTAATAGTAATTAGAAAGCAATTCTGCCACTTAGTGAAAAGTATCCGCTGGAAAAGGAGTCTCATTACCAAGGAGCCACATAAGAAACATCTCATGATGGATAAAATCAATACCTTCGCAATCTTATTGTAAAACATACTGATGGCATTGAATTTCTAAACTAGTGAAAGTGCTAGTGAGCGTCGTTGAGGCCATAACCCAGATGTGGAAAAAGTATCCCAAAAATGTAAATCTTCTGATGCCATAATACACACTATGCCAACATTGAAGTTTGGAGGAGGGAACATCATGGTGTGGGTTTGTTTATCAGCATACGGCATTGTAAATTTCATGACATTGAAGGAATGATGTTTTAACAAATGTGCTAAGACATTCTTGATAAAAATCTGCTGCCATGTTCCAGGATGATGAAGATGAAACAAGCATGTACATTTCAGCAAGACAGAGGTCCCAAACACACAGCCAAGGAAACTCTCAATTGGTTTCAGAGAAAGAAAATAAAGCTGCCTAGAATGTCTCAGCTGACCTGAATCCAATAGAAAATGTATGGAAGGAACTAAAGCTAAGATTTCATAGATTTAGCCAATTGAAGCTTCAGGACTTGAGAATTGTTTATGTGCAATAATGGGTCAAAATCACACATGAGCAATGTATATGACTAGTTTTTCCATACAGAGGGCATCTTCAAGCTGTCATCACCAACAAAGGCCTGTGTACGGAGCATTAATTAAATTTCAGTAAGTGCATGTTTAATAATTTTTTCCTGTGTCATTTCTCATTTTCACACATGACTTTATCGACATCTATGTTTTGATTTCTTTGCCTATATGGATTTTATGGGTTGTTACTGACATCTGGTGAGAATAATATATTTTCCTAGAAAATTGGTGACGTGTTCAATACTTATTTTGCCTGCTGTGTGTACATATATCTATATGTATATATAATATATATATATATATATATATATATATATATATATATATATATATTATATATATTTTTTTTAATTATTCAGTGCCCACACCTACTAAATATAGGATACTACTATATTTCGAGGACTACATAAGCATGTAGTTAAAGTCAAATTCGACTGTCTAGTTATATTTTTAAAATTGATCAGCAGATTGCATGACACTGAAATAAAGACCAATAAGCAGCAATTGAGACATTTAATTGGCCTACTGACCATTCAAAAGAACTATTGGTCCCTACCATTTGCTTGTGCCACAGACAAGCAAAATGCTGCTTGATTGGCTAAATGGATCATTTATGTTGGAATATAAATCATTGTTGTCTTTAGCACCTCTCACCATGTAAACTAAATGCAATGCTAACATTATGCATGCTTTATGGGAATGGAATAATCATGTTTATAATCCATCAGCCCATACCTAGTTTGTTTCAGCCTGTGTGTTAAATCCTATTAAATCATCAATCAATGCTCATTGGCCAGAAATCTGCCATGCGAAATGCCTCTAAACAGGAACTTGTAAACTTAATTTATGGGAACAGCTTGCTGTAAAATTGGCATGTATTGTATATTGATTATTTCTAACTTCTGAAAATGTATGTGTACTATATTAAATTTCTATCTTGACTTTTTCTTGAGCAATGTTTTGCTGTCACTTGTCACTTTGAATAGTAAATATAATTTTTTGCTGTCTGTCCATTTTGATAAAGTGAAAATGCCATGTTATTATAAATAGTTTGCTAGCTATAATTAATGATTGTACAGTGTCACACGTTTCTTGTTAACCAATGTGAAACTCGTAGAGTAATGGTTCTCCCTAACGTTCATTTCTTATTATCCCATTGTAAAATGTCATAAAAGCTATTATGAGATGGCCCTTAGGAAGAATTGGAATGACAACTGCTATCCAGGCTCTGCAAGCTCGAGATCATCAATAACTAGTTAGTGTTATGTCGGATCTTAGTCATTATTACGTACAGTCTTCACATTATTATGCAGCAAATTTGATTTTGCATTTTGTAAGTAATGTTTTTGCTTCCTCTTCCTTTATGTTTATGTTTCATTATATTGTCTAGAGATCTCAATAAAACCTATTTCTCAAAAGTATGTATAATAAAAATGCTGCTCCGTTTTATTTTTAAGTGAAATTTTTAATTTATTTTACATTACACCCACCTACATGGTAATTATTGAAACCATGGGCAAAGTAAAATTGTGAGTTTCCATTAACTCCCACTTTCTACTACTGCATATACACCAACATCATGAGGGACTTAGCACATTTCAAGATTTTTTATTTTTAGAACAGAATACGATGAAGCACACACAAACCCTTAATAAACAGCAAATGCGAAAGTGTTTTTGAATGGTCATAGTCAATTCTATAAACGTTGCATTAATCAAAAGTACCAAAGAATAAAAGATTATTTGTAATAGGTATTATAAAAAATTGGGAAAAGGCAGGAGGAAGCAGATGAATAATTGAGACAAAAAACAGATTATGCTGCTGCTTTCCACTGTTATATCTCCTCACATAGTTTTTTTCACCATTACTCTGTTTTGGAGAAGAGAGAATATATTCGAATGGAATGAGATTTACTTGAATATTACAAAAATCCAATTTGCTAAAAAGCAGAGATTTTGTAATTAGCTTCTGCACGGATTCAGCATGTAGAGACATCATGACCCCTTCACTACAGTCGCCGTACATATACTGCACTATGGGAGGTGAGTTCTCCCAAACCGCAATACAGGTATGGTGTGAAAATCGTTTGGGCTTGCTCAGAGTACCAGCATGAACATGTTAGCGATATATGAAAGCTAACATCTTGCAGCAATGCCCACAATCAGCGCTAATGCCAATTGTGAGTTTTTAAGCTCTCTGGTGCCATTGTAACAACAACATTAATCGGCATAGCAGAGGCACAAATTACTTGAGGGACATAGTTTCTAAAATGGGGTCACTTGTAGGGGTTTTCCACTGATTAGGCAAATCAGGGACTCTGCAAACGTGACATAGCGTCGCAATATTTCCAGCCAATTTTGCCTAAACAGGCATTTTCCTCTACAGTCATGGACAAAAGTTTTGAGAATGACACAAATATTAATTTTTACAAAGTCTACTGCTTCACTTTTTCTAATGGCAATTTGCATATACTCCAGAATGTTATAAAGAGTGATCAGCTTAACAGCAATTACATGCAAAGTCAATATTTGGCTAGAAAATGAACTTTATCCCCCAAAACACATTTCAACATCATTGCAGCCCTGCCTTAAAAGGATCAGCTAACCTCTTTTCAGTGATTACTCCATTAAAACAGGTGTGGGTGTTGATGAGGACATGGCTGGAGATCAATCTGTCATGATTAAGTAAGAATGACACCACTGGGAACACTTTAAAAGGAGGCTGGTTCTTGGCATCATTGTTTCTCTTCTGTTAACCATAGTTATCTCTAAAGAAATACGTGCAGTCATCATTGTAATGCACAAAAATTGGCCTAACAGGGAAGAGTATCGCAGCTAGAAAGATTGCACCTCAGTCAACAATCTATCGCATCATCAAGAACTTCAAGGAGAGAGGTTCCATTGTTGCCAAAAAGGCTCCAGGGCGCCCAAGAAAGACCAGCAAGCGCCAGGACCGTCTCTTAAGAGTGTTTCAGCTGCGGGATCGGGCTACCAGCAGTGCAGAGCTTGCTCAGGAATGGCAGCAGGCAGGTGTGAGTGCATCTGCACGCACTGTGAGGCGGAGACTCTTGGAGCAAGGCCTGGTCTCAAGTAGGGCAGCAAAGAAGCCACTTCTCTCCAGAAAAAACATCATGGACAGACTGACATTCTGCAAAAGGTACAGGCAGTGAACTGCTGAGGACTGGGGTAAAGTTATTTTCTCTGATGAATCCCCTTTTCGATTGTTTGGGACATCAGGAAAACGCCTCATTCGGAGAAGACAAGGTGAGCGCTACCACCAGTCATGTCTCATGCCAACTGTTAAGCATCCTGAAACCATTCATGTGTGGGGTTGCTTCTCAGCCAAGGGAATCGGCTCTCACAGTCTTGCCTAAAAACACAGCCATGAATAAAGAATGGTACCAGAATGTCCTCCAAGAGCAACTTCTCCCAACCCTCCAAGAGCAGTTTGGCGATCAACAATACCTTTTCCAGCATGATGGAGCACCTTGCCATAAAGCAAAGGTGATAACTAAATGGCTCAGGGAACAAAACATAGAGATTTTGGGTCCATGGCCTGGAAACTCCCCAGATCTTAATCCCATTGAGAACTTGTGGTCAATCATCAAGAGACGGGTGGACAAACAAAAACCTAAAAATTCTGACAAAATGAAAGCATTGATTGTGCAAGAATGGACTGCTATCAGTCAGGATTTGGTCCAGAAGTTGATTGAGAGCATGCCAGGGAGAATTGCAGAGGTCCTGAAGAAAAGAGTCAACACTGCAAATATCGACTTGCTGCATTAACTCATTCTAACTGTCAATATAAGCTTTTGTTACTCATATGTTTGCAATTATATTTCTGTCTGTGATAAAAACATCTATCAAACACACATAAAAACCAGAGGGCAGAAGATCATGTGAAAATATAATATTTGTGTCATTCTCAAAACTTTTGGCCATGACTGTACATATGGAATATATGCATACTTGGGAGAATGCTGCAACAAATTGTACAGTTTGCTTGTAAAAATGCAAAATTTGAGGCTAAATGAGCACTTTTGGGGAAAAAATTTAATTTTTTTCTTTCACATTGCTTTAATTCCTGTGAAGCACCTAGAGGGTTAATAAACTTCTTGAATGTGGTTTTGAGCACTTTGAGGGGTGCAGTTTTTAAAATCTTGTCATTATTGGGTATTTTATGTCACAGGCCCTTCAAATTACTTTCAAATGTGATGTGGTTTCTAAAGAAAACTATTTTGTAAATTCTGTTGGAAACATGAGAAATTGCTGATAAATTTTAACCCTTCTAACTTCCTAACAAAAAAAGTATGCTAAAAAATAATATTAATGTAATGTAGACATATGATAAATGTTACTTATAAATTGTTTTGTAAACTGTGACCAACTGGCTTAACGATATAAAAGTTGAAAGCTTGAAATTTGCAAACTTTTCAAAATCTTTGCCAAAATTCCAATATTTCCACAAATTATTGCAAAACATTTTGACATAAATTTACAACTATCAAACATTATAATGTTTCATGAAAAAATGCTCTCAGAATCCCTGGGATTCGTTGAAGCATTTCAGATTTATTATCACATGAAGTGACAATGGTCAGAATTGTAAAATTTGGCTTGGGACAGATGAAAACAGGTTTCGGGCTGAAGGGTTAAAAGGATAAAAATTTTTTATTTTTTTGGGTCCTTTGTTCTTTACAATCACCCAACCAGCCATCGTTGCATCTTATCCCACAAGGTAGTGATGCACATTTTGACTTCATTGTGTCACAATTAGAGCTGAGTGACACAATGACCTGGCCTCAATAGTCACCAGACCTGAACCCAATCGAGATGGTTTAGGGTGAGCTGGACCGCAGCGTGAAGGAAAAAGGGCCAACAAGTGCTAAGCATCTCTGGGAACTCCTTCAAGATTGTTGGAAGACCATTTCTAGTGACTACCTCTTGAAGCTCATCAAGAGAATGCCAAGAGTGTGCAAAGCAGTCATCAAAGCAAAAGGTGGCTACTTTGAAGAACCTAGAATATAAGACATAATTTCAGTTGTTCCACACTTTTTTGTATTATAATTCCACATGTGTTAATTCATAGTGTTGATGCCTTCAGTGTGAATTTACAATTTTCATAGTCATGAAAATGCAGAAAAATCTTTAAATGAGAAGGTGTGTCCAAATTTTGCATCTGTACTGTATATATATATATATTATATATATATATATATTTATATATATATATATATAAACATACATATAAGTACATACATGTTTATATATAATGGGGTGACTATTTTAATTACCTGATATTTCCTGTTCCCAAATTTTGATCTTCCTGTATTGTGATGAGGAGCATTGAAAACTTGAAGTCTGTTCCCTTTCTGTCTAGGCTGCTAAGATATATTGCTAATACGTGGAAAAGCATGTGTCTAGAGTTGAGCGATACTTTCCGATATCCTAAAGTATCGGAATCGGAATGGTATCGCCGATATCACTAAAAAATCGGCGATACCCGATACCGATACCGGAAGTCCCATGTAAGTCTATGGGAACAAAATATCGCTACTAAAAAAACCCCATTCTTTCCTTGTAAACACTAAATATACACACATAGAATACATATATATATATATACATGTCATTGTGACATATTATATATACATATATGTATAGTTTATACACTTCTACATAGTAAAATATCCTTTGATTCAATTGCCGGGTAAAGCCGGCTTCAGTGAAAAGACAGAAGCACCCGACATGAAATGACACTTGGTGTACATAGGGTTAACCATGTCTTTTCATGTCGTTTGCTATCTGATTTGCACAAACAATTAAATCAGACTATGTGTGCAAAATTTCACACCTGTAGGGGTTAATTAAAGGTGTAAATTCGTTGTGAAAAAAACGGACTTTTTTGCTACGAATTTACACCTTTAATTAACCCCTACAGGTGTGAAATTTTGCACACATAGTCTGATTTAATTGTTTGTGCAAATTAGATAGCAAAGGACATGAAAAGACATGGTTAACCCTATGTACACCAAGTGTCATTTCATGTCGGGTTCTGCATTTTCACAAAAGCCGGCAATTGAATTAGCGGCTATTATACTATGTAGAAGTGTATGAACTACAAATATAAATATATATATATATATGTGTCACAAATTCAATGACATGTATATATATATATGAGGTGTAAAATTGCTGAAAAAAAAAGCGTGGGCTCCCGCCCTATTTTCGCAACCAGACAGACAAAGCCAGTGAGTGGGGGCAGATAATAATAGCCCAGAGAGGGACCATTATTTTTGGCCCCCCCCGCTACTTAACATCTGCCCCCAGACACCCAAGAAAGGGCAAATCTCTAATTAGATTTGCCCTTTCTGGCACTTTGCCCGTCTATTCCCATTGCCCTGTAGCGGTGGCGAATGGGTTAATAAGGGGTTAAAATGACCTTGCAATTGAAAGGTCACTTTAAGCCAGGTTAATAATTGAGAGCTGTCAATTAGACAACTATCAATTATTAATCCTATTGTATGAAAGAAAAATCAAACACACACACTTTAATAAAAAAGAAGTTTAATGAAATAATCACACAGTTTTTGACCATATTTTATTTACCTGCTAAAACCATTTCCTGTAATAAAAATAAAATAAAAAAGCAAAATTATTCTTACCTATCCCATGCACAGTCAGGTCCCACGGTGTAATCCTTCAGAAAGGGTTAATGTTTACTGCAGGGACCGCAGCTAATGCTGCAGCCTCACAGTAAACCCCAAATGAATGAGTTCCTCTCCTGCCTGACAGGAGAGTAAAGGCTGGGTGTCACATAACGATACACCAGTGATCCCGACAACGATATGCACTTGTCAGGATCGCTGGTGTATCGCTACATGATCGCTGCTGAGCTGCCAAACAGGCAGCTCAGGCAGCGATCTGGGACAGCGACACTGCGGGTAACATCGCTTAAGGGCCCGTCTCACATAGCGATATCGCTACCGAGATCGCTGCTGAGTCACTAGTTTTGTGACGCAGCAGCGAGCTCACCAGCGATATCGCTGTGTGTGACATTCAGCACGATCAGCCCCCCTGCCGGGTATCGCTGATCGTCGCAGAAATGTCAGGACCTTTTTTTGATCGCTGGTTTCCCTCTGACAGGCACGCATCGCTGCGTGTGACAGGCGGGAGACCAGCGATCCGCTGGTAACCAAGGTACACAGCGGTTTCCAGGCACCGCGCAGCGCTTGGAAACCCGCTGTGTACCTTGGATACCAGCGCCCTGCATCAGGGCGCTGGCATCCAAGGTACACAGCGGGTTTCTAGGCACAGCCCCGCGCCTGGAAACCCGCTGTGTACCTTGGTTACCAGCGGATCGCTGGTCTCCCGCCTGTCACACGCAGCGGTGTGTGCCTGTCAGGGGAAACCAGCGATCAAAAAAAGGTCCTGACATTTCAGCGACGATCAGCAATACCCGGCAGGGGGGCTGATCGTCGCTGAATGTCACACACAGCGATATCGCTGGTGAGCTCGCTGCTGCGTCACAAAACTAGTGACTCAGCAGCGATCTCGGTAGCGATATCGCTATGTGAGACGGGCCCTTAAGTGGAAAGCTTAATTGATTGCTTTCCACTTTCACTTCAGGTCAGCCAGGGACACAATCAGTGACGTCAGAGGGAACTGATTAACAAAAATAGGGGTTCCCTTCGAAAAAAAAATGGCGTGGGGTCCCCCCTATTTTTGTTAACCAGCCAGATGAAGCAGACCGCTGAGGCCTGGATTTTCAGGCTGTTAAGGAGCCAAGATCCATGGACCTTGCCAGCCTGATAATACAGGCCACAGCAGTCTGCATATCTTGGCTGATTAACAAAAATAGGGGATCCCCTCGAAAAAAATTGGGCGTTGGGTCACCCCCTTATTTATTTTGGGTTAAACCAGCCCAGATTGAAGCAGGGACCTCGCGTGAGGCCTGGGTGGGTTTTCAGGCTGGTAAGGATCCAATATCCATGGACCTTGCAAGCCTGATAATACCAGGCCACACAGTCTGCTTAGCTTGGCTGGTTAACAAAAATAGGGGATCCCCTCGAAAAAAAAACGGCGTGGGGATCCCCCCTATTTTTGTTAACCAGCCAAGTAAAATGCAGACTGCTGCGGCCTGGTATTAAAAGACTGTCAAGGCCCATGGATTTTGGCCCTCAACAGCCTGATAATACCAGGCTACAGCAGCCCCACATTTGGCGCATCAAAAGATGTGCCAATTGTGGCACTTTACCCGGCTCTTCCCACTTGCCCTGTAGCGGTGGCAAGCGGGGTAATAAGGGGTTAATGTCACCGTTGATTGCACGGTGACAATAAGCCCGGTTAATAATGGAGATGTGTCAATAAGACACCGATCCATTATTAATCCCAAAGTTATTAAATGTATAAAAAAAAGACAAAGCAAGAAAAAAGTATTTTAATGAAATAAAAGAGACAACACAGTTTTCATTTCTTTTATTACTCTCTCATTCCTGCGACGCCATCGATCTCCTGTAAAAAAAGAAAAAAAACAAACCAACAGTATACCACCTGTCCGACGCAGTCCAGAACGACAGTCCCACGACGATCCAACTCTGCTACATCGCAATGACAGGCAGAGCCTGTCATCGCGACGCAGCACAGCTGATTACCTGCTTCCCCGGCGGTGACGTCATCGGACTGACTGCTTTACGGCCGGGATTACCCAGCAGTCACTGCAGTTATCGCGAGAAACTGCATGTGACCGCCGGGGAAAGAAGATTGCGGCCATGAAGCAGTGCAGGACGTGACCGCCGGAGATCTTCTGCCAGGTAAGTGCCGCTGACTCCTGACAGACCCGACCGACGGACACTGACAGTGACAGTGACAATCCCGATTCCGGTATCCGATAAGACGAAAATATCGGAACTCGGAATCGGAATTCCGATACAGCTAATATCGGCCGATACCCGATATTTGCAGTATCGGAATGCTCAACACTACATGTGTCTACATAATATGATGAGCATTCACCATGACACCTTTAGCTCTAAAAGAGTCTCATTCATCAAAGAAATTGTAGACACTGAGCCTTCTTCCATATCCACTCTAGATGAAGATGCAGATGAATAGTTAACGGGATATATTGTCTAGGAAAATAAACTATTCTATTATAAAACACTGTAAATGGTAATCCTAGAAACTATTTTTTACTATGTGACTGCTGTAATGTTCCTAGCAAGGTCCCCTGCTGTATTCAGTACGTGTCATTGGTTAGAAGAACTGTCTTCTTTAGATATAGTAAACCTACTACAGCTTTGAATGACATACCCACCTTAGCTATGCCATGCTCTTGTAATAACACTCTGTAGGATATATAGCTCCTGGGACACAATCATGTGGGTTTTATCAGCGCAGAGATTGAAGTAATAATTCTAAAAATATAAAGAAATATAAAAAACACCAGCGCCTACAATATAGATGTAGAGATAGAGGAGTGAAAATGCAATAAGCTGCAGAAAGATTTTGGAGTCTGTGTGATAAGCCCAAATTATGAAACAAAGAAAAAAGTTATAATTAATGGTCTATCATGCCACTCGCTATGCAGGTGCCTAATATGTTCAAGTGCTACTAGATGCCACTTAATGCCCACCTGGCGAAGTTTAACTGCGGGTAATAATTAACATACAATATTTAAACTGTGCAGATGATTTCAAGTTCACGGAAAGGGTTTCCTACCGTGTCATTGCACCATCAAGATAACAGTATGTAGAGTCTGTGCTGCTAATGAAGATGTCTGGCTTACAGGTGGAGGCAGGTAGATGTGGAGCATGGTTGATCTGTCGATCGGAAGCTGCACCTGTACAGCCAGGAGAGCTTGGGCGGTAGCGTTCCTGGATACACAACAGAAAAATGGCCGACAGTGCTGGAGACGGCATGTGACGACACAGAAGTGTGGAGGCTCAGATGGGCCAAAAAGCTAACCTATGCATTTCGGGGAATACACTGCTCCTCTTCCTCAGGGTGTCTGTATTCAGTGGTACAGGACACTGCTTTATAGGCTTCCGTTCCGCCCCTCTCTCTAAGCACTTCGTAATTACTCTCCTTTAATCCGCTATTGTGAAATTTACTATATAACATATGATTTTATTAATGGAGTGAATGCTGATAAAGATTAATCCACAATGTCAGCAAATAGATGAAACAGTCTCCTTACAGTCTTATACTGGTGTTGGTACTTGGATAACTAGTTGTGAATAATGTGGTAAAATTATGATTACTCAATAAAATAAGGGAGGGAGGTGGGAAAGGGAAAGTGGAAAGATGGGATGAAGGGGACAAAAGTGGTTAAAGAGTATTAGATTGTTTAATAAAAATAAAATTAAAAGTGAAAGATATATTTCTAATAATTTTATTTAAAAATTATGAAGTTCTATGTCAGAAATGAAGCCTTTTGGGGCTAGGTTGTTAATAGGAAAATCCACTTTATTTCTGCCAGAGACATCAGTTTTATATAGTTTCCACTTCTCCAATGTTTATGTACAATTTAGATACCGAAGAAAGTGAGACCATTACAGGGCTGATTGTGGATCTCCTTAAAATGCTAAATCTTTTTTAATATTATTAAAGTGTTCTTTTATTCTTTGTGATAGTTTTCTGATTGTACATCCAACATATATTTTTTTACATGGGCACCTAATGATATAAATTACTCCCATAGTGGAACATATTATACTATCTTTAATGGTATATGATTACGTGCCTTCCGAATTGCTGAATTTGATCGTGCCCGTTCTGTTGCTGTGACATTGTGCACAACAAGAACAGAAATGGCATGGGGGAAGCCTTCTTGTTTCTGTGCCCAATGTTCCCCTCTGTTTGTCTGTATGTTGATACCTTTATTGGTGGGGCAAATTTTAACCCCAGAGTGGGCGCACGTCTGTACACAAACCTTCTGTGCGATGGTAAATGATAATATTATCTTGCTGGAGGATATGCCAATATTTGTTTATAATACTCTTAAAGGCTCCATTATTAATATGATAGTGAGCAATAATGGGAATCTTTTGAATTTGCTCTTGGAAACTCTGTGGAACCAGACATGGCCTGTGATTACAAATAAGGTTGGTTCTATCAGTATTTTCGACCATTTTATGGAGGCTTCTAGGGAATCTTGATTGTATCCTTCATGTAAATTTTTTTTCTTGTGCTTCCTCTATGAAATCAGAGGTTCTAGTTCAATTATGCTGAAGACAAGTGAATTGGCTTTTTGGAATATTTAATAGCCAGGATGGAAAGTGGCAGCTTGTGATCGGAATGTAGCTATTTCAGTCCACCTTATTATGAAAGCTTTCAGTGATCAATTTTTCCTGATCTACCAATATGGTTTGATGCAGGAAGTTGATTTTAACCCCTTCATGACCCAGCCTATTTTGACCTTAAAGACCTTGCCATTTTTTGCAATTCTGACCAGTGTCCCTTTATGAGGTAATAACTCAGGAACGCTTCAAAGGATCCTAGCGATTCTGAGACTTGTTTTTTCGTAACATATTGGACTTCATGTTAGTGGTAAATTTAGGTCGATAATTTTGTGTTTATTTGTGAAAAAAATGGAAATTTGGCGAAAATTTGAAAATTTTGTAATTTTCAAATTTTTAATTTTTATTCTGTTAAACCAGAGAGATATGTGACACAAAATAGTTAATAAATAACATTTCCCACATGTCTACTTTACATCAGCACAATTTTGGGAACAACATTTTTTTTTGTTAGGAAGTTATAAGGGTTAAAAGTTGACCAGCGATTTCTCATTTTTACAGCAAAATTTACAAAACCATTTTTTTTAGGAACCACCTCACATTTGAAGTCACTTTGAGGGGTTATATGGCAGAAAATACCCAAAAGTGACACCTTTATAAAAACTGCACCCCTCAAGCTACTCAAAACTGCATTCAAGAAGATTATTAACCCTTCAGGTGCTTCACAGGAACTAAAGCAACGTGGAAGGAAAAAATGGACATTTTAATTTTTCCAACAAAAATTTTATTTAGCCTCAGTTTTTTTCATTTTCACATGGGCAACAGTATAAATTGGATCCTAAAATTTGTTGGGCAATTTTTCCTGAGTACACAGATACCTCATATGTGGTCATAAACCACTGTTTGGGGGCACGGCAGGGCTCAGAAGGGAAGGAGCGCCATTTGACTTTTTGAATGAAAAATATGCTGGAATATTTAGCGGTTGCCATGTCGCATTTGGAGAGTTCCTGTGTGCCTAAACATTGGAGCTCCCCCACAAGTGACCCCATTTTGGAAACTAGACGCCCTAAGGAACTTATCTAGATGCATAGTGAACACTTTGAACCCCCAGGTGCTTCACAGAAGTTTATAACGCAGAGCCGTGAAAATAAAAAATCATTTTTTTTCTCAAAAAAATGATTTTTTAGCCCACTATTTTTTATTTTCACAATGGCTACAGGAGAAATTGGACCCCAAAAGTTGTTGTCCAGTTTGTCCTGATATGCTAGTACCCCATATGTGGGGGGGAACCACTGTTTGGGCACACGTCAGGGCTCGGAAGGGATGTAGTGACGCTTTGAAATGCCGACTTGATGGAATGGTCTGCGGGCATCTTGTTACGTTTGCAGAGCCCCTGATGTGCCTAAACAGTAGAAACTCCCCACAAGTGACCCTATTTTGGAAACTAGACCCCGCAAAGAACTTATCTAGATGTGTGGTGAGCACTTTGAACCCCCAAGGGCTACACAGAAGTTTATAACGCCCGGGCATGGAAATAAAAAAATCATATTTTTTCCACAATCAGGATCTTTTAGTCCCCAATTTTTTTATTTTCCCAAGGGTAACATGAGAAATTAGACGCCAAAAGTTGTTGTCCAATTTGTCTTGAGTATGCTGATATCCCATATGTGGGAGAAAACTACTGTATGGGCAAACATCGGGGCTCGGATAGGAAGTAGTGATGTTTTGAGATGCCCACTTGATGGATTGGTCTTGTTACGTTTGCAGAGTCCCTGATGTGCCTAAACAGTAGAAACTCCCCACAAGTGACCCCATTTTGGAAACTAGATCCCCCAAGGAACTCCTATAGATGTGTGGTAAGCACTTTGAATCTCCAAGTCCTTCACAGAAGTTTATAACGCAGAGCCGTGAAAATATAAAATCATTTTTTTCCACAAAAATAATTTTTTAGTCCCCAATTTTTTTCCCAATGTTAACAGGAGAAATTATAACCCTCAAAGTTGTTGTGCAATTTTTCCCGAGTACGCTGATACCCCATATGTGGGGATAAACCACTGTTTGGGCATACGTCGGGTCTTCGAATAAAGGGAGCACTGTTTGACTTTTTGAACGCAAAATTTGCAGGAATCAATGGTGGCGCCATGTCGCGTATGGAGACCCCCTGATGTGCCTAAATAGTGGAAACCCCTCAATTCTAACTCCAACCCTAACCCCAACACACCCCTAACCCCAACCCTAACCCCTACACACACCTAACCCTAATACAAACCCTAACCATAACCCTAACCCCAACACACCCCTAACCCTAATCCCAACTCTAACCATAAACCTAGCCACAAGCCTAACCCTAATTCCAACCCTAACCCAAATTCCAACCCTAACCCTAATTCTAACCTTAACCCTAATGCTAACCCTAACCCTAGTTCTAACCCTAAGGCTGGGTTCATATTGCGTTTTACCAGCCCGTTCAACATGTAGCGTTGACCGGCTGGTAACGGTATAGCATAACGCGATCGCGTTGTGCTATACCCGCTAGCGCAGATGAATCAGCAGATGATTCATCTGTGCTAGCGGTGACGGAGCCCAGACACTGCAGCCCGTGTCCGAGGCTCCGTCACTGAATGACGGCACGTCGCGATCGCATGCCGCTTTACAGCATGCGTTGCGATGCGCACACAAATGGGGTGAATGGCAGCGTTAACGGACTGCGTTACACCGCGTTATACCGCGGTGAAACGCAGTCCATCTAACGGACTGCCATAATGCAATATGAACCCAGTCTAACCCTGAGGCCCTGGGCACACGTTGCGGATTCACTTGCGGATTTTTCTTAAATCCGCAGGTAAAATGACCTGCGTTTTACCTGCGAATTTAGCACGGATTTGCTGCGGTTTTTCCCTGCGGTTTTACACCTATAATGGAATAGGTGTAAAACCGCTGCGGAATCCGCACAAAGAATTGACATGCTGCGGATTTAAAACCGCAGCAAATCCGCATGTGCACAGCGTTTTTTTTTAACCATTTATTTGCATTGTACTGTACATGGTTTCTGGATCTGCTGTGGATCCGCAGCGCAAGATCTCCGCTGCGGATCAGCAGCAAAATCCACCGCGGATCAGTAGCAATATCCGCCGCGGATCCGCAGCAAAGTCAGCCGTGGATCAGCAGCAAAATCAGCCGCGGATCCCCAGCAAAATCCGCCGCGGATCCCCAGCAAAATCCGCCGCGGATCCGCAGCAAAATCAGCCGCGGATCCGCAGCAAAATCAGCCGCGGATCCGCAGCAAAATCAGCCGCGGATCCGCAGCAATATCCGCAGCAATATCAGCCGCGGATCAGCAGCAAAATCCGCCGCGGATCAGCAGCAAAATCCGCCGCGGATCAGCAGCAAAATCCGCCGCGGATCAGCAGCAAAATACACCGCGGATCAGCAGCAATATCCGACGTGGATCAGCAGCAGGATCCGCAGCAATATCCGCCACGGATCCGCAGCAAAATCAGCCGCGGATCCGCAGCAAAATAAGCCGCGGATCAGCAGCAAAATCCGCCGTGGATCAGCAGCAAAATCCGCCGCGGATCAGCAGCAGGATCCGCAGCAATATCCGCCTCGGATCCGCAGCAAAATCAGCCGCGGATCCGCAGCAAAATAAGCCGCGGATCAGCAGCAAAATCCGCCGCGGATCAGCAGCAAAATCCGCCGCGGATCAGCAGCAATATCCGCCGCGGATCAGCAGCAGGATCCGCAGCAATATCCGCCGCGGATCCGCAGCAAAATCGGCCGCGGATCCACAGAAAATAAGCCGCGGATCCGCAGCAAAATAAGCCGCGGATCAGTAGCAAAATCCGCCGCGGATCAGCAGCAATATCCTCCGCGGATCCGCAGCAAAGTCAGCCGCGGATCCGCAGCAAAATCAGCCGCGGATCCCCAGCAAATCTGCTGCGGATCAGCACAAATCGCCGCGATCCGCGCAGAATCAGCGCAGATCCAGCAAAATCCGCGCGGATCCGCAGCAAATCAGCCGCGGATGCGCAGCAATCAGCGCGGATCAGCAGCAATATCCGCCGCGGATCAGCAGCAATCTCCGCCGTGGATCAGCAGCAATATCCGCCGCGGATCTGCAGCAAAATCCACCGCGGATCTGCAGCAAAATCAGCTGCGGATCAGCAGCAAAATCCGCTAGAAAAAAATTCTTTATTTTATTATTTGTCCCTACCTATGACAGGGGGGGGGGTTCATTTACTTTTTTTTATTTTGATCACTGTGACAGTTTATCACAGTGATCAAAATAACTTTTTGAACACTGGAGGGCGCATTTTCCAAGATGGCGGCGCCCATGAAGAATCCCAGGCAGCCGCCGGGACGGATCTAGGGATGTCGGTGGACCGGGAGAGGTGAGTAGGGGGGGTTGGATAGTGAGGGGGGGGGATCGGAAGGTGGGGGCAGCAGATTGCAGGAGCAGGGGAGCAGATAGTGACGGCGGTGACCGGTCACTGCCATCTTTCGGTGGCGGCGGCCGATCACCGCCGTGACTCGATGTGGGGGGGTCAGATCGCGGTCTCCAGCCATGGCAGATGCTATTGCAGCATCGGCCATGGCTGGATTGTAATATTTCACCAATTTCATTGGTGAAATATTACAAATCGCTCTGATTGGCTGTTTCACTTTTAACAGCCAATCAGAGCGACCGTAACCACGTGGGGGTTAAGCCACCCCCACTGTGGTGATGCGCAAGGGGTCCTGTGCCTGCGGGTCGAGTGACCTTTCAGTGATTTCGGTCACCCGACCCGCAGGAACATGATTTATAGCATGACGCCTACGTTGGCGTCATGGGTCGGGATGGCACAGGTTTTCATGACGCCAACGTAGGCGTCATGGGTCGGGAAGGGGTTAATAGAGCTATTCTTGGCGGTAAAAATTAATCCAAAGTCATTAATATTTAACTTGGCTAGAAAATCCGATAGGGCATCATGTGATCCTTCCCAAATAAAATGACGTTGTTGATAAAATGATTCCCCATAACTAACCCTTGATGGAGTTTTCCCTCATTGTAAATGGCTGATTCTTCCCATCTTTCTACACATAGGTTGGCATAACTTGGGGTGAACTTTGTGCCCATGGCTGTGCCCCATTTTTGAAGGTAGAACTGTTTGTTGTATGTGAAAAATTATTGGTCAGGACAAATAAAATACTTTCCTGAATAAACTGAATTTGGACAGGGGTATACATGCATTTTTGGCAAGAAAGAATTTGGCTGCCTGACATACTTTTTCATGTTCTATAACTGTGTATAAAGAAGTTATATCCAAAGTCAAAAGAATATAATTGGGTTGCCTTATTAATTTTTCTAAAATTTGTTTTATGTGACGTGTGTTTTAAGTACTCGGGCAAAAGGGGAACACATTGTTGCAAATGGTGATCTACATATTCTGATAAATTTGCAGTGAAGCAATTTATACCAGAAATTATAGGTCGGTCTGATGGATTTTTAATATCCTTGTGCATTTTTGGTATGTGATAAAAGAAGTGGAGGGGCATTAGAGCAAATAATAAAAGGTCTGCTTATATGCTACTGTAGAAAATAAAAAAATGTGTTCTATTTAACAACAGAAGAAGGCAGACCTATTTGGAATCAATGCTTGTAGTACATTGCTAATTTGAATTTTCTAATTTAGGGAAAATTCAATAATACTTAGCATTATAATTTAATTTTCCTCTTAGATGTACGTGGAAGTCCATATTTTCACCATTCTTTATAGCTGTCAATGACCATTAATTTTCCTGATGTCATGTTGATTTAGCCAAAAAATGTAATGAAAGGGTTTGTATTTTCCTTCTTATATTACTGCAATTTCTATTCTAATGAACATAAAGTAAGTGAAAAGCTTGCAGGGTATGATAGAAGCCTGTAAAAGGTTTGTCCAGTTTAAAAAAAAATGATGTCCCCAGGTGAAATTTGTTTAAAAAACTACGCTTTACTCAGCATCTTCAGGTCCAGCGCTGAGTCTCTGACATTGATTCTGATGTCTGTTATTGTCTGCAGCACTGTCAATTTTTCCATTGTTAACCCTATCAATGGAAAAATATGAGGTCATTGGCTGTCATTTTTATTGAATCATTTGGGGTATGTACATATGAATGCATTGAATTGCATTGTTTAGGAGGTACATTAACCAAAAAAAATCTGTTTTTTTTTTTTTTAATTTCTTTGCAGCATTTCACACATGGGTAAAATTAGAGAGATTGGATTAAGTAAAGTTCAAATTCTCCTCTTTGCATGCTTTTCCTTGGAAATTCATTTTGCAAAGTTGTTATTTAAAAAATAAATATACTTACCTCACTGCTGACCTCTCTGGCCCCTTCACTATTTACCACCCCATGTCCAGTTCATGTTGTATCTTTGTCGCACATTGAACTCAGTGCATGTGTGCAGATTATTCCCAGGTGTCATTACACAAAGAGGTTCAGGTACAGTTTAAGAGGTACAAAGATTCTATGGCAGTCCTGTAGAAGTGTCATTAGACACGAAATGGCCAACACCTGCTTTTGTTTGCCTATACTCTATCCACCTGAGTTATATTGCTTGCTGTAAGATAATAGGGAAGATTTTCTGTGATGTGGTGAGTGCCAGCATCTTCACTTCTACTACTTGGGACTTACTGAAATTAACCATATTTTATGCAGCCAAGCCACAGGCAGGATGGTGATAGTGGAGCTTTAAGCAGGTTCTCAGGTGCTAGGGTAAACAACAGGTCCCACAATTGCACAATGAAAGGCTGTTGAATGCCTAAATAAACTACTTCAATAGTTACTAGACTGACAGCAACATCTAAGCAGATGAACATCAGTGACAGAAACTTGCTTGATTTGCTGCTGTTAGAGTTAGGTGCCGGCTGTATAACTAAGCTGGCTCACACCTTCACCCTATATATGATGTAATGAGGTGGCAGGGAACCTCACAGGCCTTCTCTTTCCTAGATGCTGTTCGCACGTTCATCTGCTGCACCTCACTGTTTATTACTGTTCATATACTGAGATGTCATGTATTATAATGTGAATGTACTGTCTATAGAATTAGGGCTAGAAAAGGAACTTAGATAGTATAGAACAATAGTGGGATATAATAGAGGGGGGTACATTAGTGATAGAGAACAATATAGAATAGGAGACAGGCAGCACAGGGGTTAAGTTAATGAGAAGTGCAGCACAGAACGGGGAAGCATAATCAGGATACTTCCTGATAAGAGGAGAAGCCTGGGCAGCCTGATCAAGGGCAGGATGTGTGAGCAGTAGAGTAGCAGAGTATTGCAGGCCATGGGGATAAAGTTATTGTTGCAGTAAGGGTCCCCAGGTTGGAGAACAGTATCCAAGGCACAGATTGAACACGGATTGCTCAAGGATTCAGATTGGACACAGATTATCTAAGGATACAGGTGGGACACGGATTGTCCAGGAAAACAAGTGGGACATGGACTGCCCAAAGAGATAGTTGAGCTTGCCAGGCAAGTGAAGCTGATGGAGAAGATAGAGCCTGTCAGGATGTCAGGAACAGATATGAAGATGCCGTGTGTTGCCTATGTGATGAAAGTACTGCTGTCCAGTAAAGATGTGGTGTTTGAAAAGACTTGTGACTCTGAACCGTTTTGTAAAGCCGGAGTGACAGAGCCTGGCAGAGACAGTGAGTACTCTACTGCACACATTGCATACACAACAGAAGGGACTGTGTATTTCCTATGTGATGTGCCAGGGTGTGGGAACACTACAGCTCGTTGCCATGACTACCACTCTGGCCGCCTTACAATGACATTCAGTAGAGACCAAAAGTTTGGATACACCTTCTCATTCAAAGATTCTTCTGTCTTTTCATGACTATGAAAATTGTAGAATCACACTGAGGGCATCAAAATTATGAATTAACACATGTGGAATTATACATTACACTTTACAAAAATGTGTGAAACAACTGAAAATATGTCTTATATTCTAGGTTTTTCAAAGCAGCCACCTTTTGCTTTGATTACTGCTTTGCACGCAGAAAAGGTGAATGGATGGACTCTACATTCCTAGTGCCCACCTTGAAGCATGGAAGTGGTGTGATGGTGTGGGGATGCTTTGCTGGTGAAACTGTTGGGGATTATTCAAAATTGAAGCTGTGAGCGATCCAGCTCACCGCAAACCATCTCAATTGGGTTCAGGTCAGGTGACTGTGGAGGCCAGGTCATCTGGCATAGCACCCCAACACTCTCCTTCTTGATCAAATAGCCCTTACACAGCCTGGAGGTGTGTTTGGGGTCATTGCCCTGTTGAAAAATAAATGATGGTCCAACTAAACGCAAACCGGATGGAATAGCATGCTGCTGCAAGATGCTGTGGTAGCCATGCTGGTTCTGTATGCCTTCAATTTTGAATAAATCCCCAACAGTGTCACCAGCAAAGCACCCCCACATCATCACACCACCTCCTCCATGCTTCACGGTGGGAACCAGGCATGTAGAGTCCATCCGTTCACCTTTTCTGCATGCAAAGCAGTAATCAAAGCAAAAGGTGGCTATTTTGAAGAACCTTGAATATAAGACATATTTTCACTTGTTTCACACTTTTTTGTAAAGTGTAATGTATAATTCCACATGTGTTAATTCATAGTTTTGATGCCTTCAGTGTGATTCTACAATTGTCACAGTCATGAAAATACAGAAAAATTGTTGAATGAGAAGGTGTGTCCAAACTTTTGGTCTGTACTGTATAACTAAATTACTTGTAGAGAATGTCTAAGATGATCTTTGGACAAATAAAGAATAGTTCTTTTAATATTTGAAATAAACATCACATCACAGTAGTAACAAAGGTGTCCTAATTTTAAGAGGTCTGCTTTAATTAGCCTCCCTTTGTATACACATGAATGGACAGAAGTAGAGGTGCCACTGACAACACGAATATTTGAAGAACAGAAAATATTTGTAACCATGAGTATTGTATTTATTTTTCTTACTACCAAAACTAAATATACAGTATGTTTTTAAACGGTCACCAACTATAATAGAGTGTGATCATACATCAGGTTGGCCATTTGGCCAAAGCAGTTTGTCAAGTATAATTTATGACTCAGGCTTCTGGCGGTTTATTATAATATTTTTGTCATCTATTTTATAAAAATTAGTCACATATAAAAATTGACGTTTTTCTACATATCCATAGATAAAGTAGTATGTTTGAACTGAAATCTGAAGTAGTGGAATGCTTTGTGGCTGAAAACTAACTAAAGTTTGATTTTATGTTAATTTCTATTGAAGATATGACCATGGAAAAATGATACACTGAGGCATGCTTAATGTTACTTGAGCTTTTACACTGATTGAGTAGATATTGATTCAAAGTCTGAATAACAAACATAATAAACATCTGTCAGTGCACATTCATTATAATGTAACAAAACATAATTGATTACATTGTTTAGCAGTACATAATAGATAAATCAGCTTAATAAAATGCTAATTACACAATTTCACTGCTTGATTTCATTTAAAATGGTATATTAGTATACTTACTATAAATTCATGGGTATATTTTTTGACATAAGCAACAAATAGTATTATGTGATTTCAGATGTGTAACCATTTCCTATCCAACACAGAAGCATACTTCCAGTTGCATATTTCATTAGTTTTAAGATATTCGGTGTAAAATCTTAGATGACTTATGTTTTACCCCCATTATAAGGCACAAAATTAATTGCAAAAAAACTAAAAGGAAACACTAAAATACCACATCCTAGATATCACTGAATGAAATATTCCAGTTGCAAATCTTTAATCATTACATAGCGAAATGCATTGAAAATAATAAAACATAAAAATGATCAATGTAAATCAAAATTGATATACAATGGCAGTTTGGATTTGGAATGTAACTCAAAATCAAAGTGGAACATCAAATTACAGGATGATACCTCTTCAGTCAAAATGCCGAGTCAAGACATTATGCTCAATAGTATGTCTGGCCTCCATGTGCCTGTATGACTTCCCTGCAATGCATGGGCATGCTCTTGTTGAGGCGACAGATGTTCTCCTGAGGGATCTTCTCACAGACCTGAATTGAAGCACCAGTCAACTCATGGACAGTCTGTGGTGCGGTACGGCTCTCCAAAGAAGTACCTCACCACATCATTACTGACTCACTGCTTAACCAGTCATGCTGGAGGATGACTGAACTTGCTTTCATCTGTGAAGAGCTCAGAGTGCCAATTTCGAATTTGCTAATCTGGTGTTCTCTGGGAAATGCCAATCGCCCTGCATGGTGATAGGCTGTAAGCAAAACACCCACTTGTGGACGTCAGGCACTCATATCATGCTTATGGTGTCTGTTTCTGGCAGTTTGAGCAGACACATGGATGTTAGTGACCTCCTGGAGGTCATTTTGCAGGACACTGGCACTGATTTTCCTGTTCCTCCTTGCACAAAGGAGGAGGTAGCGGTCCTGCTGCTGGATTGTTGCCCTCCTACAGCCCCTCCACACTGTACTGTACTGTGTACTGGCCTGTATCCTAGTATCTGATCCATAATATGGATACTGTGCTGACAGTCACAGCTAAATTTCTTGACATAACTTGCCTTGATGTGCCATCCTGGATGAGTTGGACTACTGACCATCTTCTGTGGGTTGTAGACATTGTCTCATGCTACTGTGCACTACATTTAAGGGTGAGAGCAATGACAAAATGCAAAAGTGACCAAAACCACAGCCAAAAAGGATGAAAACAGAGAAATGATCTGTGCTCATCCCCTGCAGAACCTCTCCTTCATAGGGATTATCTTGCTAATTGCCTGTCATTTCTACCTGTTGTCTGTTCCATTTGCACAACAGCAGGAGAAATTTATTCACAATCGGTATTGATTCATAACTGGATAAGTTGATTTCTCAGAAGTATAACTGACTTGGAGTTGCATTGTATTGTTTAAGTGATGCCTTTTTTTGAGCAGTGTAGTTCAACACTCAGATGGCTGCATCAAATGTAGTTTAATTTAGATCATAACTGATAACTAGCTGTAGATGTTTAAAGTCAAAAAGCAGAATTATAGAGACTGTCAGTTCAGTAGTGTCCAAAGCGTTGAGAATTGGATCAATTTTGGATTGCAAATATTCTGCTGCTTCATTGCTTTTAGATATTTTAGTCAGATGATTATATGGTATACTGAAGCACAGTTATAAGTATTTCATACTTTTTTCAGCTTTTATTGACAAAAATTTCAGGTTTGTACAAAGAATCAACATTTGCAGTGTTCAATGTTATTTTTCGAAACACTTCCTGTTATGCTGGATATCATCTTCTGGGCCAAATTCTGACTGATAGTAGTATATTCTTGTCTAATTAGAACTTGAGTTTATAACTATTTCTGTGTATACTTTTGTCCATCTGCTTGTTGAATATTAATCATAGGTTCTAAGTGTAATTGAGATCTAGTACACTGTGTGCAGAATTATTAGGCAAATGAGTATTTTGATTACATCATCCTTTTTATACATGTTGCCCTACTCCAAGCTGTATAGGCTTGAAAGCCAACTGCCAATTATGTAAATCAAGTGATTTGCATCTCTGTAATGAGGAGGGGTGTAGTCTAATAACATCAACACACTATATAGGATGTGCTTAATTATTAGGCAACTTCCTTTCCTTTGGCAAAATGGGACAGAAGAGAGATTTGATGGACTCTGAAAATTCAAAAATTGTGAGATGTCTTGCAGAGGGATGCAGCAGTCTTGAAATTGCCTATCTTTTGAAGTGTGATCACTGAACAATCAAGCGTTTCATGGCAGATAGCCAACAGGGTCGCAAGAAGCGTGCTGATAAAAAAAAGGCGCAAAATAACTGCCCTAAATTGAGGAAAATCAAGCGTGAAGCTGCCAAGATGCCATTTGCCACCAGTTTTGCCATATTTCAGAGCTGCAATGTTACTGGAGTATTAAAAAGCACAGTGTGGCCATACTCAGGGACATGGCCAAGGTAAGGAAGGCTGAAAACGACCACCTTTGAACAAGAAACATAAGATAAAACGTCAAGACTGGGCCAAGAAATATCTTAAGACAGATATTTCTAAGGTTTTATGGCCTGATGAAATGAGAGTGACTCTTGATGGGCCAGATGGATGGGTTCGAGGCTGGATCAGTAAAGGGCAGAGAGCTCCACTCCGACTCAGATGCCAGCAAGGTGGAGGTGGGGTACTGGTATGGGCTGGTATCATCCAAGATGAACTTGTGGGACCTTTTCGGGTTGAGGATGGAGTGAAGCTCAACTCCCAGACCTACTGCCAGTTTCTGGAAGACACCTTCTTCAAGCAATGGTACAGGAAGAAGTCGGTATCGTTCAAGAAAAACATGATTTTCATGCAGGACAATGCTCCATCACATGCATCCAAATACTCCACAGCGTGACTGGCCAGTAAAGGTCTAAAAGTAGAAAAAATAATGACATGGCCCCCTTGTTCACCTGATCTGAACCCCATAGAGAACCTGAGGTCCCTCATAAAATGTGAGATCTACAGGGAGGGAAAACAGTACAGTCATGGCCAAAAGTTTTGAGAATGACACAAATATTATATTTTCACATGATCTGCTGCCCTCTGGTTTTTATGTGTGTTTGACAGATGTTTTTATCACAGACAGAAATATAATAATTGCAAACATATGAGTAACAAAAGCTTAAATTGACAGAATGAGTTAATGAAGCAAGTCAATATTTGAAGTGTTGACCCTTCTTCTTCAGGACCTCTGCAATTCTCCCTGGCATGCTTTCAATCAACTTCTGGACCAAATCCTGACTGATAGCAGTCCATTCTTGCACAATCAATGCTTTAATTTTGTCAGAATTTTTAGGTTTTTGTTTGTCCACTCGTCTCTTGATGATTGACCACAAGTTCTCAATGGGATTAAGATCTGGGGAGTTTCCAGGCCATGGACCCAAAATCTCTATGTTTTGTTCCCTGAGCCATTTAGTTATCACCTTTGCTTTATGGCAAAGTGCTCCATCATGCTGGAAAAGGCATTGTTGATCGCCAAACTTCTCTTGGAGGGTTGGGAGAAGTTGCTCTTGGAGGACATTCTGGTACCATTCTTTATTCATGGCTGTGTTTTTAGGCAAGACTGTGAGAGAGCCGATTCCCTTGGCTGAGAAGCAACCCCACACATGAATGGTTTCAGGATGCTTAACAGTTGGCATGAGACAAGACTGATGGTAGCGCTCACCTTGTCTTCTCCGAATGAGGCGTTTTCCTGATGTCCCAAACAATCGAAAAGGGGATTCATCAGACAAAATAACTTTACCCCAGTCCTCAGCAGTTCACTGCCTGTACCTTTTGCAGAATATCAGTCTGTCCATGATGTTTTTTCTGGAGAGAAGTGGCTTCTTTGCTGCCCTCCTTGAGACCAGGCCTTGCTCCAAGAGTCTCTGCCTCACAGTGCGTGCAGATGCAATCACACCTGCCTGCTGACATTCCTGAGCAAGCTCTGCTGGTAGCCCGATCACGCAGCTGAAACACTTTTAAGAGACGTTCCTGGTGCTTGCTGGTCTTTCTTTGGTGCCCTGAAGCCTTTTTGGCAACAATGGAACCTCTCTCCTTGAAGTTCTTGATGATGCGATAGATTGTTGACTGAGGTGCAATCTTTCTAGCTGCGATACTCTTCCCTGTTAGGCCATTTTTGTGCATTGCAATGATGACTACACGTGTTTCTTTAGAGATAACCATGGTTAACAGAAGAGAAACAATGATGCCAAGCATCAGCCTCCTTTTAAAGTGTCCAGTGGTGTCATTCTTACTTAATCATGACAGATTGATCTCCAGCCATGTCCTCATCAACACCCACACCTGTGTTAATGGAGCAATCACTGAAAAGAGGTTAGCTGGTCCTTTTAAGGCAGGGCTGCAATGATGTTGAAATGTGTTTTGGGGGATTAAGTTCATTTTCTAGCCAAATATTGACTTTGCAAGTAATTGCTGTTAAGCTGATCACTCTTTATAACATTCTGGAGTATATGCAAATTGCCATTAGAAAAAGTGAAGCAGTAGACTTTGTAAAAATTAATATTTGTGTCATTCTCAAAACTTTTGGCCATGACTGTACACCTCTCGGAACAGTGTCTGGGAGGCTGTGGTGGCTGCTGCATGCAATGTTGATCGTAAACAAGCAACTGACAGAATCTATGGATGGAAGGCTTTTGAGTGTCATCGTAAAGAAAGGTGGCTATGTTGGTCACTGATTTTTTTTTGTTTTTGAATGTCAGAAATGTTTATTTCTAAATTTTGTGTTGTTATATTGGTTTACCTAGTGAAAATAAACAAATGAGATGGGTATATATTTGGTTTTTATTAAGTTGCCTTTTAATTCTGCACAGTAATAGTTACCTGCACAAACAGATATCCTCCTAAGATAACCAAATCTAAAAAAAAAACCACTCCAACTTCCAAAAATATTAAGCTTTGATATTTATGAGTCTTTTGGGTTGATTGAGAACATAGTTGTTGTTCAATAATAAGAATCCTCTCAAATACAACTTGCCTAATAATTCTGCACACAGTGTAATTTTCCTGTCCCAAAAAACTAAAATTTAAATGTTTTGGATACTAAATTATTTAGCTATTTTATCTTGTCACATGGTAATGCGTCATTCTGGAAAAAGCATTGTTCATCACCAAATTTCTCCTGAATTATTGAAAAAGTTGAGCTTGGAGGATTTTTAAATACCATTATTTATGTCTGTGTTCTTAGGCAAAATTGTGATTGCGCCCACTCCTTTTGGTGAAAAGTATCCCCACATATGAATCATCACCAGATTATTTTTTGTATGATACAGGCCTTATTGTAGCGATAACCTTTTTTTTTTAAGACAATCGTTCTTCCTGATGCTGCAAACCATCTAAAGAGTGCTTTATCATAGAAAATAACTTTACTTCCATTCCAGGCTGAATTCTCATTAAGAGAAAGTCTGGAAACTTGTTGGGCTTTATTGGGGGTCCTGGAGTTTTCTTTACTGTAATTGAATCTCACTCTTTGAAATGCTTGATGATCCGTTAAATGAATGATTTAGGAGAAATCTGTAAGAAGTTAAGTCATTGCCTTTAAAGCCCTTTTTAAGGCAAAGTAAGGATGACTGCACGTGTCCTTGGATTAATCTATGGCTAACAGAAGACAACAATGATTTCAAGCATCAGCCCTCTTTTAAAGCAAGCAGTCTGCTTTTATAATTCAATCAGAATGATAGATTGATATCAGGTGCCTTGTCCTTGTTAACACTTTTTCCTGAATTAATGGGAATATCACTTATATGACTTAAGCAGGTCATTTTTTGGCAGGGCTGAAAATCATTGCATATGGGGTTTTTGTGATTACATTTATTTATGGGCAAGGAAGGTTTTTTTAGTCAGTCATCTGATTACTCTTCACAACAATCTTGATTTAATGCAGATTGCCCTGAGAAACTGAAGCAGCAAACTTTGTGAAAACCAGAATTTGTGTCAGTCTCAATGTGCATTGATCCAATAATCAACACCCTAGCTTTATATTATGGACTTCTATGCATTGTAATGTGTGGAATGCCATGTGAAAATATCTGTGTAGGCTGTAACATATAATTACTTTTGCAAGGTTTAATAGCATAAGTTATAATATGAATGATATGGATGGATAATTTATGAAACCTGTTTCCTTAAAATTATGTAGAGAAAGGAGATGAAAAAACATACATGAGCCAATGTGTCACAGAATTGAAATATGTCCTTCACAATGTGGATCCCATTATTAGGGTCCCATGATATGGTCACCTGGTCCAGTGATGTAGGTAATTTAGGAACATAAAATCAGCAAAGATAAAAGCATCTTCAATAATAATTAACTGCTAAAGATTAACACTGAAGATTTACAAACCTAGCACAGAGCAAACCGTGAAAAATACATATATATGAACTGATGTTGAACAAGAGAAATGTATCTAGCATTATCTAGTGCTATGAAAGGTATATTTGTTTTAATAAAGTGCACTGTCTTTACATAGACTCATAACCTATATCAATTACTTGTCATTATTACTTGTCTACATATCAACCCATTAATGAAATGCAGCATACCATTATGTCTCTGGAAGTATGGCGCTACTATGAACTGAAATAGTAGTATCTTTGACTGATGGCACATGCACTAATGCTTTTACCCCACTATCACTTGCAGAAAATAGCTGTACATAGATAACAGTGAATTCTAATAACAGCGCTCAGAGCTATCCCCATAATTTATGAGATGAGACACTCAAAGTTTACTAAGGTATCTCAGTGGTCACACAGAGGAAGATAGCTTTTTCTGCCATTGTACCATTGTATTGGGGCACAACTGCAACATTGTAACCGAGTTTTGATAAGTTGCCATGGCCAGAGACCTCATACACAGCATGTACTCCTGGTTTTCCATGCCTATGTGCCTTTCATGCCCTGAAGTAACCGAGACCTTATATTTTGGATGTCCGTAAAACACAGACAGAACCCAGATGTAATATGAGCGATCAGATAATTACATGTGCAAGTTCTCTATTTGGTCTAAAAAAGTTTACAGAAAACTATTATGTCAAACAATATATAAATCAATACATAATTGATATTGCCACATCTGTAATGATCCATATGAAAAATGAGCTCAATATTTTCCTACAAGGTAAGCGGTGTATAAACAAAAACTTTGCCTTAAGCAGAAAAAAAAGATATACAAAATTACATGTAATTCACAAAGAGACTAATAAAAACTGCAAACGATAGATGTTACCTTTGACAGTGACACCGATATTGTGAGTCAATGTTCTTCACAGTATGGAATGTCATGTCTTTTACAAAAGATGAACCAGTGCTGTCCCAGCAATGTTGCGTCTTCTAGTTACCTAGAAAAAAATTAATTGAAACAAAATTTAATAAAATAAAATCTATCAAAATATTTTTAAAAAATAGCATAGGAAACAATAAATAATTGTAACTGAATCATTAAAGATCTAAAAAGACAGACAGTACATTATTTAGAATTAATATTGTTTATGCGGTGAAAAAAACATACACAAAAGTTAGAATTTTCCCCTCTTTCCCTTCAACAGCTTTTTATATAAAAAAAATAATAAAAGTCATGGCCACTTCATCATTCATTCTCCATCCGAAAGCAGCTGATGACAGTCTCTCATATGTGTTGTTATTGAAAATACACCTTTAACCAGTTCAAGACAAGGTAATTTATACCCATTCCTGACCAGGCACTTTTTTTTCTAAATGTGATTTAAAGAATTGTAAAAAATGTTTTAGTTCAAATATCCAAGTAATTTTTGTGTCTTTATTTGTGATGCATAAGGCTTCATTTTTACGTCACCTTCAAGTTCTTTCTTTTTTTTGCTTACTGATATTGAGAGGGTTTTTTTTTATTAAACACAAAAGATCACTAATCCCTTATTGACTGAGACAAATTTGACCTTAATGACCAGGCCAAATTTTTAAAATCTGACTAGTGTCAATTTATGTGGTAAAATTCTCTTTAACACTTTAATGGATTCGAGTGATTCTAGACTGTTTTTTCATCAAATATTTTACTTCATTATAATGGTAAAAATTTTTCGATATGACTTGCGTTTATTTGTAAAACTATTTGAAATTTGGCCCAAATTTTGAAAAATATACAATTTTCAAAATATAAATTTTATACCTTTAAAACAAAGAGTTATAAACAAGAAAAAGGAGGGCCCCATCCGATGAAGTAAACAGAAAGGGATCAACCTGGAGTATGTCTAAAGCAACTGGACACAAAAAGAGAAAGAAGCATACCATGCACCAGGGACCACCAAAAATAGAGAAAAATAACAATATTTATTCAAAGTCCAAAAACACACACCACAAAGAAAGAATAAAATCATTTAAAAACTAGAACACATATCCTGACCAGGTGACCCCTGGACCAAGAAGCCTGTTGTGTACGTATATAACTACCATGAAATAAATCATGCTATGAAAGATGCTATGTACATATGACATCAAAAAGGTAAACAATACTGCTCGAAATAACTGTATATATACATATCAAAACATATCAGAAAAAAGCAGATTAATAGATCCCCCAAAGGAATAAAGTAGTCTCCCCCCCCCGGACCTTTTTGTTTGTATACACTGTGGTCATGTTCTTTGAGCCGAGACCAATTTATCACCAAGATCACGGCCTGTGATAAGTGTCAGGTTGTATGGGTTTGCCTTAGATTGTGGGTATTTTTTGCTGTGTAATTTTTCCACCATTAACTATTTATTGTGACCATTAGGGCATTTCTTTGCACATATAGCCTTAATATTGTACCTTTATCAATTGTACCATTCATAATTCTGGGCATGTGCTATCTGTTTACAATAAATCCTGTTATGTTTCGGTAGCTGAGGAGAAATTGCAAAAATAGCAAAAGTAGTAATACACCAGAGAGGTTGGAAACTATTGGATTGCAGTACTCTAGACTAACCGCCACACTAGTAGTAGCCGTGGAGCGTACCTACGGTGATCCTAGACGCCTTGTCACAGCCGGAGAGATAACAACACCTAAAGGCAGAAAGATGAAAGCTATCTGCCCCGGAGCAGAACCCCTAAAGAAATAGGAAGCCCCCAAACATGTAATGGCGGTTAGACAAGAAGAAAATACGGACACAGACAGAAAATAGAATGAGCAAACGCTGGGACCCAATCTGTCTAGATAGAAAAGTATAGGAAAGAATTCTGACCGCAACCCAAAAAAACCCTGACAAAAATACCAACACTTCTGATTAACAAAAAACCTGAGCTCACAAGATCTCTACCACCTAAATCAGATCTCTGGTGTAACACAGCAATTCAGCAAATAAAAAGTGACAAAGGAACAGAGCAAAAGTGCAAATACAAAATGAGCACAATAGCAGCGCTAGACCCCAAAAGGGGACCAGGCTGAAGTCCCCTGCAAGCAGCAAAACAGGCAAGGAAAATCCAACCAGAGGAAAAAAAACAGCAAATCACTTATCTGAAAGAAAGCAGGAATGCAAGCTGAGCTCCAAGCAAAACAGGAAGAACAATTGATTACCGGCAAGGCTGATGGGAACTCAGGTCACTTATATCAGACCATTCAGAACCAGCTGAAGGCCATTCAGCATTTAGTTCATTACCCTCAGCAACCACCGGAGGGAGCCCCAGCTCATAGGTCACCTCCAGAGTTTTCACAACAAACTCCTTTATTTGATGCTATAATAACCATATGAGTGGCTACCTAATTGATTAGGCATAAAAACTGATACCCACCTTCATCTAATTCTTGGTCTCTTGCATTCTCTTATTTTAATATTGTAACATTCGTGTAGTACATTTATTACGCCACATTTCATTTATGCTGCATTGATCCTTTGTTTCATTTTTGTGCCCCTCTCACTTTATTCCTTTGTGGGATCTATTAATCTGCTGTGTTTTTTTCTGATATATTTTTATATGTAAATATACAGCTATTTCGAGCAGTATTGTTTACCTTTTTGATGTCATATGTACATAGCATCTTTCATTGCATGATTTATTTCATAGTGGTTATATACACAACAGGCTTCTTGGTACGGGGGGTCACCTCATTATGGGATATGTGTTCTAGTTTTTAAATGTTTTTATTCTTTCTTTGCGTGGTGTGTTTTTTTACTTTGAATAAATATTGTTATATTTCTCTATGTTTGGTGGTCCCTGGTGTATAGTATGTTTCTTTCTCTTTTTGTGTCCAAAAACAAAGAGTTATGTCACACAAAAGGGTTAATAAATAACATTTTCCACATGTCTAATTAACATCTGCATCTTTTTTAAAACATAATTTCTTTCTTAGGAAATTAGAAGGGTTAAAGTTCATCAGCAATTTCTCATTTTTACAATAAAATAAAAAAAACTATATTTTTAAGGACCACATCACATTTGAAGTGATTTTGGAGGGCCCATATGAAAGAAAATACCCCAAATTGATACCATTATAAACAAATTTCAGCCCTCAAAGTCATCAAAACCAGGTGCTTAACAGGAACTAAAGCAATGTGTAAGGAAAAAATTAACATTTCATTTTTTTTTACAAAAAGTATACTTTAGCCCCAAGTTTTTTATTTTCACAAGGGTAACAGAACAAAATGGACACCAAAATTCCAAAAGTACAGCGTTACCCCATATGTAGGTACTGTTTGGGCTCGGAAGGGAATGAGCAATGTTTGAGAGGACGCCATGGCACATTTGGAGAGTTCCTGATTTGACTAAACAGTGGAAACCTCCACAAGTGAATCCATTATGGAAATTGGAACTCTCAAGGATTTAGAATTTATCTGATTGTGTGATGAGCTCCTTATACCCCCAGGTGCTTCACAGAAGTTAATAACGTAGTGTAAGGGTCTGCGGAACGCACCAAATATTTGATGTAGAGAGGTGCGTTCGCAGCCCGGGGTCCACCGTGCAGGCGGAGTCTGCTGCTAGTAAAATGGCGCAAGAAGCGAACTCTGTTATCCCGCAGAGTCGCCAAAATAAATGCCGTAATGCGCTGTGGCAATATGTGCGAACTCTGTTATTCCACAGAGCCGCTAGAAAGAGTGCCGCAGCGCTATATGGCGATGTGTGCGAACACACTTAACACCACTGAGTCGCAAAATAAACACGCTAGGGTGCTGTCTAGCTTTGAAAGCGAACGCTGTTATGTCACAGAGCCGCTGAGACAAACTTCTGTGTCCTGTCAGGCACCTAGGTACACAGTTGACTGCTAAGCGAAAATAGGACGTGATCATGCGCTAATGTCCTCGCGGGTGTCACCCGCAATCTAAGGCGTCTGAACGCCAGACCCTGAATACGGCAATCAAACTCCTCACCGGTTATGCTGGTAATCTAGGGCATCTAGGACACCGACCCTGAACGGCTAGCATACCAAGCTCCTCACCGATTAAGTCGGTATTCTAGGGGCTTATTTCAGCCGGGCCCTAACCACACACATGCATGACCACACTGGCGCAAAGCATATAACGATTGATACTAGCGCATGGCGGCTCAGCATTGCCACCCTTTTATAGTAACAGCTACAGGACCTGCCAGAAACAAGGACCAATGAGAAACTGTTCCAAAACACATGTAGTTTCAGCACCTTCCTGGCGGACCAATAGGAGCTGCTGCAGTACCTGAACATGTGACCCCTGATCTCCAATGAGAGATCTTACCCTGGGCATGCTCAGAAGGGGAAACGCAGGACTTCATCCCAAAGACGTCTGCTCCAACACTGGCTATAATAGCAGATCCAGGAGAGGCAGCAGCAAGTTTCTGCACAGTATTGGAATTGGCAAGACGCTGGGACCGACGTCTCTGCTGAGCAGGCTCCACTGAGGCCGGAGATGAATGGGGGACCGCAGCGGGACTGGTTCGAGACTCCCCTTGCGCAGCAGCGGGAACTCGAACCCTAACATTACCCTCCCTCCTAGGGCCCCCCCTTCTTTGGGCCAAGCTGCACTCAAAGGCAGCGATGAGCTGCGGAGCCTGAATACGCTCAGCAGGCTCCCATGACCTATCCTCAGGCCCATCACCCCTCCAATCCACCAAATAAAACATTTTGCCATGTACCACCTTGCACCCCAGAATAGCATTCACCTCATAATCATCCGTAGACTAACCCGATGTCCCTGCAGATGACTCGGAAAACCGGGACAAGTATACGGGTTTCAGGAGGGAGACATGGAATGTGTCGGTGATACCCAGGCGTGGCGGAAGGGCTACCCGGTAGACCACAGAATTGACCTGTTCAAGGACCTTGAAGGGACCCAAGAAGCGAGGTGCGAACTTAGTGGACTCTACGCGCAGTCTGATGTTACGGGCCAAGAGCCACACTAAATCGCATGGGTGCAAAAGTCGGAGCGGGGCGCCGATGTGCGTCGACGGATGACTCATTCTCTCCTTGGAGGCCTGAATGGCATCCTGAGTGCGGTCCCAAATGTCCCATACCTCGACAGCCCAGTCTGCCACCCTGGAGTCGGCGGAAGACACAGGCATAGGTACGGGAACCCGCGGATGCTGACCATAATTAAGTTGAAATTGGGTTTGTCTAGTGGAATCAGCCACAGCGTTGTTTAATGCAAACTCCGCCCACGGTAACAAGGATGCCCAGTCATCCTGCCTAGCTGAAACAAATGTCGCAGATATGTGACCAAGGTCTGGTTGGCACTCTCTACCAACCCATTTGTCTCGGGATGATTAGCAAAGACAGATTTAACTCAACACTGAGAAGGCGACAAAGCTCTCACCATAACCGAGACGCAAACTGGGGACCCCGATCGCTGACAATTTTGTCCGGCATACCGTGTAAGCGGAAGATATGTTTGATAAACAGTGTCGCCAAGGCCCTTGCGGAAGGTAACCGGGGTAGCGGCACCAAGTGCACCATTTTAGAGAAGTGATCGGTGATAACCCATATGATGGTACACCCACGAGATTTGGGCAAGCCTACCACAAAGTCCATCCCGACCATTTCCCAAGGCCTGTCTGCCACCGGCAATGGGTAAAGTAACCCAGCTGGCCATTGACAAGGGGACTTATTTTTGACACAGGAGACACATGCCGAATATACTCTCCAACGTCCCGGACCATATGCGGCCACCAGTATGTCCTTGCGAGTAGCTCAGATGTCCTTTTTTTCCCAAAATGTCCACCCACCCTGGACGAATGGACCAAGAGAGAACCTTCGGTCGCAAATTAGATGGTACAAAGGTCTTGCCCAGAGGGACAGACTCTAGCGAGACCGGAGCTACAGTTCTCAGGCTCTCAGAGGGGACAATAAGCCGTGGCTCCCCCTCCTCCTCCTCAGAAGACACAACGGAGCGAGAGAGAGCGTCAGCCCGAATGTTCTTCTCTCCCGACAGAAAATGGAGGGTGAAGTGAAAGCGGGAGAAAAACAAGGACCATCTGGCCTGACAGGAAATTAGCCGCTGGGCAGCCTGTAAATACACCAGATTTTTGTGATCCGTAAAGACTTGGAAGGGAAAGCGAGCCCCTCCAACAGATGTCTCCACTCCGAGAAGGCCAACTTCATTGCTAGCAACCCCCTGTCCCCGATGGAATAATTCCTCTCCGCTGGTGTGAAGGTCTTGGAGAAAAAGAAGCATGGGTGCTTCCGACCTTGAGCATCGTTTTGGAAGAGGACTGCTCCAGCACCAACGGACGAGGCATCCACCTCCAATATAAATGGCTTATCAACATCGGGGCGATGTAGGATGGGAGCTCTAGCAAAATGGGACTTAATAGAAGTGAAGTCCTTGGAGACCTCTTCAGACCACAATTTGGGATTTGCTCCCTTTTTGGTGAGGGCTACCACGGGAGCTACCAAAGTTGAGAAGTGAGGGATAAACTGGCAGTAGTAATTAATGAACCCCATAAAGCGCTGCACCGCCTTCAGAGAATGGGGTTCTTGCCAGTCCATCACCGCCTTTAGTTTGGCAGGATCTATAGCCAATCCCTGGGCGGAGATGATATAGCCCAGGAAAGGTAAGGACTCCTGCTCAAACACACATTTCTCCAACTTTGCGTAGAGGGAATTTGCCCGTAAGAGGTCGAAGACTCTGCAGACATCTCTCCGGTGGGAGTCAATATCTGGGGAAAAGATGAGAATATCATCCAGATAGACTACAACTGAGGTGGAGAGCATATACTGGAAGATGTCATTAACAAAGTCTTGGAAGACGGCTGGGGAATTACAGAGCCCGAAGGGCATCACCAGATATTCATAGTGCCCGTCCCAGGTATTAAAAGCCGTCTTCCATTTGTCCCCCTCACGGATGCGAATCAGGTTATAAGCACCCCGCAGATCTAATTTCGTAAATACCCTTGCCCCCGTAGCTTATCAAATAGCTCAGAAATCAGGGGCAACGGGTATTTATTCTTGTCGGTGAGGGCATTAAGACCCCTGTAATCGATGCATGGACATAATTCTCCGTTCTTCTTCTGCACGAAGAAGAACCCCGCCCCTGCAGGTGACACTGACTTCCTAATGAATCCTCTTGCCAGGTTCTCCTGAATATATTGAGACATAGCCTCCGTCTCCGGGAGAGAAAGGGGATAGACCCGTCCCTGAGGAGGTTCTTCTCCAGGCAACAGGTCAATAGGACAGTCATAAGGACAGTGAGGTGGAAGGACTTCCGCAGCCTTTTTGGAGAATAGGTCTGCATACGACCAATAGTATTTAGGAAGTGAAGTAAGATCTGCGGGCATCTCTGTAGTGGCCACCTGAATGCATTCCCTCATATATCTGCCTTTACATGACTCACCCCAACCCAATATCCTCCCAGAGTTTCACTCAATGTGTGGAGAGTGGAAACGGAGCCAGGGCATCCCTAACAAAATCTCGTCTATTCCCTCGGGAATGACCAGAAGTGAGATAATCTCCTGATGGGAAGGGGACATTGACAACTTGAAAGGGATGGTCTGATGTGTGATTGGTGAAGGCAGTGTCGACCCATTCACCACTCGAACAGTCACGGGTTTGGCGAGCAACACCAAAGGTATAAAGTTTGCAGAGAGCGAAGGTAGAAGACATGAAATTTCCTTCGGCTCCAGAATCCACACAAAGCGTGACTGTTAAAGTGGATGAGCCAAATTGATTGTCCCCCTAAAGGACAACTTGGAGGCGTGTACTGCTGTGTCTAGTGAACCCCCCCAATGGTTACTAGACGCGGTCGTTTCCCGACCGCTGTGGACATTTATTAGCATAATGCCCTACTTGTTGGCAAGCATTACAAGTCACAGATAATCGAGCGGCCCGAGACTTAAGGGTATACCACACTAAACAGCGTCGCTAACGAGATCGCTAAAATACGTCACTATTTAGCGATCTCGTTCGTGACGCTAACGTGTGTGGCATGTAGCAACGACGTGGCCCCTGCTGTGATCTCGCTGATCGTTCACTAGAGTTCTGGACCGTATTTAGATCGTTGGCGTCCCGCTGGTGACGCTATATCGCTGTGTCTGGCACCTTTTGTGAGCAATGTGCGCTGTTTTTTACATCGCAATGACCGTTAAAGTCGTTAATGAGATCGCTAACCGCTTATGAGTCGTTAACGAGATCACTAAGTGTGGCAGCTACTAGCGACATTAAAACGATCACAAAAACGATCTCATTAGCTTGCGTCGTTATTGAGATCGCTAACGAGATCACTAAGTGTGGCAGTACCTTTAGGTCTCGCTGGAGAAATCTCCATGGCCTCAAGGGAATCGGATGCCTGAATGGAAGATTCAAGAGGTCTGGCGAAGGTGGGCGCCAGCCGGAACCTCTGACTACACTGGGTCCGCTCCAACCTCCGCTCGTTAAAACGGAGGTCGATGCGGGTAGATATGGTAATGAGCTCCTCCAGTGTGGCAGGAATCTCCCTGGTGGACAAGGCGTCCTTCACATGGTCTGCCAATCCCCTCCAGTACACTGGTATAAGGACTTTATGTGGCCAGTCCAGCTCAGAGACCAGAGTCCGAAATTGGATGGCGAACTGCCTGACCATGGATGAACCCTGGGTGATTGCCAACAGTTGAAGAGCCATATCGTGGGTGACGCGAGGTCCTAAAAAGACTTGTTTCAGAGTGTCCAAGAAGAGAGGAGCACTCTGCACCACATGATCATCGCGCTCCCACAACGGCGTTGCCCACTCTAAAGCCCTGCCCGACAAAAGGGATATGATAAAACCCACTTTCGCCCACTCCGTCGGAAAACGTGCAGCCAGAAGCTCTAGATGTATGGAGCACTGACTGACGAAACCCCGACATTGTTTACTGTCACCGGTAAACTTGTCTGGAAGTGGGAGGGGGAAATAGTCGGAGCAGGGGTGGCAGAGGACAAACTGGCGGCGGCCACACTAGCAGTCTGAACCGCAACTGCGGTAACATCCACAGCTGAGGTTGTGCGCTCTACAGTCGCCAACCTATCCTCCAGCTGCTGGATATACCGCTGCAGACGCTGGTCATCCGCCATTTTACCAGCCAGACCCTGGCGCTAGTATTATGTAAGGGTCTGCGGAACGCACCAAATATTTGATGAAGAGAGGTGCATTCGCAGCCCGGGGTCCACCGTGCAGGAGGAGCCTGCTACTAGTAAAATGGCGCAAGAAGCGAAATCTGTTGTCCCGCAGAGTCGCCAAAATAAACGCCGTAACGTGCTGTGGCATTATGTGCGAACTCTGTTATTCCACAGAGCCGCTAGAAGGAGTGCCGCAGAGCTATATGGCGATGTGTGCGAACTCACTTAACACCACTGATTCGCAAAATAAACATGCTAGGGTGCTGTCTAGCGTTGAAAGCGAACCCTGTTATGTCACAGAGCCACTGAGACAAACTTCTGTGTCCTGTCAGGCACCCAGGTACACAGTTGACTGCTAAGCGAATATAGAACGTGATCATGTGCTAATGTCCTCGCGGGAGTCACCCGCAATCTATGGCGTCTGAACGCCAGACCCTGAATACGGCAATCAAACTCCTCACCGGTTATGCCGGTAATCTAGGGCAACTAGGACACCGACCCTGACAAGCTAGCATACCAAACTCCTCACCTATTAAGTCGGTATTCTAGGGGCTTATTTCAGCCGGGCCCTAACCACACACGCATGACCACACTGGCGCAAAGCATATAACGGTTGATACTAGCGCATGGCGGCTCAGCATTGCCACCCTTTTATAGTAACAGCTACAGGACCTGCCAGAAACAAGGACCAATGAGAAACTGTTCCAAAACACATGTAGTTTCAGGACCTTCCTGGCGGACCAATAGTGGCTGCTGCAGTACCTGAACATGTGACCCTGATCTCCAATGAGAGATCTTACCCTGGGCATGCTCAGAATGGGAAACGCAGGACTTCGTCCCAAAGACGTCTGCTCCAGCACTGGCTATAACAGCAGATCCAGGAGAGGCAGCAGCAAGTCTCTGCACAGTATTGGAATGGGCAAGACGCTGGGACCAACGCCTTTGCCGAGCAGACTCCACTGCGGCCGGAGATGAATGGGGGACCGCAGCGGAACTGGTTCGAAACTCCCCTTGTGCAGCAGTGGGAACTCGAACCCTAACACGTAGAGCCATGAAAATAAAAAAATCACAATTTTCCCACAAAAATTTAATATTATCCCCACATTTTTTTTATTCTCACAAAGGTAACAGGAGAAAATGAACACCAAAATTTGTTGTGCATTTTCTCCTGAGTATGCAGATACCCTGTATGGGGGGAAGAACCACTGTTTGGGTGCACGGAAGGGAAGGACTGACATTTTGGAACACAGACTTTGATATAATTGTGTGCAAGTGACATGTCATGTTTGGAGTACCCCTGAGTTGCCAAAACAGTGATAAAAAAAAGCCAGAAGTTACCCCATTTTGGAAACTACAACCCTCAAGGATTTTATCCAAGGGTACAGTTAGCATTTTGAACCCACAGGTACTATACAGAATTTGATAACATTAGATTGGCATATTGACAATTTTTATTTTTTTCACAAAAACGTTGATTTAGACCCAAATTAATATTTTTCCCAATGGATAATAGGAGAAAACGGACCCCACAATTTGATGCACAATTTCTACCGAATGCAGTGATAACTACTGTTTGGGCACATGACAGCATTAGGAAAGGAAAGAGTGCTCTTTGTCTGAAATACAGTAGATTGTCAATGCTATGTCCCATTTGGGGAACCCCTGAAATGGAAAGACAGCAGAAATCCCTAACTGATTACCTTATTTTGGAAATAGACCCCTCATAGAATTCATCTAGGGATGCACTGAGCATTTTTAACCCATAAGTGATTCACAAAACTTTATAACATTTAGATGTAAGAACAGCAAATGAAAAAAATTCACTAAAATACTATTTTTTGCACCAAATTTATAATTTACGCAAGAGGTAATGAGAGATATTGGACCCCACAATTTGTTTTGCAATTTCTCCCGTGGCAGTACCTTATATGTGATTGAACACTACTGTTGAAGCACATGGCAAGGATCAGATGAGAAGGAGAGCTACTTGGCTTTCAGAATGCAGACTCCATTTGAATAGATAGTGGGCTATATTAGCAGATACCATGAGGTGCCACAACAGCAGAAACCCCTCAGGTGTCCTCATATTGGAAATTTCACTGTCTGCGGAAATCTTCTAGGTGTGTAGCGAGTCTTGTGAAGCCAGAGGTGCCTCACAGAATTTCAGAACAATAAGACATGTAAATAAGACATATTAGTGGCTTAAATTTTTGTATTTGCTGTAAATTTGTCAAGTACACAAGGGTTAAAAGCTGGAAGTGTACCCCTTAATTAATTGTGCAATTTTTCCCGAACACAGTGATGCACAACTCATCAGAAATCACTGTTAGTCCACACGTTAGGACTGAGAAGGATGCAGTGCTATTTGTATCACAGATTTTGCTAGAACAGATTATGGGTGACATTTGCGAAGCCCCTAAGCTGACTGAGAAAAACTCCAAAAGTGACCCCATTGTAGAAATAACACCTAACAATGAATTCATTCATGGCTGTAGTGTCTGGAGAATTTAAAAAATGCCAGTTCAGTGCCAATATATCGTGTCCCCATACAGTGTAGTGCCCCCATATATTGTAGTGCCTCCATACATTGTACTCAGCTTGTGCTTCTAGCGATACACACCCTGTAAATTGTTAAGTGCTCTCTCCCCACTACAGTAATGCCAAACATGTGACCGCTTACTCTGGCTTCAGCATAGTGGGGTTAAGAAGGAGTGAACACAGAATTCACTGAATTTTATTAGAGGGGTGAGAGCCATGTGGCTTTTCCAGAGTCTTTGCTCTAGTAGTAATGTGGGAACCCAAATATTTCCAGTAAAAGATGACAGACTTGAGTGGTGGCTGGTTAGGTGTGGGAAAAGTTAAGGTTTTTTATTAGTAACATTTTGGCGTACATAATATTTTTTGATCAATTCCAGAATAAGGTTGGATCATAATCTTGTGTTCTACGTTGAGCACATAAGACGGAGTTTCTCCCACTTGTGCATTAAAAAGACACCTAAAATGATGGGACACCGACGTCACACAGACCAGTCGAAAGTGACTCCATCTGCTTCATAAGTGAGCAGTTCCATCTGGGATTTTGCCTGAATCGCGGTTTTGGGGTATTTACACGGCAACACTAACGACAACGCTCAGTGGCAAGCGCATGATATTTGTGAGCCAATCCTTATTCAGATTTTTGAGATATTTTATAAAAAAAAATAGACAGAGGTACAAGAATAGTTATTTTTTTATTTTTGTGCTGTTCACGTGGGGTATAAGTGGTACCAGATTTAGGCTATGTTCATACTAGGCATATGTTAGGGATCGAGTTCCGGCTGCTGCACAAGGGGAATCTCGAGCCAGTCCCGCTGCGGTCCCCCATCCGTCTCCGGCCGCAGTGGAGCCTGCTCAGCCGAGACGTCGGTCCAAGCCTCTCGCCCAGTCTAATACTGTGCAGAGGATGACTGCTGCTTCCCCAGGTCCTGCCATTGTAACCAGTGCAGGTCAGCGGCAAGCAGACGTAGTTGGGACTAAGTCCTGTGTGTTCCCTTCTGAGCATGCTCAGGGTAAGATCTCTCATAGGAGATCAGGGGTCACATGTTCAGGTACTGCAGCGACTCCCATTGGTCCTCCAGAAAGGTCCTGAAGCTGCTTTAGTTCTGGAGCAGCATTCCCATTGGTCCTTTTCTGGAAGGTCCTGTAGCTGCTACAACAAAAGGTGTGCATGACCGCACGGCCGTGCGCTAGTATCAAATCTGTTACGTGCTTGCACCAGTGTGGTCATGTATGCATGTGGTTAGAGACCCGGCTGAAATAAGCCCCTAGAATGCTGGCATCTCCGGTGAGGAGTTTTGTCTGCACGTGTTCAGGGCTCGGCTGACAAACGCCATTAGAATACTGGCTACTCCGGTGAGGAGGTTAATGCTTGTGTTCTGATTGCATGACCACAGACTAACGATAAGTAAGATGCAAAAATGAGTGCCCCTTGAAGAAGGAAAAATACCAACCGAAACGTGCGTTGGGGAATTGGCACACGGCTCTGCATTATAGGTAATTACTGCGCCTTTTTTTCCATCCTCATTTTTGCATCTTACTTATCGTTTTCACTCTATGGGTATTGAACTCACCTAGTTGAGCTATACTGGCGATATCGGCCAAGATGGAGGACTCTGTCCCCAAGTGGTCATGCTTACAGTTTTTCAGGCAGGTTGGTATTTCAACATAGATGCAACATATTCAGCAGTTTGTCCTTATATAAACTTTGGGTCATGTGGACCTCAAGTCCTGGTTCATTTTTGGATATTGTCATTAAAACCATATAATTGATTACAATAGTGTTCTCACGTCTATCACTGTATTTTGTACTTTTAGTGTCTATACCTATTAAGGTGTTTTCGTGAATAAAGTTTGCATTTTCTATATTCTTAGCACGGACTCTGTTTTTTTTTGTATATCAGGTTCCAATGAGTCGCTATATTTAATATGCATGTAAGCATAAAGATGCTTAATAAAGCATCAAATTTAATATTGATAAGATGTTTTGGAGATTTTTTGTACTACTGGCAAATCCTATGCCGCACTCCATCTGGAGTTTTTGATTGGGAGGTCCACCATCTCTGGCATTGTGCGTGGTACCTGCTCAAAACTCTGGGACAGACTGCATCAACTGGTGATGCCTGAGCCAAAGATGGAAGACTGGAAGAGGATTGCCAGGGGATTTGAGGAGCAATGCCCCTTCCCAAATTGTCATAGTCTCTGTCTGGTGTTAATGGTCATAACAGATGTGTTGGTGGTTGAGTACAAACAAATTATGAAAGAAAACTCCAAACTTTTTATAAAAATAGATATTTATATATGCAAACTGCTACTTCAGGTAGTGACTACCATATTTGGTTCATATGGTATATGTATTTACAGCACAATAGTGTAAGTGTGCATTCTTACACAAGTACCAAAATAAGGCATGACAACATTCCAAATTTTTCTTTACATAATAGTATGTAAAGGAAATAACAAACGTTCACAATGTACAGTCATGGCCAAAAGTTTTGAGAATGACACAAATATTATATTTTCACATGATCTGCTGCCCTCTGGTTTTTATGTGTGTTTGACAGATGTTTTTATCACAGACAGAAATATAATTGCAAACATATGAGTAACAAAAGCTTATATTGACAGTTAGAATGAGTTAATGCAGCAAGTCAATATTTGCAGTGTTGACCCTTCTTCTTCAGGACCTCTGCAATTCTCCCTGGAATGCTCTCAATCAACTTCTGGACCAAATCCTGACTGATAGCAGTCCATTCTTGCACAATCAATGCTTTCATTTTGTCAGAATTTTTAGTTTTTGTCCACCCGTCTCTTGATGATTGACCACAAGTTCTCAATGGAATTAAGATCTGGGGAGTTTCCAGGCCATGGACCCAAAATCTCTGTTTTGTTCCCTGAGCCATTTAGTTATCACCTTTGCTTTATGGCAAGGTGCTCCATGATGCTGGAAAAGGCATTGTTGATCGCCAAAACTGCTCTTGGAGGGTTGGGAGAAGTTAATCATGACAGATTGATCTCCAGCCATGTCCTCATCAACACCCACACCTGTGTTAATGGAGCAATCACTGAAAAGAGGTTAGCTGGTCCTTTTAAGGCAGGGCTGCAATCTTGGAGGACATTCTGGTACCATTCTTTATTCATGGCTGTGTTTTTAGGCAAGACTGTGAGAGAGCCAATTCCCTTGGCTGAGAAGCAACCCCACACATGAATGGTTTCAGGATGCTTAACAGTTGGTATGAGACAAGACTGGTGGTAGCGCTCACCTTGTCTTCTCCGAATGAGGCGTTTTCCTGATGTCCAAAACAATCGAAAAAGGGATTCATCAAAGAAAATAACTTTACCCCAGTCCTCAGCAGTCCACTGCCTGTACCTTTTGCAGAATATCAGTCTGTCCATGATGTTTTTTCTGGAGAGAAGTGGCTTTTTTGCTGCCCTCCTTGAGACCAGGCCTTGCTCCAAGAGTCTCCGCCTCACAGTGCGTGCAGATGCACTCACACCTGCCTGCTGCCATTCCTGAGCAAGCTCTGCACTGCTGGTAGCCCGATCCCGCAGCTGAAACACTTTTAAGAGACGGTCCTGGCGCTTGCTGGTCTTTCTTGGGCGCCCTGGAGCCTTTTTGGCAACAATGGAACCTCTCTCCTTGAAGTTCTTGATGATGCGATAGATTGTTGACTGAGGAGCAATCTTTCTAGCTGCGATACTCTTCCCTGTTAGGCCATTTTTGTGCATTGCAATGATGACTGCACGTGTTTCTTTAGAGATAACCATGGTTAACAGAAGAGAAACAATGATGCCAAGCACCAGCCTCCTTTTCAAGTGTCCAGTGGTGTCATTCTTACTTAATCATGACAGATTGATCTCCAGCCATGTCCTCATCAACACCCACACCTGTGTTAATGGAGCAATCACTGAAAAGAGGTTAGCTGGTCCTTTTAAGGCAGGGCTGCAATGATGTTGAAATGTGTTTTGGGGGATAAAGTTCATTTTCTAGCCAAATATTGACTTTGCAAGTAATTGCTGTTAAGCTGATCACTCTTTATAACATTCTGGAGTATATGCAAATTGCCATTAGAAAAAGTGAAGCAGTAGACTTTGTAAAAATTAATATTTGTGTCATTCTCAAAACTTTTGGCCATGACTGTATAGTGAAGAGCATTGTTACCCATGTTTTGTTCACAAGATCACACTATTGCAAACAGGGCCGGCGTCAGCACCCGGCACACCCGGGCAAGTTCCGGGGCCCTGAGCAGGTGGGGGGCCCACTCGCTGTCTGGCACCCTGGCGCCTGTTAGCGGTGTCAGCGCCACCACTGGGCCCCCCCGCTTGCTCAGGGCCCCGGCAGCAGCCGGCGCAATACTCACCTCTCCCCGTGCCCCCGCTGCCACAGATCCGAGCTCCAGGGGGCGCCTGCGCCGGAGCTTCCTCTCTCACAGCAGCGCTGCTGAATGACATCATCATTCAGTGGCTGGCTGTGGCAGAGAGCGCGCTGACGCCGGACAGGTGAGGCGTGTGTGTGTGTGTGCGTGCTGCGTGTGTGTATGTGAGAGAGTGCTGCCTGCGGTGCTGTATGTGTGATGGTGGTGGGGGGAGGTAGTGATGGTGGTGAGAAGGCAATGATGATGGGGAGGCAATGATAATGGGAAGGCAATGAGGATGATGATAATAATAGGGAGGCAATGATGATGATGATGATGATGGGAAGGCAATGATAATGGAAAGGCAATGATGATGATGATATTAATGGGGAGGCAATGATGATGTTGGGGAGGCAATGATAATGGGAAGGCAATGATGATGATATTAATGGGGAGGCAATGATGATGATGGGTAGGTAATGATAATGGGAAGGCAATAATGATGATGATATTAATGGGGAGGCAATGATGATGATAGGGAGGCAATGATGATGATGATGAGGGGCAGGCAATGATGATGAGGGGAGGCAATGATGATGATAATGGGCAGGCAATGATGATGATAATGGGGAGTCTTTCCACAGTGCCCTTTCCTGAGCCGTAACAGTGCAGAGCGCAGCACAGTGTAGAGGAGAGCTCCATATTTTGTATGGAGCATTATATGTGGTCCAGTATTCTGTATGGAGCATTATATTGGGTCCAATATTCTGTATGGAGCATTATATGGGGGATGAGGGGGAGACTATGTGGTGCCCATAATATTGTATGGAGGACTGTACTGTCCAGTCTGTACTGTGCGCTGTGAGGATGTGGCGGTTTTTGAGCTATTGTACAATTTACAATAGGTATCAGTCATGTAATGGAAGAAGAGAAGAGTTTGGCGTTGTGCTATACCCATATTTCTCTGCAGTATCTGTGCATCATGAATCGTGGTCTGTGTTAAGGGGGCCCACTGAGACTCTTTCGCCCGGGGCCCATAAAAACCTGGAGCCGGCCCTGATTGCAAATATGCAATAGACAACATGGAGTAAAATAAATTAAAAAAATACTTTCACTATCACTAGTGAGCACCATATCTGCCCAATATGGTTGGGTTCTAAAACTAGACTAATGCAATGATGCATTAGCCAACAATGTTTTAAATGAATGGGGAAAAAATAACAAACATTGGTATAAATTATGATATAAAGAAACAATAAATTCTCCCCTAGCCCATATCCCACCAGCTAAGTACCATATGCTCTTTGTAGGCATTCAGATGAGTGCAAATATGCTTTACACAACATTGTGTCAAAATAAATATTAAAAAAAACTTTTGTTTAAATCATAATATATAAGTAAACTAAAAAAAATCACAGCTGGTGGTATGTGGGTGGTGGGGTTAGCGGGTTCCCAGCATCTCTGTGTGGTTGGCTATGATGAGAACCTTGACCATCTCCCTGTTGTGGTAGATTTACAGGACTCTGAGCTAACATCTGCCCATGGTCAGGTTGGTGTGTGGGCACATTGCCATACAGATAAGGGAGATTATATTCCTGTGTAAGATGATACCCACAAGAATCATACAGCCCAATATGACCATGTTGAGCACATCCAAGTTGGGACCAGCCTACAACACTGGATCTGTACAAGTGGTCATATTGGGAAGTCGGATTATAGCCAGCCATTTGACCCTGTTGTTGCCAAGGTTGTTTTGGTGGGGGAATGGGTTGAGTTGCAGGCGCCTGTGCAGGAGGATCCTCAGATCTGTTGGGAAATGAAAGGGGATTAGAACATGTAGGAGAGGTGAGCCTAAACTGCATATGTGTTATGTGGTGTGATGTATGTACTTACGGTCTGAGATCCAGAATAGGAGACAGAAAGCCAAGGCGGCCAAAGTAGACATATTTTCTTTTTCTCGGTGCCACAGACCCGCTCCTGGACCTCTGCTGCCGTTCCCGCCGGTACTGGTCACGGATGCTTCTCCATCTTCTCATAACATCATCCACTGCATTAACACATATAATGTAATCAATTAGCTAGTTGCACAAAGCCAAATTCTTCTACATACACGTAATATAGTCATGGGGGCCTAGTAGGATGTGACTATACTAACATTTTGGCGCCAAAAAAAATAAATATATATTTTCTGGACAAATTCTGCACTAGAACTACGCTCTGACCTTTAAAAAGGTTGGAAAAAAAGTCAAGTAACTTACTGATTCACTGCTGCTCCTCGCGTGGGCTGTCGCCAAAGTGGGGAAACATCTGCCCACAGATGCGCCTCCATGCCGCCTCTTTCCTTGCGCGGTCAGCGTAATGCGCATCTCTTTGGTCCCAAATTTCGGGCCTCTCATGCACCAACACAATGAGCATCTTCACATTGATGAGGGTGGACATCCTGGCCGACTCCGTGGAGGCATTCTTCCGGGATGTCTGGCGCTATTTTTGAGCTAATTTGCATGTGTCAGCTTCCTGCAGCATGTGTTGCATCATTTCCTGTGAGCTGCAGAAGTCTTGCGTATTTCTCGCAAGTCACACGTCTGGTCCATGTGTAATCCGTTGTTTTCTCGCACCCATAGACTTTCATTGGCCTACAACGGGCGTAATACACATACAATCGCAGAGTGCTGCGGGTGTCTCGCACCGTAAGATACGCCCGAGAAAAATACACATGATCTGAGCTGCCTCAGAGAAATATGGTTTGGTGTGTAATGCGTAGTTTTCACGCCTCTCACTCGTCCATATTCCTCCTTAGTGTGATGCCGGCCTTAAAGTCAGACTCTGTTGATATCTGATGATTTTATTTCTTTTTTTCTACGCACCCACTTTGTTTATTGTTTTATCAACTGCTGGCGAATGTGAAAAAATTATTATCAGGCTTAGTTCAAGTGTGTGCTGTAATCCTTTCACACAAAAATTTCATCTGTATTAAACTATAATGTGAATAGCTCAATTGCATAATGTTGCTCATTGTGCTGTCCAGGTGAGGTCAGGTTTGTATTTCACAGGCAGCATTTGGACCGGAAATAGAGTTGTGTGAATGCAGCCTGATAACCAGTTGATCAAATAATGAATAAATTGGGAAAAAAAGTTGTTTGCCCACCGATGTTCCACATACATAGAACCACATCACTTTTGGGGCAGGAGCTGGCAGGAATGGGCAGAGAAAAATGTATTGCAGTCTATGGAGTGGATATGATAAGCCACAAATCACAGAATGAAGCACCGTGAGGGGCTTAACCCTTATTTCCACTGCACAGGATATACAATACAGCAGAGTAACACACAAGTTCAAAGAGGGAGATAAGGATTAACCCTCATACACAAAGGTAGGGAGGTAGCAGAGTGCATGGTGAGGCAGTTTGGGGAGCAGACATTACTACTGTAGAAGGGAGGAGCACATAGTAAATCACATCTGAAGGCTGAATGTAAGGCCGAGGTTAAACTTTCGACTGCAATGCGAGAAACTCACGCGAGTCTCTCGCCTCAATACCCGGCACTGCCAACGGCACTCAAACCAGAGTGTGCTGCTGCATATATTTCTATGCAGCTGAATGCTCCGGTCCGAGTGCTGGCAGCAGTGCCAGTTACTGAGGCGAGTTTCTCGCATTGCAGTCGCAAATGTGACCCAGCCTAATGGAGGCACTACACTGTTAGACCTGGATATTTAAGAATACTGAGACCAAGTATATTATCTCATATCAGCATGAGCTGATAGGGGAAAATCCAGGGAGATTCAAATCCTACTAAATAGCTGCTTTTCCTGAGTGTAAACTGCAGACAAAACTTTTATCTGACAGGGGGTTAAGTGTGAAAGGAAGCCGTGCCAATGCTTTATTCTAATCAGCACAACAGCACGCAATGCTGACCTCCTTTGTGTCACTTGTTATATGATCTCCTCCTGTCTCCTCTATACATCTGTGACATGGTCTCCCGCTACTTACCCTCGCGCAACCTTCGATCCTCTCAAGATCACCTTCTCTACTCTCCCCTTATCTTTTCTTGCCACAACTGCATACAAGACTTCTCCCGTGCCTCCCTATACTCTGGAATTCTCTACCCAACACATCAGACTCTCGCCTACCATGGAAATCGTCAAAAAGAATCTGAAGACCTACCTCTTCCGACAAGCCTACAACCAGCAGTGATCCTCAGTCTACTGAACCGCCGCACGACCATTTCTACCCTCTCCTAGTGTATCCTTACTCATCCTCTGTAGACTGTGAGCCTTCGCGGGCAGGGTCCTCTCTCCTTCTTTACTTATGTGCGTCCTGTATTGCTCATATTTATTGTACTTGCCTATATTCGCCCCCTCTCACATGTAAAGCGCCATGGAATAAATGGCGCTATAGAAATGAATAATAATAAATAATAATAATATGATCCAGGCTCCAATGGACTGCTTGCCCATTATGTGCAGCAGATGGGTACGACAGTCCCTGATTTCCTCCTCAACGCTCTCGCTGAAGTTTGAGCAGCTCTGCGAACAAGGTGCTCAGCAACTCCTTATCCACCAATGAGAAGGCAGCACCCACTGGGGCGGAGCTACAATTAGAATGATCGTAGATCAGTCCCTTTCTGGCCTTTTGGCTGTGCCTGTCAACGGACGCCAGAAAGGAACAGACAGGGAACCAGATGAGGTCCAGTCTGCCGAGGAATCAGGGAAAATGTGTTAACTATTAGTGTTGAGCGATACTGCTCGATATCTAAAAATATCGTATCGAAATGGTATCGCCGATATCACTAAATATCGTCGATATCCGATTCCGATACCAGAAGTCCAATGTAAGTCTATGGGAACAAAAAAATCGCAACAAAAAAAACCCTTTCTTTCGTTGTAAACACAAAATATACACACATAGAATACATATATATATATATATACATGTCATTGTGACATATATATATATATACATATATTTATAGTTTATACACTTCTACATAGTAAAATAGACTCTGATTCAATTGCCGGGTAAAGCCGTGACATACCCATAGAAGTCGACAGGCTCGGTGCCGAGTACCCCCAAAACCTCTGGCTCTGTGCGACTCAACTTGGGCGTCAAGAACAGGATTCTGTAGCTCGCTATAAGCGAGTCCTGTGTGCCTGAATTGAACTGGTTTTGTGCTTGAGAATTGCTAAAATCATCAGAGAATGTATTTGCCATTTTTCCGCCATATATGCGTCACGACGAGGCACTGGTGAAGAAGAAGGGCGTGCTCTTCGTGGGTGTACACTCACTCAGTGGCGTGAAAACGATGGCCGACCACTCTAAATGGTACTGCAATGTAAGATCGTGCCCCACAGCTCTTCAGTTCCGCCTCCTCATCCTCCTCAGTGTGCGGAAACTAACACGAAGGTCACGCCTCCCTACAAAAGAGGGGCCCTCTCCAGATGCTTATGACACATGTGACTTGGCAGAGATGGCTAATGGACACGAGCAGAAGTGTGAAGGGATGGAGCAGTCAGAGCTCTCCCCCCATGGAAGCGATCCGATCGCCACGGAACCACCGTTGGGCACCCGGCCTGGAAACCCTCCTACGCTGGAAGAAGCGGAGGATACCCTAAGAGGCCTGGCCCGGCACCGGGAGGAGGTCGCCAGGATGGAAGCCAGCTGGCGTGCCCTAAAACTAAACTTGGAGCGGCGCCAATCCCTCTTACCCCCTGAAGTGTCTGTACCGGAAGGTGAGGCACCCGTTCTAGTAGAGGAGTCCGTGCGGGCATCCAGCCCTTGCAATGTGGTCCGGTTGACGTTGTCGCAGTGGAGGCACCCGTTCCTGCAAAAAACTCTGCACCGGCAGCACCCCAGATCCCGCTGTCTGCCCCCGTCGCTGAGACAGAAGAAGCGACACCCGTCCTCATGGAGGAGGCCGCGCAGGCACCAGAGGTCTACCTGTCTATACCGGAGCCCCGACTGTCATCTGTTCCAGAGCCGGCTGCTTCCTCCGCAGGTGAGCACCGCCAGGACTGGGGGGCGCCAGGAGAGCTGCCGCAAACCGGACATCATAAGCTGCAGTTTGATGGTGGAGAAATGGAGATGCTGGAGGAGAATTACAACCTGCGTCAGGAGGAAGAGTGGAGACGTTGGGAGCGGGAAGCAGAGCGACAAAGGGAGCAGCGAGAATCCCAAAAACTTCGGCAACGTAACCTGGAGAAGGATCGGGCAGATAAGTACCGGATGAGAAAAGATAAAGGAACCCTGAGGGAGCCGCGGCGTAAGGGTGCAGTACGGAGCTTTAAATTGAAAGGTGGTTGGGGCTTCATCCAGGAGCCTGGACTTTATTTAGAAGTCTTTGTGACCCGGCGGGACGTGGAGACTCACCTCCCAGAAGGACACCCGGGGAGGGACCTGTTGCCAGGAGACTTGGTGACTTACACCCGACACTGGGGTTACAATGGATGGTACGCCCTAAATGTTACCAGGTGCGACCCCTACTCCCCAGAGTGTCAGGAACCTGTGAGACCCTCGGAGCCTTCAGCCTCCCACATCCAGGCCTCTGCACAAGTGCCCACCCCACGTCGTAAATCTCCCCAGCCTCCCTCAGTGGTCTCCTCAGCAGCCCCAGCTATGGACATGATAACTATAGCTGGCCCGTACCCGACGCCTGTTAGGCCCCCTGGGGTTCGTTCAGTCCGGGACATAGGGCTCCAGACCCGGAGGGAGATGAAAGAGGTGGCCACACAGACACAGATAGCGGGTCACGACTTGACTGTACAGGCCACAAGACGTCATCAGGTCCTGGTGGTCCTTGGTGTCTCGGATGTTTGGCAAGCATCAGAAAAGTACCAGGTGGTACCTGGAACACCCCTGCCAAAGAATTATAAATAACCCGGACAGGGTCCCTGTATGTAAATAGTTAAATTGTTTGATGTACCCGGACGGGTGAATGTTCATATAAAAGTTTTTTAATTTAATAAAAAAAACAACACAGTTTTCATTACTTTTATTACAGTCTCATCCTGCGACGCCATCAATCTCCTGTAAAAAAAATGAAAAAAAAAAACAGCAGTATACCACCTGTCCGACGCAGTCCATAGTAACGAGTGTCCCACGACGATCCAGCTCTGCTACATCAGAATGACAGGCAGAGCCTGTCATCCCGGCGCAGCACAGCTGATTACCTGCTTCCCCGGCGGTGACGTCATCGGACTGACTGCTTTACGGCTGGGATTACCCAGCAGTCACTGCAGTTATCGCGAAAAACTGCATGTGACCGCCAGGGAGAAGATAATGGCGGCCATCAAGCAGTCCAGGACGTGACCGCCGGAGATCTTCTGCCAGGTAAGTGCCGCTGACTCCTGACAGACCCGACCGACGGACACTCACAGTGACAGTGACAAATCCGATTCCGGTATCCGATATGACGAAAATATCGGTATTCGGAATCGAAAGGCCGATAGAGCTAATATCGGCCGATATCCGATATTTGCAGTATCGTATCGCTCAACACAATTAACTATACCATGCCACATAAAGGTCTTGCAATGCACAAAGCAGTATTTAACATATCGTCGATATCCGATTCCGATACCGGAAGTCCAATGTAAGTCTATGGGAACAAAAAAATCGCAACAAAAAAAACCCTTTCTTTCGTTGTAAACACAAAATATACACACATAGAATACATATATACATATATACATGTCATTGTGACATATATATATATACATATATTTATAGTTTATACACTTCTACATAGTAAAATAGACTCTGATTCAATTGCCGGGTAAAGCCGTGACATACCCCATAGAAGTCGACGGGCTCGGTGCCGAGTACCCCCAAAACCTCTGGCTCTGTGCGACTCAACTTGGGCGTCAAGAACAGGATTCTGTAGCTCGCTATAAGCGAGTCCTGTGTGCCTGAATTGAACTGGTTTTGTGCTTGAGAATTGCTAAAATCATCAGAGAATGTATTTGCCATTTTTCCGCCATATCTGCGTCACGACGAGGCACTGGTGAAGAAGAAGGGCGTGCTCTTCGTGGGTGTACACTCACTCAGTGGCGTGAAAACGATGGCCGACCACTCTAAATGGTACTGCAATGTAAGATCGTGTCCCACAGCTCTTCAGTTCCGCCTCCTCATCCTCCTCAGTGTGCGGAAACTAACACGAAGGTCCCGCCTCTCTACAAAAGAGGGGCCCTCTCCAGATGCTAATGACACATGTGACTTGGCAGAGATGGCTAATGGACACGAGCAGAAGTGTGAAGGGATGGAGCAGTCAGAGCTCTCTCCCCACGGAAGCGACCCGATCGCCACGGAACCACCGTTGGGCACCCGGCCTGGAAACCCTCCTACGCTGGAAGAAGCGGAGGATACCCTAAGAGGCCTGGCCGGCACCAAGAGGAGGTCGCCAGGATGGAAGCCAGCTGGCGTGCCCTAAAACTAAACTTGGAGCGGCGCCAATCCCTCTTACCCCCTGAAGTGTCTGTACCGGAAGGTGAGGCACCCGTTCTAGTAGAGGAGTCCGTGCGAGCATCCCAGCCCTTGCAATGTGATCCGGTTGACGTTGTCGCAGTGGAGGCACCCGTTCCTGCAAAAAACTCTGCACCGGCAGCACCCCAGATCCCGCTGTCTGCCCCCGTCGCTGAGACAGAAGAAGCGACACCCGTCCTCATGGAGGAGGCCGCGCAGGCACCAGAGGTCTACCTGTCTGTACCGGAGCCCCGACTGTCATCTGTTCCAGAGCCGGCTGCTTCCTCCGCAGGTGAGCACCGCCAGGACTGGGGGGCGCCAGGAGAGCTGCCGCAAACCGGACATCATAAGCTGCAGTTTGATGGTGGAGACATGGAGATGCTGGAGGAGAATTACAACCGGCGTCAGGAGGAAGAGTGGAGACGTTGGGAGCGGGAAGCAGAGCGAAAAAGGGAGCAGCGAGAATCCCAAAAACTTCGGCAACGTAACCTGGAGAAGGACCGGGCAGATAAGGACCGGATGAGAAAAGATAAAGGAACCCTGAGGGAGCCGCGGCGTAAGGGTGCAGTACGGAGCTTTAAATTGAAAGGTGGTTGGGGCTTCATCCAGGAGCCTGGACTTTATTTAGAAGTCTTTGTGACCCGGCGGGACGTGGAGACTCACCTCCAGAAGGACACCCGGGGAGGGACCTGTTGCCAGGAGACTTGGTGACTTACACCCGACACTGGGGTTACAATGGATGGTACGCCCTAAATGTTACCAGGTGCGACCCCTACTCCCCAGAGTGTCAGGAACCTGTGAGACCCTCGGAGCCTTCAGCCTCCCACATCCAGGCCTCTGCACAAGTGCCCACCCCACGTCGTAAATCTCCCCAGCCTCCCTCAGTGGTCTCCTCAGCAGCCCCAGCTATGGACATGATAACTATAGCTGGCCCGTACCCGGCGCCTGTTAGGCCCCCTGGGGTTCGTTCAGTCCGGGACATAGGGCTCCAGACCCGGAGGGAGATGAAAGAGGTGGCCACACAGACACAGATAGCGGGTCACGACTTGACTGTACAGGCAACACGACGTCATCAGGTCCTGGTGGTCCTTGGTGTCTCGGATGTTTGGCAAGCATCAGAAGAGTACCAGGTGGTACCTGGAACATCCCTGCCAAAGAATTATAAATAACCCGGACAGGGTCCCTGTATGTAAATAGTTAAATTGTTGATGTACCCGGAACGGGTGAATGTTCATATAAAAGTTTTTTAATTTAATAAAAAAAACAACACAGTTTTCATTACTTTTATTACAGTCTCATCCTGCGACGCCATCGATCTCCTGTAAAAAATGAAAAAAAAAAACAGCAGTATACCACCTGTCCGACGCAGTCCATAGTAACGAGTGTCCCACGACGATCCAGCTCTGCTACATCAGAATGACAGGCAGAGCCTGTCATCCCGGTGCAGCACAGCTGATTACCTGCTTCCCCGGCGGTGACGTCATCGGACTGACTGCTTTACGGCCGGGATTACCCACCAGTCACTGCAGTTATCGCGAAAAACTGCATGTGACCGCCAGGGAGAAGATAATGGTGGCCATCAAGCAGTCCAGGACGTGACCGCCGGAGATCTTCTGCCAGGTAAGTGCCGCTGACTCCTGACAGACCCGACCGACGGACACTCACAGTGACAGTGACAAATCCGATTCCGGTATCCGATATGGCGAAAATATCGGTATTCGGAATCGAAAGGCCGATACAGCTAATATCGGCCGATATCCGATATTTGCAGTATCGTATCGCTCAACACTATTAACTATACCATGCCACATAAAGGTCTTGCAATGCACAAAGCAGTATTTAACATATCACAAACAATTGCACTTGACAAAGTAGGTGTCAAGTTACACCTTTTTGCATTCAGATAACTTATTTTGTCATTGTATGTGCAAATTAGTAAGAAATGCTGCATAGAGTTGAGCGAAACAGGTCGGTCAGATTCAAAAGTCGCTGATTTTCGCCAAAGTCGAGTTTCGCTGTCTGAAACCCGACCATAACGTGCAGCTGGTCATGCGGTCGGCAAAACGAGCGCCAAAGTCGAATTTCCCAGAATGCTTTCAGGCGCCTTTTTTCAGCCAATGAGCAAGGACGTACACTGTGGGCAACAAGATGACATGAGCAGCATCCACCACCATCTTACAGAAGGGCATTGGAGTGATTGGCTTGCTTTGGGGGGCGACTTAGTGTCTATAAAAGCCCTGAGCGCCGACCTCCATTTTACTTCTGCCGATATTAACAGTAAGGAGAGGTTGCTGATGCTGTTTATCAGTAGGGAAAGAGTTAGGGCTGGAAAGAGAAGCTCTTCTGTGCTTGTGCTGATAGCAATTGTGCTGTACAGTTAAGGCTGGGTCTCACACAGCGATACACCAGCGATCCCGACAACGATCAGGATCGCTGGTGTATCGCTACATTATCGCTGCTGAGCTGCCAAACAGGCAGCTCAGGCAGCGAACAGCACAAGCGACACTGCGGGTAACATCGCTTAGTTACCCGCAGTGTACCTTGGATACCAGCGCCCTGATGCAGGGAGCTGGTAACCAAGGTACACATCGGGTTTCCAGGCGCTGCGTGGTGCCTGGAAACCCGCTGTGTACCTTGGTTACCAGCTCCCCGCTTCAGGGAGCTGGTATCCAAGGTACACAGTGGGTTTCTAGGCACAGCCCCGCGCCTGGAAACCCGCTGTGTACCTTGGTTACCAGCGGATCGCTGGTCTCCCGCCTGTCACACGCAGCGATGCGTGCCTGTCAGCGGGAGACCAGCGATCAAAAAATGTCCTGACATTTCAGCGAAGATCAGCGATACATGGCAGGGGGGCTGATCGTCGCTGAATGTCACACACAGCGATATCGCTTGTGAGCTCGCTGCTGAGTCACAAAACTAGTGACTCAGCAGTGATCTCGCTAGCGAGATCACTGTGTGAGATGGGGGCTTTAGTGTGCAGTGACAGGGGAGAATTTTCTTGCGTGCAGCAGCGCTGGTTATTAGGCTGCCTGATAGCTGTATGGCTGTGTGTACACTGCTGTGCAGACTGCTTTTTACACAGCACTAATACTTTTATTATTTTTTTCTGTACAGTTACAGAGCGTTCATTTTTTCTCACACCGATTAGAGGTGTACGCTCCTCACACACTACCGTGTACCAGCTGGTATCACGGACAAATACATGCTGACAATTTGTGTGTGACTCCGGAAATATATACGGAGATTGAAATTTTCACCTACCCAATATATAGCTCTACGCTTCAAATACAGTACCGTTTTTATGCTTTTTGTATTAAGGTCAAATCCATACTGAGTCAGCGTCTGTGTGTGACTCTGGAAATATATACGGAGATTGCAATTTTCCCCTACAACATATACAGCTGTACTTTTCAGATACAGTACCGTTTTTATGCTTTTTTATTACGATCAAATCCATACTGAGAGAGTGTCTGTGTGTGACTCTGGAAATATATAAGGAGATTTAAATTTTCCCCTACACCATATGCAGCTGTACACTTCTGAGACAGTACCGTATATCTGCTCTTTGTATAAAGGTGAAATCCATACTGAGAGAGCGTCTGTGTGTGACTCCGGAAATATATACGGAGATTTAAATTTTTCCCTACACCGTATACAGCTGTATGCTCCTCATACAGTACCATATATCTGCTGGTATTTTTGGTACATTTTCCCAAACAAGAGGAAGTATGGTGGAAGAGGCCGAGAACATGGGCGGGGGGGGGCCAGCTGGGACTGATGGTGGTGATGGTGGTGCATCTGCTGGTAATGCCAAAAGCACAATAGCACCTAAGGCAGGAGGTGTTGAGCCTGCATAATTGTCTGGCTCCAGAAGACCTGGAATGCTCCCTTTTCTGGGAGAAGGTAAACCGCTTTTAAAGCCGGAGCATCAGGAACAGGTTTTGGCTTACATTGCAGAAACAGCCTCCAGCTCTATCGCCTCGTCTTCTGAAGTTTCAAAAAATGCAAGCACTGAGTCGTCAGTGCAAGCTCCTGGTCAGGGACAACACCTTCCTTGTGTCCTTCACCCCCACCACAAGTGAAGGATGCGGCAGGCCACACTTCAGATTACTCCCTGAAGCTCTTTTCACATACCATGCCTGGGTTATCAAGAGAAATCCTGAATTCCCCAGTCCAAGATGAATATGACATGGAGTGCACTGATTCACAGCCACTGCTAACTGATTCTGCTGGTACATTCACCCAGAGCACTGCATTGCCCTCGCAGTCTACTGAGCCAGAATCTGACCCTGATGTAAATCAGGTGCCCCTTCCTGCATACTCTACCACCTTACACGGTGACAAAGAGGAAGATGCAGATGAAATTGAAGAGGAGGTGATGGATGATCAAGTTGTTGACCTGGATTGGCATCCATCGGGGAAGAGGGTGACGCTGGCAATAGCTCAGAAGAGGAGGAGGATCTGAAGCAGGCATCGACATCACAGCTGCGGTTATCTGGCAGTCCCGTAGCAGTCCAAAAACGCATTAAAAAACAAAAAGAGTTGCAGGACAGCTTGGCCAGATGGTCAAATTAGCACAGCGTTCAAGTCCTGAAAATTTATCCCATAGTAGGAAGAGTGCAGTGTGGCACTTTTTTGACCAAAATCCTATTGATGAGGCAAAGGTTATCTGTAAGAAGAGCGTAAGGACCTTTAGCCGAGGGAAAAATCTCCGAAAATTGAATACCAGTTACATGCTTAGACATTTAAACACCATGCACTTGCAAGCGTGGACGGACTACAAAACCTCACTGGCTTTGACCGCCTACATTGGCAAACTGATCTCATTAGAGATGATGCCCTTCCGTTTGGTTGAAAGCGCAGCATTCCGAGACCTAATGGCCTACACTGTCCCACACTATGACCTACCCAGTCGGCACTTCTTTTCTAGAAAAGCTATCCCTGCCCTCCACCTGCATGTGAAAGACCGCATTGTCCATGCACTCAAACAATCAGTGAGTGGAAAGGTGCACCTCACAACAGATGCCCTCGCTATAGGCAACAGTTGGCTGTAGACATTCGACCCTTCTCCTCCTCCTCCTCCAGAAGCAAAAGCTCGTCGACAGAGTGCAGCCGCATGAGCACTCCATCCGCAGCTGCCAGTGTTGCACACGAGATGTCTCAGTATCGAACAGCTAATGGTAAGCGTCAGCAGGCTGTTTTAAAGATGATGTCTTTGGGTGTAAACAGACACATCGCGGAGGTACTGGCCGACTACTTGCAGCGAAAAACTGAGTCATGGCTGGGCAGTCTACATCTTGAGCCAGGCAAGGTAGTCAGTGATAACGGCCATAATTTTGTGGCGGCCATAGCCCTGGCAAAACTCAGACACATACCTTGCCTGGCTCACACCTTGAACCTGGTGGTGCAGTGCTTCATAAATAATTATCTGGAGTTACCAGCCCTGCTACATAAGGTGCGAAGACTGTTCTCGCACATCCGTCGTTGGCCTTAAACTCCAGTCATATGCAGAGGCTGCAGCGATCGCTCCACCTCCTCAAGCACCACCTAATCATAGACATTGCAACATGGTGGAACTCCACCACGCACATTGTTGAGAGGCTGTGTGAACAGAGGCAGGCTGTAATTCATTTGTGGGAGGATACACAGGCATTCAGTTTGAGGGCAGACATCGAGTTGTCAGGTGTACAGTGGTCAAAGCTGAAAGACCTCTGTAAAGTCCTTCAGTGTTTTGAGGAATGCACACGGCTGGAAAGCGCAGACTACGCCATCATAAGCATGAGCATCCCACTTATGCGTCTGCTCATGCAAACTTTGACGCACATTAAGAATCAGGTGTCTGCAGAGGAGGAGGGGGAGGGAAGCCTTCATGACAGTCAGGCATTGTCTTCTCAGGGAACTATCCTGGACGAGGTGGAGGAAGAAGAGGAGGAGGAGGTTGAGGGGGATGATTATTTTGGGGAGGAGAATGCTTCTCAGGGGGCAAGAGAAAATGTTGGCTTGCGAAGTTCAGGTACAGGGTTTGTGCGTGACTGGAGGGATGTGAATTTGGCAGAAAGTGCTCCTCCACCCACCACTGGCAGTGCATCATTGACACCAAAAACATTGGCCCACATGTGTGATTATGTCTTGCAGATCCTAAAAAGGGACCCCCGCATTGCCAAAATTTTGAAGGATGACAACTACAGGTTTGCCAGCATCCTTGATACATGCTATAAAGGCAAATTACAGAACATCATGCCACAGGAGAACCTAGAGCTAATATTGGCAAACAAACAAGCAACTCTGGTAAACTGTTTGTTAGAGGCATTCCCAGCACACAGCAGCGGTGCAGGTTCTACCACGCGCCATTCTGGGCCAAATGGAAGAGGTGTTCGTGGTGCACAAAGCTGAAGTGGCATTGGAGACAGGTGTTTCATGACCATGCTGTGGTCTGATTTCTCGAGTAACGCTCACACGACTGGTAATACTGAATCGATTGCAACAGACAGGAGACAGCAGTTGTCAACTATGGTTCAAAATTACCTCTCCTCCCTTATCGATGTTCTCCCTCACAGTTCATTCCACTTTGACTACTGGGCCTGTAAACTGGACACCTGGCCTGAATTGGCACAATATGCCTTACAGGAGCTCGCTTGTCCTGCTGCTAGTGTGCTATTAGAAAGAGTCTTCAGTGCTGCTGGATCAATCCTGACAGAAAGAAAGACCTGGCTGTCGACCCAAAATGTAGGTAATCTCACCTTCAATAAATGAACCATGCCTGGGTTTCAAAGGATTTTGTACCACCTTCCCCTGATGACACATAGGTTGCCAGCAAAATGGCTCGCTTTGTCCTCCTCTTCCTCCGACTTCTCCAATTCCTCCATTTGCAGCTGCTGAACTTCCAGCCTATACCTCAACATATGCCAGTTTTTCCACCTCCCTAACTGGGCTTTACCTCCCCCAGGGCCGGCGTCAGTACCTGGCGCATCTGGGCAAGTGCCGGGGCCCTGAGCCGTCAGAGACACCGGCGTACTATGAGGGGCCCTGTGCCAGTTCCTAGCACCCACGAGTGTGCCTCAACTGCTTGCTCAGGGCCCCAGCAATTGCAATAATTACCTCTCCCTGCTCCACCACTGGGATGTCGTCCACGTTTCCTGACAGTGACTTTCAGGTCAGAGAGCGCGATAATGTCACGTCTGTGCGCCCTCGGCCTGAACAGTCACAGTGCAGAGAGCTGGAAGATGGCGACGCTGAGGAGTCGAGAGTAGAACAGTGCCCAGCGAGGAGAGGTATTTCATTTTTTTTAATGGTTGGAGCAATATTTTGGGAGCATTACACACTGGAGAATTATATATGGGGCCCATCATACACTGGAGCATCATATGGGGCCCATTATATATGGAGCATTATATAGGCACATCACATACTGTAGCATTATCCATGGGGCACATCATATACTGGAGCATCATATGGGGCCCAATATATATGGCGCATCATATGGGGCACATTATATATGGAGCATCACATGGAGCCCATTATATATGGAGCATTATATATGGGGACCATTATATTTGGAGCATTATATGGGGCTCATCACACACTGGAGCAGCATATATGGGGCCCATCATAAACTAGAGCATCATATGGGGTTCATTATTTATGGGGCATCATATAGGGCCCTTTATATATGGAGCATCATATGGAGCACATATGGGGCCTATTCTGTATGGAGCATTATATGGAGCCCATTCTGTATGGCGCACTATGTGGTGCCCATAATACTGTATGGAGGACTATACTGTACAAATTTTGAGCTATTGTAGAATTTACAATAGATATTACTCATGTAATGTAAGAAGTGAAGTATTTGTCATTGTACTATACTTATATTTCTCTGCCTTATCGGAGCATCATGAATTGTGGTATGTGTTAAAGGGGCCTACTGAGACTCTTTTGCCCGGGGGCCCACAAAAACCTGGAGCCAGCCCTGCCCCCTACAACTTTAGCCAAATAGCCCCCAGTTTTCAATGCGTAACTATTATTATAAAGTAAATTAAGGTAGACAAGCTTAAGTAATAAGAATTGATGTCGTTGGCAGTGAAATGGGCACTGTAGATGTGTTTACTGTCCTCCACTTACTGCCGACTTTTATTCCCCATTGACTTGCATTGGGGTTGGATTTTCGACTCCGACTCGACCTTTTCCGTTAGTCTGCCGACTTCGTTCGACTCGACTTTTGGGATAGTCAGGTGTTCCGAAACCCGACTCGACCCTCCCGGAGCCATAGTCGCTCATCTCTAGCTACAAATGTACCACAATATTAGTTTACCTGACAAAAGCTTTATAACTATATGTAATATAAAAGAATTCTACAGTATGACAATTTGTCAGCTGCCTACATGGTACTGTGATCAGATTTCACCTGCAAGACTTAAACATTACTGCTAGAATTACTATTTGTTTTCATCATTGTGAAGTCTATGATATAGTCATTGGTTAGAAATTTACATTTCCATTGCACATACTATTAAAATGTATAAAATTGGATATTGTCTTTCACTATAATTTAGAAAATTATAAATGTCTATAAAGCATAATGAAAACAGATGAATGTAATGGCCACTATTGTAATTCCTTGTGCATCACATCTGTGATATTTGAATGAAAGCAAGCTAATTTTTCCAAAGAATACTTTGTCATTTGTTGCTGTGTACACATCTAATTTTAGAAAACAATACAAAACTATTAACTGTTTTATCTAAGTATTTATTGTAAAATTAGCGAACGACTCAAAGGATTCTAATGATTTTTTACCTGCCACTCTCCAGGAAACATCTAGTCTCATATAAACATCTGTACCTAATATCCTCCTGGATCAGCTGCATTAATTTTTACATCTATATTAGGATTAGCAAAATGCATCAAATGACTTTTCTCTGTGCCAGAACATGCACATAACTATAAAATACTTTCTGGTGCCAGAAGTAACAATGTGGCATCAGCTGCTCCAAGTTTACTTTCAGCAATTCCTCAAATTAGATATTAATGAACATCTTTTACAGTCCAATACCCAGATGCCAGCTGCTTTGTTTGTGAGACACCATTATTACTATTGAATACAACTATTTTTAATTAATCAAATTAACACACAGAAAAATCTAACTTCACTCCAAAAACTAAAAAACATGATGATAAATAATCCAACAGAATACATATAGCTGTTACATTATTTTACAATCAACCAGGACAACATTTTTTCATAGCTGTGTTGGCAGATATTAGCTAAAAAAAAGTTCTAAAAGTTGAAGAAGCTCTAGCAGACTTTTCAAAGATAATTTGAGACTTAAATACAAAAAAATAATTGAAAAAAAAATATTATAAGAAATTATGAAAAAGTTTTCCAGAACCTTGGTTCAGTGGCCACACAGGTGGTTGTGACTGCTGCATCAGACCCCTACTAATATTCTCTTACCTTCAAACCTCCTTTGCACCTTTTATGAATAGTAGGTGTGGCAATTTGACTTTCATGCCATTGAGCTCACTAATCAGATGCAGAGGAGATTCACAGGGATTTTGTCGAGCAGCCATTACCTATCATCCTAGTCGCCTGACCACCAGGATTCTTCAAATCTCTAATATAAACCAAAGCAGTTTCCAGCAGCAGACATTAGATGTTGCATTATTTTCCATTCTGGCTATGATAAAATAAAATTGCAATCTGATTTAATATTAATAGTAGCTTCCGCTTACCTTGGCAAAATGTTTACCGCAATCCCACTGATGCAGTTTTCAGTTCATGTTTTTATCCATTTAATTTTAGGAGCTTATGAAACTATATAAACTAATTTCCTTACTAAATTGCATTAATAAAAATTTTTTATCAGTAGGACTTTGAAAAAGTATCAATGGTGATGTGAGTAGCAGAGCTTCTCAAGCAGTAAACATGTTAATAAGGCAATCTCAGTAAAATGACAAGCATTCAGATTGTCAACATCCATTGGGCCTTACCATTTTCTGCTATTTACTGGCTAAAGTGGTCAAACATTACATTGAATGTTATGCGCTCGGTTGCAACAACTTTAATATATAATGGATTGCAACCGAACACGGGGTCCGCGATGCAGTTTATAGTCACTGCTGCCGAACACCCCTAGAGTATGAGGGTCAAACTGACAACAGAAATCTAACATTAGATCTCACTTGTGTTACTTCACACTAGGGGAGATGTAGAATTGGCACTATCTCCGTTAACATCACGGGAGATGTGCTATCGACAGGCGTAGATGTAGCCCTGTTAGTGGCACAGAAGCCACTTGCCAGATATTAGGTTTGCACTGTGCTGCAAGCTGGTACAGAAGTAGCCCTGTTGACTGCACAGAAGCTACGTGCCAGCCGCTAGGAAGTGCGTGCGACTAACGCCAGGCGTCCGTGCTACCAGCCGGAGTGAGACCGGACTGAGCAACTCTCTGTTCAGCTTGGCAGGCGATGCCCAGGTTACGCGCCCTGCAGTCTGCTCAGGGTGTATAGCTAACCTCTATTTGTAGCAAGAATGCACCACATTAGCTACAGGTTACGCACCCGCAGTCTGCTAAGGGTGTTTAGCTACCCTCTATTCGTAGCAAGACTGCGCCACATTGGCTACCTGCATAGCATTCATCAACCTGCCTGAAGGACCTGGGCTAATTAGCTGAGCTGACTCTGGCATCGGCAGGTCCCGGAGAGCGAAAGCTAGAGAACACGTGGAGCCCTGATTCTGGCATGTCACACAAGAGCACTGCCTATATTAGTATGATCTGACCGTGCCTCGGAAAGACAAGCTATTTAAGGGCTATGCTCCGCCCCAGCCATCTCGTCAATCGCATCACCGATGACATCATTTGCGACCAATCAGGCGATGCCAGGTCAGAGGATCAGCTGACATTAGCCACCAATCATGGCTCGCCATGTCACCGACATGCTCAGTGCAGGCATTTCTGGACTTAGGCTTACAACAGCCTTTTCTTGTTCTGTAACCTAGGTTTAAGGCTACTATGAACAAAGACCCAAGTAACTACTTGTGCCTCTCAGGTATTGGCTAAGCGTTGGGATTGACGGTGAAGCTGAGCAGCATTTACCTCAGCTGGGTCTGGATGGGAGACCACAGATTCCTTGGATCCAGTTTCAAATCCTGCCGATGCCTAACACATAATAAGGTAAAAATAGCAGTAAAGGCATTTTGTCAAGAATATAAATACACAGCTTTCATCTTTCTGTTTGCAGGTTGCATGTAGTATTACAGCTGTGCACAATTAATTTCATGAGATCTTATCTGCAGTACCATATACAGTATATCCTGTAGAATGGGGTGGTAGTGTTTTGGAAGAAAGCAGTCATTTTTTAGATTTTTCATAATGATCAATATAAATTGATCAAAGAGTGGCTGCATTTATAAAAAATGGCTCAATACCAGGCAGCAATGAGCTATGCTATCAAGTAGACATGGGCAAAGTGCAGCCCGCGGGCCACATGCAGAACTAGTTGCTCTTTGCGGTCCTCGGATGAAGGTATTGGTGAAAGCAATGATGCAACAGGAGTCTGTGTGTTTGAAACCTCAGTACATCAGAAGAGGTAGATATAATACTGTTTATGCAGGCTGTGTAGGGACATAATACTATGTAAGGGTGATGTATGGGGATGTCATTTTGAGTGGGGGACATAATACTGAGTAAGGGGGTTGAGTGATGGATATAATATGGCTTAAGGAGGCTGTGTAGGGACATAATGCTGTGTAAGGGGGCTGTATTGGGACAAAATTCTGAGTGGAGACTGTGAGGGGACATATTACTGTGTAAGGAGGTGTATGGAGACATCATTCTGAGTTGGAGGCTGTGTAAGAAGGCTGTACGGGGCACATAATACTTTGTAAGGGAGCAATATGAGGATATTTTTCTGCATTGGGGCATTTGTGGGGAGATTATACTGTATAAGGTGGCTATGTGCAAACATCAATCTAAATAGGGGACTTTTAGGGACAAGCCATCTACTATATAATTGTCTAACTTTTCACTTCTGTCTGTAACGGAAATCCTGCATGCTGATTGGTCGCACCCGGCCAGACACGATCAATCAGCGACAGGCACATCTGGCCCACGCCACCGCTATCGTCGGGAGATCAGCGTCGCTAGCCGCTGATCTCCTGACGGTAGTCGCGGGTCATCTCCAGTACATACTCACGCTCCATCCCTGCATCCCTGTCCCAGCGCGTCTGTGCGGTGCGGTCACGTATTACAGCTCATTAAGGTCATGAATATGGAAAAGACTTCACTCCCATAGGCGTGGCATACATATTCATGACCTTAATGAGCGGTACCATGTAACCGCACCACAGAGGAAGAAGCTGACGCGCCGGGATAGAGATGCAGGGACGTGCAGCGACGTAGCGAGGAGAGTAAGTATGATGGTGGAGGACGGGGGAGCAAAGCAGAGGGTGGGAGTGGAGCCATGTATACAGGGTGGGAGCGGAACCATGTATATAGAATTGGAGGATGGGAGCGAAGCCATGTATATAGGATGGGAGGGTAGGAGCAGAGCCATATATGTAGGATGGGAGGGTGGAGCAGAGCCATGTATGCAGGATGGAAGGATGGAGCGGAGCCATGTATATAGGATGGGAGGGTGGGAGCAGAGCAATGTATACAGGATGGGAGGGTGGGAGCGAAGCCATGTATACAGGATGGGAGGGTGGGAGCGGAGACATGTATATAGGATGGGAGGGTGGGAGCGCAGCCATGTATATAGAATGGTAGGGTGGGAGCGGAGCCATGTTTATAGGATAGGAGAGTGGGAGCGGAGCTATGTATATAGGATGGGAGGGTGGGAGCAGAGCTGTGTATATAGGTAGGAGGTAGGGAGCGTGTAATAGGATGAGGTGGAGCGGAGCCGTGTATATAGGATGGGAGGGTGGGAGCGGAGTCATGTATACAGGATGGAAGGGTGGGAGCGGAGCCATGTATACAGGATGGGAGGATGGGAGCGGAGCCATGTATATAGGATGGGAGGGTGGGAGCGGAGCCGTGTATACAGGATGGGAGGGTGGGAGTGGAGCCGTGTATATAGGATGGAAGGGTGGGAGCGGATCAGTGTATATAGGATGGGAGGGTGGGAGTGGAGCCGTGTATATAGGATGGAAGGGTGGGAGCGGATCAGTGTATATAGGATGGGAGGGTGGGAGCGGAGCTGTGTATACGGGATGGGAGTATGGGAGCAGAGCCAAGTATATAGGATGGGAGAGTGGGAGCGGAGCCATGTATACAGGATGGGAGGGTGGGAGCGGAGCCTTGTATATAGGATGGGAGGGTGGGAGCGGAGCAGTGTAGATAGGATGGGAGGGTGGGAGTGGAGTCGTGTATATAGGATGGGAGGGTGGAAGCGGAGCCATGTATATGGATGGAAGGTGAATGAGCAGTACAGGATGGGAGGTGGAGCGAGCATGTATATAGGGTGGGAGGGTGGGAGAGGAGCCATGTATATAGGATGGGAGGGTGGGAGCGGAGCCATGCATAAATAAACTACATACATATTCTAGAATACCCGATGCGTTAGAATCGGGCCACCATCTAGTGGGGACATACTACTGTTGTTATGTTTCGGTAGCTGAGGAGAAATTGCAAAAAAAAGCCAAAGTAGTAATACACCAGACAGGCTGAAAACTATTGGATTGCAGTACCCTAAACTAACCGCCACACTAGAAGTAGCCGTGGAGCGTACCTACGGTGATCCTAGACGCCTCGTCACAGCTGGAGAGATAACTACACCTAAAGGCAGAAAGATGAAAGCTATCTGCCCCGGAGCAGAACCCCCAAAGAAATAGGAAGCCCCCAAACATGTAATAGCGGTTAGACAAGAAGAAAATACGGACACAGACAGAAAATAGAATGAGCAAGCGCTGGGGCCCAATCTGTCTAGATAGAAAAGTATAGGAAAGAATTCTGACTGCAAACCAAAAAAACCCTGAAAAAATACCAACACTTTTGATTAACAAAAAACCTGAGATCACACGATCTCTACCACCTAAATCAGATCTCTGGTGTAACACACAGCATGTAAGGTTCTTTGTCTCTTTGACATGTTCCTTGAAACTTAGTTTTCCGTCGGCCATTTTGCTTTCTGTCTTTCTGCAGCTCTTGCCCTCAGTTAATATGGAGTTTCCAGTTTTCATGTTCCCGCCCTGATTCTCTCCCTCTTGCTTCTTAAGCAGCCTCAGCTGAACAATCAGTGCTCCTGAATCAAGCCTCAGTCAGCCTGTGACCTGACTCCTGGAAACCTTGGACTTGTACTCCAGCTATTTCCTACTGAGGAACCTTGGAACACTTTTGGACTCTGGAAACCTGCTGTTTGGTGAATCCATGTTTGCAGAGGAATTACGGTACAGAGAAGAGATCCTGAACCTGCTTTGGAGAGTTATTGTAGAGCTTGAAGTTACTCTGGCCTGCTGTGTCTCCTGCCTCTGTTCCTGCAAACTGTGTGACCTTTTCCGCATGCTTGTATGAAGTAATACAAGTCATTTCATATCAACCTGTGTCTCATGTGTTTTCCTCGCACCCAAGCACAAGACGCTATAGGAACTGTACACTATACATGACAAGATTCAGGAGCCAATGTTTAGTGTCTGCTGGGTCTGGGAAAGCCGTGTCTGCCGTGACTGTGGATATCAGATGTCCGTTTAATACCTTCTGTGATGACAGTGGTTGTGACTTCTCACAACCATTCCAGGTGAGCGCATTCCCTTAAATTTTACTCTGGAGTGTTACCAGAGGTAAACACTATTGTTTTTTTTTTTTTTTCCTTTCCTCTTCTCCTTCCAGCACTTCTGCCTTAAAAGATCTGGAAGATGGAGGCCCGCATAAAGGAGCTTTGCGGAATGACTGATTCAATCCATGCAGATATACAGGCTTTAAAGACCCGTTTTGCAAGCCTACAGGACCTCACTAATCATAATTTGCAAGTGTTTGGACAAACTACCCAGGAATTATGAGCCAGGATTGAGGCTCTAGAGGAACGAGTCCAGGCTCCTGCCATAACCCCGAGTTCTGGGATCCCAAGTTACCTCCTTTTCGTTTTGGCGGTGAACGTGAGAAATTCAGGGGATTTATTAACCAATGCAATCTATTTTTCTCTGCACATGCTTCACAATTTCCCACTGAACGATCCAAAGTGCTTACTATATTCATGTTGCTTACCAATAAGGCTTTGATGTGGGCAAACCCTCTGATTGAGACTGAGGATGATTGTTTAAATCACCTTGATGCTTTTATTTCAGCCAGGGGGCAGGTGTTTGATGACCCCAATCGAGGTGCAACAGCTGAAGCAGCCATGTTAACTTTGCGCCAAGGTAAGCGTTCAGTAGCCGAATATGCTTTGGATTTCAGGAGATGGGCTCTTGATACCACTTGGGACACTTCCGCCAAAAAAATCTATTTTTCGGAAAGGGTTGTCTCCACTGATTAAGGATGAACTTGCTTGTGCCGACCCTCCCACTGCGTTAGGTGACTTTATTAACTATTGTATCCGTATTGATGCTCGTCTGACTGAACGCAGACAAGAGAGATGGTTCGAAAATAATCGCACTAACCTTTTCCTACCTCCCTCCTCAGCTAAGGAACCTTTGAGTAGGATCACAAGGGAACCAGAACCTGAACCCATGCAGATGGACTCTTTACAAAGACGGGTTAGTGATGCACGCAAAGAACATCGTATAAAGGAAAATCTATGTTTCTACTGTGGTAAGTCAGGGCACTTCATTATAAACTGCCCCAGCCGTTCTCGTAAGACTACTGCAGCAGTCATTCACTGTGAGTGTTGCAAGAGGAGCTCTGTCATGTCCGAGCCTCAGGCTCCAGAGAGATCTGCTGCAAGAGATCTTGATTTCTCGGACTTAAACTCTGTTAGTTCTGGGGACGATGACGGTATAAACGCTGCAATTTTTCAAGTTTCCTCAGCGGTGTCCCAGCTGAGTTGTAAAAGAAACAATTCTCATTGCTTCCTTTCCATCAAACTCTGGGTTGACTCAGTCTGGGTGTCTAGCTCTGCTATGATCAACTCAGGAGCAAGTGGAAATTTTATGGATATCTCCTTTGCTCTGAAACAGGGGATACGTTCAGTGAAGAAGGCTACTCCAGTACAGATGGAGACTGTGGATGGCTCCCTGCTGACCTCTGGACCAGTGGATCAGGAAACAGAGCCTTTCAGGGTCCTTATGGGTAAAGATCATCAGGAGAAAATGTCTTTTATGCTTATCTCTTCTCCCCACTTTCCCATTATTCTAGGGCTACCATGGCTGCAGGCGCAGAATCCTACGATTAACTGGGAGACCAAGGAATTACATTTTCCAGAGAAACAGATGAGTCAAGGAGTTTCAGCTTGCTCTGTTCCTAAAGGAACCATGTCAGTCCCTGAACTACCAGCTGTATACCAGGACTATGTGGATTTATGTGACAAGAAGAACGCTGATCAGCTTCCTCCTCACCGTCCAATGATTGTCCAATTGAATTATTGCCTGGAGCCGAGATACCTTTTGGTAAGATCTACCCCCTAGCGGGGCCCGAGCTAAAAGCTTTGAAGGACTACATAGATGAAAATCTAGCCAAGGGCTTCATACGCCCCTCTTCATCTCCCGCAGGTGCACCCATCTTCTTTGTGAAGAAGAAAGATGGATCTCTGAGACCCTGCATAGACTATAGGGAACTCAATAAGGTTACTATTAGAAACCGTTATCCATTGCCTTTAATCCCTGAGTTGTTGGAGAGAGTGCGGCATGCCAAAATTTTCTCTAAACTGGATCTCCGTGGGGCCTATAACTTGGTCCGTATTAAACCTGGGGATGAATGGAAGACTGCATTCAGCTCACGCTATGGACACTTTGAATATCTAGTTATGCCTTTTGGTCTGAGTACCGCCCCAGCCACTTTCCAACACTTGGTGAATGACATCTTCAGGGATCTCCTAGATACATTTGTGGTGATTTATCTGGATGATATTCTAATTTTTTCTAACTCCACAGAGGAACATCATGGACATGTGAGAATGGTCTTAGAACGCCTAAGACAAAACCATCTCTACATCAAACTTGAAAAGTGTGAATTCCATAGGACCGAAATTCAATTTCTGGGGTATGTACTATCTACGCAAGGGATTAGTATGGATGGAAGCAAGACCCAAGCCATCAAGTATTGGCCAATTCCTAGAAATGTGAAGGAGGTGCAGCGCTTCATCGGGTTTGCCAACTTCTATAGACGTTTCATTAGGAATTTCTCTGAGGTAGTGTCACCTATCACCCAACTTACCCGGAAACAGTCTAGGTTCTCCTGGACCCCGCAAGCTCAGGAAGCATTTTCCTGTTTAAAGGATAAATTTACCACCGCACCTATCTTAGTACATCCCAACCCCGAGCTTGCCTTCATAATAGAGGTGGATGCTTCAGACTGTGCCGTTGGAGCTATACTCTCTCAGAGAACAGGTGAGAAGAATGTCTTGCATCCCTGTGCCTCCTTTTCCCAGCAGTTGTCTTTGGCTGAGAGGAACTACGATGTGGGCAATAGAGAATTGTTGGCCATTATTGCCGCCTTCAAGGAATGGAGACACCTTCTTCAAGGAGCTGCACAGCAAATAGTCGTCCTGACAGACCATCGTAACATTGAATTTATCAGGTCGGCTAAGTGCCTGACTCCTCGCCAGGCTCACTGGAATCTTTTCCTAAACCAATTTAATTTTGTAATTTCTTATAGACCAGGATCGCGCAATGGAAAGGCTGATGCACTCTCTAGGATTCATTCAGCAGAGACACGTCCACTTACTCCTCCTAAGACTATTCTTCCTGACTCTAGATTCCTGGAGTGATTCATAATCAAGACCTACTTAAGGACATCAAGGAAGCATACCATGCGGATTCTTTGTTGGCTCAACCCCCAAGGGACGTAAGTCTTGTCTTTAAGAATGGTGTGTGGATTCAGGGACAACGTCTGTATATACCTGAAACAGTCAGATTGAGAGTATTGCAACTCATCCACGATTCCAAGATAGCCGGGCATAGGGGAATTCTAAAGACACAAGAATTTCTTTCTCGTTTCTTTTGGTGGCCCACTTACAGGAAAGATGTTTTAAACTATGTCACTTCATGTGAAGTCTGTGCAAGATGCAAAACACCTCGCTCCTCACCAACTGGTCTGTTGCAACCTCTTCCCACCTCGTCCCGCCCGTGGGGATCCATTTCTATGGACTTCACTGTGGAGTTACCAACCTCTCAAGGGAAGAACACCATTCTAGTGGTGGTTGATCGTCTAACAAAGGCAGCTCATTTTATCCCTTGTGTCGGCTTACCCACTGCAAAACAGACATCAGACTTGATGATTAAGAATGTGTTTCGCTTACATGGAGTACCGGATGAGGTCATTTCGGATCGAGGGGTGCAATTCACTTCAAGGTTTTGGCAAAATTTATGTGCCGCATTGGACATTAAAGTAAACCTTTCTTCTGCTTTTCATCCCCAGACTAATGGACAGACAGAACGAACCAATCAGACCCTGGAGCAGTATCTCCGCTGCTTTATCTGCCACCTACAGGATGATTGGGTGGATCTACTTCCACTGGCTGAGTTCTCTTATAACAACTCTCAGAGCGCCTCCACTAAGCAGTCTCCTTTTTACTCCAATCTAGGTTATCATCCTAACATTCTTCCTCGATTTCCCATAGATACACCCTTGCCGGCAGTGGCTGAAAGAATCACTTCTTTACAAAAGAATATGGATCTTCTAAAGGAAAATCTAGAATTGGCTCAGGAAAGGTACAAGAAAGCAGCAGATAAATTCTGTAAACCTGCACCAGCTTTCAAGGTAGGAGATTTGGTCTGGCTGTCAACCAGAAATCTTAAATTAAAGATTCCATCGTCTAAATTGGGACATAAGTACATTGGACCTTATAAGATCAGTAAGACTATAAGTGCTGTTGCTTGTCGTCTTCAACTGCCCAGAACTATGAGAATCCACCCTGTCTTTCATGTATCCCTACTAAAGGCTGCAACACCCAATACGTTTCCTGGACGTTCTTCTCCTTGCCCTGACCCAGTGCTGGTCGATGGTCAGGAAGAATTTAAGGTGGAAAGGATTCTAGATTCCAGGTTGTACAGAAATCAGTTGCAATATTTGATTAAATGGCAGGGCTACCCAGTGGAGGACAACTCATGGGAACCAGTCAATAATGTAAATGCTCCTCGCCTGCTCCGCCAGTTTCATCAGAGGTACCCTGACAAGCCTGGTCTGAGGTCATCCGGAGGTTGTCCCTAAGGGGGGAGTAATGTAAGGTTCTTTGTCTCTTTGACATGTTCCTTGAAACTTAGTTTTCCGTCGGCCATTTTGCTTTCTGTCTTTCTGCAGCTCTTGCCCTCAGTTAATATGGAGTTTCCAGTTTTCATGTTCCCGCCCTGATTCTCTCCCTCTTGCTTCTTAAGCAGCCTCAGCTGAACAATCAGTGCTCCTGAATCAAGCCTCAGTCAGCCTGTGACCTGACTCTTGGAAACCTTGGACTTGTACTCCAGCTATTTCCTACTGAGGAACCTTGGAACACTTTTGGACTCTGGAAACCTGCTGTTTGGTGAATCCATGTTTGCAGAGGAATTACGGTACAGAGAAGAGATCCTGAACCTGCTTTGGAGAGTTATTGTAGAGCTTGAAGTTACTCTGGCCTGCTGTGTCTCCTGCCTCTGTTCCTGCAAACTGTGTGACCTTTTCCGCATGCTTGTATGAAGTAATACAAGTCATTTCATATCAACCTGTGTCTCATGTGTTTTCCTCGCACCAAGCACAAGACGCTATAGGAACTGTACACTATACATGACACAGCAATTCAGCAAAAAAGTGACAAAGGAACAGAGCAAAAGTGCAAATACAAAATGAGCACAATTACAGCGCCAGACCCCAAAAGGGGACCAGCCTGAAGTCCACTGCAAGCAGCAAACCAGGCAAGGAAAATCCAACCAGAGGCAAAAAAAAACAGCAAATCACTTATCTGAATGAAAGCAGGAATGCAAGCTGAGCTCCAAGCAAGAGCAGGAAGAACAATTGATTATCGGCTAGGCTGAAGGGAGTTCTTGTCACTTATATCAGACCATTCAGAGCCAGCTGAAGGCCATTCAGCAATTAGTTCATTACCCTCAGCAACCACCGGAGGGAGCTCCAGCTCAGAAGTCGCCTCCAGAAAATTCACAACAACTGTGTAGTGAGGCTGTGTGGTGATGTCTTGCTGTGTAAGGGGTTGTGTGGTGAAATCACGCTATGGGGACATCATATCGTGTGGGGACTGTGGGCACCTCATATTGTGTTGGGCGCTGTTGACCATCATAAAATGACTACATAACAGGCAATGAGTTATTTACTGCTTTATTTAAACTGTAAAAAAGCAGTAAATTATTTGGTTTTGATTAGCTGCTACAGATCAGAATACATTTTACAATTTTACAATAAGCCCTTTCATAATATGTATTAACAGAGGCAGCAGTTCAGCTTACTAAATTCTGCTCATTATTGAGTGATAAAATTTTATATCAGATCTCCATCGCATGTCCGTGTTTTCAGTACGTGTGGTATCCATTTTTTTCACGGATATCACAAGCATTTGTTATAATCTTTGGTGCTTTGCACATGTCCGCATTTTTACATGGACCATTTGGAGACGTTCATTTTTTTTTGGCAGAACAGATGACAAGGGCCAATATAAGTCTATAGGTCCGTGAAAAACAAGTACACGAATGGCATCCATGTACCATCTGTGTAATGTCCGTGTTTCACATTGCAAAGTATAGGTAAAGCATTGCAATTTATTTGTTTACCTAAACATTTTAAATATGCTGTGACACCCTGATGGCAAACTGAAAAAAGGACACATGGATGACACAATGATCAAGATTACTGATAACATCTGTAGCATCTTTTAACTTATGTGTTTTATATGGACATGTGAAAGAAGCCTAAAACAATATTATTCAGCAGAATTAAAGGGACCCTGTTACGTGAAAAAACGCTATTAACGTGCAGATATAAGATTAATCTGCAGGTTAGTAGTCTTCTGAAGCTGCCGAAGCCGAAACTTAGACCTTAGCTTCCAAAAGCGTTTGGGTCTCTGTTGGGGAGGTGGGTAAATGGTACAGGTTCAATCACAACTCTTTGTACAGCTATAACTGCGCCTACCACGCTGACTGAAAGCAGCTCAGCATTAGAAATGAGCGACTTTCCCTTTTTTCGGGTCAGGTCGGGTTTCATGAAACCAGACTTTCGCAAAAGTCGGGTCGAGCAAAATCGGCCGACTATCGCGAAAAGTCGGTGGTTCAGCCGAAACACGAAACCCAATGCAAGTCAATGGGGAAGCAAAGTCGGTAGGGAGTGGAGGACAGTAAACACACCTACAGTGCCCATTTGAATGGCAACAACATCAATCATTATTACTTAAGCTTGGCAACCTTAATTGACTTTATAATAATGGTTACGCATTGAAAAATGGGGGCTATTTGGCTCAACTTTTGGGGGTAGGGATGGCTCCCGGTTTTTGTGGGCCCCGGCCCAAAGAGTGTCAGTGGGCCCCTTTAACACATACCACAATTCATGATGCTCTGATACGGCACAGAAATATAGGTATAGTACAATGAAAAATACTTCACTTCTTACATGACATGACTGATATCTATGTTAAAATCTAAAATAGCTTAAAAACCAGACAGTATATTCCTCCACACAGTATTATGGCCACCACATAGTGAGCCATACAGAATAATGAGCCCCATATATTGATCCATACATAATTGGTCCCATATAATGTTCCATACAGTATATAATGAGCTCCACATACTGCTTCAGGATATGATAGTCCCCATATAATGTGCCAAAAGTATAGGACGGTCCCCATAGAGTAGTATGAGCCCCACATATTGCTCCATACAGTATAATGAGTCGCATATAAAGCTCCATACAGTTTATGATGGGCCCCATATATTGCTCCATACAGAATGGGCTCCATATAATGCTCCATACAGAATAGGCCCCATATGATGCTCCATACAATATATGATGCCCCATAAATAATGAATCCCATATGATTCACCAGTATATGATGAGCCACATGGATGATGCTCCAGTGTATGATGGGCCAAAATCATGCTCCATATATAATGGGCCCTGTTATGATTCGGTAGCTGAGGAGTGCAGGCAAAAAGGCAATACACCAGAGCAGTTGGAATCTATGAGATTGCAGTACCCTGACTAACCACCACAACTAGAGGCAGCCGTGGAGCGTTCCTACGTTGGTCCTAGACGCCTCGTCACAGCCTGAGAAACTAACTACACCTAAAGATAGAAATAGGAAAGCTATCTGCCCCGGAGCAGAACCCCAAAGACAACAGCAAGCCCCCAAACATGTAATGGCGGTTAGACAAGACGAAATACTGACACAGACAGAAAATAGTAAGAGCAAACGTTGGGGCCCAAACTAACTAAATAGAAAAGGATAGGAAGAGTACTTACTGCAATCCCAAAAAAACCCTGAAAGCACCAACTCTACTAATTTCAAAAACACCTGAGATCACACACCTCTACCACCTAAATTAGCTCTCTGGTGTAACAAAATTAAAACAGCAGCCACTGAAAAAACTGGAAAAAGCAAAAGTACAAACATCAGTGGCTGAACTAAACTGAGAGGGCAAAAGCCCCCTGAGGGGACCCAGAAGGCCCCACAGAAGTGCAGGACAAAATGCAAAAATCAAGCACAGAAACAAAAAGAAGAAAATGTCTTATCTGTTAGAAGGAGATGCAGACACGACACAGCAGGCTACAAGGGAAACTGGAATCAAGGATTCAGACCAGAACAATTGATCACCGGCAACCCTGATGGGAAGGTGACTCCCTTATATAAGACCAGTCAGTAACACCTGATTCCCAGTCCTCACAATCTTCACTGAACAGACCAGTACCGCTTGTAACCACCAGAGGGAGCCTCTGCTCAGAACTCATCTCAAGCCCATTCACAACAGTACCCCCCCTTGAGGAGGGGTCACCGAACCCTCATTTGAGCAACCAGGTCGGTCAGGATGAGTTCTATGATACGCACGGATGAGTCTCCTAGCATGGATGTCTGAAGCAAACACCCAAGAATTGTCTTCCTGACCATAACCTCTCCACTTAACCAAATACTGGAGTTTCCGTCTAGAAAAACGAGAATCTAATATTTTCTCAACCACATACTCCAGATTGCCCTCAATCAAAACAGGGTCAGGAGGCACAGCAGCAGGAACCACTGGCTCAACAAACCTCTTCAACAAGGACTTGTGGAACACGTTATGGATCTTAAATGTCCCTGGAAGAAGCAAACGAAAAGAAACAGGAATAAGAATCTCCATGATCTTATAAGGTCCAATGAACCTAGGCTTAAATTTAGGAGATGCTACTCTCATAGGAATATTTTTTGAGGACAACCAGACCAAGTCCCCTACTTTAAACCGAGGACCATCAGTCCTATGCCGGTTAGCAAACCGCTGGGCCCTCTCTTGAGAGAGGGACAACCTCTCCACTACCTGGTCCCAAATCTGTTGCATACGCTCCACAACAGAGTCAACACCCGGACAGACAGAAGCCTCCGTCTGTCCCGAAGAAAATCGAGGGTGAAACCCAGAATTACAGAAAAATGGAGACATCAAAGTGGCAGAGCTAGCCCTATTATTAAGAGCAAACTCAGCCAAAGGCAAAAAAGAGAACCCAGTCATCCTGATCAGCAGACACAAAGCATCTTAGATAAGTCTCCAATGTCTGGTTTGTTCTCTCAGTTTGACCATTGGTCTGAGGATGAAACGCCGAGGAGAAAGACAATTGAACACCAAGTTTAGAACAAAAGGTCCTCCAAAATCTGGAAACAAACTGGACTCCTCTGTCAGACACAATGTTCTCAGGAATGCCGTGTAACCGAACCACGTGCTGAAGGAACAAAGGCACCAATTCAGAGGAGGAAGGCAACTTAGGCAATGGCAAAAGATGTATCATCTTGGAAAACCTATCACAAATCACCCAGATGGCGGTCATTCTCTGAGAAACAGGAAGGTCGGAAATGAAATCCATAGAGATATGGGTCCATGGTCTCTTGGGCACAGGCAATGGCATCAACAAACCACCAGAGCGAGAGCAAGGCTTGGAGCGAGAGCAAGTCCCGCAGGACTGCACAAATTCCCTGACATCACGAGACAAGGTAGGCCACCAAAAGGACCGACTAACCAAGTCTCTGGTACCAAAATTCCGGGATGCCCAGCCAACGCGGAACAATGAATCGCAGACATCACACTCTTTTTCCACTGGTCCGGGACAAACAATTTTCCAACAGGGCAGCGCTCGGGCCTATCCTCCTGACACCCCTACAGAGCAAGTCTCAAATTGGGTGAGATGGCGGAAAGAACTACACCCTCTTTCAAAATAACAGAAGGATCAGATAACTCAGGAGAGTCCGCAAGGAAACTCCTCGAGAGAGCATCCGCCTTAACATTCTTAGTGCCAGGAAGAAAGGAAACCACAAAACGTGTGAAAAACAAGGTCCACCTGGCCTGTCTAGGATTGAGTCGCTTGGCAGATTCCAGATAAACCAGATTATTATGGTCCGTAAGGACCACCACCCGATGTTTGGCTCCCTCCAGCCAATGTCTCCACTCTTCAAAAGCCCACTTCATGGCCAATAACTCCCGATTACCCACGTCATAATTACGTTCAGTAGGAGAAAATTTTCGAGAGAAAAAGGCACAAGGTTACTTTTAGAGGTCTCTGGATCTTTTTGGGACAAAACGGCACCTGCCCCAATTTCAGAGGCATCAACCTCCACCTGAAATGGCAGAGAAACATCAGGCTGCCGTAGAACAGGAGCAGAAGTGAATCTCTGCTTAAGTTCCTGAAATGCAGAGACTGCCTCAGGAGGCCAATTCACCACATCAGAACCCTTTTTGGTCAAATCAGTTAATGGTTTAACAATAACCGAGAAATTACCAATAAATTTACGATAAAAATTGGCAAAACCCAAAAATCTTTGAAGAGCCTTTAATGAAGTAGGTTGGACCCAATCACAGATGGCCTGAACCTTGACCGGGTCCATTTCAATAACAGATGGGGACAAAATGAATCCCAGAAATGAGATAATCTGTACGCCAAAAAGACACTTTGATCCCTTCACATACAGAGCATTCTCTCTCAAAATCTGGAATATAGTTCGAACATGTTTCACATGAGAGTCCCAGTCATTGGAAAAAATCAAGATATCATCCAAATAAACAATCAGAATTTTATCCACAAAATCCCTGAAAATGTCATTCATGAAGGACTGGAAGACAGAAGGAGCATTAGTGAGCCCAAAGGGCATCACAAGGTACTCAAAATGCCCCTCCGGGGTATTGAATGCCGTCTTCCATTCATCCCCGTGCTTAATGCGAATAAGGTTATATGCCCCCCTGAGGTCAAGCTTGGTAAACCAAGTAGCGTTTTTCACCCTGGAAAACAGGTCAGAAATCAAGGGTAACGGGTATTGATATTTCACAGTAATATTGTTCAAAAGACGATAATCAATACACGGCCTTAATGAACCATCCTTTTTGGCCACAAAGAAAAAACCGGCACCTAAGGGTGAAGAGGATGGTCTGATATGACCTTTCTCCAATGACTCCTTGATATAAGACCGCATAGTGTCATGTTCAGGTACAGACAAGTTAAAAAGGCGACCTTTAGGGAATTTACTACCAGGCATTAATTCAATAGCGCAGTCATAGCTCCTATGGGGAGGCAAGGATGCAGATTTACTTTCGCTAAACACATCAGAAAAATCAATCAAAAAGTCAGGAACATCCTGAGCCTGGGGGAGGCAGAAAAAACAGGAGTGTTGGTATTAACACATTGGCAGCCCCAACTGGTTACAGACACAGATTTCCAATCCAAAACAGGATTATGAGACTGTAACCAAGGGAAACCCAGTACGATAATATCATGCAGATTATACAGAACCAAAAATTTGCAGCACTCTTGATGATCAGGTTCAACCCTCATTATAACCTGAGTAGAGAACTGAGGTTTATTCTCAGCCAAAGGGGTAGAAATCGATCCCCAGAAGGGAATAGACTTCTGTAGGGGTATCAAGGGAAACCCACAACGTTTAGCAAAATCATAATCCATCAGGTTAATAGCTGCTCCAGAATCAACGAAAGCCTGGCAGAAAATGAGGACAGAGAGCATATCAGAGTGACAGTTAGTAAAAACTTAGTCTGAACACTACCCAAGACAACTGAGCGTGCAAAACGTCCTCCCCGCTTAGGGCAGACTGAAATAGCATGAGAGGCATCACCACAGTAGAAACATAACCCATTGCGCTTTCGAAACTCATGACGCTGTGCCCCAGACACCACTCTATCACACTGCATGGATTCAGAAGCAGGTTCACAAGGCAACACTATTCCACGCATACTTCTCCGCTAACGCAAACGTCTGTCAATTTGAATCGCTAATGACATAGAATCATTGAGACCAGAGGGGACAGGGAATCCCACCATAACATCCTTTACATTATTTGACAGCCCCTTCCGAAAAAGGGCCGCCAAAGCGTCGTCATTCCACTTGGTCAGGACTGCCCACCTACGGAATCTCTGACAGTATAACTCAGCGTCATCAAGCCCCTGATTTAATGCCAACAAGGCTTTTTCAGCTTGATCAGTGACATTAGGCTCATCGTACAATAACCCCAAAGCCTGAAAAAATGCATCAACATCACTCAAAACAGGATCCCCAGGTGTCAGGGAAAAAGCCCAATCCTGAGGATCGCCGCGCAGGAGAGAGATGACAATTTGAACCTGCTGTGCTGCGTTTCCTGAGGACTTAGATTTTAAGGCAAAAAACACTTTACAATTATTTTTGAAATTCTGAAACTTAGCTCGATCCCCTAAAAACAAATCTGGCATGGGAATCCTAGGTTCCACAACAGGCAACCTAGCAAGATAGGTAGCAATACTCCGAACCTCAGTGGCAAGTTGATCCACACGGCCAGACAACTGTGCAAACTCCATTGAGAGAAAAAAAAAATCCTTCCCAGCACCCAGAGACACAGAGGGAAAAAAAAAAATGCAACAAACAGAAAAATATCTCTGACAACTCTGACAACCTTTTTTTTTTTTTTTTCTTTCACAATATTTTTTCCCTTCTGTGAGTACCATACAATTTTCAATTTTTTAAGGCCGGTGATACTGTTATGATTCGGTAGCTGAGGAGTGCAGGCAAAAAGGCAATACACCAGAGCAGTTGGAATCTATGAGATTGCAGTACCCTGACTAACCACCACAACTAGAGGCAGCCGTGGAGCGTTCCTACGTTGGTCCTAGACGCCTCGTCACAGCCTGAGAAACTAACTACACCTAAAGATAGAAATAGGAAAGCTATCTGCCCCGGAGCAGAACCCCAAAGACAACAGCAAGCCCCCAAACATGTAATGGCGGTTAGACAAGACGAAATACTGACACAGACAGAAAATAGTAAGAGCAAACGTTGGGGCCCAAACTAACTAAATAGAAAAGGATAGGAAGGGTACTTACTGCAATCCCAAAAAACCCTGAAAGCACCAACTCTACTAATTTCAAAAACACCTGAGATCACACGACCTCTACCACCTAAATTAGCTCTCTGGTGTAACAAAATCAAAACAGCAGCCACTGAAAAAACTGGAAAAAGCAAAAGTACAAACATCAGTGGCTGAACTAAACTGAGAGGGCAAAAGCCCCCTGAGGGGACCCAGAAGGCCCCCACAGAAGTGCAGGACAAAATGCAAAAATCAAGCACAGAAACAAAAAGAAGAAAATGTCTTATCTGTTAGAAGGAGATGCAGACACGACACAGCAGGCTACAAGGGAAACTGGAATCAAGGATTCAGACCAGAACAATTGATCACCGGCAACCCTGATGGGAAGGTGACTCCCTTTTATAAGACCAGTCAGTAACACCTGATTCCCAGTCCTCACAATCTTCACTGAACAGACCAGTACCGCTTGTAACCACCAGAGGGAGCCTTTGCTCAGAACTCATCTCAAGCCCATTCACAACAGGGCCCCATTATTAATGTACCAGTGTATAATGGGCCCTGTAATTGCTGTTCCTATGTCTGATGTTCCGCATTTACAATACTCCAGTATATGATGTGCCCCATGGATGATGCTCCAGTGTCTTATGGGCCAAAAGAAAACTCCATATATAATGGGCCCCATTATTAATGTTCCAGTGTATAATGGGCCCCGGAAATGCTGCTCCAGTGTCTGATCTGCCACATTTATAATGCTCCAATACATGATGGGCTACATGGATGATGCTCCAGTGTCTTATGGGCCAAAAGAAAACTCCAGATATAATGGACCCCTTTATTAATGTACCACTGTATAATGGGCCCCGGAAATGCTGCTATTGTGTCTGATGTCCTCCATTTACAATACTCTAGTATATGATGGGCCCCATGGATGATGCTCCAGTGTGTTATGAGCCAAAAGAAAGCTCCATATATAATGGGCCCAGTTATTAATGTTCCAGTGTGTAATGGGCCACGTAAATGCTGCTCCAGTGTCTGATCTGCCCCATTTAGAATCCTCCAATACCTGATGGGCCCCATGGATGATGCTCCAGTGTGTTATGGGCCAAAAGAAAGCTCCATATATAATGGGCCCAATTATTAATGTTCCAGTGTGTAATGGGCCACGTAAATGCTGCTCCAGTGTCTGATCTGCCCCATTTAGAATCCTCCAATACATGATGGGCCCATGCATGATGCTCCAGTGTAAAAAATAACTTGGCACTCAAATGTGTAACACGAGAATTAGTTTAATAACGGTGCATCCAGACACGAAACAATTGAACGTTTTCGGTCCAACTATTGGACCTTCATCAGAATACTTTTCAAAGGAACACTGGACACAATAGAATGCAATCTCCAAAAGGTAGCTGGATGAGAAGCAAATATCCCTAAATAAATAAGGATGGCTCAAGAAGCTGTGAATCAGGACCAGGCACTCACAATAATGGAAGAGGGGAACTGGGAGCCAATGTGACAGGCGTCTAAGGCAGGCTCAAATAGGTTGCTGGACAGGCACTGGGAGTCTGGATCTGAAGACACGCTGTGGAAGCAGGAGAAGCAGGAGTCTGCTGCAATAGGAGCTGTTTTTTCTTAAATTTGATGCTCCAGTGTGTTATGGGCCAAAAGAAAGCTCCATATATAATAGGCCCAATTATTAATGTTCCAGTGTGTAATGGGCCAGGTAAATGCTGCTCCAGTGTCTGATCTGCCCCATTTAGAATCCTCCAATACATGATGGGCCCCATGGATGATGCTCCAGTGTGTTATGGGCCAAAAGAAAGCTCCATGTATAATGGGCCCAATTATTAATGTTCCAGTGTGTAGTGGGCCAGTAAGTGCTGCTCCAGTGTCTGATCTGCAACATTTAGAATGCTCCAATACATGATGGGCCCCATGGATGATGCTCCAGTGTCTCATGGGCCAAAAGAATGCTCCATATATAATGGGCCACATTATTAATGATCCAGTGTAAAATGCTTCCCAAAAAATGAAATACCTCTCCTCACTGTGCACTGCTCTACTCTGGACTCCTCAGCGTCGCCATCTTACAGCTCTCTGCACTTGCACTGTTTAGGCAGAGAGAGTACAGACGTGCCTTCATTGCGCTCTGTAACCTGAATCTTTCGGTCAGGAAACGCGGAAGAGGTCACAGTGGTGTAGCATGGAGAGGTAAGTATTGCAAGTGCTGGGGCCCTTAGCAAGCAGGGGGCCGACTCGTGGGCGACGTCACTGGCACAGGGCCCCTTACAGTACGCCGGTGTGTCTGACGGCGAGTGGGCCCATCCCACCATCAGAGACAAATTTTTGTACTATGAGGGGCCCTGTACCAGTGCCGTCGCCCACGAGTCGGCCCCCCCCACCTGCTAAGGGAGACGACACTTGATGGGTGTGCCAGGTGCTGACGCCGGCCCTGGGGGGGATTTGTAGGTTTTGTAGTCCGTCCACGCTTGCAAGTGTGTGGCACCCCTGGAGTTTGGTTGCCACAGTGACCTTGCCTCCTTCCAGGGGGGAGTGATGTCATGCCTGAAAGCAAGAAAGGACCCTTTAACAGGTAACACAGCATACAACACCTTTCCTACTCCGGACCAGAAGGGGAGATCCAACACCTGATTTCAGGAGAGCTCCTCGAGAACATTCTGGCTGGGGGAGGAGTTACTGAGTGTGTTTAGAGAGACAAGAGAGGAGAGATGTGTGGAGACAAGCTGGTGAATAGAGGGGCTATAGAGAGCTCACCCCAGGTCGGAGCGCCAGAAACCGGACCCCCGGAGTCCAAGTCTGAGAGGGTAAACTAAAGTCTCAGCAGCAGAATCCGGAGGGCAGTAGACAGCAGGTTCTCTGCCCCAACTAATACTCTGTTAGGGTCTGAGAACGCACCTAATAGATATTGTTGAGAGGTGCGTTCGCAGCCCGGGGTCCACCATGCAGGCGAAGCCCGCTGCTAGTAAGATGGCGAAAGTAGCGAACTCTGTTATCCCGCAGAGTCGCTAAAATAAACGCCGTAGCACGCTGTGGCAGTTAGTGCGAACTCTGTTAATCCCCAGAGCAGCTAACGGGAATGCCACAGTATATGGCGATAAGCCCGAACTCACTTAACTTCAGTGAGCCGCAAAGTCAGGGGCGGAACTATCGTGGAAGCAGGGGAAGCAGCTGCCATAGGGCCCGGGCTAGCAGGGGGCCCGTCCCTGCTGCAGCTGTCTCCCCTGCGGCTGTGTTCCGCCGCCCATGGCCTGAGAGTCGGCGGTTCCCTGTGCTGGCTGTCATGCTGACAGCCGGCGCAGAGAAGCTGCTGCGTGCCGTCTCCCAGGAATCAATTGCACTGGTGTCTATACAGACGCCAGTACAATTGAAGCTCTGACCGCCGGGTCAGAGCGACGTCTGCAGCGTGATCATGTCATGTGATCACGCTGCTGACGTCACTCGTCGGCGGCGCCCAGAAGGGTGAACACTGGTGGTGAGTGTGCTCCACTGTGGAGCTGAAGATACCACCGAAGATTAACGGGGCACATATTAGTGTTAGTGATAACTCTGCATTCTTGGCTGCATTACTACTTGAGGGGCACATTACTACTGATGGGACTGGGAGAATAAGAGGGCTTATTACTAGTTATGGGGGCATAATGTGCCTGCATTAATAGTTATGCGGGACATGGTTACTAGTAATGGTAGCATAAGGGGGCTGCATTGCTACCAGTCCATTATATTATATTGTGTTTCCATAATGTCTGCTTTAAATACAGCTCTGATTTGGGCAAAAAGCTGGCCGTTATGAGACTGAAGAGTATTTTTTGGGCCTAGAGAATTGCTGTGATTTGCTCCGCCCACTGCTATTGGCTCCGCCCACTATCAGAACCCCGCCGCCCGTTTGGGAGAGGGGGCCCCGTTCAAAATTTTGCTGTGGGGCCCCGCCATTTCTAGTTACGCCACTGCGCAAAGTAAAACGCTAGGGCGCTGAACCAGCATTATAAAGCAAACCCTGTTGCGTCACAGAGCCACTGAGAAAAAGACTGTGTCCTGTTAGACTCACAGGGATACACAGATAACTGCTGTGCGGACAGCAGTCCGTGATCATGCAGACAGCAACGCAATCAAGCAATCTCCTCACCGGAGAAGCCGGTATTCTAGGGGCTTATTTCAGCCGAGCCCTAACCACATGCGTACATGATCATACTGGCGCAAGGCACATAATGCAATTGATACTAGCGCATGGCGGCCCAGCCATGCCACACTTTTATAGTAACAGCTACAGGACCTGCCAGAAACAAGGACCAATGAGAAACAGTTCCAAAACACATGTAGTTTCAGGGCCTTCCTGGCGGACCAATAGGAGCTGCTGCAGTACCTGAACATGTGACCCCTGATCTCCAATGAGAGATCTTACCCTGGGCATGCTCAGAAGGGAAAAAGCAGGACTTTGTCCCAAAGACGTCTGCTCCAGTACTGACTATAATAGCAGATCCAGGAGAGGCAGCAGCAAGTCTCTGCACAGTATTGGAATGGGCAAGACGCTGGGACCGACGTCTCTGTTGAGCAGGCTCCATTATGGACGGAGATGGATGGGACACTGCATCGGGACCAGTTCGAGACTCCCCCTGTGCAGCAGCGGGAACTTGAACCCTAACATTGCCCCCCTTCTTTGGGCCTCGCTGCGCTCAAAGGCAGCGATGAGCTGCGGAGTGTGAACATGCTCGGCAGGCTCCCAGGACCTATCCTCAGGCCCATAACCCCTCCAATCCACCAAATAATTTTTTTTCCTCGTACCACCTTGCACCCAACAATGGCGTTCACCTCATGATCATCGGTAGATGAACCTGACGTCCCGGCAGATGATTTGGAAAACCGGGATATGGCCACGGGTTTCAGGAGGAACACGTGAATTGTGTCGGTGATACCAAGGCGAGGCTGAAGGGCTAGGCAATAAACCACCAGTGTTATGAATGTGCTAGAGATGGTTTCTGAGCAGAGGTTCCCTCTGGTGGTTACAGACAGTACTGAACCTTTCAGCGAGGAGTGGCAATCTGGAATCACGGACTGGTCTGATATAAGGGATGTTCCCTCCCATGATGGTTGCCGGTGATCTATTGTTCTTGTCTCAATTGTGGTTCCTGGTTCATTTGGAAGTTTGCTGGAGTCATGCCTGCATCTCCTGCTTTCAGATAAGATATTTTTTGCTTTTCTTTTAGTGCTTGCTTTTTGCATTGTTTTCTGCACTTTTGTGGAGGTCAGCCAGGTCCCCTCCTCGGGCCTGGGCTCCTCACAGTTTTTCTGCAGCCACTGTTATTTGCTCATTTGCTTTTTCCTGTTTTTTCAGTGGCTGCGGCTTGGTTTTTGTTCACACTGAGAACTGATTTAGTGGATGGCGAGATCGTGTGATCTCAGTATTTTTGTAATCAGAATTGTTGGATTTTTGTAGGGTTTTCTGGGTTGCAGAAAGTAATCTCTCCTGTCCTATCCTATTTAGTCAGCTTGTGGCCTCAGCGTTTGCTCAGTCTATTTTCTGCCTGTGTTTGTGTTTTCATCTTGTCTAACCGCCATTATATGTTTGGGGGCTTCCTATTTTCTTTGGGGATCTGCTCTGGGGCAGATAGCTTTCATTTTTCTGCCTTTAGGTGTAGTTATCTCTCAGGCTGTGACGAGGCGTCTAGGATTAACGTAGGAACGCTCCACTACTACCTCTAGTTGTGTCTTTAGTTAAGGAATCTGCAACCCATCAGTTACCAATATCTCAGGTGTTCAACTGCCCTGCTGTTGTTCCTGTCCTCCTCAGTTACCGAAACATAACAGTATCACCGGCCCTAACTGAAAATTATATGGTACTCACAGAAGGGAAAAAAAAGTGTGGAAAGAAAAAAGTTGTCAGAGTTGTCAGAGATTTTTTTTTTCTGTCTGTTGCATTTTTTCCCTCTTTTTCTCTGGGTGCTGAGGAGGATTTTTTTTTCTCTCAATGGAGTTTGCACAGTTGTCTGGCCGTGTGGATCAGCTTGCCACTGAGGTTCAGAGTATTGCTGCCTATCTTGCTGTGTTGCCGGTTGTGGAACCTAGGATTCCCATGTAAGATTTGTTTTTGGGAGATGGGGTTAAATTTCTGAATTTCAAAAATAACTGTAAGTTGTTTTTTGCCTTAAAGCCTAAATATTCAGGTAATGCAGCACAGCAGGTTCAAATTGTCATCTCTCTCCTGCGCGGCAATCCTCTGGATTGGGCATTTTCCCTGACACCTGGGGATCCTGTTTTGAATGATATTGATGCATTTTTTCTGGCTCTGGGGTTATTGTACGATGAACCTAATGTCACTGATCAAGCTGAAAAAACCTTGCTGGCATTAAATCAGGGTCTTGAAGACGCTGAGTTGTACTGTCAGAAATTCCGAAAGTAGGCAGTCCTGACCAAATGGAATGATGATGCTTTGGCAGACCTTTTTCGGAAGGGGCTGTCAGAGAATGTAAAGGATGTTATGGTGGGATTCCCTGTCCCCTCTGGTCTCAATGATTCTATGTCATTGGCTATTCAAATTGACAGACGTTTGCGTGAGCGCAGAGGTAAGCGTAAGATAGTGTTGCCTTGTGAGCCAGCTTCTGACCCATGCAGTGTGATAGAGTGACTTCTGGGGCTCAGCGTCATGAGTTTCGAAAGCGCAATGGGTTATGTTTCTACTGTGGTGATGCCTCTCATGCTATTTCAGTCTGTCCTAAGCAGGAAGATGTTTTGCACGCTCAGTTGTCTTGGGTAGTGTTTAGACAAAATTTCTGTTGACTGTTACCCTGATTTGCTCCCTGTCCACATTTTCTGCTCAGGCTTTTGTTGATTCAGGAGCAGCTATTAACCTGATGGATTTCCCATGGGTTTCCCATGGTACCCCTGCAGAAGTCTATTCCCCTACTGGGCATTGATTCTACCCCTTTGGCGGAGAATAAACCCCACTTTTCTACTCAGGTGTAGTGTTGAGCGATACGATAATGCAAATATCGGCTATCGGCCGATATTAGCTCTATCGGCCTTTCGATAACTCGTTTCGATATTTTCGTCTTATTGAATACCGGAATCGGATTTGTCACTGTCACTGTCAGTGTCCGTCGGTCGGGTCTGTCAGGAGTCAGCGGCACTTACCTGGCAGAAGATCTCCGGCGGTCACATCCCGGACTGCTTAATGGCCGCCATCCTCTTCTCCCCGGCGGTCACATGCAGTTTCTCGCGATAACTGCAGTGACTGCTGGGTAATCCCGGCCGTAAAGCAGTCAGTCCGATGACGTCACCGCCGGGAACCAGGTAATCAGCTGTGCTGCGTCGCGATGACAGGCTCTGCCTGTCATTGCGATGTAGCAGAGCTGGATCGTCGTGGGACAATCGTTACTATGGACTGCGTCGGACAGGTGGTATACTGTTGGTTTGTTTTTTTTCTTTTTTTACAGGAGATCGATGGCGTCGCAGGAATGAGAGTACAATAAAAGAAATGAAAACTGTGTTGTCTCTTTTATTTCATTAAAATACTTTTTCTTGCTTTGTCTTTTTTTTATGCATTTAATAACTTTGGGATTAATAATGGATCGGTGTCTTATTGACGCCTCTCCATTATTAACCGGGCTTATTGTCACCGTGCAATCAACGGTGACATTAACCCCTTATTACCCCGCTTGCCACCGCTACAGGGCAAGTGGGAAGAGCCGGGTAAAGTGCCACAATTGGCACATCTTTTGATGCGCCAAATGTGGGGCTGCTGTAGCCTGGTATTATCAGGCTGTTGAGGGCCAAAATCCATGGGCCTTGACAGTCTTTTAATACCAGGCCGCAGCAGTCTGCATTTTACTTGGCTGGTTAACAAAAATAGGGGGACCCCTACGCCGTTTTTTTTTCGAGGGGATCCCCTATTTTTGTTAACCAGCCAAGCTAAGCAGACTGCTGTGGCCTGGTATTATCAGGCTTGCAAGGTCCATGGATATTGGATCCTTACCAGCCTGAAAAACCAGGCCTCAGCGGTCTGCTTCATCTGGCTGGTTAACAAAAATTGGGGGGACCCCACGTCAATTTTTTTCGAGGGGATCCCCTATTTTTGTTAATCAGCCAAGATATGCAGACTGCTGTGGCCTGGTATTATCAGGCTGGCAAGGTCCATGGATCTTGGCTCCTTAACAGCCTGAAAATCCAGGCCTCAGCGGTCTGCTTCATCTGGCTGGTTAACAAAAATAGGGGGGACCCCACGCCATTTTTTTTTCAAAGGGAACCCCTATTTTTGTTAACCAGTTCCCTCTGACGTCACTGATTGTGTCCCTGGCTGACCTGAAGTGAAAGTGGAAAGCAATCAATTAAGCTTTCCACTTCCTCTCCTGTCAGCCAGGAGAGGAACTCATTCATTTGGGGGTTTACTGTGAGGCTGCAGCATTAGCTGCGGTCCCTGCAGTAAACATTAACCCTTTCTGAAGGATTACACCGTGGGACCTGACTGTGCATCGGATTGGTAAGATTAATTTTGCTTTATTATTTTATTTTTATTACAGGAAATGGTTTTAGCAGGAAAATAAAATATGGTCAAAAACTGTGTGATTATTTCATTAAACTTCTTTTTTATTAAAGTGTGTGTGTTTGATTTTTCTTTCATACAATAGGATTAATAATTGATAGTTGTCTAATTGACAGCTCTCAATTATTAACCTGGCTTAAAGTGACCTTTCAATTGCAAGGTCATTTTAACCCCTTATTAACCCATTCGCCACCGCTACAGGGCAATGGGAATAGACGGGCAAAGTGCCAGAAAGGGCAAATCTAATTAGAGATTTGCCCTTTCTGGGGTGTCTGGGGGCAGATGTTAGTAGCCGGGGGGGGCCAAAAATAATGGTCCCTCTCTGGGCTATTATTATCTGCCCCCACTCACTGGCTTTGTCTGTCTGGTTGCAAAATAGGGCGGGAGCCCACGCATTTTTTTTCAGCAATTTTACACCTCATATATATATATACATGTCATTAAATTTGTGACACATATATATATATATATATATATATATTTATATTTATAGTTCATACACTTCTACATAGTATAATAGCCGCTAATTCAATTGCCGGCTTTTGTGAAAATGCAGAACCCGACATGAAATGACACTTGGTTTACATAGAGTTAACCATGTCTTTTCATGTAGTTTGATATCTGATTTGCACAAACAATTACATGAGTGTAAGTGTGCAAAATTTCACACCTGTAGGGGTTAATTAAAGGTGTAAATTCGTAGCAAAAAAGTCCGTTTTTTTTACAACGAATTTACACCTTTAATTAACCCCTACAGGTGTGAAATTTTGCACACATAGACTGATGTAATTGTTTGTGCAAATCAGATTGCAAACGACATGAAAAGACATGGTTAACCCTATGTACACCAAGTGTCATTTCATGTCGGGTGCTTCTGTCTTTTCACAGAAGCCGGCTTTACCCGGCAATTGAATCAGAGGATATTTTACTATGTAGAAGTGTATAAACTATACATATATGTATATATATGTCACAATGACATGTATATATATATATATATATATATATATATATATATGTATTCTATGTGTGTATATTTAGTGTTTACAAGGAAATAAAGGTTTTTTTTAGTTTCGATATTTTGTTCCCATAGACTTACATGGGACTTCCGCTATCGAAATCGGATATCGACGATATTTAGTGATATCGGCGATACAATTTCGATACGATATTTTTAGATATCGAGCAATATCGCTCAACACTACTCAGGTGATAATGAGGGTTGAACCAGATCATCAGGAGAGTTGCAAATTTCTGGTGCTGTATAATCTGCATGACATTATTGTACTAGGTTTCCCTTGGTTACAGTCTCACAATCCTGTTTTGGATTGGAAATTGTGTCTGTGACCAGTTGGGGCTGCCAATGTGTTAATGTCGACACTCCTGTTTATTCTGCCTCTCCCAAGTCTCAGGATGTTCCTGACTTTTTGACTGATTTTTTTGGGTGTATTTAGTGAAAGTAAATCTGCATCTTTGCCCCTCATAGGAGCTACGATTGCGCTATTGAATTAGTGCCTGGTGGTAAATTTCCTAAAGGTCGCCTTTTTAACTTGTCTGTACCTGAACACGATGCTATGCGATCTTATATCAAGGAGTCATTGGAGAAGGGTTATATCAGACCATCCTCTTCACCCTTGGGTTCCGTTTTTTTCTTTGTGGCCAAAAAGGATGGTTCATTGAGGCCGTGTATTGATTATCGTCTCTTGAATTAGATCACTGTGAAGTATCAATATCCGTTACCCTTGATTTCTGACCTGTTTTCCAGGGTGAAAAGTGTTAGTTGGTTTACCAAGCTTGACCTCAGGGGGCGTATAACCTTATTCGCAATAAGCACGGGGATGAATGGAAGACGGCGTTTAATACCCCAGAGGGGCATTTTGAGTACCTAGTGATGCCCTTTGGGCTCACTAATGCTCCTTCCGTCTTCCAATCCTTCATGAATGATATTTTCAGGGATTTTGTGGATAAATTTCTGATTGTTTATTTGGATGATATCTTGATTTTTTCCAATGACTGGGACTCTCATGTGAAACATGTTGGGACTGTGTTCCAGATTTTGAGAGAGAATACACTGTATGTGAAGGGATCAAAGTGTCTTTTTGGCATACAGAAGGTCTCATTTCTGGGATTCATTTTGTCTCCGTCTGTTATTGAAATGGACCCGGTCAAGGTTCAAGCCATCTGTGATTGGGTCCAACCCACTTCATTAAAGGCTCTTCAGAGATTTTTGGGTTTTGCCAATTTTTATCGTAAATTTATTGGTAATTTCTTGTTATTGTTAAACCATTGACTGATTTGACCAAAAAAGGTTCTGATGTGGTGAATTGGCCTCCTGACTGAGGCAGTCTCTGCATTTCATGTACTTAAGCAGAGATTCACTTCTGCTCCTGTTCTACGGCAGCCTGATGTTTCTCTACTGTTTCAGGTGGAGGTTCATGCCTCTGAAAATGGGGCAGGTGCCGTTTTGTCCCAAAGAGATCCAGAGACCTCTAAGAGGAACCTTGTGCCTTTTTCTCTCGAAAATTTTCTCCAACTGAACGTAATTATGACGTGGGTAATCAGGAGTTATTGGCCATGAAGTGGGCCTTTGAAGAATGGAGACAGTGGCTGGAAGGAGCCAAACATCAGGTGGTGGTCCTCACGGACCATAAGAATCTGGTTTATCTGAATCAGCCAAGCGACTTAATCCTAGACAGACCAGGTGGGCCTTGTTTTTCACACTTTTTAATTTTGTGGTTTCTTTTCTTCCTGGCACTAAGAATGTTAAGGCGGATGCCCTCTCGAGGAGTTTCTTTGCGGACTCTCCTGAATTATCTGATCCTACTGTTATTTTGAAAGAGGGTGTAGTTCTTTCCGCCATCTCGCCCAATTTGAGACTCGCCTTGGAAGGGTGTCAGGAGGATAAACCTGAGCGCTGCCTATTGGGAAATTGTTTGTCCCAGACCAGTGGAAGAAGAGTGTGATGTCTGAGATTTATTGTTCCGCGTTGGCTGGTCATCCTGGGATTTTTGGTACCAGAGACTTGGTGAGTCGGTCCTTTTGGTGGCCTACTTTGTCTCGTGACGTCAGGGAATTTGTGCAGTCCTGTGGGACTTGCTCTCGCTCCAAGCCTTGCTCTCGCTCTAGTGGTTTGTTAATGCCATTACCTGTGCCCAAGAGGCCATGGACCCATATCTCTATGGATTTTATTTCCGACCTCCCTGTTTCTCAGAGAATGACCGTTATCTGGGTAATCTGTGATAGGTTTTCCAAGATGATACATCTTGTGCCATTACCTAAGTTACCTTCCTCCTCCGAATTGGTGCCTTTGTTCCTTCAGCACGTGGTTCGGTTACATGGCATTCCGGAGAACATTGTGTCTGACAGAGGAGTCCAGTTTGTTTCCAGATTTTGGAGGACATTTTGTTCTAAACTTGGTGTTCAATTATCTTTCTCCTCTGCTTTTCATCCTCAGACCAATGGACAAACCGAGAGAACAAACCAGACCTTGGAGACTTATTTGAGATGTTTTGTGCCTGCTGATCAAGATGACTGGGTCCCTTTTTTGCCTTTGGCTGAGTTTGCTCTTAATAATAGGGCTAGCTCTGCCACCTTGATGTCTCCATTTTTCTGCAATTTTGGGTTTCACCCTCGATTTTCTTCGGGACAGGCGGAGGCTTCTGTCTATCCGGGTGTTGACTTTGTTGTGGAGCGAATGCAGCAGATTTGAGACCAGGTAGTGGAGAGGTTGTCCCTCTCACAGGAGAAGGTCCAACAGTTTGCCACCCGGCATAGGACTGATGGTCCTCGGTTTAAAGTGGGGGACTTGGTTTGGTTGTCCTCAAGAAATATCCCTATGAGAGTTGCATCTCCAAAGTTTAAGCCCAGGTTCATTGGACCTTATAAGATTATGGAGATTCTTAATCCTGTTTCCTTCCGTTTGCTTCTTCCAGCGACATTTAAGATCCATAACGTGTTCCACAAATCCTTATTGAAGAGGTTTGTCGAGCCAGTGGTTCCTATGGCTACGCCTCCTGACCCTGCTTTGGTTGAGAGCAATCTGGAGTATGTGGTTGAGAAAATATTGGATTCTCGTTTTTCTAGACAGAAACTCCAGTATTTGGATAAGTGGAGAGGTTATGGTCAGGAGGACAATTCTTGGGTGTTTTGCTTCGGACATCCATGCTAGGAGACTGATCCCTGCGTATCACCGAGCTCATCCTGATCGGCCTGGTTGCACAAGTGAGGGTTCGGTGACCCCTCCTCAAGGGGGGTACTGTCCTCCTCAGCTAACGAAACATAACACACCGGGTTCACCTGCTCAAGAACTTTAAAGAGACCAAAAAAGCGAGGTGCCAACTTGGTGGACTCTACACGTAGCCTGATGTTTCGGGCAGAGAGCCACACTTGGTCACCAGGAGCAAATGTAGGAGCGGGGCGCCGATGGTCATCGGCCGAAGATCTCATCCTCTCTTTGGAGGCCTGAATTGCATCCTGGGTGCGGTCCCAAATGTCCCGTGCCTCCACAGCCCAGTCTGCCACCTGGAATCAGCAGAAGACACGGGCATGGGCACTGGTACCCGTGGATGCTGACCGTAGTTCAGGAGGAATGGGGTCTGTCCGGTGGAGTCAGCCACAGCATTATTTAGAGCGAACTCAGCCCACGGTAGCAAGGATGCCCATTCATCCTGCCTGGCAGAGACAAAATGTCGCAAGTATGTGACCAAGGTCTGGTTGGCCTCTCTACCAACCCATTCGTCTCGGGATGGTATGCAGCGGAGAGATTCAACTCAATGCTGAGTAAACGACACAGCTCTCTCCAGAACCGAGATGCAAACTGGGGACCTCAATCACTGATAATTTTGTCTGCATACCATGTAGGAGGAAAATATGCCTAATGAATAATGCTGCCAAGGCCCGTGCAGACGGTAACCATGGTAACGGCACCAAGTGCACCATTTTGGAGAAGTGGTCGGTTATCACTCAGATGATGGTGCAGCCCCGAGACTTGGGTAAGCCCACCACAAAATCCATCCCAACTATCTCCCAGGGCCTGTCTGCCACCGGCAAAGGGAAAAGTAACCCAGCTGGCTGTTGTCGAGGGGACTTATTCTTGGCGCAGGAGACGCACGCCTGAACGTATTCCCTGACGTCACGGACCATATGTGGCCACCAGTATGTCCTCGCCAGCAACTCAGATGTCCTCTTTTCCCCAAAATGTCCACCCACCCTGGACGAGTGTGCCCAAGAGAGAACCTCCGGTCGCATATTGTGGGCACAAAAGTCTGGCCTGGAGGCACAGACTCGAGCGAAACCGGGGCCACAGTTCTTAGTCTCTCTGTGGGGACAATCAGCCGAGGCTCCTCCTCCATCTCCTCAGAGGACACCACGGAGCGAGACAGAGCATCAGCACGAATCTTCTTCTCCCAAGAGAGAAAGTGCAGGGTGAAATGGAACCGGGAGAAGAACAGGGACCATCTGGCCTGACGGTATTTAGCCGCTGGGCGGTCTGTAAATAGACCAAATTTTTGTGGTCAGGGAACACTTGAAGGGAAAGCGAGCCCCCTCCAGGAGATGTCTCCACTCGGAACAGGCCAACTTCATGGCTAGCAACTCCCTATCCCCAAAGGAATAATTCCTCTCCGCTGGTGTGAAGGTCTTGAGAAGAAGAAGCAAGGATGTTTACGACCTTGAGCATCCTTTTGGAAAAGGACTGCTCCAGCACCAACGGACGAGGCATCTACCTCCAATATAAAAGGTTTATCAACCTCGGGATGATGTAAGATAGGAGCGCTAGCAAAATGGGACTTGATTGAAGTAAAGGCCTTGGAGACCTCCTATGACCACAATTTGGGATTGGCTCCCTTCTTGGTGAGGGCTACCAAGAGAGCAACCAACGTAGAGAAGTGGGGAATGAATTGGCGATAGTAATTGATGAACCCCATAAAGCGCTGCACCGCTTTAAGAGATTGGGGTTCTTGCCAATTTATTACAGCCTGTAGTTTGGCAGGATTCATAGCCAATCCCTGAGTGGAGATGATATAGCCCAGGAATGGCAGAGACTCCTGCTCAAACACACACTTCTTCAACTTCGCATATAAGGAATTCGCCCGCAAGAGGTCGAAAACCCTGCAAACATCTCTTCGGTGGGTGTCCATATTTGGAGAAAAGATGAGAATGTCATCCAGATAGACTACCACAGAGGTGGCAAGCATGTCCCGGAAGATGTCATTTACGAAATCTTTGAAGACGGCTGGAGCATTACAGAGCCCAAACGGCATCACTAGGTATTTGTAATGTCCATCTCTGGTATTGAACGCCGTCTTCCATTCGTCCCCCTCACGGATCGATCAGGTTATAGGCACCACGAAGATCCAGCTTAGTAAATACCCTTGCTCCCCGGAGCCTATCAAAGAGCTCAGATATTAGGGGCAAAGGATATTTGTTCTTAACGGTAATGGCGTTAAGACCCCTATAGTCTATACACGGTCGTAATTCTCCATTCTTCTTCTGCATGAAGAAAAATCCTGCCCCTGCTGGTGACACTGACTTCCTAATGAACCCTCTTGCCAGATTTTCCTGGATGTATTGTGACATGGCCTCCGTCTCAGGAAGAGAGAGAGCATACACTCTTCCCCAAGGGGGCTCCGTTCCAGGCATGAGGTCTATAGGACAGTCATAGGGGCGATGAGGCGGAAGAGTCTCCGCTGCCTTTTTGGAGAATACGTCCGCGTATGACCGATAAACCTTGGGGAGAGAAGCAAGGTCTATAGGTATCTCCATGGTGGAAACCTGAACGTCCTCCCTGAGACATCTGTCTCTGCAATGATAACCCCAACCCAGTATTCTCCCAGAGGACCACTCAATATGGGGAGAGTGGTGGCGTAGCCAGGGTAATCCCAACAAAACCTCATCCATTCCCTCAGGAAGAACAAAAAGGGATATGTTCTCCTGATGAGAAGGGGACATAGACAGAGGTAGTGAGACAGTCTGGTGGGTGATTTTTGAGGGCAGGATTGTCCATTCAATATTCTCACCGATATTGGCTCGGCGAGCGTCACCAGCGGTATGGAATGGCGAGAGGCAAAGGAGGAGGACATAAAATTCCCCTCTGCCCCAGAGTCCACACAAAGCTTGGCGGGAAGAGTGGATGAACCTAGAGAGATTAACCCTTTAAGGGAAACAACAAGAGAAAAGACACATGCATATATTTGAAGGATCACCAAGAAAAATATTAAGTAAAGTCAAACAATATAAAGTTTATTCCAAATCAAATACACAACAAAAAACAACACACACAACATTAAAAACACTTAAAAAACCACTTATGGTATATACAAAGATCACAATCCAGAGTTAAATACTCAAAAAACTAATTCCACATGCCTGGTAGGGGTATAGCCTATAATAAGTGTTGCACACAAAAAAACCTTTTGCAGCAATGGTTAAATAAACCCAATCTTATTATCATCATCATCCGGGAAACACTATTATATCTAAGAGGATTTCAAACAAAAATAAATATGAAATAAACAATAAACTCAATCCTTGATGCTCACCCCTAGGATCTATCATAGGTCAAAGCATATAAAGACCCTGTCATTCCTTAGTGGATTAAAATGACTCCATGAACTAAAGGTGAGAGGAGAAAAGTAAATCCATCTATAATACCCTATACACCTGCCTTAACAAAGACACCGCTTGTGTCGGAACGCGTGGGTTCGGTTCCACATGCCACTCCCTGGGGAACACTTGTTCCTATATATTGTAACGCTGGTATTGTCTGTACTTTGTTTTCCAGCGTTACTCTGCATGTTTTTTGCATTAACCCTTTTGCTCCTTTCCCCCTAACCAGCTGGGATACTGTTGTCTGTTACCTATATGGATGCTGCTCAGTTCCGACTCTGCTGCGTACCCGTACTTGCGTGAGTGGCTCCGCTGCTTTGCATGACCGCCCGCATGTGCGGTTCCTGACTTGCTGTGAAAGCCGTCCGTAGCTTGCAAAGTCCTCTGCAGTGGTGCATGACTTACTGCGTGGTTGGCAGCAGCCATTGTTGGGTTCCCTCTGTGTTGTGCTGTCCTGGCTCTGCATAGGGGGCGCGGCCCACACCTGTCCTGCTTTTATGTGGATTGGGTGTTTACTAGAATTACTGCTCCAGCCTATCGCTGTGAAGCAGCTCATATATAAAGTTCCCCAGCCCTAGTGGGCGTTGCCAGAGCTTCACATTGAATCCACACTGAATCCCTGAACCTAGCCGTATGTGGTTGTGTGTTCAGCTCCTGCTCTGAATTTGATCAGCTCTGGAGAGCTGATTCCCTGTTCCTGTTGTGTCTGTTCCCTGATCCTGGATCAAACCCGGTACCTGAATGTCTGAATTATGTCTTGTGTTTCCGCCTATGCTGGGGCTGATTACCCAGATCGCCGTTCCTGGAGGCTGTATATCCAGGCCTGTTCCTGCTGTGTCTAATTACCTGAACCCCTGATCCTGGATCGCATCCTGTACCTGAATGTCTGAACTGTGTCTTGTGTTTCCGCCTATGCTGGGGGCTGATTACCCAGATCGCCGTTCCTGGAGGCTGTATATCCAGGCCTGTTCCTGCTGTGTCTAATTACCTGAACCCCTGATCCTGGATCGCATCCTGTACCTGACTGTCTGAACTGTGTCCTCTGTGTTATGTTCCTGAAATCCTGCTGTGTCCAGAACCCTGTGCCAGTGACTGTGAATCCTTGCTATATAACCTGAGTTCATCTTGGAAGGAGGAGTCCGGTGTGTGCTGAGTTTCTGTTACTCTGTGCTCAGCCTCTGTGCAATCCCCGGCCAGCTTCCGTTGAGCCTGGCGGGGCTTGCACCAGACCGCTGGGGTTCCTTTTCAGGTCGCTGCCAGATGTCCGGATCCTATGCCTGATGACCATGGCCTGATGTCCGATGTCCGACGACCACTTCCAGATGTCCGGATCCTATCCTTCCTGCCTGATGTCCGGATCCTGCCGATCATTGCCAGATGTCCGGAGTCCGAGGCCTGTGTTCCAGTCCGTGTTCCTGTGATCCAATCCATGTTCCTGTCCGTGTTCCTGACTCCCTGAGACCCAATCCGTGTTCCTGACTCCCTGAGATCCAATCCATGTTCCTGTCCGTGTTCCTGACTTCCTGAGATCCAATCCGTGTCCCTGTTGTTCCTGTGCAGTCTAACTCTGTTTCAGCCATCAGCTCCTGATTCCAGTTTCCTGCCTGTTACCTGTCGGCTTGCCTGTCTGCCATCCGACTGCAGCTCCATCCGGAAGTTCGGACATCATCTGCAGAGATCCCCGGCTCTTGCCTGCTCACCTGGGAGCGATCATCTGCCATCCGACTGCAGCTCCATCCGGAAGTTCGGACATCATCTGCAGAGATCCCCGGCTCTTGCCTGCTCACCTGGAGCGATCATCTGCCATCCACTGCAGCCTACCTGGAGGCTCCACCATATCAGGTCGTATATACCTGCCTGTCTAGAGACTGCCTGGTCACTAGCCGTGACAACCTGCCTGTCCCAGAGACTGCCTGGTCACTTTCCGTGACAACCTGCCTGTCCCAGAGACTGCCTTGGTCACTTGCCGTGACAACCTGCTGCCGCCCTGGTCACTTGCCGTGACAACCTGCCTGCCCTGGTCACTAGCCGTGACAACCTGCCTGTCCCTGGTCACTAGCCGTAACAACCTGCCTGTCCCAGAGACTGCCCTGGTCACTTGCCGTGACAACCTGCCTGCCCTGGTCACTAGCCGTGACAACCTGCCTGTCCCAGAGACTGCCCTGGTCACTTGCCGTGACAACCTGCCTGTCCCAGAGACTGCCCTGGTCACTAGCCGTGACAACCTGCCTGTCCCAGAGACTGCCTTGGTCACTTGCCGTGACAACCTGCCTGTCCTGCCGGTTCCTCCTTGGTCTACCCTGTGATGACGTCTGTCCTGGGTCGGTGTCTGATGTTCTCCTGCTGAGCCTGTGCTACGCCTGAGGCCTGAGAGAGAGGCCGTCCTAGTATGCCCGTGCCAGATGACCCTGGACTTCATCAACCCGTGATGACCCCGCCATCGTCTGACGTTCGTCCTGGGCCGGTGTCTGATGTTCTCCTGCTGAGCCTGTGCTACGCCCGAGGCCTGAGAGTGAGGCCATACTAGTATGCCCGTGCCAGATGATCCTGGACTTCATCAACCCGTGATGACCCCGCCATCGTCTGAAGTCTGTCTGAGGTCGGTGTCTGATGTTCTCCTGCTGAGCCTGTGCTACGCCTAAGGCCTGAGAGAGAGGCCGTCCAAGTATGCCTGTGCCAGATAACCCTGGACTGCATCTACCCGTGATGTCCTCCAGCACTCGTCTGTGATCCTGAGTTGTGTACCCTTCTCTGATGTGCGGAATCGGGAGCCCGGTCTTATGTTCTGTTTATGTACTTTGTTTCTTTAAGTAAACTTTATGTTTCTTCTTACCTGAAGTTGTGCGGTGTTGTCTAGTCCTGCAGGTCGCCACCTTGCCCACATGCTCAGCTGCCACGGATCCCGGTCGCTGCCCTTCCCTAGTCCGGGCAGGCCCGGGTCTCCCTCCGTGGTCCAGTGGGTCCACATTCTCTTACCATCTGGGACCCATGCCTCACGTCGTCGTGGACTGGCGGCGTGGGAGCATTGGCTAGCTAGGCAAGCTATGCCATGTCCCGACGCCCCACAGCCGTGGAAGCGCCACAGAAAGCTCTGGCCATGGACTCCGCTGAGCATGTGCGGTCTGCAGGACTTTCTCCAAGCTCCACCTGATGTGCGAACTAGACTACTTGGTCCCCACAGGGTAAGTGGACTAGATGGCTCGATTCCCCGCTTGGTCAGCGGTTCGGACTTTTCGAGCTATTAACTCTGCTGCCATATTGTGAACTATGGGATTACCGCCAAACCCAAGTGAATTTTTCTGGGGAATTTTTTTTTACTTGGGTCTTCAGAAGAGGGGGCCTGAGGAGGGGGATACTGTAACGCTGGTATTGTCTGTACTTTGTTTTCCAGCGTTACTCTGCATGTTTTTTGCATTAACCCTTTTGTCCTTTCCCCCTAACCAGCTGGGATACTGTTGTCTGTTACCTATATGGATGCTGCTCAGTTCCCGGCTCTGCTGCGTACCCGTACTTGCGTGAGTGGCTCCGCTGCTTTGCATGACCGCCCGCATGTGCGGTTCCTGACTTGCTGTGAAAGCCGTCCGTAGCTTGCAAAGTCCTCTGCAGTGGTGCATGACTTACTGCGTGGTTGGCAGCAGCCATTGTTGGGTTCCTCTGTGTTGTGCTGTCTGGCTCTGCATAGGGGGCGCGGCCCACACCTGTCCTGCTTTTATGTGGATTGGGTGTTTACTAGAATTACTGCTCCAGCCTATCGCTGTGAAGCAGCTCATATATAAAGTTCTCCAGCCCTAGTGGGCGTTGCCAGAGCTTCACATTGAATCCACACTGAATCCCTGAACCTAGCCGTATGTGGTTGTGTGTTCAGCTCTTGCTCTGAATTTGATCAGCTCTGGAGAGCTGATTCCCTGTTCCTGTTGTGTCTTGTTCCCTGATCCTGGATCAAACCCGGTACCTGAATGTCTGAATTATGTCTTGTGTTTCCGCCTATGCTGGGGGCTGATTACCCAGATCGCCGTTCCTGGAGGCTGTATATCCAGGCCTGTTCCTGCTGTGTCTAATTACCTGAACCCCTGATCCTGGATCGCATCCTGTACCTGAATGTCTGAACTGTGTCTTGTGTTTCCGCCTATGCTGGGGGCTGATTACCCAGATCGCCGTTCCTGGAGGCTGTATATCCAGGCCTGTTCCTGCTGTGTCTAATTACCTGAACCCCTGATCCTGGATTGCATCCTGTACCTGACTGTCTGAACTGTGTCCTCTGTGTTATGTTCCTGAAATCCTGCTGTGTCCAGAACCCTGTGCCAGTGACTGTGAATCCTTGCTATATAACCTGAGTTCATCTTGGAAGGAGGAGTCCGGTGTGTGCTGAGTTTCTGTTACTCTGTGCTCAGCCTCTGTGCAATCCCCGGCCAGCTTCCGTTGAGCCTGGCGGGGCTTGCACCAGACCGCTGGGTTCCTTTTCAGGTCGCTGCCAGATGTCCGGATCCTATGCCTGATGACCATGGCCTGATGTCCGATGTCCGACGACCACTTCCAGATGTCCGGATCCTATCCTTCCTGCCTGATGTCCGGATCCTGCCGATCATTGCCAATGTCCGGAGTCCGAGGCCTGTGTTCCAGTCCATGTTCCTGTGATCCAATCCATGTTCCTGTCCGTGTTCCTGACTCCCTGAGACCCAATCCGTGTTCCTGACTCCCTGAGATCCAATCCATGTTCCTGTCCGTGTTCCTGACTTCCTGAGATCCAATCCGTGTCCCTGTTGTTCCTGTGCAGTCTAACTCTGTTTCAGCCATCAGCTCCTGATTCCAGTTTCCTGCCTGTTACCTGTCGGCTTGCCTGTCTGCCATCCGACTGCAGCTCCATCCGGAAGTTCGGACATCATCTGCAGAGATCCCCGGCTCTTGCCTGCTCACCTGGAGCGATCATCTGCCATCCGACTGCAGCCTACCTGGAGGCTCCACCATATCAGGTCGTATATACCTGCCTGTCTAGAGACTGCCTGGTCACTAGCCGTGACAACCTGCCTGTCCCAGAGACTGCCTGGTCACTTTCGTGACAACCTGCCTGTCCCAGAGACTGCCTGGTCACTTGCCGTGACAACCTGCCTGTCCCAGAGACTGCCTTGGTCACTTGCCGTGACAACCTGCCTGCCCTGGTCACTAGCCGTGACAACCTGCCTGCCCTGGTCACTAGCCGTGACAACCTGCCTGTCCCAGAGACTGCCTGGTCACTTGCCGTGACAACCTGCCTGTCCCAGAGACTGCCCTGGTCACTTGCCGTGACAACCTGCCTGCCCTGGTCACTAGCCGTGACAACCTGCCTGTCCCAGAGACTGCCCTGGTCACTTGCCGTGACAACCTGCCTGTCCCAGAGACTGCCCTGGTCACTAGCCGTGACAACCTGCCTGTCCCAGAGACTGCCTTGGTCACTTGCCGTGACAACCTGCCTGTCCTGCCGGTTCCTCCTTGGTCTACCCTGTGATGACGTCTGTCCTGGGTCGGTGTCTGATGTTCTCCTGCTGAGCCTGTGCTACGCCTGAGGCCTGAGAGGAGGCCGTCCTAGTATGCCCGTGCCAGATGACCCTGGACTTCATCAACCCGTGATGACCCGCCATCGTCTGACGTTCGTCCTGGGCCGGTGTCTGATGTTCTCCTGCTGAGCCTGTGCTACGCCCGAGGCCTGAGAGTGAGGCCATACTAGTATGCCCGTGCCAGATGATCCTGGACTTCATCAACCCGTGATGACCCCGCCATCGTCTGAAGTCTGTCTGAGGTCGGTGTCTGATGTTCTCCTGCTGAGCCTGTGCTACGCCTAAGGCCTGAGAGAGAGGCCGTCCAAGTATGCCTGTGCCAGATAACCCTGGACTGCATCTACCCGTGATGTCCTCCAGCACTCGTCTGTGATCCTGAGTTGTGTACCCTTCTCTGATGTGCGGAATCGGGAGCCCGGTCTTATGTTCTGTTTATGTACTTTGTTTCTTTAAGTAAACTTTATGTTTCTTCTTACCTGAAGTTGTGCGGTGTTGTCTAGTCCTGCAGGTCGCCACCTTGCCCACATGCTCAGCTGCCACGGATCCCGGTCGCTGCCCTTCCCTAGTCCGGGCAGGCCCGGGTCTCCCTCCGTGGTCCAGTGGGTCCACATTCTCTTACCATCTGGGACCCATGCCTCACGTCGTCGTGGACTGGCGGCGTGGGAGCATTGGCTAGCTAGGCAAGCTATGCCATGTCCCGACGCCCCACAGCCGTGGGAAGCGCCACATATATATTTTGTGTGCAACACTTATTATAGGCTATACCCCTACCAGGCATGTGGAATTAGTTTTTTGAGTATTTAACTCTGGATTGTGATCTTTGTATATACCATAAGTGGTTTTTTAAGTGTTTTTAATGTTGTGTGTGTTGTTTCTTGTTGTGTATTTGATTTGGAATAAACTTTATATTGTTTGACTTTACTTAATATTTTTCTTGGTGATCCTTCAAATATATGCATGTGTCTTTTCTCTTGTTGTTTCCCATGTTGCTATTTCGCATGCAGAAAGTGATCCCAATTCCATATATTTTCTGTGGGGTTGTGCCCACTTAAAAACAATTTTTCATTAACCCTTTAAGGAGCACTTTCGGAGCAAAATCCCTCGCGTCTAATGACCCTGCACCCATGGTCACGGAACATGACCGTTTACTCATTCGCTGAGGACATCGGTTGGCATAATGTCCTGGCTGCTGACACACTCTACAGACCACGGATACTCGAGTGTTCCGAGACTTAGATCTCACTCGAGTAGTCTCCATGGTCTCTGGGAAGTCGGACGCCCGAACGGAAAATTCAAGTGGTTTGGCAAAGGTGGGTGCCAGCCGAAACCTCTGCCTACACTGGGTCCGCTCTAACCTCCGCTCGTGAAAATGGAGGTCGATGCGGGTACATATAGAAATGAGTTTCTCCAGTGTGGCAGGAATCTACCTGGTAGCCAAAGCGTCCTTTACATGGTCTGCCAGTCCTCTCCAGAACACTGGAATAAGAACTTTGTCTGGCCACTCTAATTCAGAGGCCAAAGTCCGAAATTGGACTGAGAACTGGCTGACCATGGACAAGCCCTGTCACATTGCCAGCTGTTGGAGTGCCGTATCGTGCGTGACCTGAGGTCCTAAAAAGACCTTTTTCAGAGCCTCCAAAAACCGAGGAGCACTCCGCACCACACGATCGTCGCGCTCCAACAGCGGCGTTGCCCACTCTAATGCTCTGGCCTACAGAAGAGACACAATAAAAGCCACTTGTGCCCGTTCCGTGGGGAAACCTGTTGCCAGAAGCTCAAGCTGTATAGAGCACTGACTCACGAATCCCCGACAATGTTTACTGTCACCCGTAAACTTGTCTGGAAGTGGGAGGTGGGATAATGTCGGAGCAGAGGTAGCGGTGGACAAATTGGCTGCAGCTACGCTAACAGCCTGAACAGCAACTGCGGTAACATCCACAGCTGAGGTTGTGCGCTCAAGGACCGCCAACCTACCCTCCAGCTGCTGGATGTACTGCTGTAGACGCTGGTCATCCGTCATTTTACTAGCCAGACCCTGGCGCTAGTATTATGTTAGGGTCTGCAGAACGCAACTAATAGATATTATTGAGAGGTGCGTTCGCATCCCTGGGTCACCGTGCAGGCGAAGCCCGCTGCTAGTAAGATGGCGAAAGTAGCAAACTCTGTTATCCCGCAGAGTCGCTAAAATAAATGCCGTAGCGTGCTGTGGCAGTTAGTGCGAACTGTGTTAATCCCCAGAGCAGCTAACGGGAATGCCACAGCGCTATATGGCGATAAGTACAAACTCACTTAACTTCAGTGAGCCACAAAGTAAAACATTAGGGCGCTGAACCAGCGTTATAAAGCGAACCCTGTTGCGTCACAGAGCCGCTGAGAAAAAGACTGTGTCCTGTTAGACTCACAGGGATACACAGATAACTGCTGTGCGGATAGCAGTCCGTGATCATGCAGATAGCAACGCAATCAAGCAATCTCCTCACCGGAGAAGCCGGTATTCTAGGGGCTTGTTTCAGCCAAGCACTAACCACGTGCAGCCAAATCTCCTCACCGGAGAAGCCGGTATTCTAGGGGCTTATTTCAGCTGAGCCCTAACAACAGGCGTACATGATCACACTGGCGCAAAGCACATAATGCAATTAATACTAGCGCATGGCAGCCCAGCCATGCCACCCTTTTATAGTAACAGCTACAGGACCAGCCAGAAACAAGGACCAATGAGAAACTGTTCCAAAACACATGTAGTTGCAGGGCCTTCCTGGGGGACCAATAGGAGCTGCTGCAGTACCTGAACATGTGACCCCTTATCTCCAATGAGAGATCTTACCCTGGGCATGCTCAGTAGGGGAAACGCAGGACTTCTTCCCAAAGACGTCTGCTCCAGTATTGGCTATAATAGCAGATCCAGGAGAGGCAGTAGCAAGTCTCTGCACAGTATTGGAATGGGCAAGATGCTGGAACCGACATCTCTGCTGAGCAGGCTCCACTGCGGACGGAGATGGATGGGAGACCGCAGCGGGACCGGTTCGAGACTCCTCCTGTTCAGCAGCGGGAACTCGAACCCTAACATACTCTACTTCACAGCAGCAGCACATGTGAGCCGGAGACTCCATAAGTGAGTGATTCCTGAAGCAGGTTACAGCTGCCTGTTATGAGAGTGAGGTTCTACCTAGACAAGAGACAGAGAGAGGAACTTGGACGGAGCTTATAGCAGCCAGTGCCTCAGAGAATAGTGCTAGAAAGGAGACATCACATCTCACCTGAACTAAGGGATTCCAAATTGCTTTCAGGCCAACCAATTCCAGCACCATCTGTACTCAGTGCCTGGACACTTTGCCTGCAAAAACTTTGAGGAAAGTTTTGAAAACTGCATCTGACTGTGTCTCCTCAATTCCTTCCTGCAAAACACACACTCCACTCTGCCACATCTTTCAGCACCATTACTTTTTATACCATCTCTCTGCCCTGGGACAAGCTTCACTTGTGGGAAGCTATTCCAACTCTGCTGCATCACACCATCTGTCCCAGAGGATCTGCACTGCAGCGCTTGTCACCTCTGACCAGAAACCTCAGGTGGCGTGACGAATACCTTACTACAAACTGTATCATCCCCTATACATATTCCCCATTTTTGGATGCCTAGGGCCACGGACCGGTTCACTGCCGCTGTAACACATCCCCTTTAAGACACCGGTCTGGTACCGAATATCCCACTGCCCTGGTGGGAGATCCAAGTGCATGTTCATGAAATGTCTAAGCATGCAACTGGTATTAACATTTCTGAGATTTTTCCTTCAGCTAAAGGTCCTTTTTAGAGATAACCTTTGCCTCATCAATAGGATTTCGGTCCAAAAAGTGGCACACTGGACTCTTCCTATTATGGTATCAATTTACAGGGCTTGCACGCTGTGCAAATTTGACCATCTAACCAAGCTGTCCTGCAACTCTCTTTTTGTTTTTTAACACCTTTTTGGACCGCTACGGGTCTGCCAGATAAACGCTGATGCGATGTCGATGCCTGCTGCGGATCCTTCTCCTCTTCTGAGCTATTGCAAGTGGCACCCTCTTCCCCAAATGGATGCCAATCCATGTCAACAACTGGGTCATCCAATACCTCTTCAATGTAATCTGGGGCACCTGTGATTCATCAGGGTCAGATTCTGGCTCAGTAGACTGCGAGGGAAATGTAGTGCTCTGGGTGAATGTACCAGCAGAATCATCTAGCAGTGGCTGCGCATCATGATGTGCACTCCATCTCTGATTCATGTTGGACTGGGGAATTGAGGATTTGACTTCATAACCTAGGCATGGTATGTGAAAAGAGCTCCATGGACTAATCTGAAGTGTCGGCTGACGCATCCATCACTTTTGGTGGGGGTGAAGCACACAAGGAAAGGTGTTGTTCCTCACCAGGAGCCAGCACTGACGACTCAGTCCTTGCATTTTTTGAAAGTTCAGAAGAGGAGGCGATATACAAAATAATGGAAACACCTAACTTTTGGGCATCATCATCTTCGAACATGTAATAAACCTGCAAACCATGACATATGGTAATGTTTTGTAGTTGATTATTTGTGTTATGTCATATGTGTATGTAAATTAACTGTTTGTTTTGCATAATTGTAAGAACATTGATGAGAAACTGATACCAATGGCAGACATCTCTGATTTTCAAAGAGGCAAAACTGTTGGTGCCTGGATGGCCGGCGCTAGTGTAACCAAACGTGCCCGAATGCTTGATGTGTCAAGAGGTACTGTCTCCAAAGTAATGACTGCATTAGAAAGAGAAGGTAAAACATGCGCAGTAAAGCACAGGTCCGGCCGAAAGTTGAAGTTGACAGAGAGACCGTCGGACTGTAAAGCCAATTGTGAGAGAAGATCGCAAGACCACGGCTCCGAAAATCACTGCTGAGCTCAATGAACACTGACAGAACCCAGTTTCCACGAAAACGCTTAGTCGGGAGCTGCACGAATCTGGATTCCACAGAAGAGCTGCAGTTTGAAAACCGCTGCTCTCAATGACAAATGTTTCCAAGCGTTTAGAGTGGTGTAGAAACCTCCAGAATTGTTCCCTCGACCAGTGGAAAGATGTGATATTCTCAGAAGAATCATCGTTTACCCTATTTCCTACCTTCGCCTGAGTGTACGTTTGTAGACAGCCGAAAGAAGCATTCCATCCAGACTGCCTTCTCCCAAAGGTTAAACAGGACGGAGGTTCTGTTATTATCTGGGGTGCTCAATGATATCCCTTCATGGAAGAATTAACAGCCGCGATTATTTTGGCATTTTGGCCGACTAAGTGCATCCTATGGTTCAAGCACTATTCTCGGAGGGGAACGCCATCTTTCAGGATGATAATGCACCAATTCATACAGCTACAATCGTTAAATCATGCCACGAGGAACATTCTAATGAAGTTGAGCATCTCATCTGGTCGCCACAATCCCCAGACCTCAACATTAAAGAGCATTTATGTTAGATTTTAGAGATTCAAGTTAGACGTCGATTTCCGCCGTCATCATCGCTCAAAGAACTGGAGGGTGTTTTAACTGAAGAATGGGCTAAAATTCCTTTGGAAACAATTCACACCTTGTATGAATCCATACCTCGGAGAATTGAGGCTGTAATCGCCGACAAAGGTGGACCTACACCATATTAAACTAACTTTTGTTGATGTTTCCAGGTGTTAACTTTACTTTATTTTGTCCAACCCCTGTAGATGGAGGGGTTTTTGGCAATGTAAGCCAAAATCTGTTCCTGATGCCCAGGCTTTAAAAGCTGTTTACCTACTCCCAGTAAAGTGAACCTTCCAGCCCTTCTTCATCCCGAAGACTCTTTATGATAGCACACTATTTTCAGGGCATGCGAGCTCCTGTATAGTCCAAAAAATTTTATAAATGTCCGTATATATTTCAGGAGTCAGACACTGATGCTCTCAGGCTCAGTGTGGATTACCCAATAATCTAACAAGATAAAAAAGGTGTACTGTATCACCATATAGACAGTATATATAGTATAGTGAAAATATAATAAATCTCCGTATGTATTTCAGGAGGCAGACTCGTACGCTCACAGGCTCAGTCTGTATTACACAATAATATAAAAATCTGAAAAAGGGTACTGTTTCACCAGATACAAGGTATATATAGTATAGTGAAAATATTCTAAATCGCAGTATATATTTCAGAAGGCAGACTCGAATGCTCACAGGCTCAGTCTGGTTTACACCACAATCTAATAAGAAAAAGGGGTACTGAATGAACAGATAGCAAGTATATATAGTATAGTGAAAAGATTCTTAATCTCCATATATATTTCATGAGTCAGACAAAGACGCTCACAAGTTCAGTATGGATTACACAAGAATATAAAAAGCAGATCCGCAAGAAATAATCACACATGTGGCCCAATGTTCCCGGTGTCAATGATGCACTTAGAGTGGTGGGTTGAGGAGGACTTTATGGCTAAAAGGGTACTGTGTCACAAGCATCTATCTGTATACAGTCTTGGAGTCATTGTAAATCTATGTATATATTTCCGGAGTAACAGACAGAGGCTCACAGGCTCTGTATGGATTAGACCAGAATATAAAAAGTAGGAAAAGGTAATGTATTAGAATCGTACAGCTGGATACAGGGTTGGGGAAATTGGCAATCTCCGTATATTTTGACAGAGTAACACACTGGCTCTCACAGGATCAGTATTAGGTGGATAAATACATAGTGGGATTTGTGGAATTTGCGGAATACCCCATTAATACTGTTTGAAAAATGGAACGTTAGCAGATCAGCATTGAAGATATTTTGATTTCATTAAATAACAACATTACATGAATGAATGGGGTGGATTTATCTTTATATCTGCGTCGTTGCGGTATCCAGGATGTGACGTCACTCGGTGAGTCACATGAGCGGCGAACTCATTTGAACATCAGAGGATGTCACCTGTGCGTTCCATCTTTGCGTTCCATATAGAGAGCACACCGGATATGACGTCACGAGCCGACCGCTTCAGCGTCCTATTTAAGAACCCACCTGGTTCAGACGCGCGCACCCGCCTGACAGTTTGCATAAGGGCTGCGGGTGACTTCATTTCTAACAGCTGACAAAAATGGCATAACTCTCCCCTGATGATCCAGCCAGAGAAACGCGTTGGGAGACTGTCAGTCTTTTCAGCCATATATATCCACACGGCTTTGGGGTAATGTATGGTGATTTTAAGAAGCCTCCCCATAGATGGAAATGACAGTGGATATCGATATATGGTGAGATCGTTCTATTTATTGAGATGTGCAATTTATGACATGAAAAGGCACATTTATTTGATATCATACAGATATATTGTACATTGAGGATATTTATTACCTTGATTATTTGTGGTTTTATCCTCTATGTAATCCCATTATGCTATAAGGACAAGTCTTTGATATAGACTTTTTTATTTGTTATTTTTGTTTTTTCACAACAATTTTGGTGGTTAGGATACACATTATTGGTTGATTAAGTGTCTGTTATTATTGGAACAATCAGTTCCTTTTTAAAGGTGTTTATTAAAAGTTAATTTTTAGCCTGTACTTTTACCTTGCTATTTACACACTCAGTATTGATCACACCATAATATAAAAATTAGAAAAACGGTAATGTATTAGAATCGTACAGCTGTATACAGGGTTGGGGAAATTGTTAATCTAAGTATATATTTCAGGAGTAACCCAAATTGTCAGAGGCCCTGTCTGGATAACACCAGAATATGAAAATCTGAAAAATTGTACTCTATCAATAGCGTACAGCTGTATACAGTGTTGTGGGAATTGTAAATCTCCGTATATATTTCAGGAGGCAGACAGTGACGCTCACAAGCTCAGTATGGATTACACTAGAATATAAAAAGCAGGTCTGCAGCAAATAATCACACATGTGGGTCAATGTTCCGGGTGTCAATGATGCACTTAGAGTGGTGGGTGGAGGAGGACTTATGGCAAAAAGGGTCCTGTATCACAAGCGGCAAGCTGTATACAGTCTAGGGGTAATTGTGAATCTCTGTATATATTTGAGGAGTAACAGACAGACTCTCACAGGCTCAGTATGGATCACACCAGAATATAATAAGAAGAAAAAGGGGTACTGTATCACCAGATACAAGGTATATATAGTATAGTCAAAATATTCTAAATCTACGCATATATTTCAGGATGCAGCCAATGACGCTCTCAATGGCAAAGTATGTATTACACAATAATATAAAAAAGGTACTATTTTACCAGATACAAGGAATATATAGTATAGTGAAGGACGAAGGAAGGAAGGAAAACACTTCCGAAACGCGCGTCGGGGCGCGTTCTCTTGAGGCAATTAACCCTTTTTGTTTGCTCCCAGGTAATTATCATTAGGTTGGTGGTATTTTGGATTTTATTTATATTCACTGGTGCGCAAAATTCCTTACTTTACACTTGTGTATGCACGAGTTTTTTACCCTTGTTAGTGTTATCCACTTGCACTTGGCACCATGATTTGTGGTTCTTTTTCTATTGGATTTGTAGTCCAGTGATCACATATTATTATCAGCAGCTGTGATACGCTGCACGATATTTTGATTTTTCCCATTTTTCACACAAAGTCACACATTACGTTTTGCAGCGGTGTTTATTATTATTAGTTTCATTATTTTATTTTATTTTTACCACGTGTTTATCATATATCTTCTACCTGGTTATTCCCTGAGCAATTATACATATATATATATATATATATACTTTTCTATATATATTATAGTACGCCTGCCATACATTTTTTCCCATTGAGATTTATTAGGCATATAGGGTTTCTATATATATATATATATAGTGGTGTACTCATACCTTATTGAGCTATCTCACAGTCAAGGGTCATTGCCTCTTTTTATGATACATTTTGATACATGTTTTTGTAATTTTGGTACATATACAATTTATGCTGTTTTTATTTGTGCTAGTTTGATTAAATAAAAATTAAAAATTACATTTTATGATTCACACTGTGTTGCATCTGATTCTTTGTTACTGGTTCTGCCACTGGTGCTCCTCTTCCTTTACTTCTGGGTATTGTCATTCACATTTCCGGATGGTCTGCCATCCACACTTATGGTGGTACTGTCACAATTAATTATATGTATTAATTCAGAAAATATATTTTCGGTGCACTTTCATTAATATTATTTTTGTGGCACACGTATCATCATCTTTTCTTCTATATATTTCAGGAGGAACACACACAGTCAGAGGCCCTGTCTGGCTAACCCCAAAAAATGAAAATCAGAAAAGTGTACTGTATCAGCAGCATCCAGCTGTATACAGTGTTGTGGGAATTGTAAATGTCCGTATATATTTCAGGAGGAACACACACAGTCAGAGGCCCAGTCTGGCTAACACCAAAATATGAAAATCAGAAAAGTTTACTCTATCAGTAGAGTACAGCTATATACAGTGCTTAGGAGGAATTGTAAATCTCCGTATATATTTCAGGAGGAACACCCACAGTCAGAGGCCCAGTCTGGCTAACACCCGAATATGAAAATAAGAAAAGTTTACTCTATCAGTAGAGTACAGCTGTATACAGTGTTCGGGGGAATTGTAAATCTCCGTATATATTTCAGGAGGCAGACCCTGACGCTCACAGGCTCAGTCTGGATTACACAAGTATACAATAAGAAGTAAAAGGGGTAATGTATCAGCAGATAGCAGGTATATATAGTATAACCAAAATATTCAAAATCTCAGGATGTATTTCAGGAGGCAGACAATGACGCTGACATTCTCAGTATGGATTACACAAGAATATAAAAAGCAGATCCGAAATAAATAATCACACATGTGGGCCAATGTTCCCAGTGTCAATGATGCACTTACAGTGGTGGGTGGAGGACTTTATGCCAAAAAGGGTACGGTATCACAAGCGTCCAGCTGTATACAGTCTAGGGGTCATTGTAAATCTCCGTATATATTTCCGGAGAAGCTCAGTATGTATCACACCAGAATATAATAGAGAAAATTGGGTACTGTATCACCAGATACCAGGTAAATATAGTATATTGAAAATATTCTTAATCTCCATATATATTTCAGTAGGCAGCCAATGACGCACTCAGGCTCAGTATGTATAACACAAGAATATTAAAAGTTGTGAGCTGGAGGAGGGGGGGACAGCCCAGATAGGGATGTGGCAAATATGTGATATGTTGAGATGTATGATGGACGTAAAGCAGCTGCAAATGAATGAATTGGAGAAGTCCGAGGAAGAATAGGACAAAAAAAGGGGTGCTGTATGACCAGATACAAGGTACTATTGTGAAAATATTCTAAATGTCCATATATATTTCATGAGGCAGACAATGACGCTCACAGGCTCAGTCTGGATTACACACGAATCGAATAATAAAAATGGGTACTGTATCACCAGATGCCAGGTATATATAGGATTGTCAAAACATTCTAAATCTCCGTCTATATTTCAGAAGGCAGCCACTGAAGCTGTCAGGCTCAGTATGTATTACAGAATAATATAAAAAGCTGAAAAAGGTTACTGTTTCACCAGATACAAGGTATATATAGTATAGTGAAAATATTATAAAGCTCCGTATATATTTCAGGAGTCAGATAATGACGCTCACAGGCTCAGTATGGATTACACCAGAATATTAAAAGTTGACAAACTGTACTGTATCAGAAGCTTAAAGCTGTATACAGTGTTGGGGTAATTTTAAATGTTCGTATATATTTCAGTCTCAGTAAGCCAGTCCAGACTCTCCGCTACAGTAAACTAGATGGCTACAAGTACACACTGATAGTACAGTGATTGCATAAATGTGAGAATTCCTAACTACGGTAAAACCTCCTGGTATAAATCGCAGAGGCGATGCTGACCCCTCAATTATTTTGTCTGTGGAGACAGCGAAAACGGTTCTTTGTGAAGAAAGGGTTGCTGTATCGCAGTAGCGTGGATCTCATCACCGTTAGTCATCTCCATCAAATTATGATCCCAAGGAGAGATGTAGACATGGTCCTCACTGCCTATCATGATCAGTCTGGTCACTTTGGAGTGCAAAAGAGAGAAGCCACAGGCTGTAGGCAATTCTATTGGATTGGCAAGAGAGGAGACATAGAAAATGGTGCCAGTAAAATATCACACATCTGTGACTAGTGAAATCTGATCAGAAATTACCACTGCATCCAATTGTGAGTCGACGTCCATTAGAAATGGTAGCCATTGATCATCTGAAGGTAGAGCCCAGCAGGACAGGCCATAGCTACATCTTACCCAGCATCGATCAGTTAACGAAATTTGTAGTGGCTGTCCCTGTGAAGGATTTAACTGCCCAGACTCCACAGCAGTGGAGCAGGGAGAGGTAAGCATTGCAAGTGCTGGGGCCATGAGCAAGCAGGGGGGGCCCATTCATGGGTGACAGCACTGGCACAGGGCCCCTCATAGTACGCCCGTGTGTCTGACGGCGAATGAGCCCATCCCATTTTCAGAGACACTTTTTAGTACTATGAGGGACCCTGAGTCAGTGCCGTTGCCCCAGAGTTGGACCCCCCCACCTGCTCACGGCACCGGCACATGCCTGGGTGCGCCAGGAGGTGACCCCGGCCCTGGGGGGACAGCCAATATAGAGAGGTGGCAAAAATTGCATAGGTTGAAGTGTAGGCTGGACATTCAGCACCTGCAAAGGAAGGAATTGGAGAAGTCAGAGGAAGAGGAGGACAAAGTGAGCTATTTTGCTGGCAACCTATGTGTCATCAGGGGAAGGTGGGACAAAATCCTTTGAAACCCATGCATGGTTCATTTTAATAAAGGTTAGATCATCAACATTTTGTGTCGACAGACGGGTCCTTCTTTCTGTCAGTATTGATCCAGCAGCACTGAAGACTCTTTCTGATAGCACACTAACAGCAGGGCAAGTGAGCTCCTGTAAAGCATATAGTGCCATTTCAGGCCAGGTGTCCAGTTTATAGACCAAGTAGTCAAAGGGGAATGACCGGTGAGGGAGGACATCGATAGGGGAGGAGAGCTAATTTGTAACCATAGTTGACAACTGCTGTCTCCTGTCTGTTGCTATAGATTGCTGATTACCAGGCGTGTGAGCTGTCCGAGAGAAATCAGTCCACAACACGGTCATGAAACCCTTGTCTTCAATGCCACTTCAGCTGTGTGCACCACGAACACCTCTTCCATTTGGCCCAGGACGGCTCGTGGTAGAACCTGCACCGCTGCTGTTTGCTGGGAATGCCTCTAACAAACGGTTTACAAGAGTTGCTTGTTTGTTGGCCAATATTAGCTCGAGGTTCTCCTGTGGCATGATGTTTTGTAATTTGCTTTTATAGCGTCGATCGAGGATGCTGGCCAACCAGTAGTCGTCATCCTTTATCATTTTGGCATTGCGGGGATCCCTTTTTAGGATCCGCAAGGTATAATCACACATGTGGGCCAATGTTCCAGGTGTCAGCGATGCACTGCCAGTGGTGGGTGGAGGAGCACTTTCTGCCAAATCCACATCCCTCCAGTCACGCACAAACCCTGGACCTGATCTTGGCAAGCCAACATTTTTTCTTGCCCCCGGAGAAACATCCTCCTCCTCAAAATATTCATCCTCCTCCTCTTCCTCATCCTCTTTCTCTTCTTCCTCCACCTCATCCAGGGCAGTTCCCTGAGCAGACAATGGATGAATGTCATCAAGGCTTCCCTCTTCTTCCTCTGATGCAGACGCCTGACCCTAATGTGCGTCAAAGTTTGCATGAGCAGACGCATAAGTGGGATGCTCATGCTTATGATGGCGTCGTCTGCGCTTACCAGCCGTGTGCATTCCTCAAAACACTGAAGAACTTTACAGAGACTTTTCAGCTTTGACCACTGCACACCAGACAACTCCATGTCTGCCCTCAAACTACCTGCCCGTGTATCCTCCCATAAATGCATTACAGCCTGCCTCTGTTCGCACAGCCTCCAACCATGTGCATGGTGGAGTTCCACCTTGTTGGAATGTCTATGATTAGGCGGTGCTTGGGGAGGTGGAGCGATCGCTGCAGCTTCTGCATGCGACTAGAGTCTACGGGCGAGCGACGGATGTGCGAGCACAGTTTTCGCACTTTGTGGAGCAGGGCTGTTAACTCAGGATAATTATTTAAGAAGCACTGCACCACCAGGTTCAAGGTGTGAGCCAGGCAAGGTATGTGTCTGAGTTTTACCAGGGCTATGGCCACCACAAAATTACGGCCGTTATCACTGACTACCTTGCCTGGCTCAAGATGTATACTGCCCAGCCATGTCTCTGTTTCTCTCTGCAAGTTTTGGGCCAATACCTCGTGTCTGTTGTCACCCAAACACATCATTTGTAAAACAACCTGCTGACGCTTACCACTAGCTGTTCGATAGTGGGACACCTCATGTGCAACACTTGCAGTTGCGGATGGAGTGCTCGTGCGACTGCGCTCTGTTGACGAGCTTTCGCTTCTGGAGGAGGAGGAGGGTGGAACGCCTACAGCCAACTATTGCCTAGACCGTGGGCTAGGCAGCACTGTCCCACCACCGGTGTCCCCTGTGGACCCTGCATCCACCACATTAACCCAATGCGCAGTGTTGGACACGTAATGGCCCTGGCCATCCCTACTGGCCCATGCATCTGTTGTGAGGTGCACCTTTCCACTCACTGATTGTTTAAGTGCATGGACAATGCGGTCTTTCACAAGCAGGTGGAGAGCAGGGATGGCTTTTCTAGAAAAGAAGTGGCGACTGGGTAGGTCATAGCATGGGACAGCGTAGGTCATGAGTTCTCGGAACTCTGCGCTTTCAACCAAACGGAAGGGCATTATCTCTAATGAGATCAGTTTTGCAATGCAGGCGTTCAAACCCATTGTACGCGGATGAGAGGCTGAATACTTTCTTTTCCTACTCAGTGTGTCTTGTAGGGTGAGCTGGACTTGAGAGCTTCATCCGGTAGAACTATCGTTGGATATGACGGACTTAGAGGGGGTTGGTGATGGTGATGGTGGTGGTGATGGCCTAGATGCAGTCTTTTTATTGGTCCGTACGAGATCATTGAGATGGTCAACCCAGTTGCCTTTTGCTTTTGCTTGCCTCCATGGCTTCATATCCCCAATGTATTTCATAGCATTGTACCTTACTCTACTGAGTCTCCACCTCCTCTGCTTCCTGTTTCTGTGGATGGATAAACAGAATACAGTAACATATAGTAACATAGCTAGCAAGGCCGAAAAAAAGACATTTGTCCATCCAGTTCAGCATATATTGTGGTAGAATAAATCCACAGATCTACGTCCTTCTAAAGAAACTAATAACTGTAAGATACAATATTGATACACTCCAGGAAGACATTCAGGCCTCTCTTGAACCCCTTAACTGAGTTTGCCATCACCACCTCCTCAGGCAAGGAATTCTAGGTTCTCATTGCCATTACAGTAAAGAATCCTCTTCTATGTTGGTGGAAAAACCTCTCCTCCAGACACAGAGAATGCCCCATGTGACCGTCACATTCCTTTGTATAAACAGATCCTCGGAGAGATATTTGTATTGTCCCTTATATACTTACACATGGTTGTTAGATCGCCCCTCAGTCATCTTTTTCTAGACTAAATAATCCTAATTTTGCTAATCTCTCTGGTTATTGTAGTTCCCCATCCCCTTTATCAATTTTGCTGCCCTCCTTTGTACTCGCTCTAGTTCCATTACATCATTTCTGAGCACTGGTGCCCAAAACTGTACACAGTACTCCATGTGCGGTCTAACCAGGGATTTGTACAGAGGTAGTATAATGCTCTCATCATGTGTATCCAGACTTCTTTTAATGCACCCCATGATCCTGTTTGCCTTGGCAGCCGCTGCATGGCACTGGTTGCTCCAGGTAAGTTTATCATTAACTAGGATCCCTAAGTCCTTCTCCATGTCAGATTTACCCAGTGGTTTCCCGTTCAGTGAGTAATGGTGATATTGATTCCTATATGAAGTTGAACATATTGTCGTCTCTCGTATGGTTTGCAGCTCGCTTCAGTACTTGGTACATTGGATACGTGACCAGGAGCGATGGTGATCTCAATCCTGAGTGATATGTGAGTATCCTACAAGTAGAGTTGAGGTTCTGTGAAAAAGTGTTTGCCCCTTCTTGATTTCCTTTTCTGTTGAATGTTTGTCACACTTAAATGTTTCAGATCACCAAACAAATTTAAATTTCAGACAAAGTTAACACAAGTAAATAGTAGTACAGTTTTTAAATGAAGGACTTTGAAAAAGAAATCCAACATCTACAGGACTCTGTGTGAAAAAGTGATTGACCCCTCCCACTTAAAACATAAATTAACTGTGGTGTATCACATCTATGAGAAGTGGATTAAAATTTCCTAGCAACACCCAGGCCTGATTACTGCTACACCTGTTCTAATTCAAGAAATCACTTAAATAGGACCCACCTGACAATATGAAGTAAATTAAAAGTTCCTCAAAAGCTAGACATCATGCTGCGATCCAAATACATTCTGGAACAAATGAGAAACAAAGTAGTTGAGATCAATCAGTATGGAAAAGGTTGTAAAGCCATTTATCAAGCTTTGGGACTCCAGCAAACAACAGTGAGAGCCGTTATCAACAAATAGTGAAAACATGAAACAGTGGTGAACCTTCCCAGGAGTGGCTGGCATACCAAAATTACCCTAAGACCACAGCAATGACTCAGCCAAGAGGTCACACAAGACCCCACAACAATATCCAAAGAACTGCAGGCCTCACTTGCCTCAGGTAAGTTCTGCGTTCATCACTCCACCAATACAAAAAGACTAGGCAAAAATGACCTGCATGGCAGAGTTCCAAGGTGAAAACAACTGCTGAACGTTAAGAATATAAAGGCTAATTTCAGAAAACTTTTGGCACAATACTCTGTGGACTGACGAAACAAAGGTTGAACTTTTTGAAAGGTATATGTCTCATTACATCTGATGTAGAAGTAACACAGCATTTCAGAAAAGTAACATCATACCAACATTAAAATATGATGGTGGTAGTGTGATGATATGAGGCTGTTTTGCTGCTTCAGGACCTGGAAGACTTGCTGTGGTAAATAGAACCATGAATTCCGCTGTCTACCAAAAAATCCTGAAGGTGAATGTTAGGCCATATGTTCATGACCTTAAGCTGAAGCGCATTTGGGTTATGCAGCAAGACAATGAATCAAAACACACCGACAAGTCCACCTATGAATGGCCTTAGAAAAACAAAACTGATGCTTTTGTCCCGCAAAAAACAAGCCCTCACATAGCCATATTGACAAAAAAATGAAAAAATTATAGCTCTGGGAAGAAGGGGAGCGAAAAACAGAAACGCAAAAATGAAAAAGGGCTCCGTCATGAAGGAGTTAAATACATTTCAGCAAGTGCGTTCAATTCATTTTCCCTCTGTCATTCCTGTTATTACACATGACATAATTTATGGAGATCTATGATTTGATTAATTTGCCTGTGCGGATTGAATAGGTTATTACAGACATCTGGTGAGAATTTCATGTCAATAACATCTTTAGAAATATATTTACTTAGAAAATTGGAGACGTGTTTAATACTTATTTCACCCACTGTATTTTTTATTGAGTAACATAATAAAAAAATAATAATAGACATACAAAAGTCAGACATGTAAAATACTTAAGGTAGGCAAGTGTCAATAACAAGACTCCCTTGTGTGAATTCTACAAATCAGTACAATATTAAACACCCAAAATAATTCCTATAAACTATGCGGGTTAATTAATAAATCCAATAACTCTATAATGCCATCCATGCCAAAAAACCTTATATGCTATTTAAAGCATAAAAATAGCTCAAAGAGTATCTTTGGATAAAGGTATATATATTTTATTACATCAAAAAGTTAAGTACAGTAATAAAAACAGAGCAACTCCCTAAGCAGGCAAAATATCATGGGGGAGCAATTATTCCATAGTGGTTGTGAAGGTCACTGTGTATAGATAAATAATCAGCAAGCAAGAAAAGCTAAAAAATGCTGTGTATCCAAAAGTGCCCTATTAGTCAAAAACACCATATAGCAATAATCATTTGAACCCATATCAGGGAATTCAATTCACCCTCAAATGGTGAGTTGAACCAAATAGGCATATAAATTAAATATTGATCAAAATAAGACAAAGTGCAAGTAGTGCATAATCAGCATATTTATGCCTGCATATAAACTGTGACCGATACTTACATCTGTTGTTAGCAATGAAATCCCCCAGGCCTGCCGCCCCTACGCGCGTTTCACCGCTTCTTCGTCAGGAGACGTGAGGTTTTTTTATTATTGTACTTTATATTTTGATGTAATAAAATATATTTACTTTATCCAAAGATACTCCTTGAACTTTTTTTGCTTGAAATAGCATATAAGGTTTTTTTGATTTGGAAATCAGTACAAGAGTTATATTGAGTGCAATCACAGTATTGAGGAGAGATACTCAGAAGTTTCAAATCAAAACAGCAAGTGCAGTGTAATTTAAGGGCCTTTAAATTCATATAGATGCTACCTAACAGTTCACATAATGTTAATATTTCACAGTGGTGTGGATTACAGCTTTCCTATCAAAGAAAATGCACCTGACTTGCGTTTTGCATCAAGCTTCATTAGAGGGTATTGGAGAATGTATCTTAGAGACTATATAAATGTCTAGGCTTCAATCACAGCATACATCATACATATGTCAGTTTTCAAGAAATATTGGACTCCCTTTCCATACTGATGGTCAGAAAATGCTCCCAAACAAATTTCTGGACGCAATCTGAGATATCTCATGATCATGCACCGACATCTATAGCCAGGTCATGAACAGTGCACATTCAGCTGTCAGTCAGGAGACAAGTGATTCGACAGTACACTGCACAGGAAGAGATACTTTAATAAGTCCACCCCTAAATAAACCACTGTTTAATTAAATTTCTGATGGTTGCCTTAAAGGGAATATGCCACCAAGATTTTGCTATGTAGTCCAAGGACAGCATGATGTAGGTTAAAACACTGAATTGAGCAATGTGTCACTTAACCTATGTGTTGTTGTTTACCTACAATGAAGGTTTTGTCACTAAAGGTACTGCCACACTTAGTGATCTCGTTAGCGATCTCAATAACAACGCAACGCTAGGGGATTGTTTCTATATCGCTAAATGCTTCCGCATTTAGCGATATAGTTAACGACGCTATCGCCGTTAGCGATCTTCTTAACGACTTTAGCGGTACAAAAGTACCGCTAAATCGCTAAGAAAAGGTGCCACACAGCGATAAGATACTTACCCAGCGGGAGCGCCGACGAGAAAATAGGGTCCGGAACGATTCCAGCGACGAGCGAGATCACAGCAGGAAGCTCGTCGCTGGAAGCTGCCGCACTGAACAATATCGCTAACGGGATCGCTAAATAGTGACGTTTTTTAGCGATCCCGTTAGCGATATTGTTTAGTGTGGCATACCCTTAACACTTTACGATTACTGTGACTATCTGGCTCATGAGCAGTTGTCCGACCATGCCCCCTTGGATAAGCAGCATAGTCTCAATAAACAATGTAAACAGAAAATTGATGCGGCAAGCTTAGCTGTCTTAGCTCTGCTTCATGTTACATCTAGGAACTCTGATAATGTCACAATTGCTGCACACAATAAACTAAGTGAAACTTGGTTGGACTCTGGCTCTTTTTTCCTACATCATGCTGCTCTCAAATGAAGTAGCAAAAACCTTGTGACAGATTCCCTTTAACCCCTTCCCGACCTTTGACACAGCGTATGCGTCATGAAAGTCGGTGCCAATCCGACCTATGACGCATACCCTGCGTCATGAAAGGATCGCGTTCCTGCGGGCCGGGAGACCGGGGTCACTGAAAGGTCACCCGACCCGCCGGCACAGGACCCTTTGTGCTTCAACACAGGGGGTTGGCTTAACCCCCCCGTGGCCACGATCGCTCTGATTGGCTGTTAAAAGTGAAACAGCCAATCAGAGCAATCTGTAATATTTCACCAATTTAATTGGTGAAATATTACAATCCAGCCATGGCCGATGCTGCAATAGCATCTGCCATGGCTGGACACCGAGACCTGACCCCCCCACACGTAGTCACGGCGGCGATCGGCCGCCGCCACCGAAAGATGGCAGCGATCGGTCACCGCCGTCACTAACAGCTCCCCTCCTCCTTTGCTCCGGTGCCCCCACCTTCCGATCCCCCCCCTAACCTTCCGACCACCCTACTCACCTCACCAGATCCACCGATGTCCCTGGATCGGTCCCGGCGTCTGCCCGGGCCTCTTCATGGGCGCCGCCATCTTGGAAAATGGTGGGCGCATGCGCAGTGCGCCCGCCGGCCGGCGCATGCGCAGTGCGCCCCCCAGTGTCCAAAAATTTATTTTGATCACTGTGATAAACTGTCACAGTGATCAAAATAAAAAAAAGTAAATGAACCCCCCCTTTATCATAGGTAGGGACAAATAAAAAAAATAAAGATTTTTTTTTTTTTTCCTATTAGGCCCTGTGCACACGTTCGGATTTGTGGTCGCGGGGTATTTTGCTGGATCCGCGGCGATTTCGCTGCTGATCCGATCAGCAGCGAAATCACGCGGATGCGGATCCGCAGATCAGCAGCGAAAACCACAGCGGATCCGCAGCAAAATACGCCGCGGATCCGCAGCAAAATCCGCAACGTGTGGCGGATTTCGCTGCGGATCCGCGGCGGATTTCGCTGCAGATCTGCAGCGGATTTCGCTGCTGATCCGCGGCTGATTTCGCTGCTGATCCGCGGCTGATTTCGCTGCTGATCCGCCGTGGATTTTCGCTGCGGATCCGCGGTGGATTTCGCTGCTGATCCGCGGCGGATTTCGCGGCTGATCCGCGGCGGATTTCGCTGCTGATCCGCGACTGATTTTGCTGCGGATCCGCAACTGATTTCGCTGCGGATCCGCGACTGATTTCGCTGCGGATCCGCAACTGATTTCGCTGCGGATCCGCAACTGATTTCGCTGCTGATCCGCGGCGGATTTCGCTGCGGATCCGCAACTGATATCGCTGCGGATCCGCGACTGATTTCGCTGCTGATCCGCGACTGATTTAGCTGCGGATCCGCAACTGATTTCGCTGCGGATCCGCGACTGATTTCGCTGCGGATCCGCGACTGATTTCGCTGCTGATTCGCGGCGGATTTCGCTGCTGTTCCGCTGCGGATTTCGCTGCGGATTTCGCTGCTGATCCGCAGCTGATTTCGCTGCTGATCCGCTGCGGATCCACAGCGGATTTCGCTGCTGATCCGCGGCTGATTTCGCTGCTGATCCGCGGCTGATTTCGCTGCTGATCCACGGCGGATTTCGTTGCTGATTCGCGGCGGATTTCGCTGCTGATCCACGACTGATTTTGCTGCTGATTCGCTGCGGATCCGCAGCGGATTTCGCTGCTGATTTCGCTGCTGATCCGCTGCGGATCCGCAGCGGATTTCGCTGCTGATCCGCGGCTGATTTCGCTGCTGATCCGCGGCTGATTTCGCTGCTGATCCGCGGCTGATTTCGCTGCTGATCCACGGCGGATTTCGCTGCTGATCCGCGGCGGATTTCGCTGCTGATCCACGACTGATTTTGCTGCTGATTCGCTGCGGATCCGCAGCGGATTTCGCTGCTGATTTCGCTGCTGATCCGCGGCTGATTTCGCTGCTGATCCGCGGCTGATTTCGCTGCTGATCCGCGGCTGATTTCGCTGCTGATCCGCGGCGGATTTCGCTGCTGATCCGCGGCGGATTTCGCTGCTGATCCGCAGCGGATTTCGCTGCTGATCCACGACTGATTTTGCTGCTGATTCGCTGCAGATCCACAGCGGATTTCGCTGCTGATCCGCAGCTGATTTCGCTGTTGATCCGCTGCGGATCCACAGCGGATTTCGCTGCTGATCCGCGGCTGATTTCGCTGCTGATCCGCGGCTGATTTCGCTGCTGATCCGCGGCGGATTTCGCTGCTGATTCGCGGCGGATCCGCGGCTGATTTCGCTGCTGATTCGCGGCAGATTTCGCTGCTGATCCACGACTGATTTTGCTGCTGATTCGCTGCGGATCCGCAGCGGATTTCGCTGCTGATTTCGCTGCTGATCCGCTGCGGATCCGCAGCGGATTTCGCTGCTGATCCGCGGCTGATTTCGCTGCTGATCCGCGGCTGATTTCGCTGCTGATCCGCGGCGGATTTCGCTGCTGATCCGCGGCGGATTTCGCTGCTGATTCGCGGCTGATTTCGCTGCTGATCCGCGGCTGATTTCGCTGCTGATCCGCGGCTGATTTCGCTGCTGATCCGCAGCTGATTTCGCTGCTGATCCGCGGCGGATTTCGCTGCTGATTCGCTGTAGATCCGCGGCGGATTTTGCTGCGAATCCGCAGCTGATTATCTGCTGATTCATCTGCGCTAGCGGGTATAGCATAACGCGATCGCGTTATGCTATACCGTTACCAGCCGGTCACCGCTACGTGTTGAACGGGCTGGTAAAACGCAATATGAACCCAGCCTTAGGGTTAGAACTAGGGTTAGGGTTAGCATTAGGGTTAAGGTTAGAATTACGGTTAGGGTTGGAATTTGGGTTAGGGTTGGAATTAGGGTTAGGGTTGGAATTAGGGTTAGGGTTGGAATTAGGGTTAGGGTTGGAATTAGGGTTAGGCTTGTAGTTAGGTTTATGGTTAGAGTTGGGATTAGGGTTAGGGGTGTGTTGGGGTTAGGGTTATGATTAGGGTTTGTATTAGGGTTAGGTGTGTGTAGGGGTTAGGGTTGGGGTTAGGGTTGTGTTGGGGTTAGGGTTGGAGTTAGAATTGAGGGGTTTCCACTATTTAGGCACATCAGGGGGTCTCTATACGCGACATGGCGCCACCATTGATTCCTGCAAATTTTGCGTTCAAAAAGTCAAACAGTGCTCCCTTTATTCCAAGCCTCGACGTATGCCCAAACAGTGGTTTATCCCCACATATGGGGTATCAGCGTACTCGGGAAAAATTACACAACAACTTTGGGGGTTCTAATTTCTCCTGTTAACATTGGGAAAAAAAATTGGGACTAAAAATTATTTTTGTGGAAAAAAAATGATTTTATATTTTCACGGCTCTGCCTTATAAACTTCTGTGAAGGACTTGGAGATTCAAAGTGCTTATCACACATCTATAGGAGTTCGTTGGGGATCTAGTTTCCAAAATGGGGTCACTTGTGGGGAGTTTCTACTGTTTAGGCACATCAGGGACTCTGCAAACGTAACATACGCCCGAAGACCATTCCATCAAGTGGGCATTTCAAAACGTCACTACTTCCCATTCGAGCCCCGACGTGTGCCCATACAGTAGTTTTCTCCCACATATGGGATATCAGCATACTCAGAACAAATTGGACAACAACTTTTGGGGTCTAATTTCTCATGTTACCCTTGGGAAAATAAAAAAATTGGGGACTAAAAGATCCTGATTGTGGAAAAAATATGATTTTTTTATTTTCATGCCCGGGCGTTATAAACTTCTGTGTAGCCCTTGGGGGTTCAAAGTGCTCACCACACATCTAGATAAGTTCTTTGCCGGGTCTAGTTTCCAAAATGGGGTCACTTGTGGGGAGTTTCTACTGTTTAGGCACATCAGGGGCTCTGCAAACGTAACAAGATGCCCGCAGACCATTCCATCAAGTCGGCATTTCAAAGCGTCACTACATCCCTTCCGAGCCCTGACGTGTGCCCAAACAGTGGTTCCCCCCAACATATGGGGTACTAGCGTACTCAGGAGAACCTGGACAACAACTTTTGGGGTCCAATTTCTCCTGTAACCATTGTGAAAATAAAAAACAGTGGGCTAAAAAATCATTTTTTGAGAAAAAAAAAAGATTTTTTATTTTTGCGGCTCTGCGTTATAAACTTCTGTGAAGCACCTGGGGGTTCAAAGTGCTCACTATGCATCTAGATAAGTTCCTTAGGGCGTCTAGTTTCCAAAATGGGGTCACTTGTGGGAGAGCTCCAATGTTTAGGCACACAGGAACTCTCCAAATGCGACATGGCAACCGCTAAATATTCCAGCATATTTTCCATTCAAAAAGTCAAATGGCGCTCCTTCCCTTCTGAGCCCTGCAGTGCGCCCAAACAGTGGTTTATGACCACATATGAGGTATCTGTGTACTCAGGAGAAATTGCCCAACAAATTTTAGGATCCAATTTATACTGTTGCCCATGTGAAAATGAAAATAACTGAGGCTAAAAGAAAATTTTTGTGAAAAAAAAGTACTTTCTTTTATTTACGGATCAATTTGTGAAGCACCTGGGGGTTCAAAGTGCTCACTATGCATCTAGATAAGTTCCTTAGCGGGTCTAGTTTCCAAAATGGGGTCACTTGTGGGGGAGCTCCAATGTTTAGGCACACAGGGACTCTCCAAATGCGACATAGCAACCGCTAAATATTCCAGCATATTTTCCATTCAAAAAGTCAAATGGCGCTCCTTCCCTTCTGAGCCCTGCCGTGCGCCCAAACAGTGGTTTATGACCACATATGAGGTATCTGTGTACTCAGGAGAAATTGCCCAACAAATTTTAGGATCCAATTTATACTGTTGCCCATGTGAAAATGAAAATAACTGAGGCTAAAAGAAAATTTTTGTTTAAAAAAAAGTACTTTCTTTTATTTACGGATCAATTTGTGAAGCACCTGGGAGTCAAAGTGCTCACTATGCATCTAGATAAGTTCCTTAGGGGGTTTAGTTTCCAAATGGGGTCACTTGTGGGGAAGCTCCAATGTTTAGGCACACAGGGACTCTCCAAATGCGACATGGCAACCGCTAAATATTCCAGCATATTTTCTATTCAAAAAGTCAAATGGCGCTCCTTCCCTTCTGAGCCCTGCCGTGCGCCCAAACAGTGGTTTATGACCACATATGAGGTATCTGTGTACTCAGGAGAAATTGCCCAACAAATTTTACGATCCAATTTATACTGTTGCCCATGTGAAAATGAAAAAACTGAGGCTAAAAGAAAATTTTTGTGAAAAAAAAGTACTTTCTTTTTTTTACAGATCAATTTGTGAAGCACATTGGGGTTCAAAGTGATCACTATGCATCTAGATAAGTTCCTTAGGGGTCTAGTTTCCAAAATGGGGTCACTTGTGGGGAGCTCCAATGTTTAGGCACACAGGAACTCTCCAAATGCGACATGGCAACCGCTAAATATTCCAGCATATTTTCCATTCAAAAAGTCAAATGGCGCTCCTTCCCTTCTGAGCCCTGCCGTGCGCCCATACAGTGGTTTATGACCACATATGAGGTATCTGTGTACTCAGGAGAAATTGCCCAACAAATTTTAGGATCCAATTTATACTGTTGCCCATGTGAAAATGAAAATAACTGAGGCTAAAAGAAAATTTTTGTGAAAAAAAAGTACTTTATTTTATTTACGGATCAATTTGTGAAGCACCTGGGGGTTCAAAGTGCTCACTATGCATCTAGATAAGTTCCTTAGCGGGTCTAGTTTCCAAAATGGGGTCACTTGTGGGGGAGCTCCAATGTTTAGGCACACAGGGACTCTCCAAATGCGACATAGCAACCGCTAAATATTCCAGCATATTTTCCATTCAAAAAGTCAAATGGCGCTCCTTCCCTTCTGAGCCCTGCCGTGCGCCCAAACAGTGGTTTATGACCACATATGAGGTATCTGTGTACTCAGGAGAAATTGCCCAACAAATTTTAGAATCCAATTTATACTGTTGCCCATGTGAAAATGAAAATAACTGAGGCTAAAAGAAAATTTTTGTTTAAAAAAAGTACTTTCTTTTATTTACGGATCAATTTGTGAAGCACCTGGGAGGTCAAAGTGCTCACTATGCATCTAGATAAGTTCCTTAGGGGGTTTAGTTTCCAAAATGGGGTCACTTGTGGGGAAGCTCCAATGTTTAGGCACACAGGGACTCTCCAAATGCGACATGGCAACCGCTAAATATTCCAGCATATTTTCTATTCAAAAAGTCAAATGGCGCTCCTTCCCTTCTGAGCCCTGCCGTGCGCCCAAACAGTGGTTTATGACCACATATGAGGTATCTGTGTACTCAGGAGAAATTGCCCAACAAATTTTACGATCCAATTTATACTGTTGCCCATGTGAAAATGAAAAAACTGAGGCTAAAAGAAAATTTTTGTGAAAAAAAAGTACTTTCTTTTTTTTACAGATCAATTTGTGAAGCACATTGGGGTTCAAAGTGATCACTATGCATCTAGATAAGTTCCTTAGGGGGTCTAGTTTCCAAAATGGGGTCACTTGTGGGGAGCTCCAATGTTTAGGCACACAGGAACTCTCCAAATGCGACATGGCAACCGCTAAATATTCCAGCATATTTTCCATTCAAAAAGTCAAATGGCGCTCCTTCCCTTCTGAGCCCTGCCGTGCGCCCATACAGTGGTTTATGACCACATATGAGGTATCTGTGTACTCAGGAGAAATTGCCCAACAAATTTTAGGATCCATTTTATCCTGATGCCCATGTAAAAATGAAAAAATTGATGCTAAAAGAAAATTTTTGTTGGAAAAATTAAAATGTCCATTTTTTCCTTCCACGTTGCTTTAGTTCCTGTGAAGCACCTGAAGGGTTAATAATCTTCTTGAATGTAGTTTTGAGTAGCTTGAGGGGTGCAGTTTTTATAAAGGTGTCACTTTTGGGTATTTTCTGCCATATAGACCCCTCAAAGTGACTTCAAATGTGAGGTGGTCCCTAAAAAAAATGGTTTTGTAAATTTTGCTGTAAAAATGAGAAATCGCTGGTCAACTTTTAACCCTTATAACTTCCTAACAAAAAAAAATGTTGTTCCCAAAATTGTGCTGATGTAAAGTAGACATGTGGGAAATGTTATTTATTAACTATTTTGTGCCACATAACTCTCTGGTTTAACAGAATAAAAATTAAAAATTTGAAAATTACAAAATTTTCAGAATTTTCGCCAAATTTCCATTTTTTTCACAAATAAACGCAAAAATTATCGACCTAAATTTACCACTAACATGAAGCCCAATATGTCACGAAAAAACAATCTCAGAATCGCTAGGATCCGTTGAAGCGTTCCTGAGTTATTACCTCATAAAGGGACACTGGTCAGAATTGCAAAAAATGGCAAGGTCTTTAAGGTCAAAATAGGCTGGGTCTTGAAGGGGTTAAAAGAGATTTCACTGTGTATATACATGAATAATGTATAATATATGGGGTATGTACATACACATACATACACAGTATATGTTCTGCTTTATTCATTTGATTTGTTGATGATTGTTTAGATAAGCACAATATTGCTATCATACTTTGACACCATGAGTAATTTAAAAATATAATTATTTTCTATTAAATTAAGTACAGAGATAATAGGAAATACTGCTTCAAGGAAATCACTCTCTTAATGACGTACACATAGCACATTCGTTATCTAGAAATGCGCCAGAAACAATTTATTCCTCTTAATTGAAAACTATTTCAGATCATTGTTTTTATGATTTTGTGTATTAAGAATTGCTTAATTAAAAAACATTCATCATTGTATTGCACGTCATACAAAAATATTGGAAGTCTTCTCATAGAAACTAAAATTAGAAATTTAAAATATATTGTATTGTGTATTGAGAATGTTTGATGATGTAAAAGATTTTTTTTTTAAATATTTGGAAAATTTGAGCAGTACATTTTTATTTCATGTGACATAACTAGCAAAATATATACTGCACACATATCCCAATAGTGTAAAAATGCAATTATGTGAATTATGTATAAGAAAACAATAATTGTGGATACTTTTGCTGAAAAACTGTACAGCAATTTCCTTTGTAGTATTGTAAAGTAGGACTGTAATATAGTATATTCTTCTACTTTACCTTCAGTTATAAATAAATAATACATGATCCTTAACAAAAGAGGAACATTTGAATGTTATGTGCATGTTCGGACTGGCCCACAGGGGAACAGGGGAATCCCCCGGCGGGACGCTGTGCAGATTTGGGCGACCAACCCCATTTTATAGGCAGTACATGGCATAATTCACTTGATTCACTCTGAACAGAAAAAAAAGCAGAATATCATCATTCATTAACCAATCTACCCAGTGTATTATTATACAGAGATATAGGCAAATTTGTAAGCAAGGGTAGTCTAATATTTCATGCAGGTGAAAAGTGGGTCCCCAAAGTCAATGTTACTGGTAGTCCCTTGGCACCCCAGTCCAACACTGATTATGTGGATAAGAATTGTAAATTTCTTAGATATTTAACACAAGCCTACTGTAGATTTTAACAGTCACACGAGTTGCACAAGAAGATTGCACTGTATGTCAATGCATCTATCTATTGTTAATACTCAAAAAAGGAAGGCATAAATTGCTCACCATGCAGTGAATGACCAAATCTGTCCTTTGTATGCAAAATACTGATGACCATAAGTAAATTAGTCCAAAAAAAAAATAAAAGTGGATCTGCACATCCAAATAATAGATAACATTTTCTAATTTTATTCCATAAATATCAAACAATTAAAATTCACATGCTGGTGAAAGAAAAAGCACTCTGTTCTGAGGGTCTCAGGGAAGCACGTAGGGAGCCCCTCCCTGTGCGATGCTTCCCTATGCTGCCGGAACACTACAATCATGTTTGATTGCAGTGTGCCGGTGTTTAATGTGCCGGGAATGGTCCGTGACCGCTCCTGGCACATAGTGCCGGATGTCAGCTGTAGGAATCAGCTGACACCCAGTCGCGATCAGCTGCGGTCCCTCCGTGAGCGCGGCTGATCGCATATGATGTACTATCCCCATCCACGGTCATACGGGCCCGGGTCACCTGGATGGGATAGTACATCAGATGTCAGAAAGAGGTTAAAATTCCGGTCAATTTTATTGCATAGTGAATATGGTAAATAAATATCATAGTAACATAGTTATTAAGGTTGAAGGAAGACTTTAAGTCCATCTAGTTCAACCCATATCCTATCCTAAGCTGTCCTAACATGTTGATCCAGAGGAAGGCAAAAAAAAAAAAAAAAACATATGGCAAACAGTAAGCTTCACATTGGGGAAAAAAATTCCTTCCCGACTCCACATACGGCAATCAGACTAGCTCCCTGGATCAACGCAATATCTAGGAAACTAGTGAATATAGCCTGTAATATTATACTTTTCAAGAAAGGCATCCAGTCCCTTAAATTTTAGTAGGGAATCACTCATTACATTAGACGGCAGAGAGTTCCATAGTCTCACTGCTCTTACAGTAAAGAATTTGCGTCTGTGATTATGACTAAACCTTCTTTCCTCTAGACATAGAGGATGCCCCCTTGTCCCCGTCACAGGTCTAAGAGTAAAAAGATCACTAGAAAGGTCTCTGTACTGTCCCGTCATATATTTATACATTGTAATAAGATCACTAATAACCTGTCTTGGTATTGCAGACCCCCCAGTTCTCTAATAACCTTGGTCGCTCTTCTCTGCACCCGCTCCAGTTTAGCTATGTCTTTCTTATACACCGGAGACCAGAACTGTACACAGTATTCTAAGTGTGATCGCACTAGTGACTTGTAATGAGGTAAAATTATGTTCCCATCATGAGCATCTATGCCTCTTTTAATGCATCCCATTATTTTATTTGCCTTTGCATCAGCTGCCTGACATTGGCCACTAAATGTGAGTTTGTCGTCCACCCATACACCCAGGTCTTCTTCAGTGACAGTTTTGCCCAGTGTTTTACAATTAAGCACATAGTTATACATCTTATTTGTTCTACCCAAGTGCATGACCTTACATTTATCCCCATTAAAGCTCATTTGTCATTTATCAGCCCAAGTTTCTAGTTTACATAAATCCTCCTGTAATATAAAATTGTCCTCCTCTGTATTTATTACCCTGCAGAGTTTAGTGTCATCTGAAAATATTGAAATACTCCAGTCCATACTCCAGTCCATCCTTAATGCAGCAGCCAGGGTCATCCATCTGGCTAATCGGTACTCGGACGCGTCCGCTCTTCGCCAGTCCTTACACTGGCTGCCCATTCATTATAGGATCCAATTCAAAGTACTTGTTCTCACCCACAAAGCTCTCCACACTGCAGCACCCCCCTACATCTCCTCCCTCATTTTTATCCATCGGCCTAACCGACTGCTGCGCTCTGCAAACGACTTTCGACTAACCTCTGCACTAATCCGTACCTCCCACTCCCGACTCAAAGACATCTCCTGCGCTGCGCCAATCCTCTGGAATGCTCTACCCCAAGAAATTAGGACTATCCACAATTTGCATGGTTTCAGGCGCTCCCTCAAAACACATCTGTTCAGAGTGGCCTATCACATTCACTAATCAAAGTCATTCTCTGTGTAAGTGTGTGTGTGTAGCCCATTCACTATCTCCACCCATCCCTCACTCCCTTAAGATGGCTGGACCATCATTGTAAATGCACCATTGTATATACACACCTGTACTTTGTATCTCCCCCACCTCACTGTAGATTGTAAGCTCTCACGAGCAGGGCCGTCTTATTTTGCTTTAATTACTGTATTGTTAACGTTGTTACTTATGACTTGTGTTTTGAAACTGTTAAACTGTAAAGCGCTGCGGAATATGATGGCGCTATATAAATAAAGATTATTATTATTATTATTATTATTATATTATTAAATACTACTCTGTATGCCCCCTACAAGGTCATTAATAAATATGTTAAAGAGAAGCAGCCCCAATACTGACCCCTGTGGTACCCCACTGCCAACCGTGACCCAGTCTGAGTGTGCTCCATTAATAACCACCCTTTGTTTCCTATTCCTGAGTCAGTTTTTAACCCACTTACACATATTTTCCCCTATCCCCATTGTTCTCATTTTATGTATCAACCTTTTGTGTGGCACCGTATCAAAAGCTTTTGAAAAGTCTATATACACCACGTCCACTGTGTTCCCTTGGTCCACGCCAGAATTTAACTCTTCATAGAAACTCATCAGATTAGTCTGACAGGAACAGTCTCTCATAAACCCATGTTGATATTGGGTCATGAGGTTATTTTTCTTCAGATACTCCAATATAGTATCCCTTAGAAAACCCTCCAGGATTTTACCCACAGTAGATGTTAAGCTCAAAAAAGATTGTGGAATATCACTTTCTTTGCAATTTGTACGTTCATTCCAGTGAATAACATGATAAAATGAATGATGTCATTCAACAGTACAATTTGTCCTGCAAAAACAAACGCTCATACGGTTATGTGGATGGAAAAATAAAAAGTCATGGCTCTTGGAAAAAAGACGAAAATGATAAAATGGATATTGTCCACTAGGGGAAGGGGTTAAATAAAAAAATAATATATGCCACTGCTATAAAAATATCAGTGACAACACTTTTTAACTCAAGGGCTGCAGGAGATGTATTTAACATTAAGTATCATTTAAATTGCAAATCATGTTATGTTGTCTATCTAGTAAATTGCATCTGTGGAAAACAATAAGTGGGATAAACACTGCAAGAACTCCATAACCATAATAATAATAAACATAGATCAACCATAAACAACAAATTATTTAATTAAAGCCTCTGCAAACATTGTATTATATGTCATGGAGGGGACTTTAGAGTTCTGGAAATCATAGCAATAGATTGGATCCCTGAAAATACCTATAACAACTTTCTTACACTAAAAATCACAGAGATGTGGAATTATAAATAAGGCACTTTGACCTAAGAGGATAAATGAAGCCTTACGATTAATAATCTACTACAAAGGCACTCTGACCCCCTAAGGGGATAAATTAAGCCTTACGATTAATAATCTACTACAACACCCATATATATGTATATAATTTGATGCAATATTTTTACTGAAATGTTCTATTAATGACAAATTGTTTTAATTAATGTATTTTTTCATCTTTATAATAATTTAGTAAAATATGCTTCTGATATGCTACATTACAATAAGAAATCTTATCCTTTCAAATTAGTTCAAGAGCTCTATCAATATGACTACCCTAAATAAATAAATATAAATTAATTTTAAACATTAACCCCTTCACCCCCAAGGGTGGTTTGCACGTTAATGACCGGGCCAATTTTTACAATTCTGACCACTGTCTCTTTATGAGGTTTATAACTCTGGAACGCTTCGCGATTCTGAGACTGTTTTCTCGTGACATATTGTACTTCACGTTAGATGTAAAATTTCTTCGATATAACTTGCGTTTATTTTTGAAAAAAAAACGCAAATATGGTGACAATTTTTAAAATTTTGCAATTTTCAAACTTTGAATTTTTATTCCCTTAAAACAGAGAAATATATCACACAAAATAGTCAAGAAATAACATTTCCCACAAGTCTACTTTACATCAGCACAATTTTGGAACCAAAATTTTTTTTGTTAGGAAGTTATAAGGGTTAAAAGTTGACCACCGATTTCTCATTTTTACAACCAAATTTACAAAGCAATTTTTTTTAGGGACCACCTCATATTTGAAGTCACTTTGAGGGGTCTATATAGCAGAAAATACCCAAAAGTGACACCATTCTAAAAACTGTACCCCTCAAGGTACTCAAAACCACATTCAAGAAGTTTATTAACCCTTCAGGTGCTTCACAGGAGCTGAAGCAATGTGGAAGGAAAAAATGAATATTTAACTTTTTAGCCACAAAAATGATCTTTTACAAACTTTTTTTTTAATTTCACAAGGATAAAAGGAGAAAATGGACAGATAAGGTTGTTGTGCACTTTCTCCTGAGTACGCCAATACCCAATATGTGGGGGAAAACCACTGTTTGGGTGCACGGTAGGGCTCGTAAGGGAAGGAGCGCCGTTAGACTTTTTCAAACTTAAATTGGCTGGAATTGAGATTGGACACCATGTCGCGTTTGGAGAGCCTCTGATGCGCCTAAACAGTGGAAACCCCCCACAAGTGACACCATTTTGAAACTAGACCCCCTAAAGTACTTATCTAGATATGTTGTGAGCACTTTGAACCCCCAAGTGTTTCACAAAAGTTTATAATGCCTGGGTGTGAAAAAAAAAAAATTTCCACAAAAATGATTTTTTAGTCCCAAATTTTTGAATTTTCCCAAGGAAATTGGACCTCAAAAGTTGTTGTCCAATTTGTCCTGAGTACGCTGATACCCCATATGTGGGGGGGGGAACTGCTTGGGCGCACGGCAGGGCTTGGAAAGGAAGTAGTAACGTTTTGGAATGCAGACGTTGATGGGGGTCATGTTCCGTTTGCAGTGCCCCAGAGGAGCCTAAACAGTGGAAACCCCCCACAAGTGACCCCATTTTGGAAACTAGACCCCCTAAGGAACTTATCTAGATCTATGGTGAGCACTTTGAACCCATAAGTGCTTCACACAAGTTTATAATGCCCGGGCATGAAAATAAAAAATCCTATTTTTTTCCCACAAAAATTATCTTTTAGTCACTAATTTTTTATTTTCCCAAGGGTAACAGGAGAAATTGGACCACAAAAGTTGTTGTCCAATTTGTCCTGAGTACGCTGATACCCCATATGTGGAGGAGAACCACTGTTTGGGCACACAGCAGAGCTCGGAATGGAAGGAGCACCATTTGACTTTTTCCAACCAAAATTGGCTGGAATTGAGATTGGACGCCATGTTGCATTTGGAGAGCCCCTGATGTGCCTAAGCAGTGGAAACCCCCAACAAATGACCCCATTTGGGAAACTAGACCCCCTAAGGAACTTATCTAGATCTTTGGTGAGCAATTTGAACCCCCAAGTGCTTCACACAAGTTTATAACGTAGAGCCGTAAAATTAAAAAATCATATTTTTTCCACAAAAATGATCTTTTCACCGCAATTTTTATTTTCCCAAGGGTATCAAGACTCCAAAAGTTATTGTGCAATTTGTCCTGAGTGCGCTGATACCCCATATGTGGGAGTAAACCACTGTTTGGGTGCATGGCAGAGTTTGGAAGGGAAGGAGCGCCGTTTGACTTTTTCAACGCAGAATTGGCTGGACGCCATGTCGTGCTTGGAGAGCTCCTGATCTGCCTAAACAGTGGAAACCCCCACAAATGACACAATTTTGGAAACTAGACCCCTCAAGGAACTTATCTAGATGTGTGGTGAGAACTTTGAACCCCCAGGTGTTTCACTAAAGTTTATAACGTACAGCCGTAAAATAAAAAATCCTTTTTTTTTTTATTACAAAAATGATTTTTTCGCCCCCAATATTTTATTTTCACAAGGGTAACATGAGAAATTGGACCCCAACAGTTGTTGCCCAATTTGTCCTGAGTACGCTGCTACCCAATTTGTGGGAGAAAACTACTGTATAGGCACACGTCAGGGCTCGGAAGGGAAGTAGTGACGTTGTGTATTGCAGACTTTGATGGAATGGTCTGGGGGCGTCATGTCGCATTTGGAGAGCCCCTGATGCGCCTAAACAGTGGAAACCCCCCACAAGTAACCCCATTTTGGAAAATAGACCCCACAAGGAACTTATCTAGATGTGTGGTGAGCACTTTGAACCCCGAAGTGCTTCACAGAAGTTTATAACGCACAGCCGTAAAAATAAAAAATCCTTTTTTTTTTTTACAAAAATGATTTTTTCGCCCCAATATTCTATTTTCACAAGGGTAACAGGAGAAATTGGACCCCAAAAGTTGTTGTCCAATTTGTCCTGAGTACGCTGATACCCAATATGTGGGAGAAAACTACTGTGTGGGTACACGTTGGGGCTCGGAAGGGAAGTAGTGACGTTTTGGATTGCAGACTTTGATGGAATGGTCTGGGGGCGTCATGTCGCATTTGGAGAGCCCCTGATGCATCTAAACAGTGGAAATCCCCAACAAGTGATCCCATTTTGGAAAATAGACCCCATAAGGAACTTATCTAGATGTGAGGTGAGCGCTATGAAGCCCCAAGTGCTTCACAGAAGTTTATAATATACAGCCGTAAAAACAAAAAAATCATTTTTTTTTTTACAAAAAATGATATTTTCGCCCCCAGTTTTTTATTTTCCCAAGGGTAACAGAAGAAATAGGACAAATTGCACAATAACTCTTGGGGTCTAGAGTACGCTGATACCCCATATGTGGGGGTAAACTACTGTTTGGGCGCATGGCAGAGCTCAGAAGTGAAGGAGCACCGTTTGACTTTTTCAACGCAGAATTGGCTGGAATTGAGATCAGACGCCATGTCACATTTGGAGAGGCCCTGATGTGCCTAAACAGCAGAAACCCCCCAATTCTAACTCCAACCCTAACCCCAACACACCCTAACCCTAGTCCCAACCCTAACCACAAACCTAACCCTAATACACCCATAACCCTAATCCCAACCCTAACCCTAATCCTAACTTTAGCGCCATCCCTAACCCTAACTTTAGCCGCAACCCTAACCCTAATGGGAAAATGGAAATAAATACATTTTTTTTATTTTATTATTTTTCCCTAACTAAGGGGGTGATAAAAGGAGGTTTGGTTTACTATTTATAGCAGGTTTTTATGATTGGTAGCTGTCACGCTAAAAGACGCTTTTTATTGCAAAAAATAGTTTTTTGCATCGCCACATTTTGAGAGCTATATTTTTTGCATATTTTGGCCCACTGAGATATGTGAGGTCTTATTTTTTGCGGTACGAGTTGACGTTTTTATTGGTACCATTTTTGAGCACGTGACATTTTTTGATCGTTTTTTATATTGATTTTTGAGAGGTTAGAATGAACAAAAATCAGCAATTCAGGAATTTCTTTTGGGGGAGGCGTTTATACCGTTCCGCGTGTGGTAAAATTTATAAAGCAGTTTTACTCTTCGGGTCAGTACGATTACGGCGATACCTCATTTATATAATTTTTTTATGTTTTGGTGCTTTTATAGAATAAAACCAATTTTATATAAAAAATAATTATTTTGCATCGCTTTACTCTGCGAGCTATAACTTTTTATTTTTTCGCTGATGATGCTGTGTTGCGGCTCATTTTTTGCGGGACAAGATGACGTTTTTAGTGTTACCATGTTTATTTATATCGGTCTTTTTGATCGCGTGTTATTCCACTTTTTGTTCGGCGGTATGATGATAAAGCAATGATTTTTTGCTTTGTTTTTTTTTTAAGGGTTCACTAAAGGGGTAAACTAGTGGGACAGTTTTATAGGGGGGTTCGTTACGGACGCGGCAATTCCAAATATGTGTACTTTTATTGTTATGTGTACTTTTACTGCTCTCAGCAGGCACTGAGGAAGCCGCCTCCCTCCAGGACCCCGGCGCCATCTTGGATCCGGGTCCTGGGAGGGAGGAAGCCCTCAGAACAGCGCGATCACATCGCGCTGGTCTGAGGGTCTCAGGGGGGCACGCAGGGAGCCCCCTCCCTGCGCGATGCTCCCCTGTGCCCCCGGTACACCGCGATCAAACATGATCCTGTGCCAGGGGTTAATGTGCCGGGAGCGGTCCGTGACTGCTCCTGACACACAGTCACGGGTGTCAGCTGTGATAATCAGCTGACACCCGGCGGCGATTAGCTGCGCTCCCCCCGGGAGCACAGCTGATCGCCTATGACGTTCTATCCCGTCCATGGTCAGATTGTCACGGGTTTTATGGACGGGATAGTACGTCTGATGTCAGAGAGGGGTTCAATTCCTATTAGAATATACAGTATATTTAGGTAAATAGATTTCACACTACTTTATTGTGAATGAGAGAATGGCTAAAGAAATTAATTAGTAAACCTTATATAAGTCAGTTCAGATATGGTGTTCCAAGATGGCGTCTGTGTCTTCAGACAGCACTCTGGAAGGAATCTTTGGAATGTGAAGCAAGTTCTGGACTCTGAAGATTGGATACCATACATGGAAGTAAAGTTGAAATGGATCTATCATAGACTGACACTGGCTACTCAGAAGATTGTGTGACGCCCTTTTCCTGTCTATTGTAACTGCTCTTCTATCTTGAGAATAAAGTTTCAGTTGTGTGCCATATTTGGCTGAGAGAGGAGTGTGTATCTGTTTTTGTGTATCCGATACATTCTTTGCCTCTAAGAGCGCACTCAGCTATTTATTTGGTCAGGTACAAGCAATCATATAGATCTCGATTTAAGGGATTACCCTCACATTATCACCTACACACATGGTCAAAATTGTTGGTGCCACTCACTTAATGACAGAAAAACCCACAATGGTCACAGAAATAACTTGAATCTGACAAAAGTAATAAGAAATCAAAAATCTATGAAAATGAACAAATGAAAGTCAGATATTGCTTTTCAACCATGCTTCAACAGAATTTAAAAAAAAATAAAACTCATGAAATAGGTCTGGACAGAAATGATGGTACCCTTAACTTAATATTTTTTTTCACAATCTTTAGAGGCAATCACTGCAATCAAGCGATTCCGGTAACTGTCTATGAGACTTCTGCACCTCTCAACAGGTATTTTGGCCCACTCCTCAAGAGCAAACTGCTCCAGTTGTCTCGTGCTTGAAGGTTACGTTTTCCAGACGGCATGTTCCAGCCCTTTTCAATGATGCTCAATAGGATTTAAGTCAGAGCTCATAGAAAGTCACTTCAGAATAGTCCAATGTTTTCCTATTAGCCGTTCTTTGGTGTTTTTAGCTGTGTGTTTTGGGTACTTATCCTGTTGCAAGACCCATGACCTGCAACTGAGACCAAGCTTTATGACACTGGGCAGCACATTTCTCTCTAGAATTCCTTGATAGTCTTGCAATTTCATTGTATCCTGCACAGATTCTAGACATCCTTTGCCAGATGCAGCACAACAGGCTCAGAACATAACAGAGCCTCCTCCATGTTTCACAGTAGGGCTAGTGTTCTTTTCTTGATATGCTTCATTTTTCCATCTGTGAACATAGAGCTGATGTGCCTTGCCAAAAAGTTCAATTTTTTCTCATCAGTCCATAGGGCATTCTCCCAGAAGCATTTTGGCTTGTCAACAAGTAGTTTGGCAGATTCCAGTCTGCCTTTTTATGATTTTATTTCAACAATGGTGTCCTCCTTGATCGTCTCCCATGAAGCACACTTTGGCTCATACAAAGACAAATGGTGCGATCTGACACTGATGTTTCTTGAGCTTTAAATTCACCTTTAACCCCTTCACCCCAAGGGTGGTTTGCACGTTAATGACCGGGACAATTTTTACAATTCTGACCACTGTCTCTTTATGAGGTTATAACTCCGGAACGCTTCAACGGATCTTCGCGATTCTGAGATTGTTTTCTCGTGACATATTGTACTTCATGTTAGTGGTAAATTTCTTCCATATAACTTGCGTTTATTTTTGAAAAATACGCAAATATGGCGAAAATTTTGAAAATTTAGCAATTTTCAAACTTTGAATTTTTATTCCCTTAAAACAGAGAAATATGTAACACAAAATAGTTAAGAAATAACATTTCCCACATGTCTACTTTACATCAGCACAATTTTGGAATCAAAATTTTTTTTTGTTAGGAAGTTATAAGGGTTAAAAGTTGACCAGCGATTTCTCATTTTTACAACAAAATTTACAAAGCCATTTTTTTTAGGGACCACCTCACATTTGAAGTCACTTTGAGGGGTCTACATGACAGAAAATACCCAAAAGTGACACCATTCTAAAAACTGCACCCCTCAAGGTACTCAAAACCACATTCAAGAAGTTTATTAACCCTTCAGGTGCTTCACAGGAACTAAAGCAACGTGGAAGGAAAAAATGAATATTTAACTTTTTAGCCACAAAAATGATCTTTTACAAACTTTTTTTTTATTTTCACAAGGGTAAAAGGAGAAAATGGACAGATAAGGTTGTTATGCAATTTCTCCTGAGTACGCCAATACCCCATATGTGGGGGAAAACCACTGTTTGGGCACACGGCAGAGCTCGTAAGGGAAGGAGCGCCGTTTGACTTTTTCAAACTAAAATTGGCTGGAGTTGAGATTGGACGCCATGTCGCGCTTGGAGAACCTCTGATGCGCCTAAACAGTGGAAACCCCCCACAAGTGACACCATTTTGGAAACTAGACCCCCTAAGGTACTTATCTAGATCTGTTGTGAGCACTTTGAACCCCAAGTGTTTCACAAAAGTTTATAATGCCTGGGTGTGAAAAAAAAAAAAAAAATTCCACAAAAATGATTTTTTAGTCCTAAATTTTTGAATTTTCCCAAGGAAATTGGACCCCAAAAGTTGTTGTCCAATTTGTCCTGAGTACGCTGATACCCCATATGTGGGGGTGGAAAACTGTTTGGGCGCACGGCAGGGCTTGGAAAGGAAGTAGTAACGTTTTGGAATGCAGACGTTGATGGGGGTCATGTTCCGTTTGCAGTGCCCCAGATGAGCCTAAACAGTGGAAATCCCCCACAAGTGACCCCATTTTGGAAACTAGACCCCCTAAGGAACTTATCTAGATCTTTGGTGAGCACTTTGAACCCCTAAGTGCTTCACACAAGTTTATAATGCCCGGGCATGAAAATAAAAAATCCTATTTTTTTCCCACAAAAATTATATTTTAGTCACTAATTTTTTATTTCCCAAGGGTATCAGGAGAAATTGGACCACATAAGTTGTTGTCCAATTTGTCCTGAGTACGCTGATGCCCCATATGTGGGGGGGAACCACTGTTTGGGCGCACGGCAGAGCTCGGAAGGGAAGGAGCACCATTTGACTTTTTCCAACCAAAATTGGCTGGAATTGAGATTGGATGCCATGTTGCATTTGGAGAGCCCCTGATGTGCCTAAACAGTGGAAACCCCCCACAAATGACCCCATTTGGGAAACTAGACCCCCTAAGGAACTTATCTAGATCTTTGGTGAGCAATTTGAACCCTCAAGTGCTTCACACAAGTTTATAACGTAGAGCCGTAAAATTTAAAAATCATATTTTTTCCACAAAAATGATCTTTTCACCCGAATTTTTATTTTTCCAAGGGTAACAAGACTCCAAAAGTTATTGTGCAATTTGTCCTGAGTACACTGATACCCCATATGTGGGGGTATACCACTGTTTGGGTGCATGGCAGAGTTTGGAAGGGAAGGAGCGCCGTCTCACTTTTTCAACGCAGAATTGGCTGGACGCCATGTCGTGTTTGGAGAGCTCCTGATCTGCCTAAACAGTGGAAACCCCCCACAAATGACACAATTTTGGAAACTAGACCCCTCAAGGAACTTATCTAGATGTGTGGTGAGAACTTTGAACCCCCAGGTGTTTCACTAAAGTTTATAACGTACAGCCTTAAAATAAAAAATCCTTTTTTTTTTTTACAAAAATGATTTTTTCGCCCCCAATATTTTATTTCCACAAGGGTAACAGAAGAAATTGGAACCCAAAAGTTGTTGTCCAATTTGTCCTGAGTACGCTGATACCCAATATGTAGGAGAAAACTACTGTATGGGTGCACGTCAGGGCTCGGAAGGGAAGTAGTGACGTTTTGGATTGCAGACTTTGATGGAATGGTCTGGGGGCGTCATGTCGCATTTGGAGAGCCCCTGATACGCCTAAACAGTGGAAACCCCCCACAAGTGACCCCATTTTGGAAAATAGACCTCACAAGGAACTTACCTAGATGTGTGGTGAGCACTTTGAACCCCGAAGTGCTTCACAGAAGTTTATAACGCACAGCCGTAAAAATAAAAAATCCTTTTTTTTTTTACAAAAATGATTTTTTCGCCCCCAATATTTTATTTTCACAAGGCAACAGGAGAAATTGGACCCCAAAAGTTGTTGTCCAATTTGTCCTGAGTACGCTGATACCCAATATGTGGGAGAAAACTACTGTATGGGCGCATGTCAGGGCTCGGAAAGGGAAGTAGTGACGTTTTGGATTGCAGACTTTCATGGAATGGTCTGGGGGCGTCATGTCGCATTTGGAGAGCCCATGATGCGCCTAAACAGTGGAAATCCCCAACAAGTGACCCCATTTTGGAAAATAGACCCCACAAGGAACTTATTTAGATGTGTGGTGAGCGCTATGAAGCCCCAAGTGCTTCACAGAAGTTTATAATGTACAGCCGTAAAAACAAAAAAATCTTATTTTTTTTACAAAAATAATATTTTCGCCCCCAGTTTTTTATTTTCCCAAGGGTAACAGAAGAAATAGGACAAATTTCACAATAACTCTTGGGGTCCAGAGTACGCTGATACCCCATATGTGGGGATAAACTACTGTTTGGACGCATGGCAGAGCTCAGAAGTGAAGGAACACCGTTTGACTTTTTCAACGCAGAATTGGCTGGAAAGGAGATCAGACGCCATGTCACATTTGGAGAGCCCCTGATGTGCCTAAAAACAGCGGAAACCCCCCAATTCTAACTCCAACCCTAACCCCAACACACCCCTAACTCTAGTCCCAACCCTAATCCCAACCCTAACCCTAATCCTAACTCTAACCCTAATCCTAACTTTAGCGCCAACCCTAACCCTAACTTTAGCCGAAACCCTAACCCTAACCCTAATGGGAAAATGGAAATAAATACATTTTTTTTATTTTATTATTTTTCCCTAACTAAGGGGTGATAAAGGGGGGTTTGATTTACTATTTATAGCGGTTTTTATGATTGGCAGCTGTCACGCTAAAAGACGCTTTTTATTGCAAAAAGTAGTTTTTTGCATCGCCACATTTTGAGAGCTATAATTTTTGCATATTTTGGCCCACAGAGTCATGTGAGGTCTTATTTTTGCGGGACGAGGTGACGCTTTTATTGTACCATTTTTGAGCACGTGACATTTTTTGATCGCTTTTTATTTCGATTTTTGGGAGGTTAGAATGAACAAAAATCAGCAATTCATGAATTTCTTTTGGGTGAGGCGTTTTTATTGTTCCGCGTGTGGTAAAATCGATAAAGCAGTTTTATTCTTCGGGTCAGTACGATTATGGCAAATACCTCATTTATATAATTTTTTTATGTTTTGGCGCTTTTATAGAATAAAAACAATTTTATATAAAAAATAATTATTTTTGCATCGCTTTATTCTGCGAGCTATAACTTTTTTATTTTTTTGCTGATGATGCTGTGTACGGCTCGTTTTTTGCGGGACAAGATGATGTTTTCAGCGGTACCATGTTTATTTATATCCGTCTTTTTGATCGCGTGTTATTCCACTTTTTGTTCAGCGGTATGATGATAAAGCACTGATTTTTTGCTTCGTTTTTATTTTTATTTTTTTAGGGGTTCACAAAAGGGGTTAACTAGTGGGACAGTTTTATAGGGGGGGTCGTTACAGACGCGGCGATACCATATATGTGTACTTTTATTGTTTTATTTTTTTTATTTACAATAAGTAATGAATTTATTGGGGAATATTTTTTTTTTTTTTTTTTTTTTGATTTTTTTTTACACATGTTTATTTTTACTTTTTTTTACTTTTTTACTTTGTCCCAGGGTGGGACATCACTGTATTTCATCAGATCGCTGGTGTGACAGTGTGCACAGCACTCTGTCACACCAGCGATGTGACAGGCAGTGCAGGACGCTTCCTCATGCCTGCTCTCGGCAGGCACTGAGGAAGCCGCCTCCCTCCAGGACCCCAGCGCCATCTTGGATCCGGGTCCTGGGAGGGAGGAAGCCCTCAGAGCAGCGCGATCACATCGCGCTGCTCTGAGGGTCTCAGGGGGGCGTGCAGGGAGCCCCCACCCTGCGCGATCCTCCCCTGTGCCCCCAGCACACCGCGATCATGTTTGATAGCGGTGTGCAAGGGGTTAATGTGCCGGGAGCGGTCCGTGACCGCTCCTGACACACAGTCACGGGTGTCAGCTGTGATAATCAGCTGACACCCGGCGGGATTAGCTGCGCTCTCTCCGGGAGCGCAGCTAATCGCCTATGACGTACTATCCCGTCCATGGTCAGAATGGCACGGGTTTTATGGACGGGATAGTACGTCTAATGTCAGAGAGGGGTTAATCTGTTTAGAAGTTTTTCTGGGCTCTTTTGTTACCATTCTCATTTTCCATCTCTTTGATTTGTCATCAATTTTCTTCCTGCGGCCACTTCCAGGGAGGATGGCTGCAGTCCAATGGAGCTTAAATTTCTAAATAATATGTGCAACTGTAGTCACCGGAACCTCATGATGCTTGGAGATGATCTTATAACTTTTACCTTTAATGTTTGTCTAAAAATTTCTTTCTAATCCCCTGAGACAACTATTTATTTTGCTTCCTCTGGTCCATGTTGAGTGTGATACACACCATGTCACAAAATAGCACAATGAGTATCTGTAGCCCTCTATACAAGCACACTCACTGATTCCAAGATCGTAGACACCTGTGATGTTAAATAGTGAACACACCTTGATTTAACATGTCCCTTTTGTCACAATATTTTCAGGAGTGCCATCATTTCTGTCGATGCCTTTTTCATGAGTTCTATTTTTTTAAAAATTCTGTGGAAGCATGGTTGAAAAGCAATGTCTGACTTTCATTTGTTCATTTTCATAGATTTTTGAGTTATTATTACTCTTGTCAGATCCAAGCTATTTCTGTAACCATTGTGGATTTTTCTTTCATTAAACGAGGGGTACCAACAATTTTGACCACGTGTGTATAACCCCTAACATACAGTATCTGAGATTACGCAAATTATACAACCAAAAGTAATTAATCCTATAGACAGAATACAACTATGGGCAGTTGTAATTCCCAATAGTGCAAGAATCTCGATCAAGAAGTAATACTCTTGGCTTTCCTCTTTGATTCTTGTAATTATGCTACATTTATGGCATTCAAGATGTATAAATATAACCAATGAAAATTACTAAGAAAAAATACTCATCCATTTATGCAATTATTGTTGCTCACAGTATAATATATGTTTTAGGTAATCATACAAATAAAAGTAACATGAATTGCTATAATACATAGGAGTAATCCAATGAATCTTTTTCTAAATTACGCAATTAAAATATAATGCTTAGTGCACTATAGCGGAATAATTCTCCTCGGCTTCTTCTGTGTCTGTTTTTGGATGAGATGAACTTTCAGCAATTAAAAACTTAATTAGGAACAGTTGTCTTCTCTACCTGATTCTTCAAACTCCTTCAAACCTTTTTCAAACCTCATTTTACCTTCTGCTTTTAGTTTTTTAATTTTCTTATTCATGGTCATTTTATTTTCTGAAGCTTTGAATGGCCCACTTAGCAATCAACCCTAAATATGTAAAGTGTCTTATTGCTTATGGTAGCTACCACATTCACATTATTTAAAAATTTAAAAATTTTTCTTGAAGATGTTCCAGAAATAGATTGCAGGGTTCGTGTCGTATTTTCATTCACTCAGACAAGTTCAGGTTCATCTCCTAGAGGAGGGAAAGGAATAATGCAATCAAGACATATTACACTTAAATATCCTAGGTAAGGCTGGTTTCACATTTGCGTTCAGGACGGCTGCAGATGGCTTCCTGCTTCCTCCTTTCTTCCTCCCTGAAGCTCCGCCTACTCTCCGCCTACATCCTGCGTTTCTCTACGTACATATCTTTAACATTGGGTATGCAGGGACATGCGTTGTATGCGGATGCATCCGCATGCGGCAATTTGATATGTGCGATGACCACATGGAAACGCAAAATTTTAGCAATGTAGCCATTTTGCTGAATTTGTATAAATTACATTTTTGGGATATTCGAATCAGAATTTATTTGTTTCAAATTGATTTGCTAATCTCTACGGAATGAGTCATAATCTATTATTATGGAGTTGTATAACAATAACTCAACTCAGGTTAGGATCAACTGCCCCTTGACTATTTCTTTTAATAATGGTAACAGGAAAAATCGAGAGTGTCCCGTCTCATTTTTGATGTACTCTTTAATTATAGAACACAGGTTCATCTTTTATAGCTTTATCTTTCAACTCCTCCATTACAAGGCATATCATCGGTAGGTGCACATATGCTGCAAGTTTTAAAATGTATCCAAAAGCCGGCTGCTGATTTTGAGAAATATGGAGCCTTAAGCAATTTCAAAATCAATACAAAGGATTTATAACTTCTAAATATTTCCCTTATGTACAGTATTGTCATCCACACTGGCATCTTTTTATGTTTGAGTTAGGAATATAACAAAAATGTGAGTATGACATGATTTAATTTAGTTCGGTCTAATACCACAGTGACAGACAGTGCATCATGGTCTTCATAAGCTGTCATGTTTCACACTGTTGTGGTTTTGTAAGATGGAGGCACTTAAATTGATCACCCTATCCCAAGGTACTATAATCTTTACAAACAATTTTTAATAATATTTTAATGCTCTTTTCTCTACAATAAGATAATTTCAACCAGGTTCATTTGGATGCGGGACATTCCCATGCTTTGACATTAACGTTTTAGGTGGCACAATGTAATAGAGGTGTGTTTAGATTGCTTGAGTCCACTTACACTATGTCAGGAACACCGCACTACATTTGCTCACTGAGCCAGTGCGTGTGTCCTGAGTGAACAAACTGTGCCCAAAGATACCTGTAGAGCAGAGCAGCAGCAGGGAAGACGTGTTTCTTCAGAGGACCAGGAACTGCAGCATGTGACTGCCAAGGGGCGGAGCCGGCCGCAGGTCTCTCAGAGTCAGCAGTAGCAGATAGAGAATGCTTCAGGCCAGAGGACCTGAAGCAAGTGACTGCTAGTGGGCGTGGCCTAAGCCCAGAGAGCTATGAGGTGAAGGAAAACTCCTAGAAGGGTAACTACGGGACACAGTTACCAAGGGGCATATACAGAACGGATAATCAGGACGTAGCCAAGGGGTCATACACATAGAGGGCGATGAAGTACAAGAGGAGCAGGCAGAGCGTAATCAGAGAATAGCCAAGGGGTCAGACACAGAGAGAGCGGCGATGTACAAGAGGAGCAGGCAGAGCAGAGAAAGAACGTAGCCAAGGGTCATACATGTAAGGGCAGCAGAGTACAAAAGGGACAGGCAAACAGGGACACAGGCAAATCAGAACCAGACAGACGTAACGTAGCACAGGCACAAAGCACTGGCACAAGCACAACAGAGTCAAACACACTCGGCCAAGGGTCAGAGTATAAGCGACAGAGGACAATGAGGCTATAAAAAGCCTCCCAGAATCCCAGAGTGAGGCCATCCCGGTTAACCCCAAAATCACCTAATCCCAGAAACTCAGCAGACCATGACACATTACTTTAGCTCCAATTATGCAAAGAAATTCAAGATTTGCCATCACAAACATACTAAACAGTGGGTCTATCTAGAATTTAAGCTCTCATCTACCAAATATTAAGTCTTACCCTGGAGGCTCACCCACATACTTTGAACTTACTATTATAAACAGAGCATTACTTAAAATTTGATATATCCCCTAGTCCTGGACTGCAGAAATAATTGTATAATGACTGTTAATATCTCCACATTTTTGGAGTCGATGGGAGTCAAATAAACTTGTTGTGGTCTAGAATCCTTCTGTCCTTATCTTTAAAATAGTTCAACAATTTTTCTGGTTCAGTTTCACAATACAAGCTTCTCTAAATACAACTGCTAGATTTTAAAGCTCCTTATCTCCCCATTAATTTCTTCATAGATCTTTAACTTTAAAACTTTCTGTTCACAATCTGTGCATCTCTTGTGCAGTTTTGTGCTATATTAAACTTCTTTTTATTTCCAAATGAAAAAAGGGACTTAAAAAAAATCCACCAGCAGTGGTTCTATTGCCTGTTGAATTCAACAGCAGAACCTCAGAATAATCTCTATTTTTCATAGCAGATACAAAAATTATTGCCTTCATTATTAAAGAATCGCTGGAAGCCTGGTTAAGCCAAATGCTCATCTTTTCATATCTGGCAACACTGTCCCATATTTAACCCCTTAACGACCAAGCCATTTTGTAGGTTAATGACCAGGCCAATTTTTACAATTCTGACCACTGTCTCTTTATGAGGTTATAACTCTGAAACGCTTCTACGGATCTTGGCGATTCTGAGTTTGTTTTCACGTGACATATTGTTCTTCATGATAGTGGTAAAATTTCTTCAATATAACTTGCGTTTATTTATGAAAAAAAACGGAAATATGGCAAAAATTTTAAAAATTTTGCAATTTTCAAACTTTTAATTTTTATGCCATTAAATCAGAGAGATATGTCACAAAAATTAGTTAATAAATAACATTTCCCACATGTCTACTTTACATCAGCACAATTTTGGAACCAACATTTTTTTTTGTTAGGAAGTTATAAGTGTTAAAAGTTGACCAGCAATTTCTCATTTTTCCAACAAAATTTACAAAACCATTTTTTTTAGGGGCCACCTCACATTTGAAGTGAATTTGAGGGGTCAATATGACAGAAAATACCTCTGCTATCTGTGTTGAATGCTGCACTATATATTAATGGTATGAACTGCATTCAGTGGAAGCAAACAGCTGAATAGAATCCCCACCTCTGCTATCTGTGTTGAATGCTGCACTATATATTAATGGTATGAACTGCATTCAGTGGAAGCAAACAGCTGAATAGAATCCCCACCTCTGCTATCTGTGTTGAATGCTGCACTATATATTAATGGTATGAACTGCATTCAGTGGAAGCAAACAGCTGAATAGAATCCCCACCTCTGCTATCTGTGTTGAATGCTGCACTATATATTAATGGTATGAACTGCATTCAGTGGAAGCAAACAGCTGAATAGAATCCCCACCTCTGCTATCTGTGTTGAATGCTGCACTATATATTAATGGTATGAACTGCATTCAGTGGAAGCAAACAGCTGAATAGAATCCCCACCTCTGCTATCTGTGTTGAATGCTGCACTATATATTAATGGTATGAACTGCATTCAGTGGAAGCAAACAGCTGAATAGAATCCCCACCTCTGCTATCTGTGTTGAATGCTGCACTATATATTAATGGTATGAACTGCATTCAGTGGAAGCAAACAGCTGAATAGAATCCCACCTCTGCTAAACTGTGTTGAATGATGCACTATATATTATGGTATGACTGCATTCAGTGAAGCAAACACTGAATATCCCACCTTGCTATCTGTGTGAATGCTGCCTAATATTAGTATGACTGCATCAGTGGAAGCAACAGCTGATAAACCCACCTGTATCTGGTTGAATGCTGCACTATATATTAATGGTGTGCACTCCATACCTCTACTTGCTGCCAAGCACTGCTTTACCATCTTGCAACATAGTTTAATGTGCCTGTTAATAAGGCTTTGGAATAATTCATTTTTGCACTGTGTTTAAAATACTTACTGCTTTATATCCCGGTGACTGGGGCCTCTCTAGATGCTATCAGGTGGAAGGTGCTAAAGCATATAGATGTTGCCAGGTAGCCTTTGATGATCTAACCACCCCCTGGTGTGCTGGCCCCAGCTGGCAAATTATCCCAAAACAGCCCCCACAATCCCACTTTCCTGACCCTGTAGTGTGGACTATATATTTAGGAGTAGTCTAAGGGGCGCACGCAGTAAGGGGGGCGCACGCATCACAGAAAGCAAAGCATCACGAAAGACAAGCATCGAGTAAAAGGCAGTTATCCATGGCAGTTAAATCAGTAAGGGTTACCAGGAAATCAGGCAAATCCCCACACTTTGCTTTCTTTTAAATTATGTTCTCTATCTCTATCCTCCTGTGTTCCTTGCCATCCACATTCACTGCCCCATCCCCCCTCCATCACGACTCATATACATCAGCCCCTCCATACTTCCCTCTCCCATGTACAGTTCCCATGCACTCCTCACCTTCCTAAGAAAACTCAGCCCATCTTGCCCAAACATATCTCAGAAAAAAACTATTTATAAATCCAACAACTACCTGCTCTTTATCTTCCTACTCCTACTGATTTCAGGGGACATCTCCCCCAACCCTGGTCCATCCCCCAACCTCAATCCCTACCCTACCTCATTTCGAAACCATAATAATCTTGTTAATATTACTTGCACTCCCTCATCTCCTTCTTTCAACTGTGCCCTCTGGAATCCAAGGTCTGCATGCAATAAACTATCTTTCCTGCACAACTACTTTCTGAACAACTCTCTTCATCTGTTGGCCCTCACTGAAACCTGGATTCAGCATTCTGACACGGTCTCCCCTGCTGCCATTTCCTATGGTGGCTTACAGTTCTCCCATTCCCCGAGACCCACAAACAGACATGGTGGTGGAGTTGGCATACTCCTGTCCCCACAATGCACTTTCCAGGTCATCCCCCCAATTCCATCACTCTTATTCCCTTCTTTTGAGGTCCACACCATCAGGCTCTTCCATCCCCTCTCCCTCAGAATAGCGGTCATATATCGGCCCCCAGGCTCATCCACCCAGTTCCTTGACCACTTCTCAGCCTGGCTGCCGCACTTCATGTCCTCAGAACTACCAACCCTTATCCTTGGAGACTTCAACATCCCCATTAACAGTCCTACTTCCACATCTGCATCTCAGCTTCTATCACTAACCACTTCTCTAGGCCTCTCACAGCTTTCAACCTCTGAGACACACAAGGATGGCAACACCCTTGACCTGGTCTTTGTCCGCCTCTGTTCAATTTCCCACCTAAATAACTCACCGCTTCCACTCTCTGACCACAACATTCTCTCCTTCACGCTCACAAATCCTCCACCACCCCAGCGAACTCCTACCTACCGCACATTCAGAAATCTGCAAGCCATTAACCCTCAGACACTTTCAGACTCCCTACACTCTTCGCTGTCCCCAATCTCCTCTTTTTCTTGTCCTAATCTGGCGGTTCAGCACTACAATGACACTCTTAGAAGCACCCTTGACCAAGTAGCACCGCTCACCCTCAGAACTTCCAAACACACAGTAAAACAGCCCTGGCTCACATCGCAAACTCACCTTCTCCAGCGATGCTCTAGGAGTGCTGAACGCCTATGGAGAAAAACCCGCACACCAGAAGACTTCATCCACTTTAAATTCATGTTAAGAACTTATAATGCTGCCCTTCACCTCGCCAAACAGACCTACTTCACCACACTGATCTCCTCACTAGCCAACAACCCCAAGAAACTTTTTGACACTTTTCACTCCCTCCTCAGGCCAAAAGCACAAGCCCCTATCACAGACATTGTGCTGATGACCTGGCCTCCCACTTTATAGAAAAAATAGATACTATCCGTCAGGAAATCTGCTCTCAACCACAAAGTGCTGTGACTCCCATCCCACCCTGCATTTCCCCTGGCTCACTTTCCACATTTGATCCCATCACAGAAGAAGAAGTCTCCAGACTCCTCTCTTCCTCTCGTCCGACTACATGCACTACCGACCCCATCCCCTCACATCTCCTCCAGTCTCTTTCTCCTGTTGTCACAACTCACCTAACTACAATCTTCAATCTCTCACTCTCCTCTGGCATTTTCCCATCCTCCTTCAAACACTCCATCATTACTCCACTACTAAAGAAACCCGCTCTTGACCCTTCCTGCACAAACAACTACAGACCGGTCTCCAATCTCCCCTTCATCTCCAAACTTTTGGAGCGCCTAGTCTACTCCCGCCTCACCCGTTACCTCTCCACTCACTCCCTCCTAGACCCTTCACAGTCCGGCTTCCGACCCCTACATTCGACTGAAACTGCACTCATCAAAGTGACCAATGACCTTCTGACAGCAAAACGTAACGGCGACCACTCTCTGCTCATTCTACTCGACCTTTCTGCAGCTTTCGACACGGTTGACCACCGTCTCCTACTGTCCAGGCTCCACTCTCTAGGTATTAAGGACACTGTTCTCTCCTGGTTCTCCTCCTATCTTTCTGACCGCTCCTTCAGTGTTTCGTTCTCTGGCTCCACTTCATCTCCTCTCCCTCTCACTGTCGGTGTACCCCAGGGCTCAGTCCTTGGCCCCCTTCTCTTCTCTCTCTACACCGCCCCAATTGGACAGACCATCAGCAGATTTGGCTTTCAGTACCATCTTTATGCTGATGACACACAATTATACACGTCATCCCCCGACCTTACCCCCGCTGTACTACAGAACGCCACCGACTGTCTGTCCGCAGTCTCCAACATCATGTCTGCTCTCTATCTGAAACTCAACCTCTCCAAAACTGAACTCCCCGCCGTCTACTAACCTCCCTAAATCTGACATTTCCCTCTCAGTGGGCGGCACCATAATACACCCCGGCAGCAGGCTCGCTGTCTGGGTGTTATGTTTGATAACCCAATCTCTCCTTCACCTCCCATATACAATCTCTTGCCCGCTCTTGCCGCCTACACCTAAAGAACATCTCTAGAATCCGCCCTTTTCTCACCATGGAAACAACAAAAACCCTCACTGTAGCATTGATCCACTCCCGCCTGGACTACTGTAACGCTCTATTACTTGGCCTCCCCATTACTCGACTATCCCCTTTCCAGTCCATCCTTAATGCAGCAGCCAGGGTTATCCATCTGGCTAATCGGTACTCGGACGCGTCCGCTCTTCGCCAGTCCTTACACTGGCTGCCCATTCATTATAGGATCCAATTCAAAGTACTTTTTCTCACCCACAAAGCTCTCCACACTGCAGCACCCCCTACATCTCCTCCCTCATTTCTATCTATCGGCCTAACCGACTGCTGCGCTCTGCAAACGACTTTCGACTAACCTCTGCACTAATCCGTACCTCCCACTCCCGACTCCAAGACTTCTCCCGCGCTGCGCCAATCCTCTGGAATGCTCTACCCCAAGAAATTAGGACTATCCACAATTTGCATGGTTTCAGGCGCTCCCTCAAAACACATCTGTTCAGAGCGGCCTATCACATTCACTAATCAAAGTCATTCTATGTGTAAGTGTGTGTGTGTGTGTGTGTAGCCCATTCACTATCTCCATCCATCCCTCACTCCCTTAAGATGGCTGGACCATCATTGTAAATGCACCATTGTATATACACACCTGTATTTTGTATCTCCCCCACCTCATTGTAGATTGTAAGCTCTCACGAGCAGGGCCGTCTTATTTTGCTTTAATTACTGATTGATTAACGTTGTGACTTATGACTTGTGTTTTGAAACTGTTAAACTGTAAAGCGCTGCGGAATATGATGGCGCTATATAAATAAAGATTATTATTATTTATTATTATTATTAAAAGTGACACCGTTATAAAAACTACACCGCTCAACGTGTTCAAAGCCACATTCAAGAAGTTTATTAACCCTTTAGGTACTTCACAAGAATTGAAGCAATGTGGAAGGAAAAAATGAACATTTAACTTTTTTTCCCGGTGTACGATAATAAATTATATTGTGGTACCGTGTTAGCCAGAAAAATCGATGTGAATACTTCTCCGTCCAATTATGACAAGAGCATTCTTAAAGTGATACCTTTATTGGCTAACCAGAAAATTATATGTTCGCAAGCTTTCAGAGCGCAAAAGCTCCTTCTTCAGGCAAGATTACATTTGGAATAATAAGAAAGACACATTAGATGCTTACTATAGTAGGAAATTTGTTCAAGACCTGGGAGGTGTGATGCCTTCAAAAGATAAGCAAAGGAAATCAAATTAGCATTTTCTTACAAATGGAGAGCTAGTGGGAATGTGTTCTTAGCTATCTGGAGTCCTTCTGGTGAAGGTGTGAACTGTGTCTATGTAGTGAGCCATAAATCCAGGTGTTAAGTTGAGTCCTAGTGTCAAAGTATTGAACATCCTAATAAGTTTGAATTCCCATATTTTTCTCTCTCTGTCATCCTTAAAATGACCTTTTAGTATTAAGACTTTTAAGTCTGTCATACAATGTCCAGTTCCAGAGAAATGTTTTCCCACAGCGTGTCCATTTCATTCCTGATCGTATGTCTGTGTAGATTCATCCTTGTTTGTAGTTTTTGCATGGTTTCCCCAATATAGATAGCTCCAGGGCACCTTGTACATTGTATCATGTACACCACATTGGAGGATGTACATGAAAAGGAACCCATGACCTTATAGTCCTGATTTGTGTTTGGTACACGGACTGTATTTGTTGGTAATATGTGGGTACAAGTTTTGCATTTTTTGTTGTTACATGGGAATGTGCCAGTCACTGATGGTGACGAGAGGACACTTCTGACAAGGAGATTCCTTAAGTTAGGGGGCTGTTTGTAGGAGAGGAGTGGTAGTTCTGGGAATATGTCTTTCAATTTGTGGTCTCTGTGGAATATGGGTTGGAGATCAGCACCAATTTTCCTTAGGATGCTCATGTGGGGGTTGTATGTGACCACAAGAGGTACCCTGTTGTTGTCCTCTTTCAGTTTGTAATCCAGGAGGTTGCTTCTTGGGATTCTTGTAGCCCTGTGGATCTGTTCATCTGTTACCAGTGGATGGTATCCTTGTTGTAGGAATGTATTCCTCAGAGATAGCAGCTGTAGTTCCCTGTCTTTACTGTCTGAACAGATCCGAATATATCTCAGAGCTTGACTGTAGATGATGGATTTTTTTGTGTGTCTTGGATGAAAGCTGTTCCATCTAAGGTATGCTGGACGTCCTGTGGGCTTATGGTAAATTGATGTTTGTATGGCGTTGTCCTTGATGTATATGGTCAAGTCCAGAAAATGTATTTGAGACTTTGAAAAGTTGAGGGTGAGCTTGATGGTTGGGTGGTATTTGTTGAAGTTATTGTGGAAGGTGAGCAGATCATCTTTTGAGCCTGTCCAGATTATTAGCAGGTCATCAATGTAGCGGAAGTATGCAAGAGGTTTAATAGGGCAAGATGACAAAAACTCCTCCTCCAGTTTCGCCATAAATAGGTTTGCATATTGTGGGGACATTTTGCTTCCCATGGCGCTGCCCATGCACTGTTGGTATAAATTGTTCCCAAAAGAAAAATAGTTGTGATGAAGCACAAACCTGATGAATTGCAGTGTTGGTTCTGTGGCCAGATTGTTCTTTTGAAGGAAATATTTACATGCTG
>JARQOD010000001.1:123070328-123130445 GCA_033576555.1 Oophaga sylvatica
TACAAGACCTGTTATAAGGAAAAATTTAAAAGGTAAAAAAAAATAAAATTTAAGTAAACCAAAAGAAAATCTTTTTTAAAAAAATTTAAAAATGCATGTATTTATAAAAAAGAAAAACTGCCAAATATTAGATGCACGATGTATTTGATATCCCGTATTAGGCATAAAGGGGGGGCCCTCATCCCATTCTGTGCAAATTTGTTATGTATGGTATCCTATTTCAAAAAGGCGCACTAAGAAAAGGGTGCAAAAAGGCATACATACTTAAAGGCAACAACTGTTTATCTCATTCAAATTTTGTGAACAAAGTGTAGTTGGGTATTCCCCCTCTTTAAGCTTTGGGGAAATAACTCTGGATCGCTGTCGGGGTAGCGAAGGCATAAAACGTTCATTCAGACAGCAGTTTTGGTAACAAACTGGCCCGAAACCAAATTTTTTTTAAAGTCCACAGCCCCAAAGTAAAAAAAAAGCAAAAACAAAAGACCTAGGTTTTGTCTACCCACAAATTCACTTTTTAAAGCTTTTCCCCCTTTTTCAGGAACCCGGCTCTAACCGGCCAAAAACAACACATATGAATATGTTACCGTAGGAGTTTCCCAGAATCCCTTATGTCTGAAGGTCCCCCCAGCCAGACTTGAGAGAGATCCACTCCTATTCAGTAGTCATCCCGGAGGTTCACAAACATCCTGTGCGGGGCCCCTTAACCCAGGGAGAAAGCCCCCCTTCTCTTCAGAAATTACAGCATGGGGTTCACAGAGACACTCCTGGGGGGGGTACACTAACCCAACTGAGTGTCCCCTCCTCTCAAAAATCATCAATGGAGGTTCACAAAGAACTCCTGTGCCCGGGGTACTCTAACCCAGACTGAGATAGCCCCCCCCTTTCTTCAAAAAATCATCCAGGAGGTTCACAGAGAATCCGTGTCCGGGGTACCTCTAACCCGTGGACAGTTTCCCCCTCCTCTTTAGAAATCATCCGCTGGTTCTAAAGAAAAGTTTCAGGGCCCCGGGGGAAACCCCCCCTGTGTCCGGGTAAAGCAGCTCAACACTTTTTGGAGATGTTTTTGTGCCGGGAACCCCCCTGTGTCAGCTAAAACTACCCCTTGCTTTTCCCGCAGACCCTATTTCGGGTTCAAATTTAAACGCGATTGGCTTCAGTTTAAGCTGAAGGGCAATGAATGCAGGGGGTAGTGCCTTCTCTCCACCAGGTTACAAAGCCACTTTTTCCCCTTTAGTTAGAAAAGAACGGGGTGAAATGTAACCCCAGTACCACTTTCCCCTCACTTTTCCCCTATCCCCCCCCTCTTCTCCAGCCCGGAGGGCTTCCCAGCCCGGGAGGACTGGTCAACAACAAAGAGCAGGGAAAACAGTAAAGTCATGCCAACATCGCTTCTTCTTTACCTAAGTATACCATCATTAGCTTATCTTTTTTTCCTTAAAGCGGGGTTTCATACCTTTTACACACACCACACACACCCAAAATTTGTGATGTCACAGTCATGAAACCCAGTCAGCTTGGGGGGAAAAGGAACATGGACAGTAAAAAACTACACATGATCCATTAAATGGATGGCACCAGCGTTTTTTTCCTCCGCCCCTCTGATCAATTTATCCAGGATTTAGAACATCCCCTTGGGGGGGTTTTGAGGTGCTGCCCCCCCCCACCCCTCCCAAGTCACCGGGGAAGCCCCCCAATGTAAAACAAGCTCAGCATGATCGCTAAACCAAAAATACCCAGGTTTCCATCACGGGGCCCCCACCCCTGCGTACATACCGCCAAAACCTCCATACCCGCATACTGGGGCCATCCCCCCGTGCCCCCCGTTCAATTTGTGGGTGAACCCCTGCCACCCGCCAAAGGACCCCCCTCGGCGCCCCCATCCCCCCCGTCCAGTTGATTTTGGGCATATCAAACCCTCTTTGTTGGGCCTCTCCCCCCCCCCGCGGTCAGACGTTGGCCTTGCCCTTTGTGTCGGTGTACCTCCCCCACCTTTCTTTCCCAAACTGACTCCTACCGTGTTGCGGCCACGGTCCTGCCATCAAGTTTCGGTGTCTGAGTCTGACCCTGTTTTTTCCCGCCACCGGGCCACACTCAGCGTGAGCTAACAGAAGGTCTTTTAACCCTCATTTTTTTTAAGTTACTGAAAACCCCCCGGAACCTCTCGTTTTCCCCTTTCGGGGCGGAAGTTCGCTCTCTTTGTTCCCAAATGAAAACCCTCAGATGGACTTCTGTCTGGCTGAAAGGGCAGCTCCCCCTTCTTCTCAGGACTCCAACCTCTTCTGCCCCCCTCCTCATTTGCGGGTTGCTTTTTTGTCATCAGATGTTTCATTATCACTCCACACCCTGTCTGACCCCTTTTTCTCACCCCAATCTGGCTCATTTTCGGGGGTAACACTTCATTTTCATTACACCGGGTCACTGTGGGGTTATAAAATTTTTATTTCATTCCTCCTGCTCACTTTAAAGGAGTATCAATTTTTTTTTCCCATCTTGCTCCTGTCGGGGTTTTAACTCCTTTCCATTCAATTTTTTGACGGGAACCTTATTAACATGTTATCCTAACTTTAACCCCATTTTTCCCTCAAGTAGTGACAGTGAAAACCCCAGCACTTTCCTCCTATGTTCGGGACCGGAGCGATCACGCCCTCCCCCTGGACTTCGTGTCCCTAAACAATGGGTTTTGTTCATGCAGCATGAGGAAACCTCTCCTCAGCCCCGGTTTGGGGAACCATTCAAAAATTACATTTTCCGTGCCTTTAAAAGGGGGGGTCCGACCCCGGGTCTCTTCCCAAAATTTTCACGGAAACAGGGAGATCAGGGACATCGTTCCCCGGGCCACCATCCTCGTCTCCAAAATACCTGCAAAAAATTTTATCACTTCACTCTCTTTTACAATTCACTATGACTTTTGTCAGTATCATCACATATCATGTCATCTCATTTTCCATAATTTTTAAGTCCCCCTGCTTTGGGGTTTCCCCCCCTCGGGGTGCGACCTCAAAAGGGGCTTCATCACACGTCCCTCAGAAACTTCTCCCCCAGAGCCCTAATCGGGGAAAGTCAAACGGGAAATCACTGGACTCTCTGGTCTCGGGCCGTGCTGGGCGTCATTTTCAAACCCCGGGGGCCCTTGGGTCTCTTCGGCTGAGGGGGACACACCCAGGCCTGCGCGGGAGGGGGGACCTGCCAACATCCGGCCATGGCCCCCCCTCAGTGAACGCCGGCGCAATTTCACGACATCTAAACACTGTCCCCACAAATCACCCCCTTGCCCCTTAGGGGGAACGCTTTTAACCGCGAGAGTTCACGCCCGGGAACCTGAAGTGACGCCCTCTCGGGGTGGCCTAGGAGGATGCTCGGGTTTTGGGGTTTCACCACACCTTTCCAACTCCAAAATCGGGCTCGCGACTGCAGACTCCCAACTGTATCTCAGTCACAACTCCCCCGGCACGGGCTGTCACCGCAAAACCCAGCGGGCGATCTCCGCTTTCGCTTGCTAGTCTTTTTCCTGCTCGTCGGGTCAGCATGGGGCCCCCGGGGGGCACCCCAATCAGATGGGGGGTGGCCCATAAGGGCCCCCACTCGTAGGGGAGATTCTCCTTCTCTGCCTTTTCCTCAATCTAGTGGATATCCTCCATCACAGAGGTGTCACTTTTTAGGGCCCGTTTTTACCCCCTTTTTTAAAAGGGACAAGTCAGTGCCCTTCATAACATTACTTGGGGCGAGGTGCTGAGAGCTGCAATTGCTCCAAAACCCGGTTTTTCTCCTGCTGCTGCTGCAGGATTTGCTTTTTTTTTTTTTTTTTTTTTTTTGGGATGTGCTGCACTGTGGTGCTGCAGCTCCCTGTCCCCCTGGGCCCGGACCCTACTCAAACTCCTTCTATGCCGGACTTATCTGTCAACCCGGCAGTTTATGTTGACATTAATTTTGCCATTTTTTCAAACAGGCCCCCATTGCAGACTTTTTGTCTAAAACGGCGTCTTACTCAAAACATACACACTCACAGTCTTTTCCAAAGAAAAATTCAGTCTGCTGGCAGACCTTTTTTTTTTTTTTTTTTCCCTTTTCAAAGTTATTAGGGGTCCTGCTCTTTTGACTGTCCACAGACTTTTTTTTTGTGCTGCACTTCCCCAGTCTTTTCACAAAAAGTTCGTTTGCTGTGCATACATTTTCTCTCTGCAACCCTATAGGGGGGCCCCGTCTCTCCAAGACTGCTCCAAACAAGGTTTCTGTGACACACTTTTTTTTTTTTTTTTTCTGCTATTTTTTTAAAAGACTTACCTTAAAGCTGTTCCCGCCACTGTGTGCATACACACCCAGATACTGTTAGGGACTGCCTGCCCCAGCATTTTCCCCCAAATTGTAAATTTCAGGGATATAGCCTGAGTCGCTGTCTGGGTAGACAGAATGGCATGAAAACAGTTTTCAGACAGCATTATGGTAACAAACTGGCCCCAACCTTTTTTTTAAAGTCCCCAGAACCCGATAAAAAAAAGCATAAACAAAAAAACCTAGGGGTTGTCTACCATAATTACACTTTTTTGCTTTTCCCTTTCTATCGGAACCCCTCTTCAGCTAGGCCCAAAACAAACTATTTTTGTTACCAGTATGGGGTTTCAATATCCTTTATTTTGAAGGTTTACCCGTTTCCCGACTTAGGAGATCCACCCTATTCAGTTCCTCCTGGAGGCACAGAGAATCCTGTGTCCGGGGGACCTCTAACCCAGACTGAGATAGTCCCCTCCCCGTAATCTCACATTGGGGGTTAAAGAGACATCCCGTGTCCCGGGGGCTCTAACCCAGTGGATTGCTCCCCTCCTCTTCAGAATATCAGATGGAGGTTCACAGAGACCCCGTTCCGGGGGACATCTAACCCAGTGGATAGCTCCCTCCTCTTCAGTAATCTCAGCATGGAGGTTCACAAAGGGGCACTCTGTGCAGGGTACCTCAACCCCGACTGAGAAGTCTCCTCCTCTTCAGTAATCTCCCCTGGATTCTACAGAGACTGCTTTATGCCCGGGGCACCCCCCGTTCCAGGCTAAAGACAGCTCTACCTCTTGGAGCTGTTTTTTTTGCAGGAACCTCCCCGTGTAGGCAAAAATCTCTCTGACTGGTCCCCAGACACCCATTTTTGGCTTCCTAATTAACAGCTGATTGGTTTTAGGTTTTAACTGCAGTGTGCAATGAAGCAAGGGTAGTGACCTCTCCCCCCACCCGTCTACAAAGCCACTATTTCCCTTATAGTTAGCAAAAAACCTAGGGGAAAGTACACCCCAGTACCCAAAATCCTATGTTACAATTTTCCCCCCCTCTTTCCAGACCGGAGGGCTGGGCACCAGCCGGGGAAACGGTCAAAAAACTAAAGAGACAGTGAACCCAGCTCAAGTCAACCAAAATTTAGCTCACTTTTTCCCGGGTATAACCATCATTAGCTTCATCTTATTTTCCCTTTAAACAGGGTTTCTATCCCTTACACAACAAAAACCACCACACAATGTGTGATGTCCAGTCATGTAACCAGTCGTTGGGGGAAGGAACAGGGACATCAAACATACACACGACCTTTAAATGGATGCCAGCAGCGCTGCATTACCCTCCGTCCCCTCTGCAACAACTTTATCCAGGGATTTAGAACTACCCCCTTGGGGGGGTTTGTAGGTGATGGACCCCCCCCTCCAAGTCACCTGGAAACCCCCCAATGTAACACAGTTTTAGCGTAATTGCTGAAAACCAAAATTCCAGGGTTCCATCACAGGGCCCCCACCTCTGCGTAATAGTCCACCACACATATCCAGCAATCCCGAGGGGCCCTCCCAGTGCCCCTCTGTTCAAATTTGGGGGGGTCGAACACCCGCCACCCGACAGAGATCCCCCCCGGGCGCCTCTTTCAGTCACCCCTCCAGTTGATTTTGGGCACATGCAATATCGCCTCTTTTTTAGGCCTCCCCGCCCCAGCGGTAGAAGTTGGCCTTGTCCCCTTTTGTCGGGGGTTTCCTCACCCACCTTTCTTTTCCCCAACTGATCCTACCCTCGTTGCCCGAGCCTCGTCCAGTAAGCTTTGGTGCCGGTCATCTCTGTCTTTGTCCGCCACCGGGGGTTACACCAGCCCGGGGCTAACAGAAAGGGTTTTTTACCCCTCATTGTTTAGCACTCTACTGCCAATCCCAGGGAAGCCTCTCGTCTCCCCTTTCTTGGGCTGGGAAATGTCGCTCTCTTTTTCCAACGTAAAACATCCTCAAAGGGATCTTCTGTCTGGCTGTAAGGGAGATCAGCTTTTCTCAGGACCTCAACCCCCTTTTGACATGCCTTTCCTATTTTTTCACGGTTGCTTTTTGCATCAGTATTCTTTTTCACTCCCCCTACCCTGTCTGACCCTTTTTTCGCCCACTTTTGGGGGTCCTTTTTAGGGGTTTAGACATTTCTTTTTTTCCACCCCGGCTCAGCGGTTTTTAAAATTTTTTCTCATTTCATCCTGCTCACTTTGGGATATAAAATTTTTTTTCTTTTACACTTGTCACTTTCGGGGTTATACTCTCTTCCCCTTCCCTTTTTTTCGGAACCTTATTTAAACATGTTACCCTCAAATTAATTCACCATCTTTTCCCCTCAAGTATGTGCTATGGACAACCCGCCTTTTCCTCCAATACCAGGTACAGGAGTGATCGACCTCTCCCTGGACTTCGTGTCCCAAAACAATATTTTTGTTCTCGCAGCATGAGGAAACCTCCTCGAGCCGGCTCTTGGGGAACTCATTCAAACATTTCTTTTCCTGTGCCCTTTTAAGAGTGGGGTCTCGCCCGGCTCTCTTCCCAAATTGTCACAGGAACAGCAATCAGGGGAAATCGGGTTTCCCCAGAACCCCATCCTGTCTCCCACATCACCTGCAAAGGAATTTTTATCACTATCACAGTCATCTTATTATCAATATCATATCGACTATGAAAATATCACATCCTTCATGTCATCATCTTATCACATAATTTTAACGTCCACTGCATTGTGTTCCCGCCCCGGGGGATGCGTACCCTATAGGAGCTTATCACACTGTCCATCGAACTTTCCCCCCCAAGCTCCTCAGAGGGGGGAAGTCCATAGGGAAGCACTGGACTTCTGAGTTACGAGGGCCTGGGGGGCAGTATTTCAACACGGGGACCCTGGGTCCAGTCTTTTGGTGAGGGGGACAACACCAGGCCTGCGAGGGAAGGGGACCCAACACACGGCACATGGTCCCCTCAGTGAACAGGGGGCTGCAATTTTCACGACATCTCCAACCTGTCCACCACAAACACCCTCCCATATGTCCCCCATAGCTGGAACGCTCTTACCGCGGAGTTCAGCGTCCGGGAATCGAATGCGACCTCCAGACGGCTGGGCCCAGGAGGACGTCTCGGGTGTAGCGGGTTTCCCATCCCTTTCCACCCCGGCTCGCTGACTGCAGCTCCCCAAAATGTATCTCCCGTCACGAATCCCCCGGCCGGGGTCACCGCAACCCAAAGGGGCAACTCCCCCTTTTAGCTTTGGGTCTTGGCTTCCTGTCGCTCAGGTCAGCAAAGGCACCTGGGACTCCAATCAGATAGGGTGCGACATCTGGCCCCCTCGATAGGGGAGTTCTCTTTCTGCCGTTCCCAAACTAGTGATTTAAAATCCCCCATCAACGAGGTGTACTTTTTCAGGGACCCTTTACCCCCCTTCTTTACAACGGGGGGGGCAAGTCAGGGGCCTTCTAAAATTCTCTGGGGGCGAGGTGCGAGGGGTGCAACGCCCAAAACCCGGGTTTTTCCCTGCTGCTGCTGCGGATTTTTTGCGGGGACTGCGCATGCCGCTGGAGCTGCAGTCCCCTGGGCCGCGGGCCTGGGGCAGGTACTCAATAGTCCCTTATACTGCCGGCTTTCTTCTCAACCCGGCAGTTTTATGTTGCACATTAACTTGTGCCCTTTGTTCAAACAGCGCCTCCCGCTGCAGATTCTCTGTTTTAACAACGGCATCTCACCAAAAAAATACCAAAATCTCAGTCTTTTCCATAGAAAATTTTTGCTCTGCTGGCAGACATTTTTTTTTTTTTTTTTCTTTGCAAAGTCTTTAGGGGCTCCTGTCTCTTTAAACTGCCCAAACGATTTTTTTTGCGTGACATTCCACAGTCTTTTTCCAAAAAAGTTCGCTTTGCTGTGTACATTTTTCTTTGCGACCCTATCAGGGCCACTGTCTTCCAAGACTGCTCCAAACGACGTTTCTGTACACATTTTTTTTTTTTTTTTTTTTCGGCTATTTCAATGACTTCACCTTTATGCTGTCTCTCGCCATGTGCTGATAAACCCCGCAAAACTTATCAGGCACTGCGCTGCCCCACTTCTCCGCCAATTTTAACTTTAGGGGGTTTACTCTGGGTCGCTGTCTGGGTAGACGAATGGCATGAAAAAAAGTTCTTCGACGCAGTTTGGGAAAAAACGGCCGCAACCGTTTTTTAAAGTCCAAACACACAGATAAAACAAAGCATAAAATAAAACCTAGGCTTGTCTAGCCACTAATTACATTAATAGCTTTTCCCCTTTTTATCGGGGGCCCGCTCTATCAGCCTGGCCCCAAAAAAACACATATGTTATGTTTTCCCTATGGAGTTTCCAGATACCCCCCATATGTTGAGTTCACCCCCGTCCAGACTTTAGAGAGATCCCCTCCTTTTTAGTAGCATCAGGAGGTTCCAGAGCATCCTGGTCGGGGTACCCCTTTAAACCAGGGTGGAAAAGCTCCCCTCCTCTTCGTTCATCACATGGAGGTTCACAGAGACATCCCGTTCGGGGTAATCTAAACCCAGTTTAGATAGCCCCCCCTCTTCAGTAATCATCACATGGGGGTTCACGAGAACTCCTGTGTTGGGGGACTCTAACCCAGATGGATAGCTCCCCCCTCTTCAGTAATCTGCAGGGGTTTTACGAGACATCCCGTGTGGGGGGACCTCACCCAGACTGAGACGCTCTCCTCCTCTTCTAATCATCCGCAGGATTCCACAGAGATGCTTCGCCCGGGGCACCCCCTGTGTCCAGGCAAAAGACAGTTTAAACATCTTGGAGACTTTTTTCTTGTGCCGGGACCCTCCCTGTGCCGGGCTAAAAGCTCTTTTCTGTGTCCGCAGACCCCTTTTCGGGCTTCCTTTAAAGTGTTGGTTTCATTTTTAAGCTGCAAGGTGCAATGAATGCAAGGGTAGTGACTCTCTTACCACAGGTCTACAAAGCCACATTTTTCCCCTATAGTTAGCAAAGAACCTGGGTAAAATGAAACCCCCCAGAACCACTCTCACTGTTTCCCCTTCCCCCCCCTCTTCCCCGAGGGGGGGCTGGGCATCCCGACCGGGGACTGGTCAACAAAATAAAGGACAGTGAAAACAGTCAAAATCTAGTCAAAATCGCTTATCTTTACCTGAAGTATACCTTAATTTTCTTCTCTATATTTCCATTTTTAAACAGGGTTTCATCCCCCTTACACCACCACCACACACTGTGGATGCACAGTTGTAACCAGTCAGTTTAGGGGGAAAGGGAAAAGGCAGTCAAAAATACACCGATCCCTTAAATTACACCCCATCACCAAAATCCTCATGTCTGAACCCCATAAAGGTCTGCACAAAATGCAGTGAAAAACCTCCAAAAATTAAAAGCAGGGGCCCATACACCCCAAAGGTACCTGCAAAAACTCATTCAAGTATTGTGAACAAACTGTACTGATGTACTCTCACCCTATAAATGGTCTGACCAGTGAAAAGCCTGCCAAAAAAGCAAGCACCAAATGTAGTACCCATTCAAAAATAAGAAAGGTGTTTTGGCACTCCTACATATTAAGGGTTTGCGGAATCAGAATCTCTGAATGAATTAAGGCCAGCAATGTTCATGGTTTTAAGAAAAATGTCCATGCCAAGGGGGGATTTGACCCGGCCCCCACAATGTTCACCCTGTGCCAAAAGTGAAACCCCAAGACTTTTCAATGTGTATCATTAAGTGAATAATCCAATAAAAGCATTGTATGGGGCGGGTGATGGCCCGGGGCATAGTGGGATTTTGGGGGGTAACACCACCCCGGGAGAAAATTAGCAGGGGGACCGGGAAAGCAAGATGGTGGAAAATTTTTCCCCCGTCAACAAAGCTAAAATTTGGCAACATTTCAAAGGCAAGAAACCCGGAAATTTTGCCCGCTTAGAAATTCGTCCCTGTGTGAAATTTGGGCCCTGGGAACTTTTTTTTTGCTTGGGCAGGCCCTGGGGTTTAGGACAGTTGAACGCTGTGCTAGGTCAAACCCCATTTTGCCCCCACGGCCCTTTTCATGCCTGTTTTAGGGGCCCCAACCCCAAACCCTTCACTGTAAAGGTTTTTTTTGGGGGTTCCCTTGGGAAACAGTTATTCACGGGGTTAACTTGGTTGGCCTCTTTCGGGGTCCGGGGAGGTTTTTTTAAGCCCACTGAAAGGGCCAGTTTTTGGTCATTTTTACTCTGACCTTTGGCGGGAAGTGTGTTGACCCTAAACTTTTCCAGGCGTTTGTGTGCCTTTTTGTCTGTCGGGGTTCTTTTTTGGCTGTTCCCTGTTACAGTTTTCCTTGCCCCTTTTTTGTACTGCGGGGCCCCCTCTGGGGTATCCCTTGGCTGTTTTTCTGGTTTTCTCTGCCTGCCCTTTTTTTGAAACTGCTTTGCTCCTTTTTTGGATGACCTGAATATCCGACAAATTCATTCGTCTATCCCCCTTTGGGGTAACTTTATTTCGTATTCCCCTTTCTATTTTTTCCTTTTACCTCATCCCTCTCTGGATTTTGGGCCACGCCCCTAGGCAGCCCGGGCCCTGGGGCCCCTCCACCGAAGATTCTCTATTGCTTCTACCCCTTGAAGACGTGGGGCCCGGGCCCCGCCACTTGGAAAGTCACTTGCTGCGGAACCCCCTGTTCCCAAAAACACAGGGCTTCCCTGCTCCCTCTTCTTTACAGGTATTTTTGGGGCACATTTGTTCATCAGGACACACGCATGGCTCAGTGAGAAAATTGCGTCAGTGTCCCTAAATTTATAAACACCAAACTTTTTTCTGGAGGGGGAGATTTGGGGAGTGTTTCCCCATGGCCCCCATGAGGTGTTTAGCGGGTTCGGGTGAAAAAACTGACGAAAAAAGGCCCAGGAGTTGAACGGGGAGCGGGCTTTTTGGCCCTCAGCCCCAGCAGCAGCGGGTTTGTTTTACCGTAAAAGGGGCTGTCCCCGGGGGTCTCTGGTATGGGGTAAAAAAGGTTTTGTTTCCCCTGAATCTCCAGTTAAACTGCCCCGAAACTTCTAGGGGAAAAATTTTTTTTCAGACCCTTTTAAAAGGAGGGGTGTAAATTTTTTTTTTCTCCCTGAGGCCTCGCCCCCTTCGGGGGGAGGGATTTCCCAGGGGGTGGGGGTAAATTATTTTCCCTACTTTGGGGGCCCCACGCCTGGCTTTTTTTCTCTCTCCCTTCTGCTCCTGAGAGGATGATTTGTTGATATATTTTTTCATCCCTTTGGGCCCAATCTTGATGACCCCGGGCGGGGCCTAGGGCCCTGGGGCCCTTGGAAATTGGTTTTTCGAAAAGGGTAAACATTCAGCCGATGGTTCTGTTCGGGTTTTTCCGACTTTGGGCAGCGGAGGTTTACTGGAATGACCCCCGCCCTTCAAAGGGCTTTTTCCGCAGAGGCCTGTCTAAAGTCTCCGGACCCCTGGCCCTTCTCCTCCACCTTTATACTTTGGAGGACCCCCATCCCCGGGCCGTACGAAGGGCCCCGCAGGCTATCGCCAGGGGTTTCATGCGTGTAAAACCCTCACTTTTTGTGGCGCAAAGAGACTGGAGCCATACGGGGGAGGGCCCTTGGCACCCCCTTTGGGAAAAAAAAGAGAAGGAAAAGAAGACATCGCCGGGAAAAAAACAACTCGTTTCTATTTTTGGGAAGCCCGGACATTGGAAAAAAAATTTTTTCCCCCTTTTTTTTCCCGTCACTAAGGGGGGGGAAAACTACTAGGTCTGGGAAGGGGCAAGAGGCGCCCAGCCCTTTCAGGTACTTTTTTCCTCATTTTCAAAAGTCGTTTTTTAAAGGGGAAAATTTTGGGTAGACAACTATCTTTTTTTCTGACAGCACTGGTGGACAGGGGTTCATTCCCTTTTGGTCCTTGGGGCCAAAATTTTCCCAAAGGGCCCGTCTGTTTAAATTTGGGGTCTTTGCCCGGGCCCTGGAAAGAACATTACATCGCTAAAATCTTCGCAAAGGCAAATAGGCCCTCAGGGGTCCCCAGTGGCTGGGGGTTCTTCTTTTTTAAAAAAGAAGGATGGGGGTTTCTACGTCCCGGTTTCGACTTTCGAGAACTTAAAAAAAATCACAGTCGGGAAAAACATCCCCCCTTCCTCTGATTCCTGTTTCCCCCTGTAACCAGCTCTCTGGGGCCAAGGGGTTTTTTAAAAATTGGACCTCAGGGGGTTTATTTTTTTTAAAGAGAAAGGGAAAGGGGATGAGGGGAAAACTGCTTTTCTTACAAATGGGGGGTTATTTGAAAATCTGTCATCCCTTTTGGGTCTCAAAAATGCCCAGGGTTTTTCCCAAAATTTCATTAATGTATTTTTTGGAAACCTCTTTGGGCCCATTTTTTTTTTTGTTCTATTTTGGGTTGTTTAAAAGGATTTTTCCTTGACAAAAATTTCATTTCCACATTTAAAAACTGGGTTTCAAAGATCGGGGAAAGTTTTTTTATTTGTTAAGCGGGAGAAATGTTCTTTTTTTTTTGGATATTTTTTTGGGGTTTTAATTTAAAAAGGGGTTTGGGGGGGAAAAAAAAGATGGTGCGTTTTTGGGGTTTGGGGTGGGGGCCCCCTTGGGAACTTTGGGGAAAAATTGAAATTTAAAGGGGTTTTAAATTAAAAGGGTTTTTTAATTGGGGGAAATTTGGGGTTTAAAAAAAAGGGGGAAATGGTTTAGGGGGTTTAGGGAAAAAAATTTTTTTTTTTAAAAAAATTTTTAATAAAAAATTGTTCGGAAAAATTTTTAAGGGGGTTTTTGGGGGTTGGGGTTGGGGGTTGGGGGGGGGTTGGGGATATTTTTTTAATTAAATTGTGTTTTTTTGGGGAAATTTTGTTTTTTTTGGGAAATGTGTTTGGAAAGGGGGGTTTTTAAGGAATTTAATTGGGGTTGGGGAAATGGTTTTTTTGGGGGGGGGTTTAAAAATAAGTTAAAAGAAAAAAATAATTTTTTATTTTATATTTTGGTAAAAAAAAAAAATTAAATTGGAAATTTTTTTTTAAAGTTTAAAAATTTTAAAAATTTTCGTGGGTCTAAAAAGTGAAAGCTGATGTTTAAAAAAATTTATTTTGGGGAAGGTTTCCCCCCCCAAAAAAGGTTTTTTCCCCCCAAATGTTTTTTATATTAATGTGGGGGATTGGAGGGGGTTTGTGGGGGTAATTTTTTAGTAAAGGAAACAAAAAAAAAATTGTTTGTTCCTAAGTTTAAAGAAAATTGGGGGAGTTAAATGTTTAAAAAAGGAGGGGTCCCAGGAATTTCTGAAAAAACCAAAGGCGTGGCTATTTTTTTTTTGGTGGCCTTGATGGATTCAGTTTAAAAGCATATCCCCGCTTTTGTGGGGATGCGTCGTTCTAAGAGCTTCTTTCCCGGGCCCGGCCGGGGAAATTGGTCCTTTTCCCTTCCGGAAAGGGTCATGGCCCAAACTTGTCCAGGGATTTAAATTACCCCCCCTTCCTTTTTTTTCCCGGGGGTTTTACCCGGGTTACCGGGGAAGTTGGGAAAAGGTTTTTTTTTTTAATTTTTTAAATTTTTTTTTTTTACCTTTTATGGAAAGTCAAAAACCTTCTGCAGAGACTCTCGTAAGCATTTCCTCACACAATTGTAGGGTTCGGGGGGGTACCTATGAATTTTGTTTCTGACAGAGGGGAAACAATTTGGGGCCCCAATTTTTGGCGGCTTTTTGAAAAAGGGTTTGGGGGATTTTTCTTTGCCTTTTCCCCCAGCCTACCCCCCAGAGGTAAGGGGCAGACGGAGGCCCCCAAACAAGTCGTTTGGGAAAAAATTTCTTCGATTTTTTGACTGGGGGTGATCCCCCTACCGTTAGCGGGGGTTCCCCTTTCAAACCCGGGTAAAAATTAAAATCTAGGGCAGTTCACTGTTTTTTTTTTTAATTTTTGGTTTGAACCCTTATTTTGGTAAAAACCCTCACTTTAGATTGGGGCTGCCGGGAGCGGGGACTTTTGTTAACCGAATAAAGGGATCTTTGTCAAAAGTTGGGTTAAAATTTTTTCGGGCCGGAGATTTAAATAACTTTTTGCGAAAAAAAAAGGGGAACCCGCTCGGGTTTGTTGCAGTGTGGGGACAAGGTGGGGCCCTCTCCCGCAAAACAAAAGTTTCTCCCCTCCCCCAAAAACGGGGGGCCCAATTTTCATAGACCCCTATGGATCTTTGGGGGGAGGAAATTTTAAACCCGGTGGTGTATCGTCTTCGCCCCCCCCCGTTTTTAAAAACTCCATAACGAAACTCCAAATCCTTCTAAAACCCTTGGATGGGTAGTAGAAAAAGCCAGTTTGCGGGCCCTTTCCCCAGTCTTGATTGATGGGCACAGGGGGGTTTGGGGTACACATTTTTTGGTAGAATCCCGGCGGTCTGGGGGGGCCCTTACAGAACCTGGGCATTTTTAAGGGGGTACGGCCCAAGGGGCCCGGGCCCTTGGGTCCCCCCCCAGATGGGAAAAACCGCAAACCATCTTTTTTGGGCTTTCCAGGCTGGGAAATCCGGGGAAAACCGGGGAGCCCCGCCCCCCCTTTAAAAAAGGGGGTACTGCCCTGGTTTACGGGGTTTCTTGGATCGGGTAGTCGGGGGGTTAAATTGGGTTTGGCCTTTTCTGGGTCCTTGGGGGGCCCTTTTTATACCCTCACGTGAGGCCCAGTTTTGTCGTTTATACTCTTATTTTTGGGGCTGAGTGTGTCTGACCCTGTCTTGTCCCCGTGCTTTGGTGCTGTGTACATTTTTTCTGCCCGGGTTCTGTTTTGGGGTTTGTGTCCCTGTTACGATTTTCCCTGTCCCTTTTGTACTGCGTTGCTCCCTCTTTGAAATAAAACCCTTTGGGCTGTGTTTCTGGTTATTCTCTGCCTGCCCTTTTTTTCTGCTTTTATCCCCCCGGTTTGACCGGGCTATCCTAAACAATCCATTTTGTCTATCCCCCTTTGGGTTTAACCTTTATTTCGTAGTTACCCTTTTTTGGATTTTTCCCCTTTACCTAAAAGCTCTCTGGAGCTTAGGCCCCCCCTGGGGCAGTAAAGTCCCCTGCAGGCCCTCCGGCCTAAAGCATTCTTTATCTGCTTCTGCTCCCTTTGGGAAAAAAGTTTTGGCCCCGGCTCCCCCCCCTTTTGGGCCCGTCAATGGCGGAAGGCCTTTTTCCTCGAAAACACCCGTTTCCCTGCTGGGGCCCTTTTGCTAAAAAGGGTTTCTTTGGGCACAGTTTGTTCACTCAGGACCCGCACTGGCTCAGTGAGCAAGTGCATTGGGGTTTGCCCCCTGACATCGCACTGCTAAACCTCGTTTGCTTGCAAGCTTTTCCGGGTTTGGGTTCGGAGACTTACCCATCCCCCCTTCATTTTTTCCTCCGGACTTGGGCCCTTCAAAAAAAACTGACTTATCGGCAATTGTGTCTCATCTTTAAATTTATTCCTTAGACAAAATTTGTCTTTCCAAGCAGTAAATCTTTTTGTACCGGGGCTGTTTCTAATTTTTTTTCATCACTAAACACATTTTCCTCCTGTCCCTATTTTGGAACATGGGGTTTGAGAGTCACAATCAAGAAATTTTTGAAAAGAAAAGCATTTTTTTTCGATTTTAAATACCACATAATGTAACAAAAAATACAAAACGTAGGATTACTAATTGAGTCCAAAAATTTTTTTTATTTTTTTTGGGAGACTTTAAAAATGCCCCCAAAATGTAAAAAAGCATTGCTTTTAAAGTCTAGGATTAAAATTTGAACCCGAAAAAAATTTTTAACTTTTTTAAGTGTTATAAACACCATAATGGAAGACAAAAAAAAAAACCAAATTTAAACCAAGGGATGATAATTGAACTAAAAAAAAAATAAAAAAAAGCACGGGCCTTTTAACCCTAAGAAAAGGCCCGGGATTAAAAAGTTGGGGGCTTGGCGGCTGGTGATTATACAGGATTTTGTGTAAATTTCCTGTGGTAAATAATCAAAAAAGAAAAAAAACCCAAATAAGACCATTCCCCTGCCTATTTAAAACAAAAGTATACCCCAAACAGTGGGAATAACAAATTGTACCTTAAATTTTGGTAAATTGTCCCAAATTTTAAAAAATAGGTAAAAAACAGCTGCCATAAAAAAACCCAAATGGGCTTTGGTGTAACTTTTATTAAAAAAAAACTGAAAATTTTAAAAAGTACGTCATAGAAAAAAAATAAAATGTTTTGCCCTTTAGAACGATTTATGCACTTTTAACATTGTTTCTTGCATGGGATAGTTTAGGGTGGTTTAAAAAGCTTTGTAGTTCAGTATACAATAGTGTATGGTAAAAAGCACTTATTGCTTTAGCATTATGAGGTTAAAGGCCCGAAGGGGTTTTTTCCAATTACACTGGGGCCCGTAAAAAGATACTCGAAAGTCCCAGGGATACAGCAGAGCATTGGATAATGGTAGCACAACTTTGGGGGTATAGTTGGACAAGGGAAAATTTTTGAAAGGGAAAACCTTTAATCTGCAGTCCGACACCAAAAAGGTGCAAGGCACAATACTGACCACTCGGGAAGGCTAGAAAAGCGTTTGGGGGGGCAATCAAAAGAATTGCTAGAATGGGGGCCCTAAAGGCCCTGTAAAGCTTGAAATTGTAAATTTCCTGTCTGTGGGAGCGGATGTGGGTTTCCCGCAACCACCGCGTCTACATGCCCCCCCCCCCCGGGAAGCAATAGAGAGGCCGCTTTTGGGGAGGAAAAAAAGGGGGGGCGTAGCGGTTTTACGTCACAATGCTGGGGGACGGGGGGGAAGTGGGAAAAAAAAACAACCATTTCGAGCAAAAGGCTCCCCCCAAACAGGCTATACACTGCAAGCCACAGAACGCTCTTGACTTCCCAGCGAATCGCAGGGGGGGCCACATCGCCCCCTACATGTTCCCACAGCCCGTAGCAAAAGAGATGTGCTGCGCTTAAAACGCGACGCTTTAGGTTCTCGTTATCGATCTCGCTTATTTGGACGTACAAAAAGGGTACGTCACACAAACCCGGATCGCTAATGAGATTTTTTAAAGGGGTCCCGATTTTTGATGCCAGTGCAATTACGTTAGTTTCCCAGCTGGTGTGACATTTTAGCCGTTTGTGGCCCCTGTGAAAAGCTTTGATCGCTTATGAACGTTTTTGACCCGTTTTTTGGTCGTTGGTGTCCCGCGGGGTAAGCCTGAATCCCCTTGATTGGCCCCCTTTTATAAACGCCCTTTACCAGATCGCGGGTGGGACGGTTTTCCCCCCCAAAAAGGGGTGCACAAAATTAAAACTAAAAAAAGGCGTTTTTCCCCCTTTCTGTTTTTTGCACTGGCCTCAAAATTTTTTTTTGACAACATGGGGGTTTCATTAAACTCGGAAAGGGGTTGCAAAAAAAAATTTTGGGGGGCCCCTTTTCCCCCTTTTATTCTTTTTGAAAATCAAAATACAAAATTTGGAGCTAAAAAATTTTTTTTGCTGAAAATGTGTTTTTTTTCCCCAAAAATTCCCCCAAAGGGGGATATTTAAAAAATTTTCTTTCACGGGGGGAAATTTCCACTGTTTGGGCCCCCAAAAGGGGTTCTAAAAATTTTTAATTTTGCACCCTTTTTAATTATTCCAAAATTTTGTTTTAAAAAGTAAAATGACTTTTCCTTCCCTTCCAAGTTTTGGCCGTCCCCCAAACATTTTTTTCCCTTACTATTGGGACCTTCGCGTCAGGAAAAATTTCCCCCAAAAATTTTAAAAGGAGCAATTTCCCCTGTTTATCCTTATGAAAATAAAAATTTTTTTAAGTAAAAAAATTTATCTGGGAAAAATGTGTTTTAAAAATTTTTCCACGAACCCCTTTTGTAAACCACCTGTGGGTTCAAGGTGCTCAATGCCCTTTTTGAATAAGTTGGGGAAGGGGTTTTGGCCGGATCACAAAAGCCCCAAAAATCCCGGGGTAAAGGGAAAAAATCCTTTTTTGCCCACCGGGAGGGGGCGAGTGGGGGCATAAAAATACATGCACCCCCCAAACCCCCCCGAGGCCGGCGACAGACCGGGGGTTTTTACCGTGCGAGGGGCGGCCGCATGGTGCCCCAAATTTTTTTTCCAAAAAAGGGAATTTTTGGGGGGCCTGTTTAGGCAAAACCCGGGGGCCCCAAAAATAAATGGTTTTCCCAATTAAGGGGTTCCCAAAAGAATTGGCCCCCTTTAATTTTTTTTTAGATAATACTCAGTTCTTCCTGAAAAAGATTGAAAAAAAAATTCCCCTTTTGGTTTTTTTTTTTTTTTTTCCTTTTTTATTTTTTTCTTCAAAAAAAACACAAAAAAATTTTAACCCCAAAACCAAAAATTGGATAAAATTCCACCCCAAACCTAAAAAAGGGGGGGACAAAGGATTGGCACGTTTGAAAACATGTGATGCTTTTTCTAATTCGGGAAAACACCCCCCGTAATTCCCCTGTTGCCCAAAACAGGTGTTGGCAATAATTAATACACTTGCCCCCAGTAAACATGGGAAAAGTAGACAAAAAACCTCTGTCCTGTCCCCCTTTTGTGTCCCAAAAAAGAGCATGGAAAAAGAAAGAAGCCAAAAAGAACTGTCGAGGAACTTGAAAAAAAAAATTTTAAAAGGAATTTTGAAAATTTAAGGGGCAAAAAGTCCCTCCAAACCCCCTGAATTTCCCCTGTGTTTCCCCTTTTTGCAGTGGTATTCAAAGAATTTTTAAAACCCAGGCACGGGGGAACCCCCTGATGGGGAAAGGGAAAAAAAAAATTGATGGGGTTTTTTCAACGCAAGATTTTGGGAAAAGGGGGAAAAAAAACCGGGGCAACCCCCAAAAACAATTTAAAAAGCTGCCCTGGGGGCCAGGGGCCCCAACAAAAAAAACCCCCGTAAAAACCCGGGGCGCAATTGAAAAGGGACTGTATGGGGATACCCGGGGGAAGCCCCCACTTCTTACCCCAAGACTTTAAAAATCCAGGCTGGAATTTGCCAAAACTTACCTAAGAAAACCTAAAATGTTTTGGAAGAATGTTCTTTTGGCAGAGAACAAAAGTGATTTTTTGGGAAAAACCATAACTAGAGTGTACGGGAAAAAAAAAGAGGCATTCAAAGAAACGGTCCCCAGTCAAACATGGCGGAGGTTCCCTGTGTTTTGGGGTTGCTTTGTGCCTCTGGCACTGGACTGTTTGACCGGGTGCATGGCTTATGAAGCGGAAGACTACCAACAAATTTTGCACAAAATTAAAATGGACAAAGCAAAAAATGAAAAATATCACCATGAATCAGTAAAAATAACGGACTTTATCTTTCTTGGCATTTAAGTTGCAGAAAAGGGAAAAAGTAAGGGATAAAATCGCTGAAATTGCAGAAGAACAAAAAGGTCAAGGACCAGAAAAAAAACCCGATCCAAAATTTAAGAAAAATACAAAAATTCTTTTTAAAATAGCAGATTGTTTATAAAATGGACAGGAGATCAAACAGTGACAAAAATGTGGGGTTCGGCCAAAAGGACACTCCCAAATTTATTGAAACATAAGCGAACCCCGGTTGTTATTCAATATATTTTGGCATCTTTGAAAATTGCAACAATTCAATGATCATTATTTGGTAATCAAGGGATAAGGATGCAAGTTTTATATAAGGGGGTATACCCCACATAAAAAAATGAAGACTTATGGTAAATCTTTTTTAAAAAAAAATAAAAAACAGCAATGTCCATAATATTGTAAAATGTTGGTCTCGAAAATTTAGAAAATGCTTTTGCCCAATACTTTCAACAGATACCAAATAAGGTGAAACACTATTTTGGGTGGTATATCAACGAACGCAAGCCATTTGGCAAAATACTAGTCAAAACAGACCATGTATCTCTAATATGCCCTCCTTGCCGTTTAACCTCCGCATATAAGTGGATACCCAAAGGACTTTTGTCTTAAGGCGGAAAACTTGGCGGGCCACTCGGGGAGACCTGGGTATGTGCAAACATGCCCAAGCATGTTTCGGTGCCTTCTTGGGTCAGGGGGCGTGGGTTGGGGCGTTTGACATCCCCCATGTCTCCCTGATTGTGCAGCTACAAAATTTCTTAGAAGGTAATTGTCAGTTCATACTTACCATACCTGCCTTGAAAGACCAGTAAATCCGGGAATTCCACTTATATGTGGACTTTAACGGCAAAGGGCCTATATAGGATACATTAGTCTGTATTTTACAATTATCCCTTGGCTTGCAGTTCGTTGATTTTAACCTTTTAAAAAGTGTACACCTTTTTTTATTGTTGTATGTTTGGGCAATAGAATTTTCATATTCGAGACCAAAATTTTTCAATATTAAGACTTTTCAGGTTTATTTTTTTTAAGAGATTTTCCAATCTCTTCTCTTTTCTATGGGGACGTTACTCTTATTATATTTTAATTGCCCTCCTTAACCTTGAAACAAAATGACTTGGAATTGTTGCAATTTCTTATGAGCCATATATATCATAATAACAACCAGGGTTTTAGCTTTGTCAATCATTGGTAGATGCCTTGTTGGCAACGTACCCCACTATTTTGTCACTGTTTAAACATACTGTCCATTTTATAAACAATCTGACGTATTAAAAAGAATTTTTGGATTTTTCTAAATTTTGGATCTGTGGTCGTTTTTTGGTCCTAGGCCATTCTGGGTATTCCAAAAAAATTTTGCCATAATGGGAGGGCCCAGGTGAGAAAGCTTTGGGGCCCCTCAGAGGCATGGGTTTTTTCCGCATTACAATGACCCAAAACTCACTTCCAAAAGCCCCAAAAAAAGGTTTGGAGAAAAGCACTGGACTTTAAGGGGCCAAACAATGGTCCCCGACCTGAACCCCATTGAACACCTGAAAAGAGATATCAAATGGCAGTTTGGGAAGGCACCCTTCAAATATCAGGGACCTGGAGCGTTTGCCAATTAAGAAAAGGGCTACCAATTCCCACAGAGCCTTGTAAGAATCTTATGGTTACCGGAAGCGGTTGTTCGCAGTTATTTTGGCTAAAGGTTGTGAACCAAGTTATTAGGCCGAGGGTTGCCAATATTTTGTCCTGCCCTTTTGGGTTTTTTGGGGGGAAAATTTTTTCAAGGATTTGATTTTTGCCCATTCTCTTTTGTGTTTTTTCCTTGCAAGCAAATTAAATTAAATAAAAATAGCCATTTTTGTGATTGCAATCTTTTCAGGAAGAAACTGATTTTTTCTGACGAATTGCTGGGGGTGCCCTAAAACTTTTGGCCACCACTGTATGGGGCAAATTTTTCAATTGAAAAGGTGGGAAATGGAGCTCCTTTTTCCCCTTTTGAGCCCTGCCAAGTGCCCAAGCAGTGATTTCCCCACCCTTTTGGGATATCGGCAAACAAACAGGAGAAATTGAAAAACAAATTGTATGGCCATTTTCCCTGTTACCCTTGCAAAAGTAAAAAAAAGTCTAAAGGAAAATTTGTGGTGAAAGAAAAGTAAATGTTTATTTTTTCCTTCCCATACCAAAAAATTCCTGTGAAGACCTGAAGCTTAAAAACTTCTTGAATGTGGTTTTGAGTACCTTGAGGGGTTGCAGTTTTTTGAATGGTGTCAAAATTTGGCTATTTCTGTCAAGTACGCCCTTCAAATTTACTTCAAATGTGATGTGGTACCTGGAAAAATGCTTTTGCAAATTTTGTTGTAAAAATGAGAAATTACTGGTCAAATTTTAACCATTATAACTTCCAAACAAAAAAAAATAATACTTTCAAAAATTGTGCTGATGTAAAGTAGACATGTGGGAAATGTTATGTATTAACTATTTTGTGCGACATGACTATGATTTTAAGGGCATAAAAATTAAAAGTTTGAAAATTGCAAATTTTTCCACATTTTTTCCAAATTTCCACTTTTTTCACAAATAAAAACAAGTCATATTAAAGAAATATTACCATTATCATAAAGTACAGTATGTCACAAACGGCGGCAAACTAGACAAATTGATAACAAAAATATCAGCACCTCACCACTCACCCATCCATAAACCACAATTTGATCTTTTGTGTCTCTTCTTTTCCCATTCCCCGTTATGTACATCCTCTCAGACTCTTTACGTCAAGCCAGGACTTCTAGTAAAACTCAGCCTCTAAAGTTGCTGAGTGCTGTGCTGTAATTTTGGCAATATTGCAAACATCACAAGTGCATCGGGCATGCAGAATACAAATCCTAGATTGAAGAGGCCGAAGCGGTGAAAGGGAAAAAGAAGAGGTGCTGAGGACCAGACAGCTGGCTGCGGAGATTGCAAGATGGATAAACAGTGAGGTAAGCGTTTTCATCCTATGTTTATTATGCTCTGGAGAGACCTCATAACATAATAAGGTAGAAAATAACTTCTCAGCAAAACAAATTTTACTATAAAATCTGTGTGATTTGCTAAATTTGAATCTTAACTACACCAACTTGCAAAATCCCAAATTATGACCCCAAAAGCATATTTTAGAAACCAACACTTAGAAAAATCAGACTTTTTTAGAAAAGATGAAAAAAACATTTTTATTGAACAGATTAAAACACATATATAAACACATGTATAAATATAAGAAAAAGTGTTTCCTAGAAAATGTATAGTTGTACTATTTTCTACCTGTATGTTACATATTAAGGTTTATGCATATTACATATGAGTGTTTCATTCACTTTGGAGTGCAGCTGATTTGAAAAATTATTATTTGTGTATCCAGGTTTACCAACCTTTTCCTTCCTGTTCTTGGTTGTCTCCCTCCTGTTAATTCTATTCATTTTATAGGAAACACTTGTTTTTATATTAACCAGTAAAACACATATACAAGAAAAAGAAAATAATCGCGTTTCACAAACTTTGTGAGTTAATTGGTCACAGCTAGTGTTGAGCGATACGATACTGCAAATATCGGGTATCGGCCGATATTAGCTCTATCGGCCTTCCGATTCCGAATACCGATATTTTCGTCATATCGGATACCGGAATCTGATTTGTCACTGTCACTGTGAGTGTCCGTCGGTCGGGTCTGTCAGGAGTCAGCGGCACTTACCTGGCAGAAGATCTCCGGTGGTCACGTCCTGGACTGCTTGAAGGCCGCCATTATCTTCTCCCTGGCGGTCACATGCAGTTTTTCGCGATAACTGCTGTGACTGCAGGGTAATCCCGGCCGTAAACCAGTCCGATGACGTCACCGCCGGGGAAGCAGGTAATCAGCTGTGCTGCGCCGGGATGACAGGCTCTGCCTGTCATTCTGATGTAGCAGAGCTGGATCGTCGTGGGACACTCGTTACTATGGACTGCGTCCGACAGGTGGTATACTGCTGTTTTTTTTTTTTCATTTTTTTTACAGGAGATCGATGGCGTCGCAGGATGAGACTGTAATAAAAGTAATGAAAACTGTGTTGTGTTTTTTATTAAATTAAAAAACTTTTTTATGAACATTCACCCGTCCGGGTACATCAACAATTTAACTATTTACATACAGGGACCCTGTCCGGGTTATTTATAATTCTTTGGCAGGGGTGTTCCAGGTACCACCTGGTACTCTTCTGATGCTTGCCAAACATCCGAGACACCAAGGACCACCAGGACCTGATGACGTCGTGTGGCCTGTACAGTCAAGTCGTGACCCGCTATCTGTGTCTGTGTGGCCACCTCTTTCATCTCCCTCCGGGTCTGGAGCCCTATGTCCCGGACTGAACGAACCCCAGGGGGCCTAACAGGCGCCGGGTACGGGCCAGCTATCGTTATCATGTCCATAGCTGGGGCTGCTGAGGAGACCACTGAGGGAGGCTGGGGAGATTTATGGCGTGGGGTGGGCACTTGTGCAGAGGCCTGGATGTGGGAGGCTGAAGGCTCCGAGGGTCTCACAGGTTCCTGACACTCTGGGGAGTAGGGGTCGCACCTGGTAACATTTAGGGCGTACCATCCATTGTAACCCCAGTGTCGGGTGTAAGTCACCAAGTCTCCTGGCAACAGGTCCCTCCCCGGGTGTCCTTCTGGGAGGTGAGTCTCCACGTCCCGCCGGGTCACAAACACTTCTAAATAAAGTCCAGGCTCCTGGATGAAGCCCCAACCACCTTTCAATTTAAAGCTCCGTACTGCACCCTTACGCCGCGGCTCCCACAGGGTTCCTTTATCTTTTCTCATCCGGTCCTTATCTGCCCGGTCCTTCTCCAGGTTACGTTGCCGAAGCTTTTGGGATTCTCGCTGCTCCCTTTCTCGCTCTGCTTCCCGCTCCCGACGTCTACACTCTTCCTCCTGACGCCGGTTGTAATTCTCCTCCACCAGCATCTCCATGTCTCCACCATCAAACTGCAGCTTACAATGTCCGGTTTGCGGCAGCTCTCCTGGCGCCCCCAGTCCTGGCGGCGCTCACCTGCGGAGGAAGCAGCCGGCTCTGGAACAGATGACAGTCGGGGCTCCGGTACAGACAGGTAGACCTCTGGTGCCTGCGCGGCCTCCTCCATGAGGACGGGTGTCGCTTCTTCTGTCTCAGCGACGGGGGCAGACAGCGGGATCTGGGGTGCTGCCGGTGCAGAGTTTTTTGCAGGAACGGGTGCCTCCACTGCGACAACGTCAACCGGATCACATTGCAAGGGCTGGGATGCCCGCATGGACTCCTCTACTAGAACGGGTGCCTCACCTTCCGGTACAGACACTTCAGGTAAGAGGGATTGGCGCCGCTCCAAGTTTAGTTTTAGGGCACGCCAGCTGGCTTCCATCCTGGCGACCTCCTCCCGGTGCCAGGCCAGGCCTCTTAGGGTATCCTCTGCTTCTTGCAGCGTAGGAGGGTTTCCAGGCCGGGTGCCCAACGGTGGTTCCGTGGCGATCGGGTCGCTTCCATGGGGGGAGAGCTCTGACTGCTCCATCCCTTCACACTTCTGCTCGTGTCCATTAGCCATCTCTGCCAAGTCACATGTGTCATTAGCATCTGGAGAGGGCCCCTCTTTTGTAGGGAGGCGGGACCTTCGTGTTAGTTTCTGCACACTGAGGAGGATGAGGAGGCGGAACTGAAGAGCTGTGGGGCACGATCTTACATTGCAGTACCATTTAGAGTGGTCGGCCATCGTTTTCGCGCCACTGAGTGAGTGTACACCCACGAAGAGCACGCCCTTCTTCTTCACCAGTGCCTCGTCGTGACGCAGATATGGCAGAAAAATGGCAAATACATTCTCTGATGATTTTAGCAATTCTCAAGCACAAAACCAGTTCAATTCAGGCACACAGGACTCGCTTATAGCGAGCTACAGAATCCTGTTCGTGACGCCCAAGTTGAGTCACACAGAGCCAGAGGTTTTGGGAGTACTCGGCACCGAGCCCGTCGACTTCTATGGGGTATGTCACGGCTTTACCCGGCAATTGAATCAGAGTCTATTTTACTATGTAGAAGTGTATAAACTATAAATATATGTATATATATGTCACAATGACATGTATATATATATATATATATATATATATATATGTATTCTATGTGTGTATATTTTGTGTTACAACGAAAGAAAGGTTTTTTTTTGTTGCGATATTTTGTTCCCATAGACTTACATGGGACTTCCGGTATCGGAATCGGATATCGACGATATTTAGTGATATCGGCGATACCATTCCGATACGATATTTTTAGATATCAAGCAGTATCGCTCAACACTAGTCACAGCTAAAAGTAAGGATTTTAGGCAGCTTGAGATTGGATTTTTAAAAAGAATTATTTTCACCTTTACAAAAATGATTTCACAAGAAATTCAATAACTTTGTATAATCACTTGAGAAAAGCAACACCCAGTCTGACACTAATGTTAGGTTTTTTCAGCAAAACTATTCTGCTTTTGTGCTTTTGTATTCAATTATAATTATCATTTAAATGCAGAAGGCCAAATGTCAGCTAGAGATGAGCGGATTTGGCAAAATTCAAATTCACCTATCCTTGTCGAGATTACTGGGCAATTTAATTCACAGAGAAGTTTTACTGGGAAAATTTAAGGTCCCTTATTTTGCTTTGGTGTCTCTCCACAATCCTAGAGGTTCATAAACATAAGACATAAAAGTAAAAAAAGATTGTTAAACACAACTCAGCGTATACCTCTCTGACCCCGCTGACCTCATTTTAACAAGCCGGGTCCTTGTTGAATCTGTCATTGCCACGAGTCCTGAATCCCTAGGCTTCAACATTCTTGAGCGGGACTATGGGCTCTGATAAGGCTCAGAAGTGTTTTGTGCAAGCACACAAAATGTTACCTCGTGCGCTATGGTATTACGAGTGCTTGTGAAAGACCATCACAGGCTTCAACAGAGCCAGAAGTCCTGGCCTTCGAGAGAGAGAGAGAGAGAGAGAACAAAGCTTTTGGTGGTGGAGAAAAGAAGATATAATGAGGACCAGATGGATGACAGTTAGGAGGTAGGGAACAGAAGAGATGAATGTCAAGGTGAGTATAAGCTTTCTTTTATTTTTAAATCTTTTGGTGGCTCTTTATGAATCCGTACATTTTTAGAACACATTATTGTTTAGCGTATTTGTCCAATGTTTTAGTTCTTTCTCTTCCTAACCCTTATGCTGAGCTTTGAGTTTTGAAATATTCTCATTATCATAATATTACAAAAAAAAGCATTTGATTTCAATGTCTAGACTATTCTACCAACTATATTAGTCCCTCCAGAAAGGCTGCACCATACCATGTGATGTCATACTTGCAAAGAATTATGGAAAACCATCGTTTGTTGCACCTTGGGCTGTGTGTAAGAAGGTGGTGAACATTTTTTTTAGTAATTCACACAAATTGAGTGCAAGTTCTTTGCATTAGACTGAAATATGATTCCTCTCAAAGCAATTTTATCACCTACAGGAGAGATATGGCACGCTAGCTAAGCATGGGGACATACTTCGGGCAGCATGAATCGTGTGACTGGTTCCCTTTAAACTTACCATATATACTCATGTATAAGCCGACCCGTGTATAAGCCGACCCCTCTTATTTTGCCCCAAAAAACAGGGAAAACTTATTGACTCGCGTATAAGCCTAGGGTGGAAAATGAGGCAGTTACTGGTAAATTACAAAAATAAAAATAGATACCAATAAAAGTAAAATTAATTGAGACATCAGTAGGGTAAAGGTTTTTGAATATCCATATTGAATCAGAAGCCTCATAAAATGCTCCATACAAAATACTCCCCATATGCTGCTCCATAAAGGCTATGCCCCAGAAGATGATCCATAGAATGGGCCCCATATGGTGCTCCACAGATTATGCCCCCATATGCTGCACAGATTATGCCCCCATATGTTCCACTGATTATGCCCCATATGTTCCACAGATTATGCCCCCATATGTTCCACAGATTATGCCCTATATTTCCACAGATTATGCCCCATATATTCCACAGATTATGCCCCCATATGCTCCACAGATTATGCCCCATATGCTCCACAGATTATGCCCCCATGTTCCACAGATTATGCCCCCATGTTCCACAGATTACGCCCCCATGTTACACAGATTATGCCCCCATGTTCCACAGATTATGCCCCATATGTTCCACAGATTATGCCCCCATATGCTCCACAGATTATGCCTCATAGTATAGTTCCCTTATGCTGCCGCTGCTGCTGCTGTTGCAAAAAAAAAATGACTTACTCATCTCTCGTCACTGGGGCCAGGTGCCGGTGTCCTGAGCAGGCGGTGACACTGGCGCGCTATGGGGGACTGGTGCCAGTGTTACCGCTCGCTCAGGACCCCGGCACCTGCAATATTTACCGATCCCAGGTCCACCGCTGCGCTGCTCCCTCCTTCCGGGTCCTCGGCAGTGAATGATCAGGCAGAGGGCGCAGAGCGCACTAACGACGTCATCGCGCCCTCTGTCTGATCATAACAGCAAGAGGACGCGAGGACACAGAGGGGAGAAGCAGACAGCAGTGGCACGGGACAGGTAAATATCGGTATAATCACCCCTCAGCCGGCGCGGTCTCTGCAGCCTCTCCTCTTCTCCTGCTATCTCCGGCAGCTCTTGCTTCCTATAGCGTTCACGTGGTATGCTCATTAAAGTCATGAATACTGTATGTGCATATTCATGACTTTAATGAACGGTACCACGTGATCGCTGCAGGAAGGAGCAGGAGATCCTCAGAGAAGCAGGGGGGCTACAGAGATGCGCCGGCGGAGGGGTAAGTTTGATCTGACTCCCCTACTCCCCCTCCCCCGCCGACCCCGTATATGACCCGCGTATAAGCCGAGAGAGGGACTTTCAGCCCTAAAAAATGGGCTGAAAATCTCGGCTTATACACGAGTATATACGGTAAAAGTATTATGTGTATTGTCATTTTTATGCAGCTGTTAATGTACATGCCAATCACTATTAAAAGCAGTAGTTTAAAAAAATTAGAGCTTTGTAGGTCTAAATAAAAGTAAATTTGGCCCTTGAGCTGATTGTAATGAGCCTTTTGATAAGGCATTGATTTTTCTTAATGAGGTAAAAGGTTTATGTTTAGCACATTAAGATAAAGCAGTTAAATGCCAAAAAATTGCAAATAAAAATTGCAGAATATAATGAATGTTGACATTTTTAAACCCCTTAACAGTAGAAAAGTGTCATGGAACATAATATAATCTCACATTTTACATGATCTGTTTTATTTTTGTAACAATTAGCACATTGATATTACCCAGCAAATTAATAAATGCATAGGAAGAAATGTCTGGACTGTAAATACATAGTAAAATAATTATAATTGGAAGAGATAATGATTATTGACGGTAATCAGATTCCACTTTGGAAAGAAGAGATGAAATAAACGTTACTAAGGGACACCAACCATATAGATAGGTCATTATTCTCTGGTATTTAAGTTATTCTGTGTTCATATGTAGGTTATCCAAGCACTTACTTGGTGCTAGTAAACTATACACCTAGAATTGAACTCGCAACATACATATACAATACATATATATATATATATATATATATATATATATATATATATATATACAGCGCTGGCAAAAATTAAGAGACCACCACATCAAAAACCTGTCATGGGCAGCCCATTCTCCATACCTGAACCCCATTGAAAACCTCTGGAATGTGATCAAGAGGATGATGGAAAGTCACAAGCCATCCAGCAAAGAAGAACTGCTTAAATTTTTGCGTCAGGAGCAGGGTGAAAGACTGGTGGAAAGCATGCCAAGACGCATGAAAGCTCTTTTTGAAAATCATGGTTATTCCATAAAATATTGATTTCTGAACTGTTCCTGAGTTAAAACATTAGTATTGTTGTTTCTAAATGATTATGAGCTTGTTTTCTTTGCATTATTTGAGGTCTGAAAGCACTGTTTTTTTTAAATTTTGACCATTTTTCTTAGTCTGAAAAAAATACAAAATTTATTGCTTGGAAATTCGGTGACATGTTGTCAGAAGTTTTTAGACTAAAAGAACAATTTATATTTTACTCAAAAATATACATCTAAAAAGAAAAATCAGACAAATTGAACATTTTAAAGTGGTCTCTTAATTTCTGCCAGAGCTGTGTATATATATATATTAGGGTTCGAGTTCCCGCTGCTGCACAAGGGGAGTCTCGAACCAGTCCCACTGCGGTCTCTCCGTTCATCTCCAGCCGCAGTGGAGCCTGCTCAGCAGAGACGTCGGTCCCAGCATCTTGCCCATTCCAGTACTGTGCAGAGACTTGCTGCTGCCTCTCCTGGATCTGCTATTATAGCCAGTACTGGAGCAGACGTCTTTGGGACGAAGTCCTGCGTTTCCCCTACTGAGCATGCCCAGGGTGAGATCTCTCATTGAAGATCGGGGGTCACGTGCTCCTATTGGTCTGCCAGGAAGGTCCTGTGACTACTGGAGTTCTGGAACAAGTTTCATTGGTCCTTGTTTCTGGCAGGTCCTGTAGCTGTTATTATAAAAGGGTGGCAATGCTTAGCCGCCATGCGCTAGTATCAACCATTATATGCTTTGCGCCAGTGTGGTCATGCGTGTGTGTGGTTAGGGACCCGGCTGAAATAAGCCCCTAGAATACCGACTTAATCGGTGAGGAGTTTGGTATGCTAGCTGGTCAGGGTCGGTGTCCTAGATGCCCTAGATTACCGGCATAATCGGTGAGGAGTTTGATTGCCGTATTTAGGGTCTGGCGTTCAGACGCCATAGATTGCGGGTGACTCCCGCGAGGACATTAGCGCATGATCACGTTCTATGTTCGCTTAGCATTTAACTGTGTACCTGGATGCCTAACAGGACACAGAACTTTTTCTCAGCGGCTCTGTGACGTAACAGGGTTCGCTTTCAAAGCTAGACAGCGCCCTAGCGTGTTTACTTTGCGACTCAGTTGTGTTTAGTGAGTTCGCACACATCTCCATATAGCGCTGCGGCACCCCGTTCTAGCGGCTCTGTGGAATAACAGAGTTCGCACTTATTGCCACAGCGCGTTTATTTTGTCGACTCTGCGGGATAACAGAGTTCGCTTCTTGCGCCATTTTACCAGCAGCAGGCTCCGCCTGCATGGTGGACCCCGGGCTGCGAACGCACCACTCTATATCAAATATTTGGTGCGTTCCGCAGACCCTTACATAATACTAGCGCCAGGGTCTGGCTAGTAAAATGGCGGACGACCAGTGTCTGCAGCGGTATATCCAGCAGCTGGAGGGTAGGTTGGTGACTCTAGAGAGCACAACCTCAGCTGTGGATGTTACCGCAGTCGCGGTTCAGGCTGCTAGTGTGGCCGCCGCCAGTTTGTCCTCTGCCACCCCTGCTCCGACTATTTCCCACCTCCCACTTCCAGACAAGTTTACCGGTGACAGTAAACAATGTCGGGGTTTCGTCAGTCAGTGCTCCATACATCTAGAGCTTCTGGCTGCACGTTTTCCCATGGAGCGGGCGAAAGTGGGTTTTATCATTTCCCTTTTGTCGGGCAGGGCGTTGGAGTGGGCAACGCCGTTGTGGGAGCGCGATGATCGTGTGGTGCAGAGTGCTCCTCTCTTCTTGGACACTCTGAAACAAGTCTTTTTAGGACCTCGCGTCACCCACGATACGGCTCTTCAACTGTTGGCTATCACCCAGGGTTCATCCATGGTCAGCCAGTTTGCCGTCCAATTTCGGACTCTGGTCTCTGAGCTTGACTGGCCAGATAAAGTCCTTATACCCGTGTACTGGAGGGGACTGGCAGACCATGTGAAGGACGCCTTGCCCACCAGGGAGATTCCTGCCACACTGGAGGAGCTTATTACCATATCTACCCGCATCGACCTCCGTTTTAACGAGCGGAGGTTGGAGCGGGCCCAGTGTACGCAGAGGTTCCGGCTGGCACCCACCTTCGGCTGACCTCTTGAATCTTCCATTCAGACATCCGATTCCCCTGAGGCCATGGAGATTTCTCGAGTGAGACCTAAGTCTCGGGCCGCTCGAGTATCTGTGATTTGTAATACTTGCCAACAAATAGGGTATTTTGCTAATAAATGTCCACGGCGGTCGGGAAAACGACCGCGTCTAGTAACCATTGGAGGGGGTTCACTAGACACAGCAGTACAACGCCTCCAAGTTGTCCTTTAGGGGGACAATCAATTTTGACTCATCCACTTTAACAGTCACACTTTGTGTGGATTCTGGAGCCGAAGGAAATTTCAAGTCTTCTACCTTCGCTCTCCGCCACTCTATACCTCTGGTGATGCTCGCCAAACCCGTGAGTGTTCGAGTAGTGAATGGGTCGACACTGCCTTCACCAATCACACATCAGACCATCCCTTTCACTTTGTCAATGTCCCCTTCCCATCAGGAGATTATCTCACTTCTGGTCATTCCAGAGGGAATAGACGAGATTTTGTTAGGGATGCCCTGGCTCCATTTCCACTCCCCACACATTGAGTGGAACTCTGGGAGGATATTGGGTTGGGGTGAGTCATGTAAAGGCAGATGTATGAGGGAATGCATTCAGGTGGTCACTATTGAGATGCCCGCAGATCTTACTTCACTTCCTAAATACTATTGGTCATATGCAGACGTATTCTCCAAAAAGGCTGCAGAAGTCCTTCCACCTTACCGTCCTTATGACTGTCCTATTGACCTCTTGCCTGGAGCAGAACCTCCTCGGGGACGGGTCTATCCCCTTTCTCTCCCGGAGACGGAGGCTATGTCCCAATATATTCAGGAGAACCTGGCAAGAGGATTCATTAAAAAGTCAGTGTCACCTGCAGGAGCGGGGTTCTTCTTCGTGGAGAAGAAGAAGGGAGAATTACGTCCATGCATCGATTACAGGGGTCTTAATGCCATCACCGTTAAGAATAAATACCCGTTGCCACTGATTTCTGATCTATTTGATAGGCTACGGGGGGTAAGGGTATTTACGAAATTAGATCTGCAGGGTGCTTATAACCTGATTCGCATCCGTGAGGGGGACGAATGGAAGACGGCTTTTAATACCAGGGACGGGCACTATGAATATCTGGTGATGCCCTTCGGGCTCTGTAATGCCCCAGCCGTCTTCCAAGACTTTGTTAATGACATCTTCCGGGATATGCTCTCCACCTCAGTTGTAGTCTATCTGGATGATATTCTCATCTTTTCCCCAGATATTGACTCCCACCGGAGAGATGTCTGCAGAGTCTGCGACCTCTTACGGGCAAATTCCCTGTACGCAAAGTTGGAGAAATGTGTGTTTGAGCAGGAGTCCTTACCTTTCCTGGGCTATATCATCTCCGCCCGGGGATTGGCTATGGATCCTGCCAAACTACAGGCGGTGATGGACTGGCAAGAACCCCATTCTTTGAAGGCGGTGCAGTGCTTTATGGGGTTCATTAATTACTACCGCCAGTTTATCCCTCACTTCTCAACTTTGGTAGCTCCCGTGGTTGCCCTCACCCAAAAGGGAGCAAATCGCAAATTGTGGTCTGAATAGGTCTCCAAGGCCTTCACTTCTATTAAGTCCCATTTCGCTAGCGCTCACATCCTACATCGCCCCGATGTTGATAAGCCATTTATATTGGAGGTGGATGCCTCGTCCGTTAGTGCTGGAGCAGTCCTCTTCCAAAAGGATGCTCAAGGTCGGAAGCATCCATGCTTCCTTTTCTCCAAGACCTTCACAGCAGCGGAGAGGAATTATAACATCGGGGACAGGGAGTTGCTAGCAATGAAGTTGTCCTTCTCAGAGTGGAGACATCTGTTGGAGGGGGCTCGCTTTCCCTTCCAAGTCTTCACGGACCACAAAAATCTAGTGTATTTACAGACTGCCCAGCGGCTAAATTCCCGTCAGGCCAGATGGTTCTTGTTTTTCTCCCGATTTCACTTCACCCTCCATTTTCTGTCGGGAGAGAAGAATATTCGGGCTGACGCTCTCTCTCGCTCCCTTGTGTCTTCTGAGGAGGAGGAGAGGGAGCCACGGCTTATTGTCTCTTCTGAGAGCCTGAGAACTGTAGCTCCGGTCTCGCTAGAGTCTGTCCCTCCGGGCAAGACCTTTGTACCATCTAATTTTCAACCGGAGGTTCTCTCTTGGGCAAATTCGTCCAGGGTGGGTGGACATTTTGGGAAAAAAAGGACATCTGAGCTACTCGCGAGGACATACTGGTGGCCGCATATGGTCCGGGACTTTGGAGATTATATTCGGGCATGTGTCTCCTGTGCCAAAAATAAGTCCCCTCGTCAACTACCAGCTGGGTTGCTTTACCCATTGCCGGTGGCAGACAGGCCTTGGGAAATGGTCGGGATGGACTTTGTGGTAGGCTTGCCCAAATCTCGTGGGTGTACCATCATATGGGTTATCACCGATCACTTCTCTAAAATGGTGCACTTGGTGCCGCTACCCCAGTTACCTTCTGCACGGGCCTTGGCGACACTGTTTATCAAACATATCTTCCGCTTACACGGTATGCCGGACAAAATTGTCAGCGATCGGGGTCCCCAGTTTGCGTCTCGGTTCTGGAGAGAGCTTTGTCGCCTTCTCAGTGTTGAGTTAAATCTCTCCTCTGCTTATCATTCCGAGACTAATGGGTTGGTAGAGAGGGCCAACCAGACCTTGGTCACATATCTGCGACATTTTGTTTCAGCTAGGCAGGATGACTGGGCATCATTGTTACCGTGGGCGGAGTTTGCATTAAACTTCGTTGTGGCTGAATCACTGGGCAAACCCCATTTCTCCTTAATTAAGGTCAGCACCCGCGGGTTCCTGTACCTATGCCCGTGTCTTCCGCCGACTCCAGGGTGGCAGGCTGGGCTGTGGAGGCACGGGACATTTGGGACCGTACTCAGGATGCCATTCAGGCCTCCAAGGAGAGAATGAGGTCATCCGCCGACGCACATCGGCGCCCTGCTCCGACTTTTGCCCCTGGCGATTTAGTGTGGCTCTCCGCCCGTAACATCAGGCTACGTGTAGAGTCCACTAAGTTCGCACCTCGCTTCTTGGGTCCCTTCAAGGTCCTTGAACAGGTCAATCCTGTGGTCTACCGGTTAGCCCTTACGCCACGCCTGGGTATCACCGACACATTCCATGTCTCCCTCCTGAAACCCGTATACTTGTCCCGGTTTTCCGAGTCATCTGCCGGGACATTCGGTTCGTCTACGGACGATTATGAGGTGAATGCTATTCTGGGGTGCAAGGTGGTACGTGGCAAAAAGTTTTATTTGGTGGATTGGAGGGGTTATGGGCATGATGATAGGTCATGGGAGCCTGCTGAGCGTGTTCAGGCTCCGCAGCTCATCGCTGCCTTTGAGCGCAGCGAGGCCCAAAAAGGGGGGGCCTAGGAGGGGGGGTAATGTTAGGGTTCGAGTTCCCGCTGCTGCACAAGGGGAGTCTCGAACCAGTCCCACTGCGGACTCCCATTCATCTCCGGCCGCAGTGGAGCCTGCTCAGCAGAGACGTAGGTCCCAGCGTCTTGCCCATTCCAGTACTGTGCAGTGACTTGCTGCTGCCTCTCCTGGATCTGCTATTATAGCCAGTGCTGGAGCAGATGTCTTTGGGACAAAGTCCTGCGTTTCCCCTTCTGAGCATGCCCAGGGTGAGATCTCTCATTGAAGATCGGGGGTCACGTGCTCAGGTACTTCAGCAGCTCCTATTGGTCTGCCAGGAAGGTCCTGTGACTACTGGAGTTCTGGAACAAGTTTCATTGGTCCTTGTTTCTGGCAGGTCCTGTAGCTGTTATTATAAAAGGGTGGCAATGCTGAGCCGCCATTCGCTAGTATCAACCATTATATGCTTTGCGCCAGTGTGGTCATGCGTGTGTGTGGTTAGGGACCCGGCTGAAATAAGCCCCAAGAATACCGACTTAATCGGTGAGGAGTTTGGTATGCTAGATGGTCAGGGTCGGTGTCCTAGATGCCCTAGATTACCGGCATAACCGGTGAGGAGTTTGATTGCCGTATTTAGGGTCTGGCGTTCAGACGCCATAGATTGCTGGTGACTCCCGCGAGGACATTAGCGCATGATCACGTTCTATGTTCGCTTAGCATTTAACTGTGTACCTGGATGCCTAACAGGACACAGAACTTTTTCTCAGCGGCTCTGTGACGTAACAGGGTTCGCTTTCAACGCTAGACAGCGCCCTAGCGTGTTTACTTTGCGACTCAGTTGTGTTTAGTGAGTTCGCACACATCGCCATATAGTGCTGCGGCACTCCTAGCGGCTCTGTGGAATAACAGAGTTTGCACTTATTGCCACAGCGCGTTACAGCGTTTATTTTGGCGACTCTGCGGGATAACAGAGTTCGCTTCTTGCGCCATTTTACCAGCAGCAGGCTCCGCCTGCACGGTGGACCCCGGGCTGCGAATGCACCTCTCTACATCAAATATTTGATGCGTTCCGCAGACCCTTACATATATATATATACACTGTATATATATATACAGTATATACAGTGGAGAAAAAAGTATTTAGTCACCCACCAATTGTGCAATTTCTCCCACTTAAAAAGATGAGTGAGGCCTGTAATTGACTTCATAGGTAGACCACAGCTATGAGAGTCAAAATGAGAAAAAAATCCAGAAAAGCACCTTGTCTGATTTGGCAAGATTTATTTTGCAAATTATGGTGGAAAATAAGTATTTGGTCATTAACAAAAGTTAGTCTTAATATTCTGTTATATATCCTTTGTTGGCAGTTACAGAGGTGAAACTATAAGTTTTCATATGGTTGGCACACACTGTTGGTTGTATGTTGCCCCATTACTCCATGCAAATCTCCTCTGGAGCAGTGATGTTTTGGGCTTGTCACTGGGCAACACGGACTTTCAAATCCCTCCAAAGGTTTTCTATGGGGTTGAGATCTGGAGACTGGCTAGGCCACTCCAGGACCTTCATTTGCTTCTTATGAAGCCACTCCTTCATTGCCCTGGCAGTGTTTTGGGGTCATTATCATGAGGAAAGACCCATCCATGTTTTATCTTCAATGCCCTTGCTGATGGAAGGAGGTTTGCACTCAAAATCTCATGATACATGGCTCCAATCATTGTTTCATGTAAACAGATCAGTTGGCCTGGTCCCTTTGCAGAGAACCAGCTCAAAGTATGATGCTGCCACTCACATGCTTCACAGTAGGTATGGTGTTCTTTGGATGCAACTCAGCATTCTCTCTCCTCCAAACACAACAAGTTTTGTTTCTACAAAACAGTTAAACTTTATTTTAATCAGACCATATGACATTCTCCCAATACTCTTCTGGATAATCAAAATGCTCTCCAGCAAACTTCAGATTGGCCAAGACATGTACTGGCTAAGCAGGGGGACACATTTGGTACTGCAGGATCTGAGTCCCTGGCAGCATAGTGTGTTACTGATGGAAGCTTTTGTTACGGTGGTCTTAGCTCTTTGAAGGTCATTCACTAGGTCCTCCCGTGTGGTTCTGGGATTTGTGTTCACCGTTCTAGTGATCATTTTGACCCAATGGGGTGAGATCTTGTGTGGAGCCCCAGATCGACGGAGATTATCAGTGGTCTTGTATGTCTTCCATTTTTTTATTATTATTATTGCTCCCACAGTTGATTTCATCACACCAAGCTGCTTGCCTGTTGCACATTCAGTCTTCCCAGCCTGTTCAGCCTGTTGCAGGGCTACAATTTTGTTTCTAGTGTCCTTTGACAGCTCTTTGGTCTTCACCATAGTGGAGTTTCAAGTGTTACTGTTTGATGGTTGTGGACAGGTGTCTTTTATACTGATAACAAGTTCAAACAGGTGCCATTATTACAGGTAATGAGTGGAGGACAGAGGAGCCTCTTAAAGAAGAAGTTAAAGGTCTGCGAGAGCCAGAAATATTGCATCCTTTTAGGTGACCAAATACTTATTTTCCACAATAAATTTCAAAATAAATCTTGCCAAATTAGACAAAGTGATTTTCTATATTAGTTTTCTCATTTAGACTCTCACAGTTATGATCTAACTATGATGTCAATTACAGACTTCTCTCATCTTTTTAGGTGGGAGAACTTGCACAATTGGTGGCTGACTAAATATTTTTTCCCCCACTGTATATAGCAAAGAGTCCAATCGCCTATTGATGAGGGCATCCAGAAAATACATAACATGTATATGCAAAAAGAGAAAATGATGCGGCACTCACCCGTAAGCTGTAAAATTCTTTATTCAATCTTCATCAGAGGAAAAATTACAGGGGACAATAATCCACCTGTGTGCAATCAAGTCTCGGTATAAATGTACCTGCTCTGTGATAGTCTCAGGGTTATTGTTGAAGCTCATAGAGCATCATGAAGACCAAGGAACACAACAGGCAGGTCCGTGATACTGTTGTGGAGATGTTTAAAGCTGGATTTGGATACAAAATGATTTCCAAAACTTTAAACATCCCCAATGAGCACTGTGCAAGCGGTCATATTGAAATGGAAGGAGCATCATCGGCCATCAATCTAAACTTTCATCTCAAACAAGGAGAAGACTGATCAGAGATGCAGCCAAGAGGCCCATGATCACTCTGGATGAACTGCAGAGATCTACAGCTGAGGTGGGACAGTCTGTCCATAGGACAACAATCAGTCGTACACTACACAAATCTGGCCTTTATGGAAGAGTGGCACGAATAAAAGCCATTTCTCAAATATATCCATAAAAAGTGTTGTTTAAAGTTTGCAACAAGCCACCTAGGAGACACACCAAACATGTGGAAGAAGATGCTCTGGTCAGATGAAACCAAAATCGAACTTTTTGGCAACAATGCCAAACGGTATGTTTGGCGTAAAGGCAACAGCTCATCATCCTGAACACACCATCCCCACTGTCAAACATGGTGGAGGCAGCATCATGGTTTGGGCCTGCTTTTCTTCAGCAAGGACAGGGAACATGGTTCAAATTGATGGGAAGATGGATGGAGCCAAATACAGGACCATTCTTGAAGAAAACCTGTTGGAGTCTGCAAAAGACCTGAGACTGGGACGGAGATTTGTCTTCCAAGACAAAAATCCCAAACATAGCAAAATCAACAATGGAATGGTTAACAAAACGTATCCAGGTGTTAGAATGGCCAAGTCAAAGTCCAGACCTGAATCCAATCGAGAATCTGTGGAAAGAGCTGAAAACTGCTGTTCACAACCAATATCTATCCTACCTCACTGAGCTAGAGCTGTTTGCCAAGGAAGAATGGGCAATAATTTCAGTCTCTCGATGTACAAAACTGACATATAAGAGACATCACCCAAGCGACTTGCAGCTGTAATCGCAGCAAAAGGGGCGCAACATAGTATCAAGTTAAACGGGCCGAATAATTTTGCATGCCCCACTTTTCAGTTTTCGTATTTCCACAAAAATAAAAAAAAAACAATAAATTTCGTTCAACTTCACAATTGTGTCCCACTTGTTGATTCTTAAACAAAAATTAACCTTTGATATCTTCATGTTTGAAGCATGATATGTGGGAAAAGGTTGAAAAGCTCCAGGGAGCCGAAGACTTTCGCAAGGCACTATATATATATATATATATATTATATATATACAGTATATGTTAGGGTTCGAGTTCCCGCTGCTGCACAAGGGGAGTCTCGAACCAGTCCCGCTGCGGTCCCCCATCCATCTCCGTCTGCAGTGGAACCTGCTCAGCAGAGACGTTGGTCCTAGCGTCTTGCCCATTCCAATACTGTGCAGAGAATTGCTGCTGCCCCTTCTGGATCTTCTATTATAGCCAGTGCAGGAGCAGACAACTTTGGGACTAAGTCCTGTGTTTCCCCTTCTGAGCATGCCCAGGGTAAGAGCTCTCAGTGGAGTTCAGGGGTCACATGTTCAGGTACTGCAGCAGCTCCTATTGGTCCGCTAGGAAGGTCCTGAAACTACATGTGTTTTGGAACAGTTTCTCATTGGTCCTTTTTCTGGCACGTCCTGTAGCCGTTACTATAAAAGGGTGGCATGGCTGGGCCGCCACGCGCTAGTATCAATTGCATTATGTGCTTTGCGCCAGTGTGATCATATACACATGTGGTTAGGGCTCGGCTGAAATAAGCCTCTAGAATACCGGCTTCTCCAGTGAGGAGATTTGGGTGCACATTGTTAGGGCTTGGCTGAAATAAGCCCATAGAATACCAGCTTCTCCGGTGAGGAGATTGCTTGATTGCGTTGCTTTCTGCATGATCACGGACTGCTATCCGCAGAGCAGTTATCTGTGTATCCCTGTGAGTCTAACAGTACACAGTCTTTTTCTCAGCGGCTCTGTGACGCAACAGGTTTCGCTTTATAACGCTGGTTAAGCGCCCTAGCGTTTCACTTTACTGAAGTTAAGTGAATTCGTACTTATCGCCATTTAGCGCTGTGGCATTTCCGTTAGCGGCTCTGGGGATTAACAGAGTTCGCACTAACTGCCACAGCACGCTACGGCGTTTATTTTAGTGTCTCTGCGGGATAACAGAGTTCGCTACTTTCGCCATCTTACTAGCAGCGGGCTTCGCCTGCACGGTGGACCCCGGGCTGCGAACGCACCTCTCTACAATATCTATTAGGTGCGTTCCGCAGACCCTAACATAATACTAGCGCCAGGGTCTGGTTAGTAAAATGGCGGACGACCAGCGTCTACAGCAGTACATCCAGCAGCTGGAGGGTAGGTTGGGGGTCCTTGAGCGCACAACCTCAGCTGTGGATGTTACCGCAGTCGCTGTTCAGGCTGCTAGCGTAGCTGCAGCCAGTTTGTCCACCGCTACCTCTGCTCGAACATTATCCCACCTCCCACTTCCAGACAAGTTTACGGGTGACAGTAAACATTGTCAGGGATTCGTGAGTCAGTGCTCTATACAGCTTGAGCTTCTGGCAACACGTTTCCCCACGGAACGGGCACAAGTGGCTTTTATTGTGTCTCTACTGTTGGGCAGAGCATTGGAGTGGGCAATGCCTCTGTGGGAGCGCGACGATCGTGTGGTGCGGAGTGCTCCTCGGTTTTTGGAGGCTCTGAAAAAGGTCTTTTTAGGACCTCATGTCACGCACGATACGGCACTCCAAGTGCTGGCAATGTCACAGGGCTTGTCCATGGTCAGCCAGTTCTCAGTTCAATTTCGGACTTTGGCCTCTGAATTAGAGTGGCCAGATAAAGTTCTTATTCCAGTGTTCTGGAGGGGACTGGCAGACAATGTAAAGGACGCTTTGGCTACCAGGGAGATTCCTGCCACACTGGAGAAACTCATTTCTTTATCTACCCGCATCGACCTCCGTTTTCACGAGCGGAGGTTAGAGCGGACCCAGTGTAGGCAGAGGTTTCGGCTGGCACCCACCTTTGCCAAACCTCTTGAATTTCCCGTTCAGGCGTCCGACTCCCCAGAGACCGTGGAGACTAATCGAGTGGGATCTAAGTCTCAGACCACTCGAGTATCCGTTGTCTGTAGAGTGTGTCAGCAGCCAGGACATTATGCCAACCGATGTCCCAGCGAATGAGTAAACGGTCATGTTCCGTGACCATGGGTTCAGGGTCATTAGACGCGAGGGATTTTGCTCCGAAAGTGCTCCTTAAAGGGTTAATCTCTCTAGGTTCATCCACTCTTCCCGCCAAGCTTTGTGTGGACTCTGGGGCAGAAGGGAATTTTATGTCCTCCTCCTTTGCCTCTCGCCATTCCATACCGCTGATGACGCTCGCCGAGCCAATATCGGTGAGCGTATTGAATGGAGCAATCCTGCCCTCACAAATCACCCACCAGACTGTCTCACTACCTCTGTCTATGTCCCCTTCTCATCAGGAGAATATATCCATTTTTGTTCCTCCTGAGGGAATAGATGAGGTTTTGTTGGGAATACCCTGGCTTCGCCGCCACTCTCCCCATATTGAGTGGTCCTCTGGGAGAATACTGGGTTGGGGTGATCATTGCAGAGACAGATGTCTCAGAGATGGCGTTCAGGTTTCCACCACGGAGATACCTATAGTCCTTGCTTCTCTCCCCAAGGTTTATTGGTCATACGCGGACGTATTCTCCAAAAAGGCAGCAGAGACTCTTCCGCCTCATCGCCCTATGACTGTCCTATAGACCTCTTGCCTGGAACGGAGCCCCCTCGGGGAAGAGTGTATCCTCTCTCTCTTCCTGAGACGGAGGCCATGTCACAATACATCCAGGAAAATCTGGCAAGAGGGTTTATTAGGAAGTCAGTGTCACCAGCAGGGGCAGGATTTTTCTTCGTGCAGAAGAATGGAGAATTACGACCGTGTATAGACTATAGGGGTCTAAACGTCATCACCATTAAGAACAAATATCCTTAGCCCCTAATATCTGAGCTCTTTGATAGGCCCCGGGGAGCAAGGGTATTTACTAAGCTGGATCTTCGTGGTGCCTATAACCTGATCCGGATCTGTGAGGGGGACGAATGGAAGACGGCGTTCAATACCAGAGATGGACATTACGAATACCTTGTGATGCCGTTCGGGCTCTGTAATGCTCCAGCCGTCTTCCAAGATTTCATAACTGACATCTTCCGGGACTTGCTTGCCACCTCTGTGGTAGTCTATCTGGATGACATTCTCATCTTTTCTCCAGATATGGACACCCACCGGAGAGATATTTCCAGGGTTTTCGACCTCTTGCGGGCAAATTCCTTATATGCGAAGTTGGAGAAGTGTGTTTGAGCAGGAGTCTCTGCCATTCCTGGGCTATATCATCTCCACTCAGGGATTGGCTATGGATCCTGCCAAACTACAGGTTGTTATGGATTGGCAAGAACCCCACTCTCTTAAAGCGGTGCAGCGCTTTATGGGGTTCATTAATTATTATCGCCAATTCATTTCCCACTTCTCTACTTTGGTTGCTCCCTTGGAGCCCTCACCAAGAAGGGGGCCAATCCCAAATTGTGGTCAGAGGAGGTCTCCAAGGCCTTTACTTCAATCAAGTCCCATTTTGCTAGCGCTCCTATCCTACATCATCCCGAGGTTGATAAGACTTTTATATTGGAGGTAGATGCCTCATCCGTTGGTGCTGGAGCAATCCTTTTTCAAAAGGATGCTCAAGGTCGGAAACATCCTTGCTTCTTCTTCTCCAAGACCTTCACACCAGCAGAGAGGAATTATTCCATTGGGGATAGGGAGTTGCTAGCCATGAAGTTGGCCTCTTCCGAGTGGAGACATCTCCTGGAGGGGGCTCGCTTTCCCTTTCAAGTGTTCACTGACCACAAAAATTTGGTCTATTTACAGACCGCCCAGCGGCTAAATTCCCATTAGGCCAGATGGTCCCTGTTATTCTCCCGGTTCCATTTCACCCTCCATTTTCTCTCCGGGAAGAAGAACATTTGTGCCGATGCTCTGTCTCGCTCCGTGGTGTCCTCTGAGGAGGTGGAGGAGGAGCCTCAGCTGATTGTCCCCACAGAGAGCCTAAGAACAGTGGCCCCGATTTCGCTTGAGTCTGTGCCTCCAGGCAAGACTTTTGTGCCCATCAATTTGCGACCGGAGGTACTCTCTTGGGCTCACTCGTTCAGGGTGTGTGGACATTTTGGGGCAAAGAGGACATCTGAGTTGCTGGCGAGGACATATTGGTGGCCACATATGGTCCGTGACGTCAGGTAATACGTTCAGGCGTGCGTCTCCTGCGCCAAGAATAAGTCCCCTCGACAACGGCCAGCTGGGATGCTTTTCCCTTTACCGGTGACAGACAAGCACTGGGAGATGGTTGGGATGGATTTTGTGGTGGGCTTACCCAAGTCTCGGGGCTGCACCATCATCTGGGTGATAACCGACAACTTCTCCAAAATGGTGCACCTGGTGCCGCTACCACGGTTACCGTCTGCATGGGCCTTGGCAGCATTATTCATTAGGCATATTTTCCGCCTACACGGTATGCCAGACAAATTTGTCAGTGATAGAGGTCCCCAGTTTGCGTCTTGGTTCAGGAGAGAGCTGTGTCGTTTACTCAGCATTGAGTTGAATCTCTCCTCTGCATACCATCCTGAGACGAATGGGTTGGTATAGAGGGCCAACCAGACCTTGGTCACATACTTGCGACATTTTGTCTCTGCCATGCAGGATGACTGGGCATCCTTGCTATCGTGGGCTGAGTTTGCTCTAAATAATGCTGCGGCTGACTCCACTGGTCAGACCCCATTCCTCCTGAACTACGGTGAGCATCCGCGGGTACCAGTGCCCATGCCCGTGTCTTCCGCCGATTCCAGGGTGGCAGACTTGGCTGTGGAAGCACGGGACATTTGGGACCGCACCCAGGATGCCATTCAGGCTTCCAAAGAGAATATGAGGTCTTCGGCCGATGCCCATTAGAGCCCCGCTCCTACATTTGCTCCTGGTGACCTAGTGTGGCTCTCTGCCCGAAACATCAGGCTACGTGTAGAGTCCACCAAGTTGGCACCTCGCTTTTTGGGTTCCTTTAAAGTTCTTGAGCAGGTGAACCCGGTGGTTTACCGCCTAGCCCTTCCGCCTCGCCTTAGTATCACCGACACCTTTCATGTGTCCCTCCTGAAACCCGTGGCCATTTCCCGGTTTTCCGAGTCATCTGCCGGGACGTCTGGTTCATCTACCGATGATCATGAGGTGAACGCCATTGTTGGGTGCAAAGTGGTACGAGGAAAATAATTTTATTTGGTGGATTGGAGGGGTTATGGGCCTGAGGATAGGTCCTGGGAGCCTGCCGAGCATGTTCACGCTCCGCAGCTCATCGCTGCCTTTGAGAGCAGCGAGGCCCAAAGAAGGGGGGCCCTAGGAGGGGGGTAATGTTAGGGTTCGAGTTCCCGCTGCTGCACAAGGGGAGTCTCGAACCAGTCCCGCTGCGTTCCCCCATCCATCTCTGTCCGCAGTGGAACCTGCTCAGCAGAGACGTCGGTCCCATCGTCTTGCCCATTCTAATACTGTGCAGAGACTTGCTGCTGCCCCTTCTGGATCTTCTATCATAGCCAGTGCTGGAGCAGACGTCTTTGGGACGAAGTCCTGCGTTTCCCCTTCTGAGCATGCCCAGGGTAAGATCTCTCATTGGAGATCATGGGTCACATGTTCAGGTACTGCAGCAGCTCCTATTGGTCCGCCAGGAAGGTCCTGAAACTACATGTGTTTTGGAACAGTTTCTCATTGGTCCTTTTTCTGGCAGATCCTGTAGCTGTTACTATAAAAGGGAGGTATGGCTGGGCCGCCATGTGCTAGTATCAATTGCATTATGTGCTTTGTGCCAGTGTGATCATGTACGCATGTGGTTAGGGCTCGGCTGAAATAAGCCCCTAGAAAACCGGCTTCTCCGGTAAGGAGATTGCTTGATTGTGTTGTATTCTGCATGATCACGGACTGCTATCCGCACAACAGTTATCTGTGTATCCCTGTGAGTCTAACAGGACACAGTCTTTTTCTCAGCGGCTCTGTGACGCAACAGGGTTCACTTTATAACGCTGGTTCAGCGCCCTAGCGTTTTACTTTGCGGCTCACTGAAGTTAAGTGAGTTCTTACTTATCGCCATATAGCGCTGAGGCATTCCCGTTAGCGGCTCTGGGGATTAACAGAGTTCGCACTAACTGCCAAAGCGCTACGGCGTTTATTTTAGCGACTCTGCGGGATAACAGAGTTCGCTACTTTCGCCATCTTACTAGCAGCGGGCTTCGCCTGCACGGTGGACCCCTGGCTGCGAACGCACCTCTCTACAATATCTTTTAGGTGCGTTCCGCAGACCCTAACAGTATATATATATATAATATATATATATATATTGTAAGGTAGCGCTTGTCATCATCCTGGGGAATACTCGCTTCGCTGCGCCAATCAATTCACACTTGCAATGTCTTTTCATTATTTTCACAATGTAGCAGTTTATTCCTTCATAAACTCCATGTTTCCGGGTCCACTCCGTGGCCCGGCGACACACATATCAACAGTATTCGTGAGCCAAGTGGCACACCGGCCCACTTGCTCCAGGTACAGCCTCCCGCAGGTAACAATTGAACAATGTCCATCTAAATGTCCATATGACAACGAGTATTACCTTGTCCGGGGTTTGGCTGCTTCAGTCCATTTAATCCGCCACCACTGCGGCTTTGCGGCTTCCCAGCTAGGGTCTCTAGCCGTCGTTCCCTTTAAGGCTACTGGTATGCCTTCACTCTAACATCCAGCCTTCGCCTTCCAGGGCTCTTCACTACAGTCCATTTGCCTTCCAAGGCCACTAGCATCCACACAAGATCCAGTCTCTGGCCTTTCAGGCAGTCAGGCTTCACTCGGCCTCACTAGGCCTCACACAAACGGTGTCCCCCACACCAGGGGAACAGGAACAGGCCTCACGCCTATCACTGACACCTGTCTCCAATTAAGCAGGGTTTATATACCCTTAGGCCGGCGTCACACACAACGACAAAAAATCGGTCCGTTTTAGACGGTCGATTGTCGGATCAAAATGCAAACATCACACATCCTTCTGGCATCCGATTTTCCTTCAAAGATGCGATTTAGTCGCATGTGTGTGTACCTTGTAACATCCGATTTTCATCCGACTTGCGAGATTTTCTCGCAGGCTTGCAAAACTGACATATAATGGATCCAAAAGAATAGTATTTCAATCACAAAAAAAAGAATAGATATATACACATAGAACACACATATATATATATATATATATATATATATACATGTCATTGTGACATGTACATATACATATATTTATAGTTCCTAGACTTCTACATACTGTTATAGCCGCTAATTCAATTGCCGGCTTCTGTGAAATCACAGAAGCCGACATGAAATGATACATTGTTTCCACACAGTTAACCATGTCATTTCCTGTATTTTGATATTTGTTTAGAACTTACAATTACATGAGTGTATTTGTGCAAAATTTCAGACATGTAGGGGTTAATTAAAGGTGTAATTTCGTTGAAAAAAAAATGCATGGGCTCCCGCTGTATTTTCTCCACCAGACAGACAAAGCAAAGCGAGTGGGGGCAGATAATAACAGCCTAGGGAGGGTACATTTTTTGTGCCCCCCCTGGCTACTAACATCTGCCCCCAGACACCCCAGAAAGGGCAAATCTATAATTAGATTCGCCCTTTCTGGCACTTTGCCGTCTATTCCCATTGCCCTGTAGCGGTAGCGAATGGGTTAATATTCTCACCTTACTGTCACCTTAGTATTGAAAGGTGACCTTAAGGCAGGTTAATAATTGAGAGCTGTCAATTAGACAACTATCAATTATTAATCCTATTGAAGTAAATTAAAAAAACACAGACACATTAATAAAAATTAATTTTAATGAAATAAAAACACATTTTTTTGACCATATTTTATTTTACACTTAATCCGTTCGAAGCCATTGATCTCCTAAAATAAAGATAAAAAAATAAAAAAACATTATTCTTACCTATTCCGCTGATCTGTCACGTCCCACGCTGTAATCCTTCACAAAGGGTTAACTAGCTTTGAGCCAAGCAGTGCAAGTAATCCTGCATGCTCAGCTCAAAGCTCCTGAATGAATAAGTTCCTCTCCTGGCGACAGGAGAGGATGTGTTTCATGAATGAAGCTTAATTGATTGTGTCCACTTTCCCTTTAGGTCAGGTCACTAAAGTTAAATTGCCAATCAATCAATTAAGCTCCATTCATGAATCTATTCCTCTACTTTCGCTGGGAGAGGAACTTATTCATTCATGGGGTTAGAGCTAGTAGACAGAATTATCTCCCTGCTAACTGTAACCTCTTAACCCTTTCTGATGGATTACAGCGTGGGACCTGACTGTACATTGGATTGGTAAGTATAATTTTGCTTTTTTTATTTTATTTTTATTACAGGAAATGGTTTTAGCAGGAAAATAAAATATGGTAAAAAACTGTGCGATTATTTAATTAAACTTATTTTTTATTAAACTGTGTATGTTTGATTTTTCTTTCATACAATAGGATTAATAATTGATAGTTGTCTAATTGACAGCTCTCAATTATTAACCTGCCTTAAGGTCACCTTTCAATACTAAGGTGACAGTAAGGTGAGATTATTAACCCATTCGCCACCGCTACAGGGCAATGGGAATAGACGGGCAAAGTGCCAGAAAGGGCGAATCTAATTATAGATTTGCCCTTTCTGGGGTGTCTGGGGGCAGATGTTAGTAGCCAGGGGGGGCACAAAAAATGTACCCTCCCTAGGCTGTTATTATCTGCCCCCACTCGCTTTGCTTTGTCTGTCTGGTGGAGAAAATACAGCGGGAGCCCACACATTTTTTTTCAACGAAATTACACCTTTAATTAACCCCTACATGTCTGAAATTTTGCACAAATACACTCATGTAATTGTAAGTTCTAAACAAATATCAAAATACAGGAAATGACATGGTTAACTGTGTGGAAAACAATGTATCATTTCATGTCGGCTTCTGTGATTTCACAGAAGCCGGCAATTGAATTTGCGGCTATTACAGTATGTAGAAGTCTAGGAAATATAAATATATATATATATATATACATGTCACAATTACTATATATATATATATATATATATATATATATATATGTATTCTATGTGTGTATATCTATTCTTTCTATTCTTTATTAAAGCTGTCAGTGTAATTTTACAGTATAGCCGGGGATGAATTGCCGGCTTTTCTAAAGGACACCGATGCGATTTCATCGCAAGTCACACAGTGTGGTCCGTTTGTAATCCGATTTTTCATCGCTCCCATAGACTTGCATTGGCGATTGCCGACCGACAATCGGTGACAATCGCAGCATGCTGCGATTGTACACGGACGTTTAAAACGGACCACAAAAATCTGATACTGGGAGCTGCTCCATAGATCAACATAGATCCGACTGCAATGCGATTTTTCATCGCATTGCAGTCGTCCGATTCTGTCGCCAGTGTGACGCCGGCCTTACACACACACACACACACACACACACACACAGGACCTGCGCTGATGTCACAGTCATGTGTTCAGACTTGTGTGTGCAAAAGGACCTGTGTGATGTCACAGTCATGTGACTAGTCAGACGAGGGGAAAAGAACATGGACAGTCAAAACACACACACTGAGCCATTAAAGGAATGCCAGCCAAGGGCTGCATTACAATATATATATATATATATATATATATATATAATATATATATATAGTTGGTGAAAAAGTGATTTCTCCCCTCCTGATTTCCTGTTCTTTGGCTTTTATGTCACATCTAAATTTTTCAGAACACCAGACAAATTCATTATCACTAAGGGAAAAAGAACTGCAAACCTGAATCTTGTGTTTACTCTTGTTATCTTTGTCCAATAATTAAATTTGTCTAGTGATCCGAAACATTTAAGTGAGACAAACATGCAAAAGAATAGGAAATCAGTAAGAGCAAACATTTTTCACACAGCTGTATATATATATATATATGTATATATATGTATATACTGTATATGTACTGTATATATATATATACATGTATACACATACATATATACATATATACATATATATATATATATATATATATATATATATATATACAGTCAGGGCCAGAAATATTTGGACAGTGACACAATTTTCGCGAGTTGGGCTCTGCATGCCACCACATTGGATTTGAAATGAAACCTCTACAACAGAATTCAAGTGCAGATTGTAACGTTTAATTTGAAGGGTTGAACAAAAATATGTGTTAGAAAATGTAGGAATTGTACACATTTCTTTACAAACACTCCATATTTTAGGAGGTCAAAAGTAATTGGACAAATAAACATAACCCAAACAAAATATTTTTATTTTCAAAATTTTGTGGCGAATCCTTTGGAGGCAATCACTGCCTTAAGTCTGGAACCCATGGACATCACCAAACGCTGGGTTTCCTCCTTCTTAATGCTTTGCCAGGCCTTTACAGCCGCAGCCTTCAGGTCTTGCTTGTTTGTGGGTCTTTCCCTCTTAAGTCTGGATTTCAGCAAGTGAAATGCATGCTCAATTGGGTTAAGATCTGGTGATTGATTTGGCCATTGAAGAATGTTCCACTTTTTTGCACTCATGAACTCCTGTGTAGCTTTGGCTGTATGCTTGGGGTCATTATCCATCTGTACTATGAAGCGCCATCCAATCAAGTTTGCAGCATTTGGCTGAATCTGGGCTGAAAGTATATCCCGGTACACTTCAGAATTCATCCGGCTACTCTTGTCTGCTGTTATGTCATCAATAAACACAAGTGACCCAGTGCCATTGAAAGCCATGCATGGCCATGCCATCACGTTGCCTCCACCATGTTTTACAGAGGATGTGGTGTGCCTTGGATCATGTGCCGTTCCCTTTCTTCTCCAAACTTTTGGCTTCCCATCATTCTGGTACAGGTTGATCTTTGTCTCATCTGTCCATAGAATACTTTTCCAGAACTGAGCTGGCTTCTGGAGGTGTTTTTCAGCAAATTTAACTCTGGCCTGTCTATTTTTGGAATTGATGAATGGTTTGCATCTATATGTGAACCCTTTGTATTTACTTTCATGGAGTCTTCTCTTTACTGTTGACTTAGAGACAGATACACCTACTTCACTGAGAGTGTTCTGGACTTCAGTTGATGTTGTGAACGGGTTCTTCTTCACCAAAGAAAGTATGCGGCGATCATCCACCACTGTTGTCTTCCGTGGGCTCCCAGGTCTTTTTGGATTGATGAGTTCACCAGTGCTTTCTTTCTTTCTCAGGATGTACCAAATTGTAGATTTTGCCACTTCTAATGTTGTAGCAATTTCTTGGATGGGTTTTTTTCTGTTCTTGCAGCTTAAGGATGGCTTGTTTCACCTGCATGGAGAGCTCCTGTGACCGCATGTTTCCTTCACAGCAAAACCTTCCAAATGCAAACACCACACCTCAAATCAACTCCGGCCCTTTCATCTGCTTACTTGAGAATGACATAACAAAGGGATTGCCCACCTGTCCATGAAATAGCCTTGGAGTCATTTGTCCAATTACTTTTGGTCCCTTTAAAAACAGGGTGGCACATGTTAAGGAGCTGAAACTCCTAAACCCTTCATCCAATTTTAATGTGGATACCCTCAAATGAAAGCTGAAAGTCTGAACTTCAACTGCATCTGATTTGTTTTGTTTCAAATTCATTGTGGTAATGTCTAGAACCAAAATTAGATAAATGTTGTCTCTGTCCAAATATTTATGGACCTAACTGTATATATATACAGTACAGACCAAAAGTTTGGACACACCTCATTTAAAGATTTTTCTGTATTTTCATGACTATGAAAATTGTACATTCACACTGAAGGCTTCAAAACTATGAATTAACACATGTGGAATTATATATTTAAGAAAAAAAGTGTGAAACAATTAAAAATATGTCTTATATTCTAGGTTCTTCAAAGCAGCCACCTTTTGCTTTGATGACTGCTTTGCACACTCTTGGCATTCTCTTGATGAGCTTCAAGAGGTAGTCACTGGAAATGGTCTTCAAACAGTCTTGAAGAAGTTCCCAGAGATGCTTAGCACTTGGCCCTTTTGCTTTCACTCTGCGGTCCAGCTCACCCCAAACCATCTCAATTGGGTTCTGGTCTGGTGACTGTGGAGGCCAGGTCATCTGGCGCAGCACCCCATCACTCTCCTTCTTGGTCAGATAGCCCTTTCACAGCCTGGAGGTGTGTTTGGGGTTATTGTCCTGTTGAAAAATAAATGATGGTCCAACTAAATGCAATATGGAATATGCCACTTCAAGATGCTGTGGTAGCCATACTGGTTTAGTATGTCTTCAATTTTGAATAAATCCCCAACAGTGTCACCAACAAAGCACCCCCACACCATCCCACCTCCTCCTCCATGCTTCACTGTGGGAACCAGGCATGTAGAGTCCATCCGTTCACCTTTTCTGTGTCGCACAAAGACACGGTGGTTAGAACCAAAGATTTCAAATTTGGACCATCAGACCAAAGCACAGATTTCCACTGGTCTAATGTCCATTCCTTGTGTTCTTTAGCCCAAACAAGTCTCTTCTGCTTGTTGCCTGTCCTTAGCAGTGGTTTCGTAGCAGCTATTTTACCATGAAGGCCTGCTGCACAAAATCTCTCTTAACAGTTGTTGTAGAGATGTGTCTGCTGCTAGAACTCTGTGTGACATTGACCTGGTCTCTAATCTGAGCTGCTGGAAACTGCGATTTCTGAGGCTGGTGACTCGGATAAACTTATCCTCAGAAGCAGAGGTGACTCTTGGTCTTCCTTTCCTGGGGCGGTCCTCATGTGAGCCACTTTCAAAGTTTTCCCAATTTTTCAGGCTGACTGACCTTCATTTCTTAAAGTAATGATGGCAACTAGTTTTTCTTTACTTAGCTGCTTTTTTCTTGCCATAATACACATTCTAACAGTCTATTCAGTAGGACTATCAGCTGTGTATCCACCAAACTTCTTTTTTAAGGCAAGAAATCCATTTATTAAACCTGACAGGGCACACCTATAAAGTGAAAACCATTTCTTGTGACTACCTCTTGAAGGTCTTCAAAAGAATGCCAAGAGTGTGCAAAACAGTCATCAAAGCAAAAGGTGGCTACTTTGAAGAACCTAGAATATTAGACATAATTTCAGTTGTTACACACTTTTTTGTTAAGTATATAATTCCACATGTGTTAATTCATAGTTTTGATGCCTTCAGTGTGAATGTACAATTTTCATAGTCATGAAAATACAGAAAAATCTTTAAATGAGAAGGTGAGTCCAAACTTTTTGTCTGTACTGTGTATATATACAGTTAGGTCCATAAATATTTGGACAGAGACAACATTTATCTAATTTTGGTTCTAGACATTACCACAATGAATTTGAAACAAAACAAATCAGATGCAGTTGAAGTTCAGACTTTCAGCTTTCATTTGAGGGTATCCACATTAAAATTGGATGAAGGGTTTAGGAGTTTCAGCTCCTTAACATGTGCCACCCTGTTTTTAAAGGGACCAAAAGTAATTGGACAAATGACTCCAAGGCTATTTCATGGACAGGTGTGGGCAATCCCTTTGTTATGTCATTCTCAAGTAAGCAGATGAAAGGGCCGGAGTTGATTTGAGGTGTGGTGTTTGCATTTGGAAGGTTTTGCTGTGAAGGAAACATGCGGTCACAGGAGCTCTCCATGCAGGTGAAACAAGCCATCCTTAAGCTGCAAGAACAGAAAATATATATATATATATATATATATATATAATATATATAGATACAGTGGGTATGGAAAGTATTCAGACACGTTTAAATTGTTTACTCTTTGTTTTATTGCAGCCAAATGGTAAATTCCAAAAAGTTCATTTTTTTCTCATTAATGTACATTCTGCATTCTTGATAGAAAAAAATAGAAATGTGGAATTTTTTGTAAATTTATTAAAAAACAAAAGCAGAAATATCACATGCTCATAAATATTCAGACCCTGTGCTCAGATATTCATATTTAAGTCATATGCTGTCCATTTCCTTGTGATCCTCCTTGAGATGCTTCTACTCCTTCAATGGAGACAAGCTGTGTTTAATTAAACTGATAGAATTTGTTTTGGAAAGGCACACACCTGTCTATATAAGACCTCACAGCTCACAGTGCATGTCAGACCAAATGAGAATCATGAGGTCAATGGAACTGGCAAATGAGCTCAGAGACAGAATTGTGGCAAGGTTACAAAAGAATTTCTGCACTACTCAAGGTTTCTGAGAGCACAGAGTCCTCCATAATCTTCAAATGGAAGAAGTTTGGGACCACCAGAAATCTTCCTAGACCTGGCCGTCCTGCCAAACTAAGCAATCGTGGAAGAAGAGCCTTGGTACGAGAGGTAAAGAAGAACCCCAAGATCACTGTGGCTGAGCTCCAGAGATGCAGTAGGGAGATGGGAGAAAATTCCACAAAGTCAACTATCACTGCATCCTACCAACAATTGGGCCTTTATGGCAGAGTGGCCTGATGGAAGCCTCTCCTCAGTGCAAGACTTATGAAAGCTTGCATAGAGTTTGGTAAAAAGCACATGAAGGACTCTCAGACTATGAGAAATAAGATTCTCTAGTCTGATGAGATGAAGGTAGTCTTTTATGGTGATAATTCTAAGCAATATGTGTGGAGAAAACCAGGCACTGCTCATGACCTGCCCAATACAATCCCAACAGTGAAATATGGTGGTGGAAGCATCATGCTATGGGGGTATTTTTCAGCTGCAGGGACAGGATGACTGGTTGCTATTGTAGGAAACATGAATGTGGCCAAGTACAGAGATATACTGGATAGTGTTGAGCGATAGTGCTCGATATCTAAAAATATCGTATAGAAATTGTATCGCCGATAGCACTAAATATCGTCGATATCCGATTTTGATACCGGAAATCCCATGTAAGTCTATGGGAACAAAAAATCGCAACAAAAAAAAACCCTTTCTTTCGTTGTAAACACAAAATATACACACATAGAATACATATATATATATATATATATATATATATATATATACATGTCATTGTGACATATATATATACATATATTTATAGTTTATACACTTCTACATAGTAAAATAGACTCTGATTCAATTGCCGGGTAAAGCCGTGACATACCCCATAGAAGTCGACGGGCTCGGTGCCGAGTACCCCAAAAACCTTTGGCTCTGTGCGACTCAACTTGGGCGTCACGAACAGGATTCTGTAGCTCGCTATAAGCGAGTCCTGTGTGCCTGAATTGAACTGGTTTTGTGCTTGAGAATTGCTAAAATCATCAGAGAATGTATTTGCCATTTTTCCGCCATATCTGCGTCACGACGAGGCACTGGTGAAGAAGAAGGGCGTGCTCTTCATGGGTGTACACACTCACTCAGTGACGCGAAAACGATGGCTCTAAATGGTACTGCAATGTAAGATCGTGCCCCACAGCTCTTCAGTTCCGCCTCCTCATCCTCCTCAGTGTGCGGAAACTAACACGAAGGTCCCGCCTCCCTACAAAAGAGGGGCCCTCTCCAGATGCTAATGACACATGTGACTTGGCAGAGATGGCTAATGGACACGAGCAGAAGTGTGAAGGGATGGAGCAGTCAGAGCTCTCCCCCCACGGAAGCGACCCGATCGCCACGGAACCACCGTTGGGCACCCGGCCTGGAAACCCTCCTACGCTGCAAGAAGCGGAGGATACCCTAAGAGGCCTGGCCCGGCACCGGGAGGAGGTCGCCAGGATGGAAGCCAGCTGGCGTGCCCTAAAAATAAACTTGGAGCGGCGCCAATCCCTCTTACCTGAAGTGTCTGTACCGGAAGGTGAGGCACCCGTTTTAGTAGAGGAGCCCTTGCAATGTGATCCGGTTGACGTTGTCGCAGTGGAGGCACCGTTCGTGCAAAAAAAGCTGCACCGGCAGCACCCCAGATCCCGCTGTCTGCCCCCGTCGCTGAGACAGAAGAAGCGACACCCGTCCTCATGGAGGAGGCCACGCAGGCACCAGAGCACTACCTGCCTGTACCGGAGCCCCGACTGTCATCTGTTCCAGAGCCGGCTGCTTCCTCCGCAGGTGAGCGCCGCCAGGACTGGGGGCGCCAGGAGAGCTGCCGCAAACCGGACACTGTAAGCTGGCATTTGATGGTGGAGACATGGAGCAGCTGGTGGAGGAGAATTACAACCGGCGTCAGGAGGAAGAGTGGAGACGTTGGGAGCGGGAAGCAAGCGGCATTAGGGCGAAACAACGAGAATCCCAAAAACCTCTCCACGTCTAGGGAAAGGACTTGGCAGAAAGGTAAGACCGGATGCAGAAGGAAAGGGGTGAGCTTCCCGGAGCGAGTCAGGAAACGTTGGTGTCCCCGGCGCTGGCCGCAGCGCAAAACGCAGGTCCCTAGTTGCCGGCACGTGGAGGAGGTTTCCAAGAAACCGCTACGTGCCGTAATAAAATACGCGTGGCAAACCTGCGTAAAACGGACTTTTAGTGGGGTCTTTGTAGGACGTCGCAGTGTCACCGTTCGTGCAAGTGCGGCAGACGTGTGCCGTCGCGCAGAAGAACGAAGTTAAGCACAGGGCTATGTAGCCTCTGCCGGCTCTTTCCAGAGCGTGCTTCCGGAAGGTGCTGACCAGAGCTCCGAAAGACGTGCTGGCATTATAAGGGGCGGTGGAGAGATTACACGGAGCAGAATGTTCGCTCCGACAAAAGGCGCGATATTTCGCACCGTGGAAACCAATAAGCCTGAAAGGAAGCCCTGAGGGAGCCGCAGCGTAAGGGTGCAGTACGGAGCTTTAAATTGAAAGGTGGTTGGGGCTTCATCCAGGAGCCTGGACTTTATTTAGAAGTTTTTGTGAACCGGCGGGATGTGGAGGCTCACCTCCCAGAAGGACACCCGGGGAGGGACCTGTTGCCAGGAGACTTGGTGACTTACACCCGACACTGGGGTTACAATGGATGGTACGCCCTAAATGTTACCAGGTGCGACCCCTACTCCCCAGAGTGTCAGGAACCTGTGAGACCCTCGGAGCCTTCAGCCTCCCACATCCAGGACTCTGCAAAAGTGCCCACCCCACGCCGTAAATCTCCCCAGCCTCCCTCAGTGGTCTCCTCAGCAGCCCCAGCTATGGACATGATAAGTATAGCTGGCCCTTACCCGGCGCCTGTTAGGCCCCTGGGGTTCGTTCAGTCTGGGACATAGGGTTCCAGACCCGGAGGGAGATGAAAGAGGTGGCCACACAGACCCAGATAGCGGGTCACGACTTGACTGTACAGGTCACACGACGTCATCAGGTCCTGGTGGTCCTTGGTGCCTCGGATGTTTGGCAAGCATCAGAAGAGTACCAGGTGGTACCTGGAACACCCCTGCCAAAGAATTATAAATAACCCGGACAGGGTCCCTGTATGTAAATAGTTAAATTGTTTATGTACCCGGACGGGTGAATGTTCATAAAAAAGTTTTTTAATTTAATTAAAAAAAAACAAAACACAGTTTTCATTACTTTTATTACAGTCTCATCCTGCGACGCCATCGATCTCCTGTAAAAAAATGAAAAAAAAAAAAAGTATACCACCTGACCGACGCAGTCCATAGTAACGAGTGTCCCACGACGATCCAGCTCTGCTACATCAGAATGACAGGCAGAGCCTGTCATCCCGGCGCAGCACAGCTGATTACCTGCTTCCCCGGCGGTGACGTCATCGGACTGACTGCTTTACGGCCGGGATTACCCAGCAGTCACTGCAGTTATCGCGAAAAACTGCATGTGACCGCCAGGGAGAAGATAATGGCGGCCATCAAGCAGTCCAGGACATGACCGCCGGAGATCTTCTGCCAGGTAAGTGCCGCTGACTCCTGACAGACCCGACCGACGGACACTCACAGTGACAGTGACAAATCCGATTCCGGTATTCGATAAGACGAAAATATCGAAACGAATTATCGAAAGGCCGATAGAGCTAATATCGGCCGATAGCCGATATTTGCATTATCGTATCGCTCAACACTAATACTGGATGAAAACCTCTTCCATAGTGCTCTGGACCTCAGACTTGGCCGAAGGTTCACCTTCCAACAAGACAATGACCCTAAGCACACAGCTAAAATAACATAAAATAACAAAAGAATGACTTCGGAATTTTTGACTGGTCCAGCCAGAGCCCTGACCTAAATCCATTTGAGCATCTCTGGAAAGACCTGAAAATGGCTGTCCACTAACATTCACCATCCAACCTGATGAAACTGGAGAGGATCTGCAAGGAAGAATGGCAGAGGATCCCCAAATCCAGGTGTGAAAAACTTGCTGTATCATTCGCAAGACTCATGGCTGTACTAGCTCAAAAGGGTGCTTCTACTCAATACTGAGCAAAGGGTCTGAATACTTATAACCATGTGATATGTCAGTTTTCCTTTTTTTAATAAAGTTTTCCCTTTTTTAATAAATTTGCAAAAATTTCTACATTTCTGTTTTTTTCAGTCGAGATGACGTTCTGTGTACAATAATGAAAAAAAATGAAATTCGTGAATTTACCAAATGGCTACAATGAAACAAAAAATGAAAATTTTAAAGATGTCTGAATGCTTTCCGTCCCCACTGTATACAGTTGGGCTCAAAAGTTTACATACCCAGCAGAATTTTTATTTTCTTGGCCTTTTTTCAGAAAATATGAATGATAACACCAAAACTTTTTCTCCTCTCATGGTTAGTGGTTGGGTGAAGGCATTTATTGTCAAACTGCTTTGCTTTCTCTTTTTAACCCCTTAGTGACAGAGCCATTTTGCATCTTAATGACCGGGCCGATTTTTACAATTCTGACCACTGTCATTTTATGAGGTTATAACTCTGGAATGCTTTAACGAATCCAGCTGATTCTGAAATTTGTTTTTCGTGACATATTGTACTTCACGTTAGTGGTAAAAAATTTTTTATATGACTTGCTTTTATTTACGAAAAAAAGAAATATGGTGAAAATTTTGAAAATTTAGCAATTTTCAAATTTGAAATTTTTATGCCGTTAAATCAGAGAAATATGTCACACAAATTTCTTAATAAATAACATTTCCCACATGTATACTTTACATCAGCACAATTTTGGGAACAACATTTTCTTTTGTTACGAAGTTATAAGGGTTAAAAGTTGACCTGCAATTTCACATTTTTACAACACCATTTTTTTTTTAAGGACCACATCACATTTGAAGTCACTTTGTGGGGTCTATATGATAGAAAATACCCAAAAGTGACACCTTTCTAAAAACTTCACCCCTCAAGGTGCTCAAAACCACATTCAAGAAGTTTATTAACCCTCAGGTGCTTCACAGGAGCTGAAGCAATGTGGAAGGAAAAAAAATTGACATTTAACTTTTTTTGGAAAAGCTTTACTTCGGAACCAATTTTTTATTTTTCTGTTAAAAGAAAAAATGGACCACAAAATTTGTTGTGCAATTTCTCCTAAATATGCCAATACCCCATATGTGGGGGTAAACCACTTTTTGGGCGCACGGCAGAGGTCGCAAGGGAAGGAGCGCCGTTTGACTTTTTCAACACAGAATTGGCTGGATGCCATGTCGCATTTAGAGAGCCCCTGATGTGCCGAAACAGTGGAAACCCCCCCCCCAAAATGCCCCCAATTTTGGAAACAGCCCCCTTAAGGATTTTTTCTAGTTGTGTGGGAGCTTTTTTACCCCCAAGTGCTTCACACAATTTTTAAAACGTGGGCCCCTGAAATAAAAAATCATATTTTTTCCCAAAAATGATCTTTTCACCTAATTTTTATTTTCCCAATTAACAAGCCACAAAATTTTTTGAAAATTTTCCCCCGGCACCCCATACCCATATATGGGGTTAACCCTTTTTTTTGGGGACGGCAGAGGGAAAAGGGAAGGGGCGCCGTTTGCTTTTTAAACAGAGTTGGCTGGACGCCAGTGCTTTTGTAGAGCCCAATGTGTCTAAAAGTGGAAAACCCCCCACAAGTGACCCCTTTTTGGAAACTAGTTCCCCCAAAAAAACTATCTAGATGAGGTGAGCACTTTAAACCCCCAATGCTTTCGAAGTTTAAGGCCCTGGGAAAAAATAAAAAACATATTTTTTCCACAAACCTGATCGTTTAGCCCCATTTTTTATTTTCCAAGGTTAACGGAAAATTACCCCAAAAAGTTGTTGTCCAATTTGTCCGGGGAGCTGATACCCATATATGGGGGGGAACCACTTTTGGGCGCAGGCAGGGCTTGGGGGGAAAAGCAGCGCGGAATTGGCTGGAAATTGAGTTGGACACCCGTCGCTTTGGAGAGCCCCTGATGGCCCCAAAAAGGGAAACCCCCCAAGTAACATATTTTTTGGGAAAATTTACCCCTATGGAATTTTAGATCGTGGGAACACTTTGAACCCCAAAAATGTTTCACAAAAGTTTTAATGCCTGGGTGTAAAAAAAAAAAACAATTTTCCACAAAAATGATTTTTTGTCCTAAATTTTTTTTTTTCCAAAAAAATTTTGGCCCCCAAAAAAAAGTTGTCCAAAATTTTCCCCCGGTCGTGATACCCAAAAAAAGTGGGGGGGAACTGTTTTTGGGGGCACGACGGGTTTTTGGGAAAGAAAGCAAAAAAATTTTGGAAGCGACGATGATGGGGGATGGTCCGGGGTGTGCGGCGGAGTCGTCGCGTTACCCCCTGACTTGCCAGCTGATTTCGGTGCTGGGTGTTTTTTTTATGGGGAGTAATTTTTTTTTCTCGGTGCTGGGCCAGCCTCGCCCAGCTGGATTGATGTTTTTTTTTAATTTTTCTCCTTTTTACCCCCTGGTCTGTGGGGAATGCCCCGGGAAAGTTCATTCAGACCACAGAGCGGATTGTTTCGAGAACTTTGCTAAGAGGCCCCTTGTGGTTTTTTCCTCTCGCTTTTGTTTATTCCCCTTTTCCTTTTTTTTTCCCTGTAGTGGAAGTTTGTATGCAAACATGTTTTCTTTACCCCTGTCGGTTTTTTTGTCTTAGACTGTGTGTAAGTGTGACCTGCCCCTATTACAGTGGTCGGGAAAATAAGGGCAGGGGGGTTACGCTGGCGGCCTGGACCCTGTACCCCTTAAAGTCCCCCCGGTAGGGGGACTAGTAGGACCCCATTCAGGGTCGCATGCCCCCCACCCCCATCCTGGAAGAGTGACAGTAACGTATAGACCCACAATCATAGGTATTTGTCAGGTA
>JARQOD010000001.1:123130545-123240096 GCA_033576555.1 Oophaga sylvatica
CTTTTTTGAAGGGAGAAGGACACCCAAGTGCCCGGGACATGAAAAAAAATCAATATACAAAATTTAAAAAATAAATTAACTTTTTTTGAATTAAAATAAAAATAAAATAATGAGAAAAATAAAAAATTATTGAAAAAATTTATAAAAAATTGTATAAAAATAGACAAAAGGTATACACAACAAAACCCGGGAAAATAAAACCCAAAATAAAGAAGGGGCACCCCCCATAAAATTTTAAGTGTTTAAAGGTAAAACCCCTAAATTAATTTAATTAAATGATGCACATATAAAAAAGGGGGCCAAACAACACCCGGGAATGTATAAACAAAAGAAGCAATGTGATGAATATACATAAAGGAAAAGCGCAGTAAACCCCAGATCAAAAATAACTTAAAAAAAATGTGTGTGAAAATCTGCAATAAAAATTTGCAAAACAAACATAATATAAATTGGTGAAAAAACAAATGTGGACAATCCTAGTGAAAAACAAATGTATATGTATTATCCAAACGATTATAAATAAAATCACCATGTGCCACATAAGTGGTGAAGAAAACACCATAAAGGATGTAATATCCTACACCGTGCCCAATATGAAAAAACTAGAAATGCCGCTGAAATACACAGCAATTACCTGGGGGCAGATTCGCGGGTTAAAGCTTGAAAAAGAACGCGCCCCGACGCGCGTTTCGGAAACTGTTTTCCTTCGTCAGGGGGATACTCTATTGTCACTATTTATATTCACGCTGGTTATTAATCATTTTTTCTTTTGGATTACTATAATTTTGTATTTATTGTGGTGACAATTACATCAATTTCTTTTTTTTTTTTTTTTTTTTTTTGGATTGCAGTAAGTGTCCTTCCTATCCTTTTATTTCTAGGAAGTTTGGGCCCCAACGTTTGCTCATACTATTTTCTGTCTGTGTCTGTATTTCCTCTTGTCTAACCGCCATTACATGTTTGGGGGCTTCCTATGTTCTTTGGGGATCTGCTCCGGGCAGATAGTTTTCCTCTTTCTATCTTTAGGTGTAGTTAGCTTCTCAGGCTGTGACGAGGCGTCTAGGACCAACGTAGGTACTCTCCACGGCTGCCTTTAGTTGTGGTGGTTAGTCAGGGTACTGCAATCCAGTAGATTCCAACCTCTCTGGTGTATTGCCGTTTTTGCCTGCTCTCCTCAGCTACCAAAACATAACATACTACCTCCTCATCTCACCCCTACTCTTCTCAATCTATACACTTGGCCTAGGACAACTCAAATTCCCATGGATTCCATTACCACCTTTATGCTGATGACACTCAGATCTACCTCTCTCTCCCAGATGTCACCTCTCTGCTGTCCAGAATCCCGGAGTGTCTATCAGCCATATCCTCCTTCTTCTCCTCTCGCTTCCTCAAACTCAATGTGGACAAATATGTACTCATCGTCTTTCCTCCATCTCACATATCTTCCTTACCTGATCTACTATCACAATTAATGACATCACGCTTTCCCCGTACCGGAAGGCCGCTGCCTCGGGTAACCCTTGATTCTGCCCTGTCCTTCAAACCACTCATTCAAGTTTTTTCCACCTCCTGTCACCTCCAGCTCAAAAATATTTCCAGAATCCGTCCTTTCCTTAACCCTCATTCTACTAAAATGCTTATGCATGCCCTCATCATCTCCCGTCTCGACTACTGCAGCATCCTATTCTGTGGCCTCCCTGCTAACACTCTCACACCTCTCCAGTCTATCCTTAACTCTGCTGCCCAAATAATTCATCTCTCTCCTCGCTACTCCTCTACTTATCCCCTCTGCAAATATCTTCACTGGCTCCCATTGCCTCAGTGTATTCAATTCAAATTACTATTACTGACCTACAATGCCATCCATAACCTGTGTCCGTCATATATCTTTGAATTAATCTCCCGATATTTTCACTCACGTAATCTCTGGTCCTCCCAAGACTTCATTCTCTCCTCCTCACTTATTCGCTCCTCATCTAATCGCCTCCAAGACTTCTCCGAATATCCCCCATCCTCTGGAATTCTGTGCCCCAATGCGTCCGATTATCAACCACATTCGGATCCTTCAGACAGAACCTGAAAACCCACCTCTTCTAGAAAGCTTACAGCCTGTAATAACCACACTGCAAAATCACCACTACCGGAGCTGCCACCTCACCAACACCAGAGCTGCTGCAACCCCTCAATCTATTGTCTCCTTTCCTACAATCCTTTAGAACGTAAGCCCACAAAGGCAGGGTCCTCTCCACTCTGTATCAGTCTGTCATTGTTAGTTTACTTACTGTAAGTGATATCTGTAATTTGTATGTAACCCCTTATCATGTACAGCACCATGAAATCAATGCTGCTATATAAATAAATCATAATAATAATAATAATAATAAATAGATAGATAGATAGAACAATTGGTGCTAATCGACACTTGGGACCCGGTCCATTGGCCACATGGTCTACTACTGGACAAGAACCCTTAAAGACAGATGGAACCTAATTGTTTCCCAGGCTCCTCCTTTTGTTAGCCAGCATGGCCTAATTCCCTTGATGCTGCCTAAAACAAAGTGATGTCACACTAGACTTGCTAATCAAAAGAAGGACTACAGATGCAGTCAAGTATGATGTGGTTGTAATATATTTAAAAAAGAGTTAGTGCTAATCGATTCACAGGTCCCTGTCACATAAGCTATATCAGAAGTCTGTGGCCACAGGACAAGAGCACGGAAAATTGCCTCCTACCTGACAGCATACAGGACATCTCTTTTAATTAGTTGGCATGTTATAAAGCTTTTGTTGTTGTGTGGGGCTAAGTGATGTCATACTAAGCTGTCTCATCTAAAGAAGAGCCACAGATGTTATCAGGTAAGAGGTGGATGCTCTTAGCTTTAGAAATGAGTTGATCTTCCAAAATTCAAATTTTCCAAATAACATGGCTTTTACAGAGAAAGTTTATCTGCAGCAAAATTATTCTCTGCAAATTGAATGTCTCTTATTTTGTTCTTAGGTCGAGAGACATCTCATGGCATACCAAAGAAAAAGAAACTAACACTCCTCTCACCACTCATCACCTCTGCTCATTGTCATTGACACATTTTCTTACTGTTGCCACACACCTCATGTTTATGCATGGCACAGGATAATCCCAGACCTAGTTGTGGCTGGAAGTCTCAGCTTGAAGTGGGCATTATGGGGTCACAATGATGTCACAAAGTCACTTCGACCTTACAATATGTATACGCACAGATTTGCATCTTCTGTTCACTCACCTTAAGCAGAAACTTCTGGTCACATGCGCATTGTGAGGTCCTTGTGACATGCACTTTAGGCAGGGATGTTTGATTAATATTGATTAGGTTGGATGACAATTGATTTTCCAGGCCGAATTCAAGCAAATCTGACAAATTCGAATTTTGGCAGATTTTCTCATCTTTATCTTCTATTAAATGGGTTATCTGGGACTAATTTATATGTTTTTACTATGGGCCTAAGAACTAATAGGCCACAGCTTTCTGGCCTATTCTACCTAACTCCGATCTCTGCTGGCTCTGAACAATCACAGACCATTCTGCTGGTTCCGCTGAAATCATGTTGACAAGACAGCTTTTTCTTTTCTACTCTTTATTAAGAGGGCATGACTGCCAATGTCATGCTACATGAAAGCTGGCTGCCTTCCCATAGTAAAAAAAAATTAAAATTAGTGACAGAAAACCTCTTAAAGCTTTCTGTTATTATCCTCTATTAAACCTTTTCTTGTCTTATCAAAGGTAGAAATTGTAAGCCCTCAAAAAATCCATCTTTAAAATTTATGAAATGTATTATCAACCATATAATTAGTGTCCAATATGTAAGAGGACAAGAAAATAACATTAAGAGTAAACACATCCAATGGTAAATTACAAGACAAGCAAAAATAATAAAAACAGATTCCTACCCTAATAGTTTTGGTTTACTCAATCTTCGATTTGTCAGAATACTGTATTCCACAGTAGCATAATAGTACCCCAACTCTTCTTATACATAGTAGTTGTGTAAATTAAATCAGCATATACAACATCTAAAAATGAAATAAAAATGAAGTCAGGTGGTTAAGGTCTTCAGATGATATTTCATTCCAATATTTACAGAATAATATTTTTTGTCTTTGTAGGTATTATTCACAAACGTAGTACACTGCTCTAAACTGAAATGGTAACAGCAAGACAGAAATTTTCTGGATTTATGATGATCACATGATTAATAACCATGTTAATAATATGCACATGATGAAAAAGTTCAAATAACATTTTAATCTCAATTTATTAAGTACCAAGTTTAAGCCCCTTGTACTGTATAGAAATAAGCACAATTACAAGCCTTCACATGCAATCAATGAGGTTATTAATTTTTGTGTAAGAAAAGATTGGTTGGTCTGAATGCAGTTGTTCATGCTTGCTTTGCAATTTAAAGTCACTGACATCCCAGATGTTTTTAATGTTAATCATGCCTGGAGATAATGCACACCATGGTAGCATATTTATGCGTTATCACAGTAACACAAGCAACATGCAGCCTAATGATATGTTGAAAAATGTCTCCTGGGACACTTTGAAGAAATAACTGCACTACTGGTGTCTTAATCAAATTAATTTAACATTGAACTGATTGTGTACCTTGAATTGAGACTAGATGGGTGCAGCTGCCATACATTATGCCACCCCAAATCATAATCCCAGAAATAGGACCAATATAAAGGAAGACTCTATAGCATTACCCAAAAGGATTCAACAAATTCAACAAATTCAAGGAATGGTGTGTAGTGATCCATTCTGCACGGCAAATAAAATTAGATTTCAAATATCAAGCCTAAGCAGTCAATCAGTTTCTACGAAAACCATCAGAGATGTTTTCACAAATTGGCTAATAGACAGATGTCCAGCTACAGAAGTTCCAGTGACCAAAGTCTACCACTCTCAAAGGCTATCATGATTTAGTGCAGGATGGCAATGGAGGCTCTAATGAAACAATGAAAGCAGCTGGACTATATATCACACCATACCTTGAATGCAGTATTAGCCATAGATGCTATGGGACCAAATGGACAGCAACAAAAAGAAAATAAAGAGGCCTTGATGAGGGAAAATGAAAGTGTCCCAGGAACTGTTTTTCAACATGACAATACCAGCTCACATGTTGAGCTAATGTGAGGAGACTGCATTGATTAAACTTGCTACCATGGGTTGAAACATTTCGCAACTTGTCTCCCATCGAGCACATATTAGACATCATTGACAGACAATAAGAAAGGGAAGTGCCAGAAGGGAATCTTAATATTTGTATGTCCAAAGGCATTTAGCATAGAAGAACTTTCTTTAGAAAATGAGTAATTACCTCATTGATGCAATCCTAAGGCGTGTAGATGAGTTTATTTGTGTGAGTTACATTTTGGAGTGATACCAAATAAATAAAAATGTTTTGAAAATGTGTTTCTATTTTTGAATCATTTGCATATCCTTAAATTGTCTATTGATCCTGTGATTGCAATAATTAAATGCCATTATATTTTTGGTCATGCAATGTTAACCCGACAATGCGTATCGGGGGCCTTTTAGGCCCAGGTGCTTACTTTTTTGCTATTGTCTGCAAAATTACTTTGGTTAGAATAATTTAAATTAGGCATTTTGGTGTAAATGCTTATTTGAGGAACACCACATCTGTATGGAACGGACGCCTTTTATGCCCTTGCTATTTTTATCATGTACTCAGCAGTGTTTGTGTCTCAAGTTACTTTATTTGTAGTCATGGTTGCTGGTGGAGGGGTCGGGGGTGGATCATGCCATGTGAGGATGTCATATGATTTTGGGAGGGAGTGATAAGGCCATGACATCATCTCAGGTTCTTCTGAACACAGTAATGAGCTGTGTAGAGAGTACTGAGGACAGTATACACTGTGAGCTAGTTGCTGAAGGACCTGTGATGACATGATGTTGGGAGGAAGTCGGACTCATTTTCAGTCTCTTTATTTCTATAAGTAGCTTGCAAAGGGTAGAGCTTATGAACCACAAAAATCCAGAGAATTGTACACCACCTAAATGAAAGTATAAAAGGTAAGAGATGCTGAAGATGAGAGGAGGAAGGGGGCACTTTACCCTTACAGTGTGTCACACACAAGCAAATAGTGGACAACCCTGTGTTCATTGTCTGTAAAGAACATTATATGGAAAAGATAACATGTGAAAATTGTTTGGAAGACCAATAAAATTAAAAGATAAAGTTAGAAAAGAAATGTAGCTGCAGCTAGTTTACTCTAGATTTATATATCTTTGTGTATTTTTCATATCTTAGTTTAAAATTTGGAAAAAAAATGTTTTTGGGTGTTTTCTGCAAAAAATATAATTAAAATGTTGTGCATTATTCATATCTTACTTTGCAATTTTGAAATAAACTTGTAAAAGTTATTTATGTGAGTTACTCCATATGATTTGCACGGGGGCCCAAAAGGCCACCGTTACGTAAAAGTGTAGATTTGTGACGTCACGTAGGCTAGGGTTTAGGAATGTAAGTGCATGAATTTTTGTGGAAAGTCTATCTTTTCCTCATTTTAGGCAACTCTGTTAGTTACCAGGGCTTTGGAAGAACAATCATTCTTAAAGTCAACTGTATTGAAATCCCTGTACGGCAATAAGACTGACATTCTGCAGTAAGTACAGTAATTAGACTGTAGAGGACTGAGGAAGTGTTATTTTTTTTCAGATGAAGCACCCTTCAAACTTTTTGAAACATCTGCAAGAAAGATTGTCCAGCGAATAAGGTGAGAGTGGTACTTTGGATCGTGCTTCATGCCAAAAGCAAAGAATCCTGAGACTAAGCATCCTGTTCTGTTGCCTAAGAACATTGCAATTAATAAAGAATGATATTGAATGGAGATTAGTGAATCAATCAACAGATAATCGAGTTCAAGATGAGTTTCCTGAAATTCCCTGGTTCTTGTAAATTTGAAAATTTTGAGATTCAGTTTGTGTTTCGCAAACAAAATAAAATATGAAAACACTTGCTGGCACCATTCCCACACTGCTGAATCACCAGAAAGCAGGCTAACATCATTTTGCATTTCTCTGCAAGGCTCCTCATTATGCCCTGCAACTGAGATATTTATGGGTTATCATATCTTGTATAGTGATGGTCAGTACCTGGGCCATTAAGGATCAACAGTTCCCTGTGGAGCAGAGTTTGTACATTGGCATGAAAAAGATTTGGCACACCTGGTCAAAATTACTGTTGTGAACAGTAAAGCAAGTTGAAGATGAAATGATCTCTAAAAGACTGGTTATTAAAATTAGGGGGCACTTCATGTCATTTTTTAAAGTTATTTATTAACAAGTGCAGTTAACTACCCATACAAGTCACTGCTCTCCTCCACTCCACTGGTTCAAGATTATTTTTTATATTTTTTTACTCTATGTTATTTTACGTAATTTCCCTGCACAAATTTGCTTTCAGTACAATTGTCTTGCTCTTATCCCAATTTTGCTTCCTTTTGCAGCCTCCTAGCCCTTAATACTATCATTTTTTTACAGCACCAAGGTTTGGGTCCCCATTCACTTATATGGGTTTTGGAGTCAAGTTTGAGGCAAATTGTTGTACACGAGCTGAACTTTGGACTAATGTTTCGCCGAACCCGACACACCCAAACATCCATGGTCCGCTCATCCCTACTCATGAAAGATTGAGATTGAGTCTAATTTCTTGAAAATAAACATTTTGAGGATTGATTTTCAGTTTGGAAAAAAAAACATGCTACACAGCATTTCCCACACTGTTGACGCACCAGACAGCAGGCAAATATAATTTTGCATTGCTCTAATTTTGCATTGCAGCACAGGCCTCCCTAGAATGCACTGTAAGTTACAGATTATCATGCCTTGTACAGTGTTAGTAAAGGAGAGCCGTCTGCCAGACCCCCACATTACTAAGGCCAGGTTTGAGGCTAAGTGCACACGTCAGGAATTTTCGGGTTTTTTTCGCGTTTTTTCCGAGGCAAAAACGCTTAAAAAATGCAAGCATTAAGCATTCTATTCATTTAAATGGACTCCGCAATTTTTGTTCACATGCAGTGTTTTTTTCCATGAAAAAAACGCTTTGCGGAAAAAAAAGCAACATGTTCATTAATTTTGCGTAATTCCCGCCACCATAGGAATGCATTGAACCGCTTACTTTCCGCATGTGGCTATGCCCACCATGCGCAATGTAAGCGGTTCATGTGCAGATAGTACCCAAGGCCTGGAGGAGAGAAGACTCTCCTCCAGGCACTGGGTACCATATCCCTGGTAAAACAATAATTAAAATAAAAAATAATGATATTCTCACCTTCCGGCGGTCCCCGCAGCTTTCCCTCCTCTCAGCAACGCTCCCGGCCAATCCCGTTCCCAGTAATGCATTGCAAGAATCACCCCAGATGATGTAGCGGTGTCGCGTGATGCTACGTCATCGGGGTCATTGTCGCTATGCATTACTGGGAACGGGATTGGCTGGGAGCGTCTCTGAGAGGCGGGAAAGCTGCGGGGGCCGCCGGAAGGTGAGAATAGCACGATTTATTATTTTTTTTTATTATTTTTTCATTAGATCTTTTTACTATTGATGCTGCATAGGCGGCGTCAATAGTAAAAAGTTGGTCACACGTGTCAAACACTATGTGTGACTCGTGTGACCAACCTAGAACAAAAGAAGGCCAGCGCTCCATCCAGGTGTAAATAGTAGAAAAAGTTATTTTATTCAGCCATAAGACAACGTTTCGACCACAGTAGGTCTTTATCAAGTATATACAATACATGCAAAAAGGGAGGATTTAAATAGCATAGGGCTGTGAACCAGCACCAATCAAAATAAAATAATAATAATAATCTTTATATAGCGCCAACATATTCCGCAGCGCTTTACAGTTTAACAGTTTCAAAACACAAGTCATAGGTAACAACGTTAACAATGCAATAATTAAAGCAAAATAAGCCGACCCTGCTCGTGAGAGCTTACAATCTACAATGAGGTGGGGGAGATACAAAGTACAGGTGTGTATATACAATGGTGCATTTACAATGATGGTCCAGCCATCTTGAGGGAGTGAGGCATGGATGGAGATAGTGAATGGGCTACACATACACACTTAAACATAGAACGACTTTGGTTAGTGAATGTGATAGGCCACTCTGAACAAATGTGTTTTGAGGGAGCGCCTGAAACCATGCAAATTGTGGGTAGTCCTAATTTCTTGGGGGTAGAGCATTCCAGAGGATTGGCGCAGCGCGGGAGAAGTCTTGGAGTCGGGAGTGGGAGGTACGGATTAGTGCAGAGGTTAGTCGAAAGTCATTTGCAGAGCGCAGCAGTCGGTTAGGCCGATAGATAGAAATGAGGGAGGCGATGTAGTGGGGGTGCTGCACTGTGGAGAGCTTTGTGGGTGAGAACAAGTACTTTGAATTGGATCCTATAATGAATGGGCAGCCAGTGTAAGGACTGGCGAAGAGCGGATGCGTCCGAGTACCGATTAGCCAGATGGATGACCCTGGCTGCTGCATTAAGGATGGACTGGAGAGGGGATAGTCGAGTAATGGGGAGGCCAAGTAATAGAGCGTTGCAGTAGTCCAGGCGGGAGTGGATCAATGCTACAGTGAGGGTTTTTTGTTGTTTCCATGGTGAGAAAAGGGCGGATTCTAGAGATGTTCTTTAGGTGTAGACGGCAAGAGCGGGCAAGAGATTGTATATGGGAGGTGAAGGAGAGATTGGTGTCAAACATAACACCCAGACAGCGAGCCTGCTGCCGGGTGTTATTATGGTGCCCCCACAGAGAGGGAAATGTCATATTTAGGGAGGTTAGTAGACGGCGGGAGCAGAAGGAGTTCAGTCTTGGAGAGGTTAAGTTTCAGATAGAGAGCGGACATGATGTTGGAGACTGCGGACAGACAGTCGGTGGTGTTCTGTAGAACAGCGGGGGTAAGGTCGGGGGATGACGTGTATAGTTGTGTGTCATCGGCATAAAGATGGTACTGAAAGCCAAATCTGCTGATGGTCTGTCCAATTGGGGCCGTGTAGAGAGAGAAGAGAAGGGGGCCAAGGACTGAGCCCTGGGGTACACCGACAGTGAGAGGAAGAGGAGATGACGTGGAGCCAGAGAACAAAACACTGAAGGAGCGGTCAGAAAGATAGGAGGAGAACCAGGAGAGAACAGTGTCCTTAATACCTAGTGACTGGAGCCTAGACAGTAGGAGACAGTGGTCAACAGTGTCGAAAGCTGCAGAAAGGTCGAGTAGAATGAGCAGAGAGTGGTCGCCGTTACATTTTGCTGTAAGAAGGTCATTGGTCACTTTGATGAGTGCAGTTTCAGTCGAATGTAGGGGCGGATGCCGGACTGTGAAGGGTCTAGGAGGGAGTAAGTGGAGAGGTAACGGATGACGCGGGAGTACAGTCATGGACAAAAGTTTTGAGAATGACAAAAATATTAATTTTTACAAAGTCTACTGCTTCACTTTTTCTAATGGCAATTTGCATATACTCCAGAATGTTATAAAGAGTGATCAGCTTAACAGCAATTATTTGCAAAGTCAATATTTGGCTAGAAAATGAACTTTATCCCCCAAAACACATTTCAACATCATTGCAGCCCTGCCTTAAAAGGACCAGCTAACCTCTTTTCAGTGATTGCTCCATTAATTGCTTAATCCCATTTTATTTTATAACTGCATCTGTATATAACTATATTGTCTCAGTTTGTTACATCTTTTTATATTATATAAACACTGCCTGTTTTTTTCAAGGAATAAACCTATAAATTTATTAGTTTGTTTCTCCTGCTCTATAAACGAATTTGCACGTGCCTGAAGCACTACGCTACTGTTTTGGGGTTGCTACGGACCCTCTTGATAATCTCTTACTCAGGACATCCTAGCAGAAAGTAAGTTGCCTAAGGAACTTCACTGCAAGACTTATGCATGTCAGCTTCTGACCTCACAAAAAGGGCTGGTCCTCTGGCCACCTCCCCTGGCTGCAAGCTATGGTTTGAGCTCTGCAATATCATAAGGTTCATAACTCGTCCTGTGAACCTAGCAGAATAACGGCAGACCTATCAATGATCTCACTCCAAACTGACGGTTCCAATGATTAAGACTGCAGTGATTGCTCCCTGCAGTCTGTGAGCCCTCGCGGGCAGGGTCCTCTCTCCTTCTGTACTTGTGTGTCCCTTGTCCAGCACATGTTTATTGTACCTGTCTATATTTTTCCCCTTTTCATATGTAAAGCGCCATGGAATAAATGGCGCTATATAAATGTATAATAATAAAAATAATAATAATAATTAACACAGGTGTGGGTGTTGATGAGGACATGGCTGGAGATCAATCTGTCATGATTAAGTAAGAATGACACCACTGGACACTTTAAAAGGAGGCTTGTGCTTGGCATCATTGTTTCTCTTCTGTTAACCATGGCTATCTCTAAAGAAACACGTGCAGTCATCATTGCAATGCACAAAAATGGCCTAACAGGGAAGAGTATCGCAGCTAGAAAGATTGCACCTCAGTCAACAATCTATCGCATCATCAAGAACTTCAAGGAGAGAGGTTCCATTGTTGCCAAAAAGGCTTCAGGGCGCCCAAGAAAGACCAGCAAGCGCCAGGACCGTCTCTTAAAAGTGTTTCAGCTGCGGGATCGGGCTACCAGCAGTGCAGAGCTTGCTCAGGAATGGCAGCAGGCAGGTGTGAGTGCATCTGCAGCACTGTGAGGCGGAGACTCTTGGAGCAAGGCCTGGTCCAAGGAGGGCAGCAAAGAAGCCACTTCTCTCCAGAAAAAACATCATGGACAGACTGATATTCTGCAAAAGGTACAGGCAGTGGACTGCTGAGGACTGGGGTAAAGTTATTTTCTCTGATGAATCCCCTTTTCGATTGTTTGAGACATCAGGAAAACGCCTCATTTGGAGAAGACAAGGTGAGCGCTACCACCAGTCTTGTCTCATGCCAACTGTTAAGCATCCTGAAACCATTCATGTGTGGGGTTGCTTCTCAGCCAAGGGAATCGGCTCTCTCACAGTCTTGCCTAAAAACACAGCCATGAATAAAGAATGGTACCAGAATGTCCTCCAAGAGCAACTTCTCCCAACCCTCCAAGAGCAGTTTGGCGATCAACAATGCCTTTTCCAGCATGATGGAGCACCTTGCCATATAGAAAAGGTGATAACTAAATGGCTCAGGGAACAAAACTTAGAGATTTTGGGTCCATGGCCTGGAAACTCCCCAGATCTTAATCCCATTGAGAACTTGTGGTCAATCATCAAGAGACGGGTGGACAAACAAAAACCTAAAAATTCTGACAAAAAGAAAGCATTGATTGTGCAAGAATGGACTGCTATCAGTCAGGATTTGGTCCAGAAGTTGATTGAGAGCATGCCAGGGAGAATTGCAGAGGTCCTGAAGAAGAAGGGTCAACACTGCAAATATTGACTTGCTGCATTAACTCATTCTAACTGTCAATATAAGCTTTTGTTACTCATATGTTTGCAATTATATTTCTGTCTGTGATAAAAACATCTGTCAAACACACATAAAAACCAGAGGGCAGCAGATCATGTGAAAATATAATATTTGTGTCATTCTCAAAACTTTTGGCCATGACTGTAGACTAGGCGCTCCAAGAGTTTAGAGATGAAGGGGAGATTGGAGACCGATCTGTAGTTGCTTGTGCAGGAAGGGTCGAGAGCGGGTTTCTTTAGTAATGGAGTAATGATGTAGTGTTTGAAGGAGGATGGGAAAATGCCAGAGGAGAGTGAGAGATTAAAGATTGTAGTTAGGTGAGTTGTGACAACTGGAGAGAGAGACTGGAGGAGATGTGAGGGAATGGGGTCGGTAGTGCATGTAGTCGGACGAGAGGAAGAGAGGAGTCTGGAGACTTCTTCTTCTGTGATGGGATCAAATGTGGAAAGTGAGCCAGGGAAATGCAGGGAGGGATGGGAGTCACAGCACTTGGTGGTTGAGAGCAGATTTCCTGACGGATAGTATCTATTTTTTCTATAAAGTGGGAGGCCAGGTCGTCAGCACAAATGTCTGTGATAGGGGCTTGTGCTTTTGGCCTGAGGAGGGAGTGAAAAGTGTCAAAAAGTTTCTTGGGGTTGTTGGCTAGTGAGGAGATCAGGGTGGTGAAGTAGGTCTGTTTGGCGAGGTGAAGGGCAGCATTATAAGTTCTTAACATGAATTTAAAGTGGATGAAGTCTTCTGGTGTGCGGGTTTTTCTCCAGAGGCGTTCAGCACTCCTAGAGCATCGCTGAAGAAGTCGAGTTTGCAATGTGAGCCAGGGCTGTTTTACTGTGTGTTTGGAGGTTCTGAGGGTGAGCGGTTCTACTTGGTCAAGGGTGCTTCTAAGAATGTCATTGTAGTGATGAACAGCCAGATCAGGACAGGAAAAAGAGGAGATTGGGGACAGCGATGAGTGTAGGGAGTCTAAAAGTGTCTGAGGGTTAATGGCTTGTAGATTTCTGAATGTGTGGTAGGTAGGAGTGCGCTGGGGTGGTGGAGGATTTGTGAGCGTGAAGGAGAGAATGTTGTGGTCAGAGAGTGGAAGCGGTGAGTTATTTAGGTGGGAGATTGAACAGAGGCGGACAAAGACCAGGTCAAGGGTGTTGCCATCCTTGTGTGTCTCAGAGGTTGAAAGCTGTGAGAGGCCTAGAGAAGTGGTTAGTGATAGAAGCTGAGATGCAGATGTGGAAGTAGGGCTGTTAATGGGGATGTTGAAGTCTCCAAGGATAAGGGTTGGTAGTTCTGAGGACATGAAGTGCGGCAGCCAGGCTGAGAAGTGGTCGAGGAACTGGGTGGGTGAGCCTGGGGGCCGATATATGACCGCTACTCTGAGGGAGAGGGGATGCAAGAGCCTGATGGTGTGGACCTCAAAAGAAGGGAATGAGAGTGATGGAATTGGGGGGATGACCTGGAAAGTGCATTGTGGGGACAGGAGTATGCCAACTCCACCACCATGTCTGTTTGTGGGTCTCGGGGAATGGGAGAACTGTAAGCCACCATAGGAAATGGCAGCAGGGGAGACAGTGTCAGAATCCTGAATCCAGGTTTCAGTGAGGGCCAACAGATTAAGAGAGTTGTTCAGAAAGTAGTTGTGCAGGAAGGATAGCTTGTTGCATGCAGACCGTGGATTCCAGAGGGCACAATTGAAAGAAGGAGATGAGGGAGTGCAAGTAATATTAATAAGATTATTATGGTTTCGGTATGAGGTAGGGATTGAGGTTGGGGGATGGTGGACCAGGGTTGGGGGAGATGTCCCCTGAAATCAGTAGGAGTAGGAAGATAAAGAGCAGGTAGTTGTTGGAATTGTAAGTAGGTTTTTTCTGTGATGTGTTTGGGCAAGATGGGCTGAGGTTTTTCAGGAAGGTGAGGAGTGCATGGGAGCTGAACATGGGAGAGGGAAGGATGGAGGGGCTGATGTGTATGAGTCATGATGGAGGGGGATGGGGCGGTGAATGTGGGTGACAAGGGAACACAGGAGGAAATAGATAAAGTAATAATGAAAAATAAGGCAAAGTGTGGGGTACCTGATTCCAGCCCTGATTAACTGGCATGAATAACTGCCGTTTTCAAGATGCTTTTCTTCTGTGATGCTTAACTTCTGGGATGCATGCGCCCCCACAATGCATGCGCGCCTTAGACTACTCCTAAATATATAGTCCACACTACAGGGTCAGGAAAGTGGGATTGTGGGAGCTGCTTTGGGATAATTTGCCAGCTGGGGCCAGCACACCAGGGGGTGGTTAGATCATCAAAGGCACTAGACCTGGCAACATCTATATGTTATAGCACTTTCCACCTGATAGCATCTACAGAGGCCCCAGTCCCAGGAATACACAGCAGTAAGTATTAAGCACAGTGCAAAAAATGAATTATACTAAAGTTTTACCAGGCACATTAAATTATGTTGCAAGATGGTACAGCAGTGGTTGGCAGCAATCAGAAGTATGGAGTGCATACTATTGCTATATATTTCCACATGCAAGACAGAAGGGGCTTGTGTCATTCAGCGCTTGCTGACAATGAATGGAGTGCATACATGCAGAGACTATCAATTCAGAGGATGAATGATTTGGTTACCATTGCTATATATTTCCACATGCAAGACAGAAGGGGCTTGTGTCATTCAGCTGCTTGCTGACAATGAATGGAGTGCATACATGCAGAGACTATCAATTCAGAGGATGAATGATTTGGTTACCATTGCTATATATTTCCACATGCAAGACAGAAGGGGCTTGTGTCATTCAGCTGCTTGCTGACAATGAATGGAGTGCATACATGCAGAGACTATCAATTCAGAGGATGAATGATTTGGTTACCATTGCTATATATTTCCACATGCAAGACAGAAGGGGCTTGTGTCATTCAGCTGCTTGCTGACAATGAATGGAGTGCATACATGCAGAGACTATCAATTCAGAGGATGAATGATTTGGTTACCATTGCTATATATTTCCACATGCAAGACAGAAGGGGCTTGTGTCATTCAGCTGCTTGCTGACAATGAATGGAGTGCATACATGCAGAGAGGATCAATTCAGAGGATAAATGATTTGGTTACCTGTGTGAAGAGAGAAGATGAATATTAATACCTTCCCATGAATAACTGCCGTTTTCAAGATGCTTTTCTTCTGTGATGCTTAACTTCTGGGATGCATGCGCCCCCACAATGCAATAAAACACTTACGCCCACTTAAATATACATATACAAAGAAAACAATGAAAAATAGAGATCAGACCTACATAGATACTGTATCAATTAGTACTAAACATGTATACACATATCAATAATTAATATACAAACAGGCTCAAATAGTGTATCATTAAATCGATAAGTAGCTTTCTCATGTTGTCATGGAGATGTGGATTATTCAGATTTCTCCTTCATTTACATCCATCCGACAGATCCAATCAGGGTCGAAACAAAAAACGGCGCCAAGCTAGACGAAAACACCTATGGGAATTAGTATAACACATATCTCACCCATGGCTTCCAATCCTAGCGTCGCTGTCAGACAGGAGAAAACGCCAACTGGGTCATACAGGAAATGACATAATCTTAAAGAGTGCAGACACACACTGTGACCAGTGCAAACGCATTATCAAACCGGAAAAGACCTCTCACGTAGTGCTAGCGCTGATTAGATGACGTATCCACGTCACCGCCCATTGAGGCCGTCACCAGGGAAACCCTGGAGAGAGCCAGGAAGCGGCGCAGGTCAGGTGACGTATCCGCGTCACCGATCATCGAAGCCGTCACCAGGGAAACCCTGGAGAGAGCCAGGATGCAGCGCAGGTCAGGTGACGCATCGGCGTCATCACCATCACCAGGGAAACCCTGGAGAGAGCCAGGACGTGGTGCAGGCGCATTGTTCACAAAACAGGGAGATAACATAAATCACTGTCCTCGTACCTGCATATTAATGCTGCACACAACTTATATATATATATATTTTTGTATTGCATATGTCGAATTCAATCACCATCTTAAACGACATCCAAAACATCAAAAATTACAAAAATAAATAATAAAAATATATAAAAAATATATCCCTAAGAAATTAATTATTATACAGAAAAATAAAGAAAATAAAAGGACCATGTAGAATAAGGGGAGAGAGGGACACAAAAAATGTATACCAACATTTAAAGATGTATACCAACATTTAAAGATATATATACCACCGTCTCAATACCCCCCGTTCGCCATGTGTCCTAAAGAAACAGAAAAACAAAAGTATACAGTATCAAGAATACTATAACGCAACAACAAAGAGAAACTTTAAAAAAATATATACGAAAGTATACCAATGGTCAAATCAACAATTATGTAAATTAAATTCAACATTTAGCCCAGCAGGTTGCAAAGATCCCAATCTGTGTATCCATCTCAATTCTTTATTCTTGAGCATTTTAACCCTATCACCACCCCTTCTTAATGTCGGGACGCTGTCAATGACTCTAAATCTAAGTTGATTTACTAAATGTCTATGTTCCACAAAGTGTTTAGGAACTGGTAAGTCTATCAGCTTCGTTCTAATTGTACTTTTATGCTTACTAATGCGAGCACGTACCTCCATAGTTGTCTCCCCGACATAAATCAATCCACATGGGCATACAATCATATATACCACAAAACTGGATGTACAAGAGTACCTCTCCTTCAAAAAAATCTTTTTGCCAGACTGGGGATGACAGAAAAAAAACCCCTTGAGCATGTTGTTACAACATGCACAACTTAAACATGGATAATTACCATTGCGGGGGGTACTAAAAGTACGTTGAATAGACATTTTTGTTGAACCCACATCAGATTTAACTAACTTGTCACGTAAATTGCGGCCCTACGAAAAGACATAATGGGTAAAGATTCAAATTCAGTAACAGTCGGTAATCCTCTTTTCAAAAGGGGCCAATGCTTCCTCAGAATGTTACTAATACGATCACTGGCGGGATTAAATGTAGATACAAAGGGAACCCGTTTCTTTTGTGCTGCAACGTTAGACGTATGTCGAGAAGCTTCCCGTGTCGTATTAAGGGCTTTTCAATTCGGGATATATCTGATTTCTTGCAGCGCCGTGGTACCGCCATGGGGTGCAATGTGGCCCCCACCTATGCCAACATCTATATGGCGGTACTTGAGGATGAGTTTGTGTACAAATCCATCTTCTGGAGTCATGTCCGGGCCTGGTGGCGCTACATAGATGATATTTTTGTAATGTGGGAGGGTGGTCCTGATTTACTTTGTGACTTTCATTCAAAATTAAATCAGATATATCCCGAATTGAAATTTACTATGTCGCATTCGGTATCACAGGTACAATTCCTTGACACTTTAGTGTATAAGGATGGTAATGTTTTGAAGACGAATCTATATGTTAAAAGTACAGATAGAAACAGCCTTCTGTTATATAATAGCAATCACCCAAAAGAATGGTCAACTCCCTACCATGGAGTCAAATGTTGCGGGTTAGAAGGATAATATCCGATGAGGAGTATGTGGATCAACGTCTTGAGACTATGTGTAATAAATTTATATCCAGGGGATATCCTAGGAGTGAGGTGATGAATTATAAGAAAAAAGCCCTTAATACGACACGGGAAGCTTCTCGACATACGTCTAACGTTGCAGCACAAAAGAAACGGGTTCCCTTTGTATCTACATTTAATCCCGCCAGTGATCGTATTAGTAACATTCTGAGGAAGCATTGGCCCCTTTTGAAAAGAGGATTACCGACTGTTGCTGAATTTGAATCTTTACCCATTATGTCTTTTTGTAGGGGCCGCAATTTACGTGACAAGTTAGTTAAATCTGATGTGGGTTCATCAAAAATGTCTATTCAATGTACTTTTAGTACCCCCCGCAATGGTAATTATCCATGTTTAAGTTGTGCATGTTGTAACAACATGCTCAAGGGGGATTTTTTCTGTCATCCCCAGTCTGGCAAAAATATTTTTTTGAAGGAGAGGTACTCTTGTACATCCAGTTTTGTGGTATATAAGATTGTATGCCCATGTGGATTGATTTATGTCGGGGAGACAACTATGGAGGTACGTGCTCGCATTAGTAAGCATAAAAGTACAATTACTGTAGAACGAAGCTCATAGACTTACCGGTTCCTAAACACTTTGTGGAACATAGACATTTAGTAAATCAACTTAGATTTAGAGTCATTGACAGAGTCCCGACATTAAGAAGGGGTGGTGATAGGGTTAAAATGCTCAAGAATAAATAATTGAGATGGATACACAGATTGGGATCTTTGCAACCTGCTGGGCTAAATATTGAATTTAATTTACATAATTGTTGATTTGACCATTGGTATATTTTCGTATATATTTTTTTTTAAGTTTCTCTTTGTTGTTGCGTTATAGTATTATTGATATTGTATACTTTTGTTTTTCTGTTTCTTTAGGACTAGAGTTGAGCGATACTTTCCGATATCCTAAAGTATCGGAATCGGAATGGTATCGCCGATATCACTAAAATATCGGCGATACCCGATACCGATACCGGAAGTCCCATGTAAGTCTATGGGAACAAAATATCGCAACTAAAAAAAACCCATTCTTTCCTTGTAAACACTAAATATACACACATAGAATACATATATATATATACATGTCATTGTGACATATATTATACATATATGTATAGTTTATACACTTCTACATAGTAAAATATCCTCTCATTCAATTGCTGGGTAAAGCCGGCTTAAGTGAAAAGACAGAAGCACCCGACATGAAATGACACTTGGTGTACATAGGGTTAACCATGTCTTTTCATGTCGTTTGCTATCTGATTTGCACAAACAATTAAATCAGACTATGTGTGCAAAATTTCACACCTGTAGGGGTTAATTAAAGGTGTAAATTCGTTGTAAAAAAAACGGACTTTTTTGCTACGAATTTACACCTTTAATTAACCCTACAGGTGTGAAATTTTGCACACATAGTCTGATTTAATTGTTTGTGCAAATTAGGCTGGAGTCACACACAACCACAAAAAATCGGTCCGTTTTAGACGGTCGACAATCGGATCAAAATAAAAACATCACACATCCTTCTGGCATCCGATTTTCCTTCAAAGATGCGATTTAATCGCATGTGTGTGTACCTTGTAACATCCGATTTTCATCCGACTTGCGAGATTTTCTCGCAGGCTTGCAAAACTGACATATAATGGATCCAAAAGAATAGTATTTAAATGCCAAAAGAAAGAATAGATATATACACATAGAGCACTATATATATATATATATATATATATGTCATTGTGACATATATATATACATATATTTATAATTCTTACACTTCTACATACTGTTATAGCCGCTAATTCAATTGCTGGCTTCAGTGAAATCACAGAAGCCGACATGAAATGATACATTGTTTCCACACATTTAACCATGTAATTTCATGTATTTTTATATATGTTTGAAACATACAATTACATGAGTATATGTGTGCTAAATTTCAGACATGTAGGGGTTAATTAAAGGTGTAAATTCGTTGAAAAAAAATGCGTGGGCTCCCGCTGTATTTTCTCCACCAGACAGACAAAGCAAGCGAGTGGGGGCAGATAATAATAGCCTAGGGAGGGTACATTTTTTTTGTGCCCCCCCTGGCTACTAACATCTGCCCCCAGACACCCCAGAAAGGGCAAATCTATAATTAGATTCGCCCTTTCTGGCACTTTGCCCGTCTATTCCCATTGCCCTGTAGCGGTGGCGAATGGGTTAATAAGGGGTTAAAATGACCTTGCAATTGAAAGGTCACTTTAAGCCAGGTTAATAATTGATAGCTGTCAATTAGACAACTATCAATTATTAATCCTATTGTATGAAAGAAAAATCAAACACACAGTTTAATAAAAAATAAGTTTAATTAAATAATCACACAGTTTTTGACCATATTTTATTTTCCTGCTAAAACCATTTCCTGTAATAAAAATAAAATAAAAAAGCAAAATTATACTTACCAATCCGATGTACAGTCAGGTCCCACGGTGTAATCCATCAGAAAGGGTTAACAGGTTACAGGTCGCAGAGAGCTAATAATGCTGTCTCAGACCTGTATTCCCCTGAATGAATAATTTCCCTCTCCCAGCGAAAGTAGAGGAATAGATTCATGAATGGAGCTTAATTGATTTATTGGCAATTTAACTGTAGTGACCTGACCTAAAGGGAAAGTGGACACAATCAATTAAGCTTCATTCATGAAACACATCCTCTCCTGTCGCCAGGAGAGGAACTTATTCATTCATGAGCTTTGAGCTGAGCATGCAGGATTACTTGCACTGCTTGGCTCAAAGCTAGTTAACCCTTTGTGAAGGATTACAGCGTGGGACATGACAGATCGGCGGAATAGGTAAGAATAATGTTGTTTTATTTCTTTTTCTTTATTTTAGGAGATCAATGGCTTCGCACGGATTAAGTGTAAAATAAAATATGGTAAAAAAAATGTGTTTTTATTTCATTAAAATTATTTGTTCTTAAAGTGTGTGTGTTTTTTTATTTACTTCAATAGGATTAATAATTGATAGTTGTCTAATTGACAGCTATCAATTATTAACCTGCCTTAAGGTCACCTTTCAATAGCAAGGTGACAGTAAGGTGAGATTAACCCATTCGCCACCGCTACAGGGCAATGGGAATAGACGGGCAAAGTGCCAGAAAGGGCGAATCTAATTATAGATTTGCCCTTTCTGGGGTGTCTGGGGGCAGATGTTAGTAGCCAGGGGGGGCACAAAAAAAATGCACCCTCCCTGGGCTATTATTATCTGCCCCACTCGCTTTGCTTTGTCTGTCTGGTGGAGAAAATACAGCGGGAGCCCACGCATTTTTTTTTCAACGAATTTACACCTTTAATTAACCCCTACATGTCTGAAATTTTGCACAAATACACTCATGTAATTGTAAGTTTCAAACATATATAAAAATACATGAAATTACATGGTTAAATGTGTGGAAACAATGTATCATTTCATGTCGGCTTCTGTGATTTCACAAAACCCGGCAATTGAATTAGCGGCTATTACAGTATGTAGAAGTCTAGGAACTATAAATATATGTATATATATATGTCACAATGACATGTATATATATATATATATATATATATATATATATGTGTTCTATGTGTATATATCTATTCTTTCTAGTCTTTATTAAAGCTGTCAGTGTGATTTTACAGTATAGCCGGGGATGAATTGCCGGCTTTTCTAAAGGACACCGATGCGATTTCATCGCAAGTCACACAGTGTGGTCCGTTTGTAATCAGATTTTTCATCGCTCCCATAGACTTGCATTGGCGATAGTCGACCCACAATCGGTGACAATCGCAGCATGCTGCGATTGTACACGGACGTTTAAAACGGACCACAAAAAATCTGATACTGGGAGCTGCTCCATAGATTAACATAGGGCAGACTGCAATGCGATATTTCATCGCATTGCAGTCGTCCGATTTTGTCGCCAGTGTGACTCCGGCCTTAGATAGCAAAGGACATGAAAAGACATGGTTAACCCTATGTACACCAAGTGTCATTTCATGTCGGGTCACCCGACATGAAATGACACTTGGTGTACATAGGGTTAACCATGTCTTTTCATGTCCTTTGCTATCTAATTTGCACAAACAATAAAATCAGACTATGTGTGCAAAATTTCACACCTGTAGGGGTTAATTAAAGGTGTAAATTCGTTGTAAAAAAAACGGACTTTTTTGCTACGAATTTACACCTTTAATTAACCCCTACAGGTGTGAAATTTTGCACACATAGTCTGATTTAATGTTTGTGGAAATTAGGCTGGAGTCACACACAACCACAAAAAATCGGTCCGTTTTAGACGGTCGACAATCGGATCAAAATAAAAACATCACACATCCTTCTGGCATCGATTTTCCTTCAAAGATGCGATTTAATCGCATGTGTGTGTACCTTGTAACATCCGATTTTCATCCGACTTGCGAGATTTTCTCGCAGGCTTGCAAAACTGACATATAATGGATCCAAAAGAATAGTATTTAAATGCCAAAAGAAAGAATAGATATATACACATAGAGCACATATATATATATATATATATATGTCATTGTGACATTATATATACATATATTTATAATTCTTACACTTCTACATACTGTTATAGCGCTAATTCAATTGCCGGCTTCAGTGAAATCACAGAAGCCGACATGAAATGATACATTGTTTCCACACATTTAACATGTAATTTCATGTATTTTTATATATGTTTGAAACATACAATTACATGAGTATATGTGTGCTAAATTTCAGACATGTAGGGGTTAATTAAAGGTGTAAATTCGTTGAAAAAAAATGCGTGGGCTCCCGCTGTATTTTCTCCACCAGACAGACAAAGCAAGCGAGTGGGGGCAGATAATAATAGCCTAGGAGGGTACATTTTTTTTGTGCCCCCCTGGCTACTAACATCTGCCCCCAGACACCCCAGAAAGGGCAAATCTATAATTAGATTCGCCCTTTCTGGCACTTTGCCCGTCTATTCCCATTGCCCTGTAGCGGTGGCGAATGGGTTAATAAGGGGTTAAAATGACCTTGCAATTGAAAGGTCACTTTAAGCCAGGTTAATAATTGATAGCTGTCAATTAGACAACTATCAATTATTAATCCTATTGTATGAAAGAAAAATCAAACACACACAGTTTAATAAAAAATAAGTTTAATTAAATAATCACACAGTTTTTGACCATATTTTATTTTCCTGCTAAAACCATTTCCTGTAATAAAAATAAAATAAAAAAGCAAAATTATACTTACCAATCCGATGTACAGTCAGGTCCCACGGTGTAATCCATCAGAAAGGGTTAACAGGTTACAGGTCGCAGAGAGCTAATAATGCTGTCTCAGACCTGTATTCCCCTGAATGAATAACTTCCTCTCCCAGCGAAAGTAGAGGAATAGATTCATGAATGGAGCTTAATTGATTTATTGGCAATTTAACTGTAGTGACCTGACCTAAAGGGAAAGTGGACACAATCAATTAAGCTTCATTCATGAAACACATCCTCTCCTGTCGCCAGGAGAGGAACTTATTCATTCATGAGCTTTGAGCTGAGCATGCAGGATTACTTGCACTGCTTGGCTCAAAGCTAGTTAACCCTTTGTGAAGGATTACAGCGTGGGACATGACAGATCGGCGGAATAGGTAAGAATAATGTTGTTTTATTTCTTTTTCTTTATTTTAGGAGATCAATGGCTTCGCACGGATTAAGTGTAAAATAAAATATGGTAAAAAAAAATGTGTTTTTTATTTCATTAAAATTATTTATTCTTAAAGTGTGTGTGTTTTTTTATTTACTTCAATAGGATTAATAATTGATAGTTGTCTAATTGACAGCTATCAATTATTAACCTGCCTTAAGGTCACCTTTCAATAGCAAGGTGACAGTAAGGTGAGATTAACCCATTCGCCACCGCTACAGGGCAATGGGAATAGACGGGCAAAGTGCCAGAAAGGGCGAATCTAATTATAGATTTGCCCTTTCTGGGGTGTCTGGGGGCAGATGTTAGTAGCCAGGGGGGGCACAAAAAAAATGCACCCTCCCTGGGCTATTATTATCTGCCCCCACTCGCTTTGCTTTGTCTGTCTGGTGGAGAAAATACAGCGGGAGCCCACGCATTTTTTTTTCAACGAATTTACACCTTTAATTAACCCCTACATGTCTGAAATTTTGCACAAATACACTCATGTAATTGTAAGTTTCAAACATATATAAAAATACATGAAATTACATGGTTAAATGTGTGGAAACAATGTATCATTTCATGTCGGCTTCTGTGATTTCACAAAACCCGGCAATTGAATTAGCGGCTATTACAGTATGTAGAAGTCTAGGAACTATAAATATATGTATATATATATGTCACAATGACATGTATATATATATATATATATATATATATATATATATATATATGTGTTCTATGTGTATATATCTATTCTTTCTAGTCTTTATTAAAGCTGTCAGTGTGATTTTACAGTATAGCCGGGGATGAATTGCCGGCTTTTCTAAAGGACACCGATGCGATTTCATCGCAAGTCACACAGTGTGGTCCGTTTGTAATCAGATTTTTCATCGCTCCCATAGACTTGCATTGGCGATAGTCGACCCACAATCGGTGACAATCGCAGCATGCTGCGATTGTACACGGACGTTTAAAACGGACCACAAAAAATCTGATACTGGGAGCTGCTCCATAGATTAACATAGGGCAGACTGCAATGCGATATTTCATCGCATTGCAGTCGTCCGATTTTGTCGCCAGTGTGACTCCGGCCTTAGATAGCAAAGGACATGAAAAGACATGGTTAACCCTATGTACACCAAGTGTCATTTCATGTCGGGTCACCCGACATGAAATGACACTTGGTGTACATAGGGTTAACCATGTCTTTTCATGTCCTTTGCTATCTAATTTGCACAAACAATAAAATCAGACTATGTGTGCAAAATTTCACACCTGTAGGGGTTAATTAAAGGTGTAAATTCGTTGTAAAAAAAACGGACTTTTTTGCTACGAATTTACACCTTTAATTAACCCCTACAGGTGTGAAATTTTGCACACATAGTCTGATTTAATTGTTTGTGCAAATTAGGCTGGAGTCACACACAACCACAAAAAATCGGTCCGTTTTAGACGGTCGACAATCGGATCAAAATAAAAACATCACACATCCTTCTGGCATCCGATTTTCCTTCAAAGATGCGATTTAATCGCATGTGTGTGTACCTTGTAACATCCGATTTTCATCCGACTTGCGAGATTTTCTCGCAGGCTTGCAAAACTGACATATAATGGATCCAAAAGAATAGTATTTAAATGCCAAAAGAAAGAATAGATATATACACATAGAGCACATATATATATATATATATATATGTCATTGTGACATATATATACATATATTTATAATTCTTACACTTCTACATACTGTTATAGCCGCTAATTCAATTGCCGGCTTCAGTGAAATCACAGAAGCCGACATGAAATGATACATTGTTTCCACACATTTAACCATGTAATTTCATGTATTTTTATATATGTTTGAAACATACAATTACATGAGTATATGTGTGCTAAATTTCAGACATGTAGGGGTTAATTAAAGGTGTAAATTCGTTGAAAAAAAATGCGTGGGCTCCCGCTGTATTTTCTCCACCAGACAGACAAAGCAAGCGAGTGGGGGCAGATAATAATAGCCTAGGGAGGGTACATTTTTTTTGTGCCCCCCTGGCTACTAACATCTGCCCCCAGACACCCCAGAAAGGGCAAATCTATAATTAGATTCGCCCTTTCTGGCACTTTGCCCGTCTATTCCCATTGCCCTGTAGCGGTGGCGAATGGGTTAATAAGGGGTTAAAATGACCTTGCAATTGAAAGGTCACTTTAAGCCAGGTTAATAATTGATAGCTGTCAATTAGACAACTATCAATTATTAATCCTATTGTATGAAAGAAAAATCAAACACACACAGTTTAATAAAAAATAAGTTTAATTAATAATCACACAGTTTTTGACCATATTTTATTTTCCTGCTAAAACCATTTCCTGTAATAAAAATAAAATAAAAAAGCAAAATTATACTTACCAATCCGATGTACAGTCAGGTCCCACGGTGTAATCCATCAGAAAGGGTTAACAGGTTACAGGTCGCAGAGAGCTAATAATGCTGTCTCAGACCTGTATTCCCCTGAATGAATAACTTCCTCTCCCAGCGAAAGTAGAGGAATAGATTCATGAATGGAGCTTAATTGATTTATTGGCAATTTAACTGTAGTGACCTGACCTAAAGGGAAAGTGGACACAATCAATTAAGCTTCATTCATGAAACACATCCTCTCCTGTCGCCAGGAGAGGAACTTATTCATTCATGAGCTTTGAGCTGAGCATGCAGGATTACTTGCACTGCTTGGCTCAAAGCTAGTTAACCCTTTGTGAAGGATTACAGCGTGGGACATGACAGATCGGCGGAATAGGTAAGAATAATGTTGTTTTATTTCTTTTTCTTTATTTTAGGAGATCAATGGCTTCGCACGGATTAAGTGTAAAATAAAATATGGTAAAAAAAAATGTGTTTTTATTTCATTAAAATTATTTATTCTTAAAGTGTGTGTGTTTTTTTATTTACTTCAATAGGATTAATAATTGATAGTTGTCTAATTGACAGCTATCAATTATTAACCTGCCTTAAGGTCACCTTTCAATAGCAAGGTGACAGTAAGGTGAGATTAACCCATTCGCCACCGCTACAGGGCAATGGGAATAGACGGGCAAAGTGCCAGAAAGGGCGAATCTAATTATAGATTTGCCCTTTCTGGGGTGTCTGGGGGCAGATGTTAGTAGCCAGGGGGGGCACAAAAAAAATGCACCCTCCCTGGGCTATTATTATCTGCCCCCACTCGCTTTGCTTTGTCTGTCTGGTGGAGAAAATACAGCGGGAGCCCACGCATTTTTTTTCAACGAATTTACACCTTTAATTAACCCCTACATGTCTGAAATTTTGCACAAATACACTCATGTAATTGTAAGTTTCAAACATATATAAAAATACATGAAATTACATGGTTAAATGTGTGGAAACAATGTATCATTTCATGTCGGCTTCTGTGATTTCACAAAACCCGGCAATTGAATTAGCGGCTATTACAGTATGTAGAAGTCTAGGAACTATAAATATATGTATATATAATGTCACAATGACATGTATATATATATATAATATATATATATATATATGTGTTCTATGTGTATATATCTATTCTTTCTAGTCTTTATTAAAGCTGTCAGTGTGATTTTACAGTATAGCCGGGGATGAATTGCCGGCTTTTCTAAAGGACACCGATGCGATTTCATCGCAAGTCACACAGTGTGGTCCGTTTGTAATCAGATTTTTCATCGCTCCCATAGACTTGCATTGGCGATAGTCGACCCACAATCGGTGACAATCGCAGCATGCTGCGATTGTACACGGACGTTTAAAACGGACCACAAAAAATCTGATACTGGGAGCTGCTCCATAGATTAACATAGGGCAGACTGCAATGCGATATTTCATCGCATTGCAGTCGTCCGATTTTGTCGCCAGTGTGACTCCGGCCTTAGATAGCAAAGGACATGAAAAGACATGGTTAACCCTATGTACACCAAGTGTCATTTCATGTCGGGTCACCCGACATGAAATGACACTTGGTGTACATAGGGTTAACCATGTCTTTTCATGTCCTTTGCTATCTAATTTGCACAAACAATAAAATCAGACTATGTGTGCAAAATTTCACACCTGTAGGGGTTAATTAAAGGTGTAAATTCGTTGTAAAAAAAACGGACTTTTTTGCTACGAATTTACACCTTTAATTAACCCCTACAGGTGGTGAAATTTTGCACACATAGTCTGATTTAATTGTTTGTGCAAATTAGATAGCAAAGGACATGAAAAGACATGGTTAACCCTATGTACACCAAGTGTCATTTCATTTCGGGTTCTGCATTTTCACAAAAGCCGGCAATTGAATTAGCGGCTATTATACTATGTAGAAGTGTATGAACTACAAATATAAATATATATATATATGTGTCACAAATTCAATGACATGTATATATATATATATGAGGTGTAAAATTGCTGAAAAAAAATGCGTGGGCTCCCGCCCTATTTTCGCAACCAGACAGACAAAGCCAGTGAGTGGGGGCAGATAATAATAGCCCAGAGAGGGACCATTATTTTTGCCCCCCCCCCCGGCTACTAACATCTGCCCCCAGACACCCCAGGAAAGACAAATCTATAATTAGATTCGCCCTTTCTGGCACTTTGCCCGTCTATTCCCATTGCCCTGTAGCGGTGGCGAATGGGTTAATATGGGGTTAAAGCCACCTTGCTATTGAAAGGTGACCTTAAGCCAGGTTAATAATTGAGAGCTGTCAATTAGACAACTATCAATTATTAATCCTATTGCATGAAATAAAAATAAAACACACACACTTTAATTAAAAATCATTTTAATGAAATAAAGACACATGTTTTTGACCATCTTTTTTTACTGCAAAAACCATTTCCTGTAATAAAAATAAAATAAAAAAGCAAAATTATTCTTACCTATCCCATGCACAGTCAGGTCCCACGGTGTAATCCTTCAGAAAGGGTTAATGTTTACTGCAGGGACCGCAGCTAATGCTGCAGCCTCACAGTAAACCCCAAATGAATGAGTTCCTCTCCTGCCTGACAGGAGAGTAAAGGCTGGGTGTCACATAACGATACACCAGCGATCCCGACAACGATTTGCACTTGTCAGGATCGCTGGTGTATCGCTACATGATCGCTGCTGAGCTGCCAAACAGGCAGCTCAGGCAGCGATCTGGGACAGCGACACTGCAGGTAACATCGCTTAAGGGCCCGTCTCACATAGCGATATCGCTACCGAGATCGCTGCTGAGTCACTAGTTTTGTGACGCAGCAGCGAGCTCACCAGCGATATCGCTGTGTGTGACATTCAGCGACGATCAGCCCCCTGCCGGGTATCGCTGATCGTCGCAGAAATGTCAGGACCTTTTTTTGATCGCTGGTTTCCCTCTGACAGGCACGCATCGCTGCGTGTGACAGGCGGGAGACCAGCGATCCGCTGGTAACCAAGGTACACAGCGGGTTTCTAGGCACAGCCCCACGCCTGGAAACCCGCTGTGTACCTTGGTTACCAGCGATCGCTGGTCTCCCGCCTGTCACACGCAGCGATGTGTGCCTGTCAGCGGGAAACCAGCGATCAAAGGTCCTGACATTTCAGCGACGATCAGCGATACCCGGCAGGTGGGCTGATCGTCGCTGAATGTCACACACAGCGATATCGCTGGTGAGCTCGCTGCTGCGTCACAAAACTAGTGACTCAGCAGCGATCTCGGTAGCGATATCGCTATGTGAGACGGGCCCTTAAGTGGAAAGCTTAATTGATTGCTTTCCACTTTCACTTCAGGTCAGCCAGGGACACAATCAGTGACGTCAGAGGGAACTGATTAACAAAAATAGGGGTTCCCTTCGAAAAAAAAATGGCGTGGGGTCCCCCCTATTTTTGTTAACCAGCCAGATGAAGCAGACCGCTGAGGCCTGGATTTTCAGGCTGTTAAGGAGCCAAGATCCATGGACCTTGCCAGCCTGATAATACCAGGCCACAGCAGTCTGCATATCTTGGCTGATTAACAAAAATAGGGGATCCCCTCGAAAAAAATTGGCGTGGGGTCCCCCCTATTTTTGTTAACCAGCCAGATGAAGCAGACCGCTGAGGCCTGGATTTTCAGGCTGTTAAGGAGCCAAGATCCATGGACCTTGCCAGCCTGATAATACCAGGCCACAGCAGTCTGCATATCTTGGCTGATTAACAAAAATAGGGGATCCCCTCGAAAAAAATTGGCGTGGGGTCCCCCCTATTTTTGTTAACCAGCCAGATGAAGCAGACCGCTGAGGCCTGGTTTTTCAGGCTGGTAAGGATCCAATATCCATGGACCTTGCAAGCCTGATAATACCAGGCCACAGCAGTCTGCTTAGCTTGGCTGGTTAACAAAAATAGGGGATCCCCTCGAAAAAAAAAACGGCGTGGGGATCCCCCCTATTTTTGTTAACCAGCCAAGTAAAATGCAGACTGCTGCGGCCTGGTATTAAAAGACTGTCAAGGCCCATGGATTTTGGCCCTCAACAGCCTGATAATACCAGGCTACAGCAGCCCCACATTTGGCGCATCAAAAGATGTGCCAATTGTGGCACTTTACCCGGCTCTTCCCACTTGCCCTGTAGCGGTGGCAAGCGGGGTAATAAGGGGTTATTGTCACCGTTGATTGCACGGTGACAATAAGCCCGGTTAATAATGGAGAGGCGTCAATAAGACACCGATCCATTATTAATCCCAAAGTTATTAAATGTATAAAAAAAGACACAGCAAGAAAAAAGTATTTTAATGAAATAAAAGAGACAACACAGTTTTCATTTCTTTTATTATACACTCATTCCTGCGACGCCATCGATCTCCTGTAAAAAAAGAAAAAAAACAAACCAACAGTATACCACCTGTCCGACGCAGTCCATAACGATAGTCCCACGACGATCCAGCTCTGCTACATCGCAATGACAGGCAGAGCCTGTCATTGCAACGCAGCACAGCTGATTACCTGCTTCCCCGGCGGTGACGTCATCGGACTGACTGCTTTACGGCCGGGATTACCCAGCAGTCACTGCAGTTATCGCGAGAAACTGCATGTGACCGCCGGGGAAAGATGATGGCGGCCATGAAGCAGTGCAGGACGTGACCGCCGGAGATCTTCTGCCAGGTAAGTGCCGCTGACTCCTGACAGACCCGACCGACGGACACTGACAGTGACAGTGACAATCCCGATTCCGGTATCCGATAAGACGAAAATATCGGAACTCGGAATCGGAATTCCGATACAGCTAATATTGGCCGATACCCGATATTTGCAGTATCGGAATGCTCAACACTATTTAGGACACATGACGCACGGGGGGTATTGAGACGGTGGTATATATATCTTTAAATGTTGGTATACGTCTTTAAATGTTGGTATACATTTTTTGTGTCCCTCTCTCCCCTTGTTCTACATGGTCTTTTTATTTTCTTTATTTTTCTGTATAATAATTAATTTGTTAGGGCTATATTTTTTATATATTTTTATTATTTATTTTTGTAATTTTTGATGTTTTGGATGTGGTTTAAGATGGTGATTGAATTCGACATATGCAATATAAAAATATATATAAGTTGTGTGCAGCATTAATATGCAGGTACGAGGACAGTGATTTATGTTATCTCCCTGTTTTGCGAACGATGCGCCTGCGCCGCATCCTGGCTCTCTCCAGGGTTTCCCTGGTGATGGCTTGGATGATCGGTGACGCGGATGCGTCACCTGACCTTTGCCGCTTCCTGGCTCTCTCCAGGGTTTCCCTGGTGACGGCCTCAATGGGCGGTGACGTGGATACGTCATCTAACCAGCGCTAGCACTACGTGAGAGGTCTTTTCCGGTTTGATAATGCGTTTGCACTGGTCACAGTGTGTGTCTGCACTCTTTAAGATTATGTCATTTCCTGTATGACCCAGTTGGCGTTTTCTCCTGTCTGACAGTGACGCTAGGATTGGAAGCCATGGGTGAGATATGTGTTATACGAATTCCCATAGGTGTTTTCGTCTAGCTTGGCGCCGTTTTTTGTTTCGTCCCTGATTGGATCTGTCGGATGGATGTAAATGAAGGAGAAATCTGAATAATCCACATCTCCATGACAACATGAGAAAGCTACTTATCGATTTAATGATACACTATTTGAGCCTGTTTGTATATTAATTATTGATATGTGTATACATGTTTAGTACTAATTGATACAGTATCTATGTAGGTCTGATCTCTATTTTTCATTGTTTTCTTTGTATATGTATATTTAAGTGGGAGTGTTTTATGATTGGTGCTGGTTCACAGCCCTATGCTATTTAAATCTGCCCTATTTGCATGTATTGTATATACTTGATAAAGACCTACTGTGGTCGAAACGTTTTCTTATGGCTGAATAAAAGACTTTTTTCTACTATTTACACCTGGATGGAGCGCTGGCCTTCTTTTGTTCTACATTGTTTCCAAGTGGGTTCCTTGGACTGATACGTGCGCCCTTATTTTGTGAGTGCTGTCAACTTGCCCCTTTTTTTTCGTGTGACCAACCTGTCAATCAGTTTTCCAAGCGATGCTACAGATCGCTTGGAAAACGCTAGCATTCTGCAAGCTAATTACACTTGCAAAACGCTAGTTTCTGGCTGGAATACGCATACCTATAAAAATGCGTATTTCCCACGGCAGAGAAGTGCGGGATTGCCGCGGAAATATCCGCGGCAATTCCGCAACTTGTGAACTTAGCCTAAATATTGAAAGACACAAATACAAGAAAAAAGTGTATTTGTATTTCATTCCCTGGTTTACTCATTTATTATTAAAAAAAATCCCCTTAGTGCCCATGTAATCCATTGTAGTTTCCATGATGTTGAGCGATTCTCACCTTCAACATATGAAGCGTTTTCCTGAGAACGATGCTCTATAGGTTAGACGTGGTCATAGGTTACTCACAGTTACTCTCGGTGAGATATGACCTCGAGTAACCAAGTAACCAATGAAGCCTCATTCTCAGAACAATGCTCCATAGTTTGCAGGAGAGAATCACTGGACATCGTGGGAACCACAATAGATTACGTTGGAGCAGCTGGGATTGTTTTTAATAATAAATGGGTAAACCATAGTAGATCTAAAAGTAAAGCTTGTATGTTATGAGATCAAGACTTATTCCTACAATTTAAAAGGCATTCATCAAAGACATTTTCTGTTTACATGTAGAAGACCAATTTACTATTTGGGTGTACACCTGGTTTCGCCATGCCCTTGACAAATGATAACACGCATCTCTCTATGCAGCATTACAATTTTTATTGAAATTTATTTCTGCAAAATCAGTCAATAATGCTGAAACGGGTTTTTTGTTCTTGTTTTAAATTAGATTGAATTCAGTGTTTTGTAAATATAAACATTGAACAAAATAAAAAAGAAGTCATAAAAATAATCAATTTTGTAGCGATATGTTTCCCGAAGAAGAAGCAAAAATGAAAGTCACTTTAGCTATGAATATGATATTCAAGTCATACACCACTGTATATTTTCTCATGAATTATTAACCAAACATGTGAAGTAATAGATGCAACGTTTCAGTTTGTTTTGATTTTGCTCACATTAGAACAAATAATAATATATTCAACCCCTGTAGAGTAGCCAGAGGACATGTTGTTCTCACTTTTGCTGTCAATCAGTGGCGGGCAGAACTCTGCTTAAAATACTGTAAGTTGTATTACTAAAGTCTTGTCGGTTTGTAAAAGGAAATATTTGAATCTTGAATAGAATTTGATGTAGTAATGTTTAAGTATTGATATATATTCTTTACAAAATTACACATAGATATGTTTTATTCATTTTTAGCTCTTCGTTCGTACACGTTTCTCAATATATTGACATGGAAGAAAATAATGGGCAAATATGGAGAATAAAAAAAAACCTGCCATTCCTTTTCTCAAAAATTGACTTGACCTAGCAATGACATTTCATTATCAGTATGACATTTCAGCAGCTGTATACTTCTAAAAGGGTCTAGTGAATGCTCAAATATTGTCTTTTTTCTATCTCAAGGTAAAATCATGTTTAGCGTGCTGTTCCACTTTTCGGTGAGGTATTCAGATTTGTTTCAGTACAAAAAAGATGTTAAATTATAATAGTTTTCTCTAGGTTGCAAATTTATAGATTTTTGTTTAAAAGTTAAAATGAACTGATATGAAATGATTTTAAAAAAATGGTTTGCGAATAAGTAATGAAGTTTTAGGAAACGTATGTGAATGATCATTCTTTAATATAGTATTTATTAACTGATAATGAACTGAGTTTGTATCACAGATCTCTTTGTAACTGATGTTCATTCATGTAGCAGGAAGCCCTCTACTGAAAGTAAGTAGAGATTAACAAAAATGTTATCTTACGTAAAGATATATAGGGAATATTTTTTTATATACACATATAGTAAATTCCCTAAGTATGGAGGGGCACTGAAATGCATCATTTGAGTGGAGGTGTGACTATCGATTCATTTATTATTCATAGGACTGCTGGAAATAGCTGAGCACAGAAGTTCCGTTGACAATAAATGGAGCATGCTTGACCATTTACCCATTCTAATTCAGAATTTTATGGTGGGCATTTTGTGTTTTTGATAAATATTAAATTATACCTTTAGCTTTAAAAGAAAAATAATTATAGTGCAAGTGTTTACTTCATTAACTGCAAAATCTCTAATAAATACATATAGAAAAGTGTAATGGGGAGCCCTACACTGGCTCCCCATTACACAAAGACTCCAGTTCAAAACCCTAATCATGACATACAAAGCCATCCACAATCTGTGTCCTCCTTACATCTATGACCTTATCTCCCGATACCTACCTGCACGCAACCTCCGATCCTCACAGGATCTCCTTCTCTCCTCCCCTCTTATCTCCTCTTCACACAATCACATACAAGATTTCTCCCGCGCATCCCCCTACTCTGGAACTCTCTACCACAACAAATCAGATTCTCGCCTACCATGGAAACCTTTAAAAAGAACCTGAAGACCTACCTCTTCCGACAAGCCTACAACCTGCAGTAACCACAGATCCACCAAACCACTTCACTACCAGCTTTACCCTCACCTACTGTATCCTCACCCATCCCTTGTAGATTGTGAGCCCTCACGGTCAGGGTCCTCTCTCCTCCTGTACCAGTCGTGACTTGTATTGTTTAAGATTACTGTACTTGTATTTATTATGTATACCCCACATCACATGTATAGCACCATGGAATAAATGGCGCTATAATAATAATAAATAATGATAATAATAATAATAATTATTATTCTGCAATGTCCTGCACTATAATCATATTTCTTTTGAAGGCGGGAAACACTTTAGCCTATTTTTGTCAAAAAAACTTTAGATGTTTACTCTCCTTACAAATGCAATTTTTTATATTTAATAATGCAGTAAAATTCCTTTAAAAGTAACACATTTCTTTAATGTTTAACTGACATTAGTAGATTAAATATTACTGTATGGCTATATATGTGACCTAATTAGTAGAACCATGATGAAGTAATGTTTGACATATCCAATGGCATAATCAATATGTTGGTTGCTGCTTTCTTTTAATTTAAAAAAGATGCCAGTTCAGCATTAAAAAACCCTTTTTGACACATGATGAACAGTTACAACATATGCTGGGTCACTGACTATGATGCGGGTTCACAAGCTGAGCTTGAATCTTACTAGGCAGAGGATAGCTGATGTATTCAGCAAAAATCTGCCTCTAACAGTTGTGGGTAGAGTTGTGCTCTGCATGCTGCTGTTAACCTGCTAAATGCTGCTGTCAATTTGTGACAGCAGCATTTAATGCACTCTGGCAGGGGTGATTTATTCTACGCCCACACTGGTATCCCGTGACATGAACACAGGGCATCGATGAGTTGCCATGACAGCCAAGAGTCTGCTGAAGAAACCAGTGACATTCAGTATGATATTCCTCTTAGGCCGAGGTCACACTTGCGAGAAATTCATACGAGTTTTGCACCTCAATGCCTGGCACTGCCTCTGGCATTTGGACCGGAGCGTTCAGCTGCATAGAAATACTTGCAGCTGCACACTCCAGTCCCCAGTGCCGGGTATTGAGGTGCGAGACTCGTGAGAGTTTCTTGCAAGTGTGACCCTGGCCTTTAAGTCAGTCTATAGCAGGGGTCCTACTAGCAAATCACATCTGGTAAGAGGGCATCGGATGCAATATGCTAATGACACTCAGCTCCAGGTCTGGTTCGAGCGGGAGCTGAATGTCAGTTCTGTGTGCTCCAATCCTCTGGCATGAGAGAATTGTAACACAGGTGCGGAGGAGATGGAGAAATTAATTTGACCATCTCCTCTGCTGCTGGGAATTGCACTGCACTCGGTTGATATCTGGAGCCCTGCCTATGGGAGTACTGTGCCAAAAAATGGCTGTGTGTACTCTGCAACTCCACCTGTCGGAGTACGGTTCCTAAAAGCCTCTGTGTACTCTGCGGCCACATCTATGAACGTATTGTCCCTAATAAATAAATCTACTCTGCAGTCATCTCTTTGCCATTTGTAGGTCAAAAAAATAATTTTACTGTATCACTGTGTCTATAAGCAAAGTGTGGCAAAAAATTAATTCTGCAGTCTTGTTTTTTTCCATTTTTGGTACAAAAACCTAATGTACTCTGCTGCCTTTTCTTTGCCATTTATAGACCAAACAAATATGTTTACTGTACCTCTGTGTTCATACAGGTAGTGTGGCAGAAAAATAAATCTACTCTGCAGCCTTCCCTTTGCCATTTGTAGCCCCCAAAAATAATTCTACTGTACTACTGTCTATATAAGTAGTTTGTAAAAAAATTATTTCTACTCTGCAGTCGTGTCTTTGCCATTTTAATTCTGAAAAATTTTATTGTACTCTGTAGCTGTTGTTTTGCCATTAGTAGGCCAGAAAAAGAATTTTACTGCACTGCTGTGTGTAGACGAGTAGTATGGCAGAAAAATAAATCTACTCTGCAGTCATCTCTTTGCCATTTGTAGGTCAAAAAAATAATTTTACTGTATCACTGTGTCTATAAGCAAAGTGTGGCAAAAAATTAATTCTGCAGTCTTGTTTTTTCCATTTTTTGGTACAAAAACCTAATGTACTCTGCTGCCTTTTCTTTGCCATTTATAGACCAAACAAATATGTTTACTGTACCTCTGTGTTCATACAAGTAGTGTGGCAGAAAAATAAATCTACTCTGCAGCCTTCCCTTTGCCATTTGTAGCCCCCAAAAATAATTCTACTGTACTACTGTCTATATAAGTAGTTTGTAAAAAAATTATTTCTACTCTGCAGTCGTGTCTTTGCCATTTTAATTCTGAAAAATTTTATTGTACTCTGTAGCTGTTGTTTTGCCATTAGTAGGCCAGAAAAAGAATTTTACTGCACTGCTGTGTGGTAGACGAGTAGTATGGCAGAAAAATAAATCTACTCTGCAGCCGCCTCTTTGCCATTTGTAGGCCAAAAAATAATTTTACTGTACTGCTGTGTCTATGCGAGTAGTGTGGCAAAAAAAAAATAATCTACTCTGTGTGGAAATATTATGCTCATGGAAAGCCAATCAGTAATAAGGAATGGTTCCAAACAATGGTATAACCGATACAAAATATCTTTATTAAGACAATATTAAAATCGTGCTTACAAAAAAATGCAGGATCACAATTAAAAGGAACATGTTACCCCCATAGGAACTGAATCACTGCAGTCTATATGTATATGAAGGTATAAAGCAGTTTCATGTATGATATGCCACTAAACCTTGGGAAAATGACGGTGCAACTGACATTTGCTACTAGATAGCATAACGCTAAGTAAGACTAGCCGTCCACAATAAACCCCTAAATACAATGTAGCAAAAATTCACATGAATCAAGCATGATAAATACCATAGACTGGTGTCAGTCCTCGGATGTCCCACTGCTTCCCAGATTTTAATATTGTCTTAATAAAGATATTTTGTATCGGTTATACCATTGTTTGGAACCATTCCTTATTACTGATTGGCTTTCCATGAGCATAATAATTCTGGTCTGTGGTATTTCTTCCCTTTAAGGGTGGTTTAGTGTTGGGCTGTTTTTGTTATTATATCTGTGTGGAAATAGCGTGCTGAAAAACCCGTTCCAAAAAAAGAGGAGAGCATCAAATAGGAGATGTGGACGTATCCGAGCTTGTGCTGGTGTAGCTGCTGATGGTGATGGTGGTGTAGCTGCTTCAGGGAGAAGATGTGGTTGTTCTGTACCTACAACATGCCCAAATGCAACATCATCCTCTGGTGCACGTATGCAAAAAGATATTATGCGTCCTTTCATCGGGTCAAATACAGTTACACTAATGGTGAGGCCAGAACATGTTGAAGCATTCTTACATCGGATGACTGACAATTACTTCGCACTATATTCGACGTGCACAGTTTGGAGGAAGAGCAGGTGGCCACTCTGCCCCAGCAGCACAGCAAAAGAGGGAGCAAAGTGCAAAGGCACAGAGGGCAAAGCTTAGTCAGTACATCGACTGCTACTGTCCACCACGCCGTTGAAATCAGCACACCAAAGCCAGCTCAAAAGAGCTACCTGGTGTGGCATTTCTTCAGGGAATATTATGATGACAAGTGATGAGTGTTTTGCACACTGTGCCAACAGAGATTGAAGAGAGGTATAAATCTTCTGAACCTGAGCACCAACTGCATGATGAGACATCTGAATTCAAAGCACGAGTTGCAGTACGATATACACCTTAAAAAAGCATGATAGATCTGATCCTCTGCCTGCTCCTTCTTCTGCTGCAGTTTCAGCTTCTTCCTTGTCATGATCAACAAGGCAAGAGAGGATGTGACAGTACCACCACCACCAGTGTCACCGTGCTTCTCCACACCATCCCATGGAAGTGTTCAGCTTACCGCACCCAAAACCCTGACTTGAGAAAAAGGAGTTACCCACCGACAAGTCATGGTCCTGAATTACAGTATTTGCAAAATACTTGTCTTTGAAATACTGTATCCCCATTACACCACTGTTTGGGCACATGGGAGAACTCGGAAGGGAAGGAGAGTCGTTTTGGAATGCAGATATTGATGGAATATTCTGCGGGCGTAATGTTGCGTTTGGAGACCCCTGATGTGCTTAAGTAATGGAAACCACTCAATTCTAGCTCCAACCCAAATCCCAACACACCCCTAACCCTAATCACAACCTTAACCCTAATCACAGCCTTAACCCTAATCCCTAACCCTAATCCTAACCCTAACCCTAATCCTAACCCTAATCCTAATCCTAACCCTAACCCTAATCCTAACCCTAATTCCAAACCTAACGTTAATTCTAACCCTAACCCTAATTCTAACCCTAACCCTAATTCTAACCCTAATTCCAACACTAACATTAATTCCAACACTAGCCCTAATTCCAACACTAATTCTTACCCTAAGACTAATGGAAAATGAAAATAAAAATAATTTCTTTATTTCATTATGTTTCCCTAACTAAGGGGGTGATAAAGGTGGGGTTGTTTACTATTTTTTTTATTTTGATCAATATGATAGGGTTTGTCACAGTTATCAAAATGTACATTGAAGGAATGAATGGAATCTGCCAGATTCGGCAGGCGCACTGCGCATGCGCTCGCCATTTTCTTCCCAGACCTAGATGGCGGCGCTCACAGGGGGAGACAGGAGAGCCCATGGACCGGAGAGGTATCGGGGACTATCGCGGCTTTTTTACGGTCGCAATTGTACGGTTAATAACGGTGATCGCAAAAGTGGGGTCAGTAAAAACTGACCCGAATCATGTTCTCTGGGGTTTCGGCTATCCCCAGCAGCTGAGACTCCAGAGAAAATTCAACTCTGGGGGGGCGCTATACACTTTTTCCACATTGCCATTAAATGCTGTGGTTTAAGCACCCATAACTACCGCCTTTAAAAGGCGTATCAGCGGTTGTTAAGGGGTTAAGTCAGTTCCAAAAAAAAAAAAAGTTAAAAAAATAAATTAAAAAACACTGAAAATAAAATACAAAAAATAGAAAAAACAGTGGTGGATTACATCTCCCTTACCTCTTCTATCTACATCACTACTTCCACCTCCACTTCCTCCTCCACTTGGACCTCCACCTCCTGATTCAAGATTATTATTTTTTATTTTTTTTTAATTCTGTGTTGCTTTAAATTTAGCTATCCAAATTTGTTTTCAGGGCACTTGTACTGCTCTTAGCCCCATTTACCTCCCTTTTGCAGCCCCTAGCCTTCACTATCACAATTTTATAGCCATTTTAACCCCTTAATGACCGCTAATACACCTTTTATCGGTGGCAGTAAAGGGTAATTATTCCTCAGCACCACTTTTTAATGGTATATAGTGCACCCCAGCATCGGAAAATCTCTGAAGTCTCGGCTAACGGGGGTAGCCGAGACTCCAGAGAACCTGATTCAGGTCGATTTTTACCTTCCCTGGTCACATGATCGCCGTTCATCAAAAAGCGACGATCGCAAAAAAGTCAGAAATCAGATTTTCAATTCTTTCTCTCTCCTCTGAAATGATACAAAAAAACTCTCCAAATGAGCTTGATTAGTCATAATGCAATTGTATTCAAATAAGACCAAAAGCAACAAGCTGTAGAGTCAAAACTACAAAATCTAGCAAATTTTATTAAAGTACAACAAGACACAAAAGTGTGACAGAACACATTAAAATGAACAAAGTAGATGGGTAAATGATAAAAGAGGGAGGTACAATGACCAAACACTCGAAGAAAAACTGCCAGCCAGACCGTACAGAGATATGTATAGGGTAGTCAGACAATCATCCAAGCAAAACACAGTGGACTGCTTTGATAGATGTAAAAAGGCAAAAAGTTCCAGTGACAGACAAATGTGTCTAAATGAAGTTGTAAATAGATGTGCATTGAAAATACACAATAGAATACTACAAAGATATAGCGGAAAATAACTCCATCATGATCATAATATTTGAGGGAATAATGCAGCAAGGATTTTCCCCCTACAGAACATCCACCAAGGTATGAGTAAAAGTAGTAAGGTAACGTGAATGTCAGTGAGGAAAAGTAATGGCACAAATGCCCATCAGATAACCAAAGTGCCAAGGTTTAAGAGAATGGATATAATCAAAGAAAAAGTTTCAAAGCATACCCATTGCTGCAGTCAAAAGAGTGCAGCAGTCAGCTTTCCCCGATGTACGTTTCATAAACAAGCTTTTTCCTCAATGTGTTCTGTCGCGTTTTTGAGTCTTTTTGTACTTTAATAAAATTTACTATTTTTTGCAGTTTTTACTCAGGTCCTCTTTTTGTTTAACCTCTGATATGATCTAGCATACCAGAGGAGAGAGAAATGGGGTCCCCCGAGCCCCCTCGGTACCTCTGCCATCCCCAGACCCTCCAGCTGTATCTCACGGCCACCAATGTCATCGTCCCAGAAGAAAATAGTGGGTGCATGCCGGTACCCGGCAACAATAGGAGATACTATCACAGTGATCAAAATTAAAAAAGTTGTAAATCAAATGCCGCTTTATCACCCCTTAGGTAAAGTAATTTAAAAAAAAATTCAATTCTTTGCAGTTAGAGACAGGCTTGGGGCTAGGGTTAAGCTTAGGGTTGAGGTTACGGTTGGGGTTAGAGCCAGGGTTAGGGTTGGAGCTAGCATTAGGGCTGGGGTTAGGGTTGTGTTAGTTTTAACGTTGTGTTGGGGTTATAGTTGTGGTTTTGGGGTTAGGGTGGTGTTGAAGTTAGGATTGTGATTAGGGTTAGGATTGTGTTGAGGTTATGGTTTTGGTTAAGATTAGAGTTAGGGATGTGCTGGGGTTAGGATTGGGATTAGGTCTGTGTTAGGGTTGGAATTATAATTGGGGTTTCAACTTTTTAAGCACATCAGGGGTTCTCCAATCACACGTGTCATGGCGCCTGCCATTGATTCCAACCAATCTTGCGTTCAAAAAGTCAAATGGTGCTCCCTCCCTTCTGAGCCCTGCCATGCGCCCAAACAGTGGGCTTCCCCAACTTACAAGGTATCGTCGTACTCAGCAGAAATTACGCAACACATTTTGTGGTTCATTTTCTCATGATACCTTTGAGAAAATAAAAATGTTTGGGTCCAAAGTAAATTTTTTGTGAAAAAGGTAAAATGCTAATTTTTTCTTCAACATTATTTTAGTTCTCATGAAGCACCTGAAGGGTTAATAAACTTCTTGAGTGTGGTTTTGCATCACTTTTGGGTATTTTCTGTCATATTGACCCCCAAAACTCACTTCAAATGTGTGTTGGTCCCTAAAAAATGGTTTTGTAAATTTTGTTGGAAAAATGAGAAATAGCTGGTCAACTTTTAACACTTACAGTATAACATCCTAAACGAGAAAAATTTTGTTTCCAAAATTGTACTGATGTTAAGTTGACATGTTTGAAATGTTATTTATTACCTATTTTTTGTGACATGACACTCTGATTTAAGGGCATAAAAAATAAATTTTGAAAATTGCTAAATTTTCTAAATTTTTGCCAAATTTAGATTTTTTCATAAATAAACGCAAGTCATATCGAAGAAATTTTACCACTAACATGAAGTACAATATGTCAATATGTCACAAAAACAATCTCAGAATCAGTGGAATCTGTTGAAATGTTCCAGAGTTATAACCTCATAAAGTGATAGTGGTCAGAATTGTAAAAATTGGCTTGGTCATAAAGGTGAAAATTGGCCTGGTCACTATGGGGTTCCAATTAATTGATATTGGATTCGGGTTTTTACCCTAGTTCAGCCAAACCCTAAAAACCCAAACATCCTCAGGTGCGCTCATCCCTAGTCCGGACCTGGAAAGCTCACTGTAACAAGACAACAAAAATGCAGCATTTAAGAAGGGCTATGATGATCCTTTTATAAGCAAAAGCTTCAAAAGAGTGATCAAGTATATCATGTTGGCAGTTTAAATACTTGCAGGTATAAACAGCTTGTAGAACATGTGTCAATGACTCAGATTGGCTGGGCAGTTTATATAAAAAGAAGGAGCCCTCCCTGCAAAAATGTTTTTTCTTGAACCTTTCTAAATATACGTAGTGTAATTATATTAAAATACATACCGATCATCATCTTCCCCTTTTCAGAACTGATTTGATCCTTTTCTGTGGCATGCGAGAGCTCCATTCCTGACTCACAAAGGAAACATAGTGCTGGGTGATGCTACTTTCATCAGTGTTTGCCTTTTGTACCTCACCATATGTGATCTGGTGAGTTTAATATGAAATCACATAACTCACAAGAGTATCTGAGAAACACTTGAAAATGGAGAAGACAGCAGTTGGTAATTATTTTGACACAACTACACTACAATTCAGACAATTGGAAAGGTATAGAGGATACAATTCTTGTCTATGTCTTCTATGTCTATCTTATAAGCATCAGTGTACACTTAGTTAACTCCAGTTGTTGTTGAAACTTTTTTGTGCCAATTCTGTGTCAAAAGTTATTTTTTTTTAAAGTTCCTTAAATAATCCAAAGCTCTGTTTGAAGTTTGTCAGTCACAGCTATACTCATCAACACCAATATATGTGTATATTATATTTTAAGTACTTTTTTGTCTGCTATATTCTTTTATATATTTTCATTGGAGTCTTATAATTATAGTTGATTTTAACACATATTGAACATTTTATTGTTTGTCTACCAGGAAGAACATTGGCCTGTAGCGTTAATCTCTATTAATGAGCGAATGTGCTTGGATAACATGTTATCCATAAATGATCAGGTGTTATGATCAGGAGTATCTTGAATGTGCTCAGATAATATGCTCAAGTCCCTGAGGCTGCATGTTTTGTGGCGGTTAGACAGCCACAACACATGCAGGTATTGCCTAACAATAAAACAGGCCATAACATGTGTTGCAGCTGTCTAACAGCTGCAAAACATGCAGCCACAGGGACTCGAACATATTTTCCAAACACACCCATGATACTTGGACAACACCAGAGCATACTCAGATAACACGCTATCGGTGCACATTTTCTCATGACTATTTATCTCTTTTACTCCTCAAATCTTAGTCACTGGGCACTGCAGCTCTATCGTGTTTGCTGTCTAAAGTTATAACTATTGATGATTGAGCACTTAAATGCTTGAGTACTCGATATTTGAATCGAGCAGGTCAGATGCTCGGACCGGCTCAACTCAAGTAACAAGCATAATGGAAATCAGCTGGAAACCCAAGCATTTTTCTGGCAGACTCTATCAAGAGCACGAGAGAGGGGTAGGAAAATTGCTGAAACCAAGAGAAACAGTGCTGAAATGTAATGGGAACAGAGTCGGGAAGAATGCTGGATGCATTTCTGACTCCCAGGTCGCTGCCAGGAGCTAAATAAATAATTAAAAAGATTGCTGTGTTGTCCCGCCCAAAGTAAAGTAGACAGCTGGGGGCTGATATTATCAGGCTGGGAAAGTCCATAGCACTGATATTAACAGGCACCGGGTAGTGACAACAAGTCTCATTAGAGCCACCAGCTTAATGCTTCTCTCAAGGAGTCAGCATCCCTGATGACAATTTTCTTACTACCTGATAACTGTGAACAGCAGTACTGTACTGTGTTTTTATTTTGTATTAACGGGTTAGTAATGGAGGTGTCTGATGGATGCCTCTCCATTACTAACTTCTGGGCTCGATGCCAGCTAACATTAGAGAGCTGACATCAACCCCCCAAAATATTACCCTGATTGCCACCACACCAGGGCAATTGGGAAGTGTTATGAATGTGCTAGAGATGGTTTCTGAGCAGAACCTTTCAGCGAGGAATGGCAATCTGGGATCACGGACTGGTCTGATATAAGGGAGGTTCCCTCCCATGATGGTTGCCGGTGATCAATTGTTCTTGTCTCAATTGTGGTTCCTGGTTTATTTGGAAGCTTGCTGAGTCTTGCCTGCATCTTCTGCTATCAGATAAGATATTTTCTGCTTTTCTTTTTGTGCTTGCTATTTGTATTGTTTTCTGCACATTTGTGGAGGACAGCCGGGTCCCCTCCTGGGGCCTGAGCTCCTCACAGTTTGTCTGTAGCCTCTGTTGTTTTTTCATTTGCTTTTTCCTGCTTTTTCAGCGGCTGCAGCTTGGTTTTGTTCACTGAGATCTGATTTAGTGGGTGGCGAGATTGTGTGATCTCAGTATTTTTGTAATCAGAATTGTTGGATTTTTGTAGGGTTTTCTGGGTTGCAGAAAGTAATCACTCCTGTCCTTTCCTATTTAGTCAGCTTGTGGCCCCAGCGTTTGCTCAATCTGTTTTCTGCCTGCGTTTGTGTTTTCATCTTGTCTAACCGCCATTTTATGTTTGGGGGCTGCCTATTCCTTTTGGGCTCTACTCCGGGGCAGTTAGCTTTCCTGTTTCTATCTTTAGTTATAGCTAGCTCTCAGGCTGTGATGAGGCGTCTAGGATCAACGTAGGAACGCTCCACGGCTACCTCTAGTTGTGTGGTTAGTTCAAGTTTCTGCATTCCATTAGTTACGAACATCTCAGGTGTTCGGCTGCCCTGCTGTTTTTCCTGTCCTCCTCAGCTACCGTACATAACAGTATCAAACTGAAAATTATATGGTACTCACAGAAGGGAAAAATAGTGTGGAAAAAAAAAAGTTGTCAGAGTTGTCAGAATTTTTTTTTTTTTTCTGTTTGTTGCATTCTTTCCCTCTTTTTCTCTGGGTGCTGAGGAGGATTCTTTTTTTTCTCTCTCAATGGAGTTTGCACAGTGGTCTGGCCGTGTGGATCAGCTTGCCACTGAGGTTCGGAGTATCGCTACCTATCTTGCTGGGTTACCGGTTGTGGAACCTAGGATTCCCATGCCAGATTTGTCTTTGGGGGATCAATCTAAATTTCTGAATTTCAAAAATAACTGTAAGTTGTTTTTTGCCTTAAGGCCTAAGTCCTCAGGGAACGCTGCACAGCAGGTTCAAATTGTCATCTCCCTGCTGCGCGGCGACCCTCAGGATTGGGCTTTTTCCCTGACACCTGGGGATCCTGTGTTGAATGATATTGATGTATTTTTTCAGGCTCTGGGGTTATTGTACGATGAACCTAATGTCACTGATCAAGCTGAAAAGATCCTGTTGGCATTAAATCAGGGTCTTGAAGACGCTGAGTTGTACTGTCAGAAATTTCGAAAGTGGGCAGTTCTGACCAAATGGAATGATGATGCTTTGGCAGCCCTTTTTCGGAAGTGGCTGTCAGAGAATGTAAAAGATGTTATGGTGGGATTCCCTGCTCCCTCTCATCTCAATGATTAGTCTTTGGCTATTCAAATTGACAGACTTTTGTGTGAGCGCAGAGGTATTGCGTGAGATAGTGTTGCCTTGTGAGCCAGCTCCTGAGCCCATGCAGTGTGATGGAGTGACTTCTGGGGCTCAGCGTCATGAGTTTCGTAGGCGTAATGGGTTATGTTACTACTGTGGTGACGCGTCCCATGCTATTTCCGTCTGCCCTAAGCGGGGAAGACTTTTTGCGCGCTCAGTTGTCTTGGGTAGTGTTCAGACTAAATTTCTGTTGACTGTTTCCCTCATTTGCTCCATGTCCACATTTTCGGCTCAGGCTTTTGTTGATTTAGGAGCAGCTATTAACCTGATGGATTTTGACTTTGCCAAACTTTGTGGGTTTCCCATGATACCCCTGCGGAAGTCTATTCCCCTACTGGGTATTGATTCTACCCCTTTGGCAGAGAATAAACCCCAGTTTTCTACTCAGGTGATAATGAGGGTTGAACCAGATCATCAGGAGAGTTGCAAATTTCTGGTGCTGTATAATCTGCATGACATTATTTTACTAGGTTTCCCTTGGTTACAGTCTCATAATCCTGTTTTGGATTGGAAATCTGTGTCTGTGACCAGTTGGGGCTGCCAATGTGTTAATGCCGACACTCCTGTTTTTTCTGCCTCTCCCCAGTCTCAGGATGTTCCTGACTTTTTGACTGATTTTTCAGATGTATTTAGTGAAAGTAAATCTGCATCCTTGCCCCCTCACAGGAGCTATGTGTTAGAACCCTCTTGTTAGGTTTTGTTTCACTTTGCTGGTCACATGACCTTTTTGCCCTATTTGGTCTGGTTCCGCCCTTCTGGCCTTGCTGGACTTCATTGTATTATCTACCCTTAAGCTAGCCGGATGCTTAGGTGCCTTACTCTGTCAGTTTTGCTAGATCTTAGTATCTCTTAGTATTTGTTTTCTGTTTTATTTTCCCTGCTACACTTTCTGTTAGGAGGTGTCCACCTTTTCACCCAGTCCCTAGATCTTGTAGGGATTCCTCCCTCGCAACTATAGGTCTTCGTTCAGACTAGCTGAGGACTTTAGCGGGTCTGGTCGCAGGATCAGGTTCCCCGTTACATCGTAGGGATCCAGCTCAGTCCTATTGTAGGGACAGAATTCCCACCTTTCCTTAGTGCTTGTAGCAGATCATAACAGTAAGTCCAGCCAAAAGAAAAAAAAAAAAATCTCTAAGGAAAGATTTTCTGTTTTCCATCATGGTGTCGGTTCAGGATATGGTTCAGCGCCTGCAGGGACTTTCTCTGGAGGTGGCTGAGATAAAGCAACACGTGATTAGTTGTTCTGGAGCACATTTCGTGGAGCCAAGGGTACGTTTGCCTGATTTATTTTTTGGTGAACAACAAGATTTTTTTTCTTTTAAAAATGCTTGCTTGTTGTATTTCCGTTTGAGACCCAGATCCTCTGGTGAGGAATCACAGCGCATAGGGTTCATAATGTCACTTTTGCGCAAAGAACCTCAGGATTGGGCCTTTTCTCTGCAGCCTAGTGATCCATGCTTTATATCAGTGGATAGTTTTTTTTCTACTTTGGGGTTGTTATATGACGATCCGGATCGTGTTTCATCAGCTGAGACAGAATTGAGACGTTTGAGACAGGGATCAGGTAATGTGGAGAAATATTGTACTCACTTCAGAAGGTGGTCCACACAGGTGGGCTGGAACGATTCAGCTTTGAAAAGTTTATTTCTTGCAGGGTTAAGTGAAAGGGTTAAAGATTTGCTGATTGCTTATCCTATACCTGATAACTTGCAAGAGGCTATGCAATTGGCCATACGGGTGGATAGGAGACTGCGTGCAAGGGTTAATGAGAGTAAATCTGCCTTGTCAGCTCCAAGTTTGGAGAAGGAATGTACTGACATTGCAGAGCCGATGGAAATTGGAGCAATGACGCCTCACTCTCGGGAAAAAGAACGCAGATTTGCTAAGGGCTTGTGTTTCTACTGTGGTAAATCGGAGCATTTTATTAAGAACTGTGCGTCAGTTTCGCCCGTATAGCTTGTTTAAACAATAAAGGTGTCTTTCTTTCTGCTACCACTGCTGTTGAGGAGGAATTAATGGAGTTTCGGGTATTTGTGGATTGTGGTTCAACTCTCAATGTGATTGATGGGAAATTTTTGGAAAAACTAAAATTAAAACCCAAACTTCTGTCTTCCCCTATTAATGTGGTGTCTGTGGATGGTTCTCACTTGAAAAATGTTACTCACCATATCTGTGAATTTCCTCTTACTATTAATGGTGTTCATCAAGAGAATTTGGATTTGGTGGTTTTGAATAATTTGCCCTCACCGGTGATTTTGGGGTTACCCTGGTTAAAATTGCACAATCCGGTACTGGATTGGTCTACCAATGAAATTAAGTCCTGGAGTCCCAATTGTTATGACAAGTGTTGTAACGGGCGTATTGCTGCTGTAGTTAAGGGGGAGTTACCTGTACCTATTCAGGATTTTTGGAAAGTTTTTTTCTGATAAAGAATCGCAGGTATTGCCTCCTCATAGAGATTATGATTGTGCAATTGAATTTGTCCCTGGAGCGACTCTTCCTAAAAGTCGCTTATTTAATTTGACTATTCCTGAGAGAAAGGCTTTGGAGGAATACATACAGACAAGTTTGGCCGCCGGTCACATTAGGCCTTCCAAGTCTCCTGTGGCGGTTGGATTTTTTTTTGTTAAAAAAAAGGACGGCGGTTTAAGGCCTTGTCTAGACTTTCGTGAGATTAATAAGATTACTGTACGCAATCCTTACCACTGCCATTGACTCCTGATTTGTTTAACCAGTTAGTGGGGGCCAAGTGGTTCTCGAAAATTGATCTTCGAGTGGCATACAATTTGTTGCGCATGAAGGAGGGGAATGAATGGAAGACTGCGTTTAACACTCCACTGGGTCATTTTGAGAATCTGGTCATGCCTTTTGGACTTTCCAGTGCTCCGGCATTTTTTCAGAATCTTATTAATGACATCCTTAGACCTTTGATCGGCAGAAGTGTGGTTGTGTACTTGGATGACATTTTGATTTATTCACCGGATTTGGAGTCTCATTGGAGGAGTGTGCGTGAAGTATTACAGTTACTGAGTGATAATTCACTTTTTGCCAAACTAGAAAAATGTGAGTTCGCTGTACAGAGACTTAGTTTTTTGGGCTACATTGTCTCCAGTGAAGGTTTTGAGATGGACCTGGTGAAAGTGCAAGCTGTGCAGGAATGGCCTAGACCTATTGGTATGAAATCAATACAGAGGTTTTTGGGGTTCGCCAATTATTATAGAAAATTCATAAAAGATTTTTCTGTGATTGCCAAACCTCTGACCGATCTCACCAGGAAAGGTGCTGATGCGGTTCAGTGGACTACTGAGGCCATTGAGGCTTTTGTGTTGCTAAAGGAGAGGTTCAGCTCTGCTCCCATCCTTACGCAGCCTGATGTGACTAAACCATTTTTGGTTGAGGTTGATGCTTCTTCTGTGGGGTCGGCGCGGTGTTGTCTCAGGCAAAAACGGATGGAGTACATCCCTGTGCTTTTTTTTCAAAGAAATTTTCTGAGTCTGAACTAAATTATGATATCGGTAATCGGGAATTGTTGGCAATTAAACTCGCATTTGAACACTGGCGTCATTTTTTGGAGGGAGCGGAATTTCCCGTTCAAGTCTTCACCGATCATAAAAATCTGATCTACCTTGATGCTGCCAAACGCTTGAATGCCCGTCAGGCTAGGTGGGCACTGTTTTTCTCGCGGTTTAATTTTACCGTTACTTACATCCCAGGTACTAAAAATGTTAAAGCCGATGCTTTGTCTCGCAGCTTTTCTCCTATGGTGGGTACTGAGGAGGAGGAGGAAAACATCTTGCAAGAGGGGGTTGTTATTGCTGTTTTGGACTCCGTGCTGGAAGATGAGATTCTTAAAGCACAGGAGAATGCCCTATCTAACACGCCGCATGGGAGGTTGTTTGTGCCTGGTACTCTGAGGAGAGATTTGTTTGATGAATGTCATGACTCTCGGTTGGCAGGTCATCCTGGAATCTCTGAGACCAAGAGACTTGTGGGTCGCAGTTTTTGGTGGCCAGGATGGCAGAAGGAAGTCATTAAGTGGGTGCGTCAATGCACTGTGTGTGCTAGATCTAAGTCTTCTCATACTCCTGCTGCGGGGTTGCTTTGCCCTCTGGAGGTCCCTAGTGCACCTTGGACACATTTGGCTATGGACTTTATTACTGACCTTTCCCCCTCTGAGGGTTTCACTGTCATCTGGGTGGTCGTGGACCGTTTTAGCAAGATGTGTCACTTGGTTCCTTTCATCAAACTGCCCTGCGCTAAGACTCTCGCTAAGGCCTTTGTCAAGGAAATAGTCAGACTACATGGTGTTCCTACTGACATTCTTTCCGATAGGGGACCTCAGTTTGTGGCTCGTTTTTGGCGCGCCTTTTGTGACAGGTTGGGCGTTCATTTGTCGTTTTCATCCGGATATCATCTGGAGTCTAATGGCCAGACAGAAAGGAAAAACCAGGATGTTGAGCAGTTCTTGCGTTGTTTTGTGACTGATAATCAAGAGGGGTGGTCTGAGTTTCTGCCACTTGCTGAGTTTGCTCTTAACAACCATACATCCGCTTCTGCTGGTTGTTCGCCTTTTTTTTGTTGTACTGGGAGACATCGGTCGTTTGGGTCATTTTCCAAGTTGGGATCGGCTGTACCTGAAGAGGAGAATTTTTCTGGTCTTTTGGAGAGAGTTTGGACTGATGTGCGTGGTAATCTTCAGGAGGCTAACAAAAGATCCAAAGTGTATTTTGATAGAAAACGACAAGAGGTTTTGTTTGCTATTGGTGACATGGTTTGGTTGTCCTCTAAGAATCTGCGCTTGAGGATTCCGTCTAAGAAATTGGGTCCCAAGTTTGTAGGGCCCTTTAAGGTGCTTCAGGTTATTAACCAATCTGCTGTTAAGTTGGAGCTTCCCACCTCCTGGAAGATTAATCCGGTGTTTCATGTTTCTCTCTTGAAAAAAGCTGAGGTCTCAGATGGAGATGTCTCGGCCACTGTTCCCCTGGTGGTGGAGGACGGGCAATATGAGATTTCCCGCATCCTAAATTCTAGACGGTATAGAGGGAGTTTACAGTACCTCGACGCTTGGAAGGGTTATGGACCCGAGGATAACTCATGGGTGAGGGCGGATGATGTTTCTGCGTCTAGACTTGTCAGAGCGTTTCACAAGAGGTTTCCGGATAAGCCTAAGTCCTAGGGGATCCGGAGGATCCTCTTAGAAGGGAGGGTACTGTTAGAACCCTCTTGTTAGGTTTTGTTTCACTTTGCTGGTCACATGACCTTTTTGCCCTATTTGGTCTGGTTCCGCCCTTCTGGCCTTGCTGGACTTCATTGTATTATCTACCCTTAAGCTAGCCGGGTGCTTAGGTGCCTTACTCTGTCAGTTTTGCTAGATCTTAGTATCTCTTAGTATTTGTTTTCTGTTTTATTTTCCCTGCTACACTTTCTGTTAGGAGGTGTCCACCTTTTCACCCAGTCCCTAGATCTTGTAGGGATTCCTCCCTCGCAACTATAGGTCTTCGTTCAGACTAGCTGAGGACTTTAGCGGGTCTGGTCGCAGGATCAGGTTCCCCGTTACATCGTAGGGATCCAGCTCAGTCCTATTGTAGGGACAGAATTCCCACCTTTCCTTAGTGCTTGCAGCAGATAATAACACTATGATTGCGCTATTGAATTAGTGCCTCGTGGTAAATTTCCTAAAGGTCGCCTTTTTAACTTGTCTGTACCTGAACACGATGCTATGCGATCTTATATCAAGGAGTCATTGGAGAAGGGTCATATCAGACCATCCTCTTCACCCTTGGGCGCCGGTTTTTTCTTTGTGGAAAAAAGGATGGTTCATTGAGGCCGTGTATTGATTATCATCTCTTGAATAAGATCACTGTGAAGTATTAATATCCGTTACCCTTGATTTCTGACCTGTTTTCCAGGGTGAAAAGTGCTAGTTGGTTTACCAAGCTTGACCTCAGGGGGGCGTATAACCTTATTCGCATTAAGCATGGGGATGAATGGAAGACGGCGTTTAATACCCCAGAGGGGCATTTTGAGCACCTAGTGATGCCCTATGGGCTCACTAATGCTCCTTCCGTCTTCCAATCCTTCATGAATGATATTTTCAGGGATTTTGTGAATAAATTTCTGATTGTTTATTTGGATGATATCTTGATTTTTTCCAATGACTGGGACTCTCATGTGAAACATGTTCGGACTGTTTTCCAGATTTTGAGAGAGAATGCACTGTATGTGAAGGGATCAAAGTGTCTTTTTGGCGTACAGAAGGTCTCATTTCTGGGATTCATTTTGTCTCCGTCTGTTATTGAAATGGACCCGGTCAAGGTTCAGGCCATCTGTGATTGGGTCCAACCTACTTCATTAAAGGCTCTTCAGAGATTTTTGGGTTTTGCCAATTTTTATCGTAAATTTATTGGTAATTTCTCCGGTATTGTTAAACCATTGACTGATTTGACCAAAATTGGTTCTGATTGGTGAGTTGTCCTCCTGAGGCAGTCTCTGCGTTTCTGGAACTTAAGCAGAGATTCACTTCTGCTCCTGTTCTACGGCAGCCTGATGTTTCTCTACCGTTTCAGGTGGAGGTTGATGCCTCTGAAATTTGGGAAGGTGCCATTTTGTCCCAAAGAGATCCTGAGACCTCTAAGAGTAACCCTTGTGCCTTTTTCTCTCGAAAATTTTCTCCAACTGAACGTAATTATGACGTGGGTAATCGGGAGTTATTGGCCATGAAGTGGGCCTTTGAAGAGTGGAGACATTGGCTGGAAGGAGCCAAACATCAGGTGGTGATCCTCATGGACCATAAGAATCTGGTTTATCTCGAATCAGCCAGGCGACTTAATCCTAGACAGGTCAGGTGGGCCTTGTTTTTCACACGTTTTAATTTTGTGGTTTCTTTTCTTCCTGGCACTAAGAATGTTAAGGCGGATGCCCTCTCGAGGAGTTTCTTTGCGGACTCTCCTGAGTTATCTGATCCTACTGTTATTTTGAAAGAGGGTAGCGTTCTTTCCGCCATCTCGCCCAATTTGAGACTGGCTCTGGAAGGGTGTCAGGAGGATAAACCTGAGCGCTGCCCTATTGGGTTGCACAAGTGAGGGTTCGGTGACCCCTCCTCAAGGGGGGGTACTGTTATGAATGTGCTAGATATGGTTTCTGAGCAGAGCCTTTCAGCGAGGAATGGCAATCTGGGATTACGGACTGGTCTGATATAAGGGAGGTTCCCTCCCATGATGGTTGTTCTTGTCTCAATTGTGGTTCCTGGTTCATTTGGAAGCTTGCTGAGTCTTGCCTGCATCTTCTGCTATCAGATAAGTTATTTTCTGCTTTTCTTTTTGTGCTTGCTATTTGCATTGTTTTCTGCACATTTGTGGAGGACAGCCGGGTCCCCTCCTGGGGCCTGAGCTCCTCACAGTTTGTCTGTAGCCTCTGTTGTTTTATCATTTGCTTTTTCTGCTTTTTCAGCGGCTGCAGATTGGTTTTGTTCACTGAGATCTGATTTAGTGGGTGGCGAGATCGTGTGATCTCAGTATTTTTGTAATCAGAATTGTTGGATTTTTGTAGGGTTTTCTGGGTTGCAGAAAGTAATCTCTCCTGTCCTTTCCTATTTAGTCAGCTTGTGGCCCCAGCGTTTGCTCAATCTGTTTTCTGCCTGCGTTTGTGTTTTCATCTTGTCTAACCGCCATTATATGTTTGGGGGCTGCCTATTCCTTTGGGGCTCTACTCCAGGGCAGTTAGCTTTCCTGTTTCTATCTTTAGGTATAGCTAGCTCTCAGGCTTTGACGAGGCGTCTAGGATCAACGTAGGAACGCACCACGGCTACCTCTAGTTATGTGGTTAGTTCAGGTTTCTGCAACCCATTAGTTACCAACATCTCAGGTGTTCGGCTGCCCTGCTGTTGTTCATGTCCTCCTCAGCTACCGTACATAACAGGGAAAAGCCAGGTAAAGTGCCAGAATTGGTGCATCCAATATGATGAGCCAATTCTTTGGTGGTTATTTGCTGAAAATATCAGCCCCCCCACTGTCTGCTTTACCTTGGCTGGTTATCAAAAAATAAGAGGGAAACCATGTCTTTTTTAAATTATTTATTTATTAGGTTAACTATAAGAACTGCCTCCTACAACAACTCTCTCTGAACTAATTCCTGAATACAGTGTGCTGAGAATTGTGTCCCCAGGTCTCCATAGTGTAATGCGGCCAGCCAATCACAGTAATTCTTGCAAAAAACATATCTATGGCATTACTGGGCATGGCAGGCCATCTCCACATATTTGTTGGCTAACAGCCGCAAAACGTGCGGGTCGGTGACTTGAGCATTGCGCTCGAGCACCCATGATATTCAATTGAGTAACAAGGGTACCCAAGTACCTTGATTCTCGATAGAGTATCACGCAGTGCCGAGCAAGCTCGCTCAACACTAGTTATAACAACTTTGCTTCCCGATTTACCACTAATCATTACAGAGCTCAATTGGGACAATATTAACATTTTTTCATATGTAAAAATCATGCAACTCCAAAGAAAATGCAGTATTTGGCCTTTCACATTCCTGACAGTAAACTTAGTTATAATGCATAACCAGCTTTGAAATGTATATTTCTTTTGGAACAACAACTTAAATCTATAGAGCATTATAAATTGAAGTGATAGTTTGAGGCAAGTCCTGGCTGTAACACACTGCTGCTTCCTGCCGAGTAATGGCTCCACATACCTGCCATCAACTTTCACCATAAAGGGATAAAATGACAAAAATATCATGATAGAGAAAGATAAATAAAAATGTTTAAATCTTTTTTCCCAATCTAAAACGAAAGTAATAAAAAATAGCAGTAAACATATTTGGAATTGCTATGTATTAAAAGTCCAATCCACATAAATTCTATAAAGAAACAAAATTCTAAAAGCCTGAAATGGCATCTTGTATCCAGAAAAATAATGGAATAAATAAACAACAAAATATGGTATGCACCAAATACAGTAGCAATAAATACTACAGCTCAACATTCAAAAAACAAGCCACCACTAAGCTCTACAAAGGGGAATAAAGTATGGGTGTCAGAAAATGAGACAAGAAGCACAATTTTACAAAATTCTAATTTCTTCAACCACTTAAATATGAAAAATAAGTACAAAAAATATATACAAATTTGGATCCAATATAATCATACTATTTGGAACAATCATAATGCTGTCATTTTTACCATAAAATCTGAGGTAGAAATACCTCATGTGTGGCGGGCGGGGAGTGATCCCTCCAACTCTGCTGCCTTCAGGAGAAATTGGCAATGTAGCTGCTGGAATCTGTACTTAGCTTCTTGCCTGGCACTTTCTCTCTGACACAGGAGCTGGATGGCGTCAGCATGCAGCACGCACCTGTGTCAGAGAGAGGAGGTGAGTGCACGGGGAGAGCAATAATGGAGGTGGGAGAGCAATGATGGAAGTGAGAACTATGATGGAGGTAGGAAGAACAATGATGGAGATGGGGAAGAAGAATGAGGGAGGCGAGGGAGAGGACAGTGATTAGATGTGGGAGTCAAGACAATGATGGGAGTGGGAGAGAACAATGATGGGGTGGGGAGAACAATAATGATATGGGGAGAAGACATTGATGGGGATGTGGGAGAGGACAATGATGGGGTTGTGGGAAAGGACAATGAGGGGTAGGGTAGATGAAAATGAGGGATGTAGGAGAAATAACAATTAGGGGGTGAGAGAGAGGATGTTGATGGATGTGGGGGAGAGGACAATGAAGGGGTGGGGAAGAGAACAATGAGAGGAATGTGTTTGGATGGGAATAAGTGGGACTTATAATGGACTTATAAAAAGGGTTGGGGCACTTTTGTTGATTACAAAAATTGAAAACTTATGAATACAGTTACAAATATATTAAATGATGGCCAACAGAATACTAAGTATCAAAAATGAACATCTAAGACCATTAGTGAAGCTGTCCAATCTAGATATTTCTTTAAATTTGTTTATATATGACTATTAGTTAAGCTGTCCAATCTATATTTTTCTCTTAAATGTGTTTATATATACATGTAATATATTGTGAGTGTATTAATTTACTCACCTAACATTGCTCTTATCGGTGTCCAGCGCCATTCTTCTCTTCTTCTCAGTGACATCATCCCTCTACAGATTTTTCGATTCATGTTGTGCTCATCGTAAAAGATACTTCAGGCTCACGCAGAGAGAATAGAGTAAGCTGACTAGTCGCAATTACAGTAACATTACGAGAAGAGGAGCACAACAGAGCTGAACACCAGAGACCAGCGATAGGTGAGTATATTAATACACTCACGCTAAATTGCATGCATATATACATATATTTAATAAATAAATCTAGATGGGAGTGCTTATTTAAGTGCCTTTGTCATTGGTTTGTAATAAATTATTTCAGAAATATAACTAAGAACATTTCTATAAAAAGTACTGTATATGATAACTTACTCTTATATACAGTATTACTTTTTACAGGTTTCTGCAAGCTGGGAAGCTTTACTGTGTGGTGACCAACTAAATGAGCTTTGTATAGTTCGGCACATCGCTATTGATTCATGTTGTCTCAAGAGTACATGCTCTTTATGTCAGAAAGGGACATTCAGCATCCATCAACAGTACAGAATTATTGCAATAATGAAAACAGGACAAATACTGAACACAATACAAATCTAGATCAAATTAAATAAACCAAGCTATATGTTACTGACAGGCATCTGATAAAAAAAGTAAATATAAGACATACTCCTAATAATAGCATGAAATAGTTCCCTATTTGTTTTCTATTCAAAAGTCACCAGTTGACACAGTGCAGATTAAGAAATGTAGCTCTCAACCTCAGAAATAATACAGAATCTCACGAGAATCAATCTTTAAAATAAGAGAAGCAGAGATATGAAAACAAGAGACCAATATATCAACAAGCACATATTAGCCTACAGCAAGAGATGACAGAAATGATAAAGGGCTAGTCTTTAAAAATAGGAACACTGTTGCCAGAGCTTTTGAGAAATCCAGATATGACATGTTTTCAGAAATGATAATGTGTTTTAACTAATGTATCAAATGCATTTCGCTCTGATTGCTAAACTTTTGAAATACTTTAGTGTTTAAGACATAATAGAAAGAATTATGTTATTTAGACCATTTTCATAAATATATTTACATTTCCTTTTGTAAAATTCCTCAAACTATTTGATAGAAAAACTATTTGGCAATTTTAGGCTGGAATAATGCATGGAGTTTTTGATGCAAATTGTGGTGCAGCTTTTGAGGATATGATTTGAACCAAGACCAGAAATTGATTTATTCCCCAATACTCTTGAATCCATTCCACACATTGTCACTGGAGCATGGCGCCTCAGTAGTTAGCACTGTTGCTTTGCAGCGCTGGGATCCTGGGTTCAAATCCTACCAATTACAAAAACTGCAACCAATTTGAATGTTCACTTCGTGTTTGTGAGGGTTTCCTTTGAGGACTCCGGTGTCCTCACACACTCCAAAGACATACTGATAAGCAATTTAGATTGCAAAGTCAGGTGGGAACAGTGATGATAATGTCTGCAAAGTGCTGTGAATCTGAAAGTGCTACATAAGCAAAGCATAATAATTAATGGTGGCAGAAACTTTTATATTTATTTTACTACTTAATATTAGAGGTAATCCTGTACTTGTCACTGCAGCCTTCCATACAGACTAAACAGATTTCTTGTGCACAAAATAAATTCTAGTTTAGAATCCTGTGCTCAGTTCTGTGCATTAGTCTATTCCAGTTGTTAGCCAACTTTCTCATGTGATTATTTTTTTTTTTCAGTAAGATGCCCATATGGTTATCAGCAGCAATTTGCTTTTATAACATTATTAGAACATTGTTATTATTCATTTTAGCACTATGAACATATATTTTGATGATAACTTTAATAATATTATACATTTTGGGCAGCACGGTGGCTCAGTGGTTAACACTGCAGATTTGCAGCGCTGGAGTCCTGGGTTTAAATCCCACCAAGGACAACATCTGCAACGAGTTTGTATGTTCTCTCTGTGTTTGCGTGGGTTTCCTCCCACATTCCAAAGACATACCGATAGGGAATTTAGATTTTGAGCCCCATCGGGGACAGAAAGGGTAATGTGTGTAAAGTGCTCCGGAATATGTTGGCACTGTACAAATAAAGAGATTATTATTATTATATTTTTGGTAATGTGTGAAAAAAATATAAAAAATTTGTAAGCATGAGTTGAGGCATACCTTTAGATTTCCTTGTTATCAGACAAACCTAACTAATACTGCAACTCTCCAGTCCATCAATTGCAACTAAGGAGGGGTGCAATTGAACCCCTGACACGCATTGTTTTATAGCACCGATTACATACAGCGATTTTATGTTTTACGGTAATAATTTCACCGTGCAAATGCTTTTACCCTGCCCAAATTATTATACACTTTATTCTAATGCACTATTATATGAACTGCCTGAACCCCAATAGCCTATCTGTGGCTACCTAAGTATTCAAATACCCCATAAAAAGCATTGCTATTCATCCTAGCAGAGCTAGCATTTACCTTATAAAAATGGTGTTACTAAGCCAGTTAAACATGCTATTTTTGGGGCCAGTTTATATACTAATAAAGGGGCCCCATTTCTAACGGTCCTCTCTTCTCTGTCAATTAAGCTAAGGCGTAATTAAAATTTACTAGTTTCAGTTATCAATCCTAGACAAATTTGTGGTTATTGTCCTATTTACTGCTAGGTTGCATTACCTATACAAGAGCCACTATCTATCTAGCTATATTTAGTATTTGGTGCTTTATCTGCAAAACCACTCCTAAATAGTTTTGAATCAGCCTAAAATATAATACTCAAAACTGAAATCAATTAGTGTTGAGCGATACTGCTCGATATCTAAAAATATCGTATCGGGATGGTATCGCCGATATCACTAAATATCGTCAATATCCGATTCCGATACCGGAAGTCCCATGTAAGTCTATGGGAACAAAATATCGCAACAAAAAAACCCTTTCTTTCGTTGTAAACACAAAATATACACACATAGAATACATATATATATATATATATACATGTCATTGTGACATATATATATACATATATTTAGTTTATACACTTCTACATAGTAAAATAGACTCTGATTCAATTGCCGGGTAAAGCCGTGACATACCCCATAGAAGTCGACGGGCTCGGTGCCGAGTACCCCCAAAACCTCTGGCTCTGTGCGACTCAACTTGGGCGTCACGAACAGGATTCTGTAGCTCGCTATAAGCAAATCCTGTGTGCCTGAATTGAACTGGTTTTGTGCTTGAGAATTGCTAAAATCATCAGAGAATGTATTTGCCATTTTTTCGGCATATCTGCGTCACGACGAGGCACTGGTGAAGAAGAAGGGCGTGCTCTTCGTGGGTGTACACTCACTCAGTGGCGCGAAAACGATGGCTCTAAATGGTACTGCAATGTAAGATCGTGCCCCACAGCTCTTCAGTTCCGCCTCCTCATCCTCCTCAGTGTGCGGAAACTAACACGAAGGTCCCGCCTCCCTACAAAAGAGGGGCCCTCTCCAGATGCTAATGACACATGTGACTTGGCAGAGATGGCTAATGGACACGAGCAGAAGTGTGAAGGGATGGAGCAGTCAGAGCTCTCCCCCCACGGAAGCGACCCGATCGCCACGGAACCACCGTTGGGCACCCGGCCTGGAAACCCTCCTACGCTGCAAGAAGCGGAGGATACCCTAAGAGGCCTGGCCCGGCACCGGGAGTAGGTCGCCAGGATGGAAGCGAGCTGGCGTGCCCTAAAACTAAACTTGGAGCGGCGCCAATCCCTCTTACCTGAAGTGTCTGTACCGGAAGGTGAGGCACCCGTTCTAGTAGAGGAGTCCGTGCGGGCATCCCAGCACTTGCAATGTGATCCGGTTGACGTTGTCGCAGTGGAGGCACCCGTTCCTGCAAAAAACTCTGCACCGGCAGCACCCCAGATCCCGCTGTCTGCCCCCGTCGCTGAGACAGAAGAAGCGACACCCGTCCTCATGGAGGAGGCCGCGCAGGCACCAGAGGTCTACCTGTCTGTACCGGAGCCCCGACTGTCATCTGTTCCAGAGCCGGCTGCTTCCTCCGCAGGTGAGCGCCGCCAGGACTGGGGGGCGCCAGGAGAGCTGCCGCAAACCGGACATTGTAAGCTGCAGTTTGATGGTGGAGACATGGAGCTGCTGATGGAGGAGAATTACAACCGGCGTCAGGAGGAAGAGTGGAGACGTTGGGAGCGGGAAGCAGAGCGACAAAGGGAGCAGCGAGAATCCCAAAAGCTTCGGCAACGTAACCTGGAGAAGGACCGGGCAGATAAGGACCGGATGAGAAAAGATAAAGGAACCCTGTGGGAGCCGCGGCGTAAGGGTGCAGTACGGAACTTTAAATTGAAAGGTGGTTGGGGCTTCATCCAGGAGCCTGGACTTTATTTAGAAGTTTTTGTGAACCGGCGGGACGTGGAGGCTCACCTCCCAGAAGGACACCCGGGGAGGGACCTGTTGCCAGGAGACTTGGTGACCTACACCCGACACTGGGGTTACAATGGATGGTACGCCCTAAATGTTACCAGGTGCGACCCCTACTCCCCAGAGTGTCAGGAACCTGTGAGACCCTCGGAGCCTTCAGCCTCCCACATCCAGGCCTCTGCACAAGTGCCCACCCCACGCCATAAATCTCCCCAGCCTCCCTCAGTGGTCTCCTCAGCAGCCCCAGCTATGGACATGATATCTATAGCTGGCCCATACCCGGCGCCTGTTAGGCCCCCTGGGGTTCGTTCAGTCCAGGACATAGGGCTCCAGCCCGGAGGGAGATGAAAGAGGTGGCCACACAGACACAGATAGCGGGTCACGACTTGACTGTACAGGCCACACGACGTCATCAGGTCCTGGTGGTCCTTGGTGTCTCGGATGTTTGGCAAGCATCAGAAGAGTACCAGGTGGTACCTGGAACACCCCTGCCAAAGAATTATAAATAACCCGGGCAGGGTCCCTGTATGTAAATAGTTAAATTGTTGATGTACCCGGACGGGTGAATGTTCATAAAAAAGTTTTTTAATTTAATAAAAAACAACACAGTTTACATTACTTTTATTACAGTCTCATCCTGCGACGCCATCAATCTCCTGTAAAAAAATGAAAAAAAAAAACAGCAGTATACCACCTGTCCGACGCAGTCCATAGTAACGAGTGTCCCACGATGATCCAGCTCTGCTACATCAGAATGACAGGCAGAGCCTGTCATCCCGGCGCAGCACAGCTGATTACCTGCTTCCCCTTCGGTGACGTCATCGGACTGGTTTACGGCCGGGATTACCCTGCAGTCACTGCAGTTATCGCGAAAAACTGCATGTGACCGCCAGGGAGAAGATAATGGCGGCCATCAAGCAGTCCAGGACGTGACCGCCGGAGATCTTCTGCCAGGTAAGTGCCGCTGACTCCTGACAGACCCGACCGACGGACACTCACAGTGACAGTGACAAATCCGATTCCGGTATCCGATATGACGAAAATATCGGTACTCGGAATCGAAAGCCCGATACAGCTAATATCGGCCGATACCCGATATTTGCAGTATCGTATCGCTCAACACTAAAATCAATATTTCTAATGGCTGTTTTCTTTACTACTATATGTGGAAAATTTGGAACATTGATGCAGTTATGTGTGTGTGTGAATAATTATTCTGTCTTCCCTACATCTAAGTATTCTATTGCACAAGGTAAATATACTGCCTTTATATATTAACTAATATGTGTATTAGATAACACAGTTCACATCCATTTGTGAGAGTAGAAAATACATTTATGGCTTGAGGATGAAGTTTGCTATAAATCTGTGTAAGTATTCAATTCATACTTGATCATTAAATATCTTTCACTTTTTATTTTTTCAGTTTGCAGGAGTTCTGTACCTAGTATTTTACCTAGTATTTTACACCTACAACATATCTTTCAGACATTTCTTTGGCATGCCACTGAAAATCATGAACAATAAATAAATGTTACAAGAAAAATATTCAATTGATCTCTGGCCTGACTCTGTACAGCTAATAAATGAACTCATTTGTTCCTTGTTTTGAAGCTATGGCATATTTGAAATTTATAGTAGGTAATAAATTAGAACCAGCGCCCCATGCAATTTCCAGATAGAATAGTGGCTTCATACTGTACTATAAAATTCAAAGCCTTTTTTGATGTGGCAGTGATTTGTATATATTAACAATATATAATACATTTCGGAATTGACTAAAACAAATAAATCATTTATTTTTTTGCTTTGTGTGACCAATGGCCTGTTAACCCCTCTCTGACATTAGACGTACTATCCCGTCCATAAAACCCGTGCCATTCTGACCATGGACGGGATAGTACGTCATAGGCGATTAGCTGCGCTCCCCGAGGGAGCGCAGCTAATCGCCGCCGGGTGTCAGCTGATTATCACAGCTGACACCCGTGACTGTGTGTCAGGAGCGGTCACGGACCGCTCCCGGCACATTAACCCCTTGCACACCGCGATCAAACATGATCGCGGTGTACTGGGGGCACAGGGGAGGATCGCGCAGTGTGGGGGCTCCCTGCGCGCCCCCCTGAGACCCTCAGACCAGCGCGATGTGATCGCGCTGCTCTGAGGGCTTCCTCCCTCCCAGGACCCGGATCCAAGATGGCGCTGGGGTCCTGGAGGGAGGCGGCTTCCTCAGTGCCTGCCGAGAGCAGGCACTGAGAAGCCTGCTGCACTGCCTGAGCGATCGCTGGTGTGACAGAGTGCTGTGCACACTGTCACACCAGCGATCTGATGAAATACAGTGATGTCCCACCCTGGGACAAAGTAAAAAAGTAAAAAAAGTAAAAATAAACATGTGTAAAAAAAAATCCAAAAAAAAAAAAAAATATTCCCCAATAAATTCATTACTTATTGTAAATAAAAAAAATAAAACAATAAAAGTACACATATTTGGTATCGCCGCGTCCGTAACGACCCCCCTATAAAAATGTCCCACTAGTTAACCCCTTTTGTGAACCCCTTAAAAAATAAAAAATAAAAACGAAGCAAAAAATCAGTGCTTTATCATCATACCGCTGAACAAAAAGTGGAATAACACGCGATCAAAAAGACGGATATAAATAAACATGGTACCGCTGAAAACGTCATCTTGTCCCGCAAAAAACGAGCCGTCACACAGCATCATGAGCGAAAAAATAAAAAAGTTATAGCTCGCAGAATAAAGCGATGCAAAAATAATTATTTTTTATATAAAATTGTTTTTATTCTATAAAAGCGCGAAAACATAAAAAAATGATATAAATGAGGTATCGCCATAATCGTACTGACCCGAAGAATAAAACTGCTTTATCAATTTTACCACACGCGGAACAATAAAAACGCCTCACCCAAAAGAAATTCATGAATTGCTGATTTTTGTTCATTCTAACCTCCCAAAAATCGAAATAAAAAGCGATCAAAAAATGTCACGTGCTCAAAAATGGTACCAATAAAAGCGTCACCTCGTCCCGCAAAAATTAAGACCTCACATGACTCTGTGGGCCAAAATATGCAAAAATTATAGCTCTCAAAATGTGGCGATGCAAAAAACTACTTTTTGCAATAAAAAGCGTCTTTTAGCGTGACAGCTGCCAATCATAAAAACCGCTATAAATAGTAAATCAAACCCCCCTTTATCACCCCCTTAGTTAGGGAAAAAAAATAAAATAAAAAAAATGTATTTATTTCCATTTTCCCATTAGGGTTAGGGTTAGGGTTTCGGCTAAAGTTAGGGTTAGGGTTGGCGCTAAAGTTAGGATTAGGGTTAGAGTTTGGATTAGGGTTAGGGTTGGGATTAGGGTTGGGACTAGGGTTAGGGGTGTGTTGGGGTTAGGGTTGGAGTTAGAATTGGGGGGTTTCCGCTGTTTAGGCACATCAGGGGCTCTCCAAATGTGACATGGCGTCTGATCTCCATTCCAGCCAATTCTGCTTTGAAAAAGTCAAACGGTGTTCCTTCACTTCTGAGCTCTGCCATGCGTCCAAACAGTAGTTTATCCCCACATATGGGGTATCAGCGTACTCTGGACCCCAAGAGTTATTGTGAAATTTGTCCTATTTCTTCTGTTACCCTTGGGAAAATAAAAAACTGGGGGCGAAAATATTATTTTTGTAAAAAAAATAAGATTTTTTTGTTTTTACGGCTGTACATTATAAACTTCTGTGAAGCACTTGGGGCTTCATAGCGCTCACCACACATCTAAATAAGTTCCTTGTGGGGTCTATTTTCCAAAATGGGGTCACTTGTTGGGGATTTCCACTGTTTAGGCGCATCAGGGGCTCTCCAAATGCGACATGACGCCCCCAGACCATTCCATCAAAGTCTGCAATCCAAAACGTCACTACTTCCCTTTCCGAGCCCTGACATGCGCCCATACAGTAGTTTTCTCCCACATATTGGGTATCAGCGTACTCAGGACAAATTGGACAACAACTTTTGGGGTCCAATTTCTCCTGTTACCCTTGTGAAAATAAAATATTGGGGGCGAAAAAATCATTTTTGTAAAAAAAAAAAGGATTTTTTATTTTTACGGCTGTGCGTTATAAACTTCTGTGAAGCACTTCGGGGTTCAAAGTGCTCACCACACATCTAGGTAAGTTCCTAGTGGGGTCTATTTTCCAAAATGGGGTCACTTGTGGGGGTTTCCACTGTTTAGGCGCATCAGGGGCTCTCCAAATGCGACATGACGCCCCCAGACCATTCCATCAAAGTCTGCAATCCAAAACGTCACTACTTCCGTTTCCGAGCCCTGACATGCGCCCATACAGTAGTTTTCTCCCACATATTGGGTATCAGCGTACTCAGGACAAATTGGACAACAACTTTTGGGGTCCAATTTCTCCTGTTACCCTTGTGAAAATAAAATATTGGGGGCGAAAAATCATTTTTGTAAAAAAAAAAAGGATTTTTTATTTTTACGGCTGTGCGTTATAAACTTCTGTGAAGCACTTCGGGGTTCAAAGTGCTCACCACACATCTAGATAAGTTCCTTGTGGGGTCTATTTTCCAAAATGGGGTCACTTTGGGGGGTTTCCACTGTTTAGGGTATCAGGGGCTCTCCAAATGCGACATGACGCCCCCAGACCATTCCATCAAAGTCTGCAATCCAAAACGTCACTACTTCCCTTCCGAGCCCTGACGTGCACCCATACAGTAGTTTTCTCCTACATATTGGGTATCAGCGTACTCAGGACAAATTGGACAACAACTTTTGGGTTCCAATTTCTTCTGTTACCCTTGTGAAAATAAAATATTGGGGGCGAGAAAATCATTTTTGTAAAAAAAAAAAAGGATTTTTTATTTTAAGGCTGTACGTTATAAACTTTAGTGAAACACCTGGGGGTTCAAAGTTCTCACCACACATCTAGATAAGTTCCTTGAGGGGTCTAGTTTCCAAAATGGTGTCATTTGTGGGGGGTTTCCACTGTTTAGGCAGATCAGGAGCTCTCCAAACACGACATTGCGTCCAGCCAATTCTGCGTTGAAAAAGTGAGACGGCGCTCCTTCCCTTCCAAACTCTGCCATGCACCCAAACAGTGGTATACCCCCACATATGGGGTATCAGTGTACTCAGGACAAATTGCACAATAACTTTTGGAGTCTTGTTACCCTTGGAAAAATAAAAATTCGGGTGAAAAGATCATTTTTGTGGAAAAAATATGATTTTTAAATTTTACGGCTCTACGTTATAAACTTGTGTGAAGCACTTGAGGGTTCAAATTGCTCACCAAAGATCTAGATAAGTTCCTTAGGGGGTCTAGTTTCCCAAACGGGGTCATTTGTGGGGGGTTTCCACTGTTTAGGCACATCAGGGGCTCTCCAAATGCAACATGGCATCCAATCTCAATTCCAGCCAATTTTGGTTGGAAAAAGTCAAATGGTGCTCCTTCCCTTCCGAGCTCTGCCGTGCGCCCAAACAGTGGTTCCCCCCCACATATGGGGCATCAGCGTACTCAGGACAAATTGGACAACAACTTATGTGGTCCAATTTCTCCTGATACCCTTGGTAAAATAAAAAATTAGTGACTAAAAGATAATTTTTGTGGGAAAAAAATAGGATTTTTTATTTTCATGCCCGGGCATTATAAACTTGTGTGAAGCACTTGGGGGTTCAAAGTGCTCACCAAAGATCTAGATAAGTTCCTTAGGGGGTCTAGTTTCCAAAATGGGGTCACTTGTGGGGGATTTCCACTGTTTAGGCTCATCTGGGGCACTGCAAACGGAACATGACCCCATCAACGTCTGCATTCCAAAACGTTACTACTTCCTTTCCAAGCCCTGCCGTGCGCCCAAACAGTTTTCCACCCCCACATATGGGGTATCAGCGTACTCAGGACAAATTGGACAACAACTTTTGGGGTCCAATTTCCTTGGGAAAATTCAAAAATTTAGGACTAAAAAATCATTTTTGTGGAAATTTTTTTTTTTTTTTTTCACACCCAGGCATTATAAACTTTTGTGAAACATTTGGGGGTTCAAAGTGCTCACAACAGATCTAGATAAGTACCTTAGGGGGTCTAGTTTCCAAAATGGTGTCAATTGTGGGGGGTTTCCACTGTTTAGGCGCATCAGAGGTTCTCCAAGCGCGACATGGCGTCCAATCTCAACTCCAGCCAATTTTAGTTTGAAAAAGTCAAACGGCGCTCCTTCCCTTACGAGCTCTGCCGTGTGCCCAAACAGTGGTTTTCCCCCACATATGGGGTATTGGCGTACTCAGGAGAAATTGCATAACAACCTTATCTGTCCATTTTCTCCTTTTACCCTTGTGAAAATAAAAAAAAAGTTTGTAAAAGATCATTTTTGTGGCTAAAAAGTTAAATATTCATTTTTTCCTTCCACGTTGCTTTAGTTCCTGTGAAGCACCTGAAGGGTTAATAAACTTCTTGAATGTGGTTTTGAGTACCTTGAGGGGTGCAGTTTTTAGAATGGTGTCACTTTTGGGTATTTTCTGTCATGTAGACCCCTCAAAGTGACTTCAAATGAGAGGTGGTCCCTAAAAAAAATGGCTTTGTAAATTTTGTTGTAAAAATGAGAAATCGCTGGTCAACTTTTAACCCTTATAACTTCCTAACAAAAAAAAATTTTGATTCCAAAATTGTGCTGATGTAAAGTAGACATGTGGGAAATGTTATTTCTTAACTATTTTGTGTGACATATTTCTCTGTTTTAAGGGAATAAAAATTCAAAGTTTGAAAATTGCTAAATTTTCAAAATTTTCGCCATATTTGTGTTTTTTTTCAAAAATAAACGCAAGTTATATGGAAGAAATTTTACCACTAACATGAAGTACAATATGTCACGAGAAAACAATCTCAGAATCGCGAAGATCCGTTGAAGCGTTCCGGAGTTATAACCTCATAAAGAGACAGTGGTCAGAATTGTAAAAATTGTCCCGGTCATTAATGTGCAAACCACCCTTGGGGGTGAAGGGGTTAAAATATTAATAAGAAATGTACAGTATATGACACAATGTAATATTTGCTTATTCGTAACATAATAGCGTTATATGGTTATTACAATGATTTAGAATACAACTGACAGTTTAATGATTGACAAGTGTATTAATAAATTGAATTCTTTTCAAGTATAGTCCTGTGCATAATGTGCTACAATTGCTTTGTATAGGAAGGTGTTAGATTATGACAAATGTTAATATAAATCAATATTATTAGTTTAAAACAAAAAAATCATAATCTTTGGCAAATTTGAATCATTACTACAGTTGTACTCAAGAGTTTACATGCCCCAGCAGAATTTATGCTTTCTTGGCCTTTTTCCAGAGAATATGAATGATAGCAACAAAACTGATCAAAAGCTCACATACCCTGTTGAATTTGGCTTGATAACATGCACGGAAATTGACACAAATGGGATTGAATAGCTACTAAAGGTAACATCCTCATCTGTGACCTGTTTGCTTGTAATTAGTGTGTGTGCATAAAAGCTGAATGAGTTTCTGGGACCCAGACAGACTCTTGCATCTTTCATCCAGCCACTGACGTTTCTGGATTGTGAGTCATGGGGAAAGCAAAAGAATTGTCAATGGATCTATAGGAAAAGGTAGTTGAACTGTATGAAACATGATAGGGATACAAAAAGAGATCCAAGGAATTGATAATGTCAGTCAGCAACGTTCAAACTGTGAGTAACAAATGGAAAATCAGGGGCTTTGTAAAAGCAAAACCATGGTCAGGTAGACCAACAAAAATTTTGTCCACAACTGCCAGGAAAATTGTTTGTGATGCATAGAAAAACAGACAAACAACATGAGCTGAAATACTGGACTCTCTGAAAACTAGCGGTGTGGCTGTTTCAAGAAGCACAATAAGGAGGCACTAGAAGAAAAATGGGCTGCATGGTCGACTCGCCAGAAGAAACCAATTACTGCGCAAATGCCACAAAGTATCTCACTTACAATATGCAAAACAGCACAGAGACAAGCCTCAAAACTTCTGGAACAAGGTAATTTGGAGTGATGAGACCAAAATTGAACTTTTCGGCCACAACCATAAACATTACATTTGGAGAGAGGTCAAAAAGGCTTATGATGAAAGGAACACTATTCCTACTGTAAAGCACAGAGGTGGATCTCTGATGTTTTGGGAATGTGTGAGCTACAAAGGCACAGGAAACTTGGTCAAAGTTGAAGAAAAGATGAATGCAGCACATTATCAACAAATACTGGAGGCAAATTTGCATTCATTAGCCCGGAAGCTGAGCGTGGGACATACTTGGAAGTTCCAACATGACAACAATCCAAAACACAAGGCCAATAGACCTGTCATTGGCTACAGCAGAACAAAGAGAAGTGTTATGATTTGGTAACTGAGGAGTGCAGGTAAAAAGGCAATACACCAGAGCAGTTGGAATCTATGAGATTGCAGTACCCTGACTAACCACCACAACTAGAGGCAGCCGTGGAGCGTTCCTACGTTGGTCCTAGACGCCTCGTCACAGCCTGAGAAACTAACTATACCTAAAGATAGAAAGAGGAAAGCCATCTGCCCCGGAGCAGATCCCCAAAGAACATAGAAAGCCCCCAAACATGTAATGGCGGCCAGACAAGAAGAAATACTGACACAGACAGAAAATAGTAAGAGCAAACGTTGGGGCCCAAACTATCTAAATAGAAAAGGATAGGAAGGGCACTTACTGCAATCCCAAAAAACCCTGAAAAGCACCAACTCTACTAATTTCAAAAACACCTGAGATCACACGACCTCTACCACCTAAATTAGTTCTCTGGTGTAACAAAATCAAAACAGCAGCTACTGAAAAAACTGGAAAAAGCAAATGTACAAAACATCAGTGGCTGAACTAAACTGAGAGGGCAAAAGCCCCCGGAGGGACCCTGAAGGCCCCCACAAAAGTGCAGGACAAAATGCAAAAATCAGGCACAAAAACAAAAAGAAGAAAATGTCTTATCTGTTAGCAGGAGATGCAGACACGACACAGCAGGCTACAAGGGAAACAGGAATCAAGGATTGAGACCAGAACAATTGATCACCGGCAACCCTGATGGGAAGGCGACTCCCTTAAATAAGACCAGTCAGTAACACCTGATTCCCAATCCTCACAATCTTCACTGGACAGTCCAGTACCGCTTGTAACCACCAAAGGGAGCCTCTGCTCAGAACTCATTTCAAGTCCATTCACAACAGTACCCCCCCTTGAGGAGGGGTCACCGAACCCTCACTTGAGCAACCAGGTCGGTCAGGATGAGTTCTATGATACGCATGGATGAGTCTCCTAGCATGGATGTCCGAAGCAAACACCCAAGAATTGTCTTCCTGACCATAACCTCTCCACTTAACCAAATACTGGAGTTTCCGTCTAGAAAAACGAGAATTCAATATTTTCTCAACCACAAACCCCATATTGCCCTCAACCAGAACAGGGTCAGGAGGCAAAGCAGTAGGAACCACTGGCTCAACAAACCTCTTCAACAAGGACTTGTGGAACACGTTATGGATCTTAAATGTCCCTGGAAGAAGCAAACGAAAAGAAACAGGATTAAGAATCTCCATGATCTTATAAGGTCCAATGAACCTAGGCTTAAATTTAGGAGATGCCACTCTCATAGGAATATTTTTTGAAGACAACCAGACCAAGTCCCCCACTTTAAACCGAGGACCATCAGTCCTATGCCGGTTAGCAAACCGCTGGGCCCTCTCCTGAGAGAGGACAACCTCTCCACTACCTGGTCCCAAATCTGTTGCATACGCTCCACAACAGAGTCAACACCTGACAGGCAGAAGCCTCCGTCTGTCCTGAAGAAAATCGAGGTTAAAACTCAGAATTACAGAAAAATGGAGACATCAAAGTGGCAGAGCTAGCCTATTATTAAGAGCAAACTCAGCCAAAGGCAAAAAAGAGACCCAGTCATCCTGATCAGCAGACACAAAGCATCTTAGATAAGTCTCCAATGTCTGGTTTGTTCTCTCAGTTTGACCATTGGTCTGAGGATGAAACGGCGAGGAGAAAGACAACTGAACACCAAGCTTAGAACAAAAGGTCTCCAAAATCTGGAAACAAACTGGACTTCTCTGTCAGACACAATGTTCTCAGGAATGCCGTGTAAACGAACCACGTGCTGAAGGAACAAAGGCACCAATTCAGAGGAGGAAGGCAACTTAGGTAATGGCACAAGATGTATCATCTTGGAAAACCTATCACAAATCACCCAGATGACGGTCATTCTCTGAGAAACAGGGAGGTCGGAAATGAAATCCATAGAGATATGGGTCCATGGTCTCTTGGGCACAGGCAATGACATCAACAAACCACTAGAGTGAGAGCAAGGCTTGGAGCGAGAGCAAGTCCCGCAGGACTGCACAAATTCCCTGACATAACGAGACAAGGTAGGCCACCAAAAGGACCGACTAACCAAGTCTCTGGTACCAAAAATTCGGGATGAAGGGCCAACGTGGAACAATGAATCTCAGACATCACACTCTTTTTCCACTGGTCCGGACAAACAATTTCCCAACAGGGCAGCGCTCGGGCCTATCCTCCTGACACCCCTCCAGAGCCAGTCTCAAATTGGGCGAGATGGTGGAAAGAACTACACCTTCTTTCAAAATAACAGAAGGATCAGATACCTCAGGAGAGTCCGCAAGGAAACTCCTCGAGAGGGCATCCGCCTTAACATTCTTAGTGCCAGGAAGAAAGGAAACCACAAATTAAAACGTGTGAAAAACAAGGCCCACCTGGCCTGTCTAGGATTAAGTCGCTTGGCAGATTCCAGATAAACCAGATTCTTATGGTCCGTAAGGACCACCACCTGATGTTTGGCTCCCTCCAGCCAATGTCTCCACTCTTCAAAAGCCCACTTAATGGCCAATAGCTCCCGATTACCCACGTCATAATTACGTTCAGTAGGAGAAAATTTTCAGAGAAAAAGGCACAAGGGTTTCTTTTAGATGTCTCTGGATCTCTTTGGGACAAAACGGCACCTGCCCCAATTTCAGAGGCATCAATCTCCACCTGAAATGGCAGAGAAACATCAGGCTGCCATAGAACAGGAGCAGAAGTGAATCTCTGCTTAAGTTCCTGAAATGCAGAGACTGCCTCAGGAGGCCAATTCACCACATCAGAACCCTTTTTGGTCAAATCAGTTAATGGTTTAACAATAACCGAGAAATTACCAATAAATTTACGATAAAAATTGGCAAAACCCAAAAATCTTTGAAGAGCCTTTAATGAAGTAGGTTGGACCCAATCACAGATGGCCTGAACCTTGACTGGGTCCATTTCAATAACAGATGGGGACAAAATGAATCCCAAAAATGAGATCCTCTGTACGCCAAAAAGACACTTTGATCCCTTCACATACAAAGCATTCTCTCTCAAAATCTGGAATACAGTTCGAACATGTTTCACATGAGAGTCCCAGTCATTAGAAAAAATCAAGATATCATCCAAATAAACAATCAGAAATTTATCCACAAAATCCCTGAAAATGTCATTCATGAAGGACTGGAAGACAGAAGGAGCATTAGTGAGCCCAAAGGGCATCACAAGGTACTCAAAATGCCCCTCAGGGGTGTTAAATGCCGTCTTCCATTCATCCCCGTGCTTAAATGCGAATAAGGTTATATGCCCCTCTGAGGTCAAGCTTGGTAAACCAAGTAGCGTTTTTCACCTTGGAAAACAGGTCAGAAATCAAGGGTAACAGATATTGATATTTCACAGTAATATTGTTCAAAAGACGATAATCAATACACGGCCTTAATGAACCATCCTTTTTGGCCACAAAGAAAAAACCGGCACCTAAGGGTGAAGAGGATGGTCTGATATGACCCTTCTCCAATGACTCCTTGATATAAGACCGCATAGCGTCATGTTCAGGTACAGACAAGTTAAAAAGGCGACCTTTAGAGAATTTACTACCAGGCACTAATTCAATAGCGCAGTCATAGCTCCTATGGGGAGGCAAGGATGCAGATTTACTTTCGCTAAACACATCAGAAAAATCAATCAAAAAGTCAGGAACATCCTGAGCCTGGGGGGAGTCAGAAAAAACAGGAGTGTTGGTATTAACACATTGGCAGCCCCAACTGGTTACAGACACAGATTTCCAATCCAAAACAGGATTATGAGACTGTAACCAAGGGAAACCCAGCACGATAATGTCATGCAGATTATACAGAACCAAAAATTTGCAGCTCTTCTGATGATCAGGTTCAACCCTCATTATCACCTGAGTAGAGAACTGAGGTTTATTCTCAGCCAAAGGGGTAGAATCGATTCCCAGTAGGGGAATAGACTTCTGTAGGGGTATCAAGGGAAACCCGCAACGTTTAGCAAAATCAAAATCCATCAGGTTAATAGCTGCTCCCGAATCAACGAAAACCTGAGCAGAAAATGAGGACAGAGAGCATATCAGAGTAACAGTTAATAAAAACTTAGTCTGAACACTACCCAAGACAACTGAGCGTGCAAAACGTCTTCCCCGCTTAGGGCAGACTGAAATAGCATGAGAGGCATCACCACAGTAGAAACATAACCCATTGCGCTTTCGAAACTCATGACGCTGTGCCCCAGAAACCACTCTATCACACTGCATGGGTTCAGAAGCAGGTTCACAAGGCAACACTGTTCCACGCATACTTCTCCGCTCACGCAAACGTCTGTCAATTTGAATCGCTAATGACATAGAATCATTGAGACCAGAGGGGACAGAGAATCCCACCATAACATCCTTTACATTATCTGACAGACCCTTCCGAAAAAGGGCTGCCAAAGCGTCGTCATTCCATTTGGTCAGGACTGCCCACCTGCGGAATCTCTGACAGTATAACTCAGCGTCATCAAGCCCCTGATTTAATGCCAACAAGGCTTTTTCAGCTTGATCAGTGACATTAGGCTCATTGTACAATAACCCCAAGGCCTGAAAAAATGCAACAAACAGAAAAATATCTCTGACAACCTTTTTTTTTTTCTTTCACAATATTTTTCCCTTCTGTGAGTACCATATAATTTTCAGTTATGGCCGGTGATACTGTTATGATTTGGTAACTGAGGAGTGCAGGTAAAAAGGCAATACACCAGAGCAGTTGGAATCTATGAGATTGCAGTACCCTGACTAACCACCACAACTAGAGGCAGCCGTGGAGCGTTCCTACGTTGGTCCTAGACGCCTCGTCACAGCCTGAGAAACTAACTATACCTAAAGATAGAAAGAGGAAAGCCATCTGCCCCGGAGCAGATCCCCAAAGAGCATAGAAAGCCCCCAAACATGTAATGGCGGCCAGACAAGAAGAAATACTGACACAGACAGAAAATAGTAAGAGCAAACGTTGGGGCCCAAACTATCTAAATAGAAAAGGATAGGAAGGGCACTTACTGCAATCCCAAAAAACCCTGAAAAGCACCAACTCTACTAATTTAAAAACACCTGAGATCACACGACCTCTACCACCTAAATTAGTTCTCTGGTGTAACAAAATCAAAACAGCAGCCACTGAAAAAACTGGAAAAAGCAAATGTACAAAACATCAGTGGCTGAACTAAACTGAGAGGGCAAAAGCCCCCGGAGGGGACCCTGAAGGCCCCCACAGAAGTGCAGGACAAAATGCAAAAATCAGGCACAAAAACAAAAAGAAGAAAATGTCTTATCTGTTAGCAGGAGATGCAGACACGACACAGCAGGCTACAAGGGAAACAGGAATCAAGGATTGAGACCAGAACAATTGATCACCGGCAACCCTGATGGGAAGGCGACTCCCTTAAATAAGACCAGTCAGTAACACCTGATTCCCAATCCTCACAATCTTCACTGGACAGTCCAGTACCGCTTGTAACCACCAGAGGGAGCCTCTGCTCAGAACTCATTTCAAGTCCATTCACAACAGAGAAGGTTCTGGAGTGGACATCTCAGTCTCCTGACCTCAATACAATTGAGCCACTCTGGGGAGATCTCAAGCGCGCATTTCAGGCTAGACAGCCCAGGAATTTACAGGAACTGGAGGCTTTTTGCAAAGAAGAGTAGACAGCTTTACCATCTGAGTAAATAAAGAACCTTATCCACAACTACCACAAAAGACATCAAGCTGTCATTGATGTTAGAGGGGGCAATACACGGTATTAAGAAATGGGGTATGTGAACTTTTGATGAAGGGTCATTTGGATATTTTGGGTTGTCATTATGATTTAAAAATAGAAAACACAGTAGTCTGACAATAAATGGCTTAACCCAACCACTAACCATGAGTGGAGAAAAATTGTTGGTGTCATCGTTCCTATTATCTGAAAAAAGGCCAAGAAAGCAAACGTTCTGCTAGGGTATGTAAACTTTTGAGCACCAAAGTATGTAGACATGGGAGTCTCTTTTCTAGCTGTTCTGAGCTATTTTGCATACTTTTTTTCATGGAGCCTTTAAATACATTTCCATACACAATTCGGTTCTACAATAAGGGACATTATCTCTATTGAGCTGCATGGATACCAATAATTCTCTATTCGGGAAGCAAAACTACTTTCTACAATTACTCATGGCAATCTACAACATCAGATAACAGCTCACTAATTTTGTGTGTATTGATCCAAGTATTCCTTACCATAACAATTTTGCTTCTATTATTTAATGTTTGGTAGGACATGATGATTAGTTGTTATGAGACAGCACATATTATTTCAATGATAATATATCTTATTGTCACATAGTATGTCCTAAAGGGATAACTCTATATACTTTGTATTACATATAATTAATAAAAATATACAATATAAAAAAATCTGTATGTTGCTTCAAGTGCAAGTTACTTTGCTAAATTTAATAAGCCATCATTTCCTATAAAATGGGTTGAATGTTATGCTATAACTGAATTTAAAAGGCATCATGAACACCAATAGTGGTCCTATGTGAGGCTAATATATTTGTATTAATATATATTAACTGCAATAAGTGATATTGTATCTGTTTTGTCTAGACAGAATTGAAGTATGTTTACCACCAAATCGTTTATTAAAAAGTCTAAATGGCATTAAAAAACAATAACAACATGACCGGTGCATTGTCAGTGATATATGAAGTTAATATTTCAGGAATTATACCATAAGAAAAGTCCAACAATATTCTTTTCATAAATAATACAAATATCCTGTTTTGTATTATGGCATTGACTCAATGCAAATCTGAATACAAAATGTATGAATAAATGCTGATAAGAAGATTGTTTAAAAGAATTTAAAAGTAGAGACAATCTTCATAGTTCTTCTTGAGAGATAAGATTTTGATTTGCTGGTAGCTACAAATAGCATGTCATGCGGACTGGATAGTAAGCTGAAAGTTTTATTTAGCACCACTTCAAATGTTATATTAAAATGGGATAGTGTCTTTGAAGACAATATTATACCTAGTGAAAAGCACTCAGAACACCTGTCATAAGTAAGAAAATTAAACCAGTTTTATAATATACAGATGTAGCATTTATTAACAACACAAAATACATCACCTGTACAAATATGCCAACAATATCTTAAAGCAAAAAACTGTAACTGGACACACAGCACCAAAATTTGCACCAAAAATATAAATACAAGTTTTATAAAAATTCAAATGCATATTCATTATAACATAAATAGAATTTCAAACATAAATATATTGGGATAACCAAAAATTATGTGGCAAAATCTTGTTAGCATATTACAAATGCGTTATCAAATGTAAAATAGTTATAAATCATGCAAGCTGATATTAAATGCATGGCAAATCTCAAAGACATTATAGGGAACTTGATCGCTGATACATGCTGCTTGGTCCATGGGAAGCATGTATCAGACACTAGCTGTATGATTTCAGCATTTCAGCCCTGTATGTTTGACTCTGAAACTCTATGGCATTTCAGAAAGAAACATACTTTGAAAGCCCTTCATGGTCTAAGCTGCATGAGTGACTAGTCGAAAAGGCAGGTCTTCGGTGGATTCTTCCTGAACACTACTAATCACTAGTAATAATCCATATTATATTCTAATCCATATACCGTATATACTCGAGAATAAGCCAACCCGAGTATAAGCCGAGCCCCTAATTTTGCCACAAAAACTTGAGAACATTTATTGACTCGAGTATAAGCCTAGGGTGGGAACTGCAGCAGCTACTGGTAAATTTCAAAAATAAAAGTATATGCCAATAAAAGCAAAATTAATTGAGACATCACTAGGTTAAATGTTTTTGAATATCCATATTTAATCAGGAGCCCCATATAATGCTCCATACAGTTCATGATGGCTCCATAAGATGCTCTATACAAAATATGCCCCACATAATGCTGCGCAAAGGTTAATAATGGCTCTATAAGATGCTCCATAGATTATGCCCCATATACTGCTACCGACTCACACAATAGAGATAATCTCTAAGGTGACAAAGAATCGGCTTACTAGAATAACACCTTAGTTAAAAAATAACTTTTATTAAATAATGTCTCAAAAGTGGTTCCCTAGAAAGTTTGCCTGACTAAAATAGGCTCACAGAACCGCTTGGAATAATATAGAAAACTCTCCAGCTCGTCCATAGTGGCCAGAATTTGATGAAATCTGGCTCAAATATAACTCATATTCAGATGCACTGATAACTACTAAGTGCATCAGAAAAAAACCTCACCAAAAAGATATTGTGACTAAATAAGGTGCACATTAATCACATACACACTCAGCCGTATAGAGTAGAAGGTGGATTGACCCTATTGTCAAAAGTATCTGACTGTATTCCTACCTAGATGCGGAGGTTGGCACCCTAAGATACAACGAGAATTGCAACCCCGCTCGTCCGACGGCTATCCCTTCTCTCCTATTATGCCCTGTAAGACGCCATAGACTGAAACAGAGAGCCAGGTGGCCTGTATCTGTTTATAAATACTGATCAGTTCTTCATGGATAGCAGGATGTAGGTGCACAAACGTATGTAAGAAAGAGAAAGGTAGTTGTTAGGGTTCGAATTCCTGCTCCTGCACAAGGGGAGTCTCGAACCAGTGCCGCTGCGGTCTCCCATTCATCTCCGGCCGCAGTGGAGCCTGCTCAGCAGAGACGTCGGTCCAAGCGTCTTGCCCACTCCACTACTGGGCAGTGACTTGCTGCTGCATTTCCTGGATCTGCTATTATAGCCAGTTCTGGAGCAGACGTCTTTGGGACAAAGTCCTGCATTTTCCCTTCTGAGCGTGCCCAGAGTGAGATCTCTCATTGGAGATCAGGGGTCACATGCTCAGGTACTGCAGCAGCTCCTATTGGCCCGCCAGGAAGGCCCTGTTACTACTAGTCTTCTGAACAGGTTTCTCATTGGTCCTTGTTCCTGGAAGGTCCTGTAGCTGTTGCTATAAAAGGGTAGCATGGCTGGGCCGCCATGCGCTAATATCAACCATTGTATGCTATGCGCCAGTGTGGTCATGCGTGTGTGTGGTTAGGGACCCGGCTGAAATAAGCCACTAGAATACCGACTTAATCGGTGAGGAGTTTGGTGTGCTAGCTGGTCAGGGTCGGTGTCCTAGATGCCCTAGATTACTGGCATAACCGGTGAGGAGTTTGATTGCCGTATTCAGGGTCTGGCGTTCAGACGCCATAGATTGCGGGTGACTCCCGCGAGGACATTAGCGCATGACCACGTATTATGCTCGCTTAGCAATTAACCGTGTGCCTGAGAGCCTGACAGGACACGGTGCTTTTTCTCAGCGGCTCTGTGACGTAACAGGGTTCGCTCTCGACGCTAGACAGCGCCCTAGCGTTTTACTTTGCGGCTCACTGAAGCTAAGTGAGTTCGCACCTATCGCCATATAGCGCTGTGGCATCCCGCTAGCGGCTCTGGGGATTAACAGAGTTTGCACTTACTGCCACAACGCGCTACGGCGTTTATTTTTGCGACTCTGCGGGATAACAGAGTTCGCCACTTTCGCCATCTTACTAGCAGCAGGCTTCGCTTGCACGGTGGACCCCGGGTTGTGAACGCACCTCTCTACTTTATATATTTGGTGCGTTCCGCAGACCCTTAACAGTAGTTCAGTCTGTTTTGCATCAATACCACTTTGATAAATATAAGCTGAGTCAAAAAAGAGCAACACTGTACAGTCACATCCACAGCAGTGTTTAAATAAACAGTGCCATACCAATGCCAGAAATTGGCAATAATATACAAAATTGCACCACCACAATAAACATAAATGCATAAATGTGCAGCATTCTTATATACTCCAGTAGATAGTCCATCAGAATAAACATTTATCTTGATATACAGCTACGGCACTTATTTCAGAGATTGCTGCGCATATGTAACCGAGATGCCATCATGGTATAATCACCAGGTTATGCTACATAACCCTCGTTGATTATGCCATGATGGCATCTCGGTTACATATGTGAATATAGGTGAATATAGCATGGCTCCCCGTCCTCCCTGTCATACTCACAACCTCCTGGCGTGTCTCTGCAGCTCCTGCTTCTCCCATTGTCTCCGGCGCCGCAGCTCTTCCTTCCATCAACTGTCACGTGGTACCGCTCATTAAAGTCATGACTTTAATGAGCGGTACCACGTGACCTCTGAACATAGGTGCCAGAGACCATGGTAGAAGCAGGGGCTGTAGAGACCGTACCAGGAGGGGGTGAGTATATGTGACAGCCATGCTCCCCCTCCCCTGCCAACCCCCTGGTATATGATTTGAGTATAAGCTGAGAGGGGCACTTTCAGCCCTAAAAATGGGCTTAAAATCTCGGCTTATACTCAAGTACATACAGTAAATGCATGTGGGAAGAGACCTGTTACTTAAGGAGAGTGGGTGGCGAGAAGTTGCTGGGGACTGGCCATTTCTACTAGTCACTGGAACATTTCATAGTCAAGCATGTATGGCTGGAATCACACAGCCAGCTTCTCATTTATGGATTAAAGTGAATATTTTTTTTTTACTTTTTGCTTGCTTGCTATGGTTCATCGAAATGACAATCGGCTGGCCCCAATTTTGCTGAATTTAATAAATTTAGTTATTTCCCCTCACAATTCTTATGTGGGGTTTCCTTGGATAGGTTTAGCTACAGTCACTACATTTAGCATGTCCCAATTGAAACGTGGACATCATCTTTTAACCCTTGTACGGAAATATACGTCTCTTGGACCATGTCCACGGAGTCATTGTTGGCTGTTAGAGAGATCTGTCAAAGGAGGGTAGACTAGTTGGGCCTTAACAAGAGGTGGAAAAACAGGATTAAATCTGAATCAGAAAAATGGGAAAATTAATACCAGGAGGATGGAGTCTGGGACAGAATAGTAGAGAAATTAGCTGAACTGATCAAGGTCAGGAACAACTATCACCAATAAACTCGAGCACCAAGTTATTGTTAACAGCAGACCAGGGTAAATATAAAATTATAACTAAAAGCTTGTATCTGACTGGCGGCAGTTTTTCATAGATTGTGACCCTGCCAAAAGCTCATAGCAAAGAACTAGTTACATCTTATAATCAGTTTTCTGTAGCAGAACACATGTTCATTGATTGAAGGGATTGCAAGTGTCAGCTATATTAAAGTTTAACTTGATTACGCTTGCGTTCCTCAGTGGTGCAGTTTAGTGGGTGTACATTCAAACATGGATGAGCAAGATCAGCCCTTATGGCAATGGCCTACAGTTTATGAATATTGTTGGGTTGTAAACAGAGAAGTTCAAGAATTAAGAGAGGATACGATTACCTTGTACAAACTTGGAAAATGATACAAAAATATCAAAGGAATTGAATGTTTCTAAAGATATGTTTGGATAGTTTGCAAATTCACAGTTAAAGTAAAACTGGGTGCAATACTCAAAATAGTCAGAAATATGAAACTGTGACCAGTTGCCACCAAACTCGTGAGAAGGCTCATGGTCAAAAACCCTTGAGTGACTTAAATGACCTACAGCAAGATTTGGTTCCAACTTTCCTGACTCAAAAACAAAAAAAAGGCTATTATTCAAAAAATCATATAAATAAACTATATACGTTTTTGGTTTCTGTTCTATGGAAGTTTATCACTAAATTTGAACATTTTGGGATTATGGATCAATAGTAAGTCTGTAGGAGGAAGAATGAAGTACATGCTGAAAGGAACACTGTGCTTACTGAGAAGTATACGAGGCTCTGGGGCAGCTTTATGTTCCCTGCAACTTAAAATCGGCAGCATGTGGACTGCAAAATTGATTTAATCACGTATCAGGAATCCCTATAAGAAAATGTCATGTCTTCTATGAAGAGGAAGAAGTTTTGGTATAATTGGACTTTAATAACAGGATAATGATCCAAATAACACCTCAAAGTTCATCAAGGCATGTCTTATGAAGAAGTCATGGAAGATTCTAGAGTGGCCATCACAGTTTCCTGACTTGAATCCAATAGAAATGTTTTTATAGGATTTACACCTTAACCCCTTAACGACCGCCGATACGCCTTTTAACGGCGGTCATTAAGGGTACTTAAACCACAGCGCCGTTAATTAACGGCGTTGTGGAAAAAGTGAATAGCGCCCCCCAGAGGCGCATTTTCTCCGGGGTCTCGGCTACCGGGGTAGCCGAGACCCCAGAGAACATGAATCGGGTCGGTTTTTACCGACCCGATGTTGCGATCGCCGTTATTAACCCTATAACGGCGACCGCCAACAAAAAAAAAAAAAAGTTGTGCCATTTAATTTCTCTGTCCTCTGATGTCATCGACATCAGAGGACAGAGAAAAAGGGTCCCCAGGACCCTCATGTGGCCCCCAATAAGATCCATGTGGCCCCCGGACCCTCCGGTGTCCCCCGGTGCCGGCGCCGTTAAGACAATGGCGGCGCATGCCCAGTGCGCCCGCCGCTATGTGCCGCTGTGCTGGTGGGGGGATGGGCAAATATTCTCTGGGGTCTCGGCTACCGGGGGTAGCCGAGACCCCAGAGAACATGATCCGGGTCGGTATTCACCGATCCCGGTGTTTGCGATCGCGGCTATGCAAGCATAGCCGCGATCGCAAAAAAAAAAAAAATGATTTCTCTCCCCTCTGATGTGATCGCACATCAGAGGGGAGAAAATGAGGGTCCCCCGGTCCCCCGATCGCCCCCCCATATACTTACCGGTGTCCTCCGTCCTCCCGCAGGCCCCAGGATCCCGGCTTCTTCTCCCTGCAAAAAAAAAATGGCGGGCGCATGCGCAGTGCGCCCGCCCATCTGCTTTGGCGGCAGATTCAAATTTTTTTTCATTCATTCTCATAAAAGTACATTTTGATCACTGTGATAAACTATCACAGTGATCAAAATAAAAAAAACAGTACATAACCCCCCCATTTATCATCCCCTTAGTTAGGGACATATAATAAAAAGTAGAAATTATATTTATTTTCATTTTTCTGTTAGGGTTAGGGTTATAATTAGGGTTAGGGTTATAATTAGGGTTAAGGTTATAATTAGGGTTAGGGTTAGCATTAGGCTGGTTTCACACATCCGGTGTGCGCCTGACGGCGCCCCCGGCATTTAGCCGCAGCGCCGCATCAGAAAATCTGATGCGCCGCATGCGTTTTTTTTTGCATTGACTTGCATTAGCGCCGGATGGCGCCGCATGTCAATGCGTTGCATGCGGTTTTGTCCGGATGCGGCGCAAATGTACATTGCGGCGGCCGGACAAAACGCTTCATGTAACGTTTTTTGTTTTTGCCGGATGGTTTCTGATGTCTCCGGGCATCAGAAACCATCCGGCAAAAAACCGCATGCGGCCGCCGGCGGCGCATCAGGTTTTCTGATGCGGCGCTGCGGCAAAATGCCGGGGGCGCCGACAGGCGCCCGCCGGAAGTGTGAAAGCACCCTTAGGGTAAGGGTTATAATTAGCGTTAGGGTTAGGCTGGGTTCATACTGCGTTATGGCAGTCCGTTAGACGGACTGCGTTACACCGCGGTATAACGCAGTCCGTTAACGCTGCCATTCACCCCCATTTGAGGGCGCATCGCGACGCATGCCGTAAAGCGGCATGCGTTTGCGACGTGCCATCATTCAGTGACGGAGCCTCGGACGCGGGCTGCAGCGTTTGGGCTCCGTCACCGCTAGCGCAGATGAATCATCTGCTGATTCCTCTGCGCTAGCGGGTATAGCATAATGCGATCGCGTTATGCTATACCATTACCAGCCCGTCAACGCTATGTGTTGAACGGGCTGGTAAAACGCAAAATGAACCTAGCCTTAGGGTTAGGGTTATAATTAGGGTTAGAATTAGGGTTAGGGTTACAATTAGGGTTAGGGTTATAATTAAGGTTATAATTAAGGTTAGGGTTACAATTAGGGTTGGAATTAGGGTTGGGATTTAGGTTAGGATTAGGGTTGGGATTAGGGTTAGGGGTGTGTTGGGATTAGGGTTGGAGCTAGAATTGAGGGATTTCCACTATTTAGGCACATCAGGGGGTCTCCAAACACGATGTGGCGTTCAAAAAGTCAAATGGCGCTCCCTCCCTTCCGAGCCCTGCCGTGCGCCCAAACAGTGGTTTACCCCAACATATGGGGTATCAGCGTACTCAGGACAAATTGCACACCAATTTTGGGGTTCTAATTTCTCTGATTACCCTTGGGAAAATAAAAAATAGCTGGCTAAAAAAATCATTTTTGAGAAAAAAAATGATTTTTCATTTTCACGGCTCTGCGTTTATAAATTTCTGTGAAGCACTAGGGGGTTCAAAGTGCTCACCACACATCTAGATAAGCTCCTTAAGGGGTCTAGTTTCCAAAATGGGGTCACTTGTGGGGGTTTCCACTGTTTAGGCTCATCTGGGGCACTGCAAACGGAACATGACCCCCACCAACGTCTGCATTCCAAAACGTTATTACTTCCTTTCCAAGCCCTGCTGTGCGCCAAAACAGTTCCCCCCCCCACATATTTGGTATCAGCGTACTCAGGACAAAATGGACAACAACTTTTGGGGTCCAATTTCCTTGTGAAAAATCAAAAATTTGGGACTAAAAAATCATTTTTGTGGAAAATTGATTTTTTTTTTTCACACCCAGGCATTATAAAGTTTTGTGGAACACTTGGAGGTTCAAAGTGCTCACCACAGATCTAGATAAGTTTCTTATGGGGTCTAGTTTCCAAAATGGGGTCACTTGTGGGGGTTTTCCACTGTTTAGGCTCATCTGGGGCACTGCAAACGGAACATGACCCCCACCAACGTCTGCATTCCAAAACGTTATTACTTCCTTTCCAAGCCCTGCTGTGCGCCAAAACAGTTTCCCCCCCCCCACATATTTGGTATCAGCGTACTCAGGACAAATTGGACAACAACTTTTGGGGTCCAATTTCCTTGTGAAAAATCAAAAATTTGGGACTAAAAAATCATTTTTGTGGAAAATTGTTTTTTTTTTTTTTTCACACCCAGGCATTATAAACTTTTGTGAAACACTTGGGGGTTCAAAGTGCTCACAGCGGATCTAGATAAGTTCCATAGGTGGTCTAGTTTCCAAAATGGTGTTACTTGTGGGGGGTTTCCACTGTTTAGGCGCATCAGGGGCTCTCCAAACGCGACATGGTGTCCAATCTCAATTCCAGCCAATTTTGGTTTGAAAAAGTCAAACTGTGCTGCTTCCATTCCAAGCTCTGCAGTGCGCCCAAACAGTGGTCCCCCCACATATATGGGGTATCAGCATACTCAGGACAAATTGTACAACAACTTTTGTTGTCCAATTTCTCCTGTTACCCTTGTGAAAATAAAAAATTGGGGACTAAACGATCAGGTTTGTGGAAAAAATATGATTTTTTATTTTCACGCCCGGGCGTTATAAACTTCTGTGAAGCACTTGGGGCTTCAAAGTGCTCACCACACATCTAGATAAGTTCCTTAGGGGGTCTAGTTTCCAAAATGGGGTCACTTGTGGGGGGTTTCCACTGTTTAGACACATCAGGGCCTCTACAAATGCGACATGGCGTCCAGCCAATTCCGCGTTGAAAAAGTCAAACGGAGCTCCTTCCCTTGCGACCTCTGCCGTGCGCCCAAAAAGTGGTTTACCCCAACATATGGGGTATCGGCATGCTCAGGACAAATTGCACAAAAACTTTTGGGGTCTTGTTACCCTTGGGAAAATAAAAATTGGGGTGAAAAGATCATTTTTGTGGAAAAAATATGATTTTTTATTTTCACGGCTCTACGTTATAAACTTGTGTGAATCACTTGGAGGTTCAAAGTGCTCACCACACATGTAGATAAGTTCCTTAGGGGGTCTAGTTTCCAAAATGGGGTCACTTGTTGGGGGTTTCCACTGTTTAGGCACATCAGGGGCTCTCTAAACGCGACATGGCATCCAGCCAATTCTGCGTTGAAAAAGTCAAACAGCGCTCCTTCCCTTGCGACCTCTGCCGTGCGCCCAAAAAATGGTTTACCCCACATATGGGGTATCAGCATGCTCAGGACAAATTGCACAAAAACTTTTGCGGTCTTATTACCCTTGGGAAATTAAAAATTGGGGTGAAAAGATCATTTTTGTGAAAAAAAAATTTTTTTTTTTTCACGGCTCTAGGTTATAAACTTGTGTGAAGCACTTGGAGGTTCAAAGTTCTCACCACACATCTAGATAAGTTCCTTAAGGGGTCTTGTATCCAAAATGGGGTCACTTGTGGGGTGTTTCCACTGTTTAGGCACATCAGGGGCTATCTAAACGCGACATGGCATTCAGCCAATTCTGCGTTGAAAAAGTCAAACGGCGCTCCTTCCCTTGCGACCTCTGCCACGCGCCCAAAAAGTGGTTTACCCCCACATATGGGGTATCGAAGTATTCAGAAGAAATTGCACAACAATTTTTGTGGTTCATTTTTTCTTTTAACACTTGTGAAAATAAAAAAACTTGGTTCCGAAGTAAAGCTTTTGCAAAAAAAGTTAAATGTCAATTTTTTCCTTCCACATTGCTTCAGCTCCTGTGAAGCACTTGAAGGGTTAATAAACTTCTTGAATGTGGTTTTGAGCACCTTGAGGGGTGCAGTTTTTAGAATGGTGTCACTTTTGGGTATTTTCTATCATATAGACCCCTCAAAGTGACTTCAAATGTGATGTGGTCCCTAAAAAAAAATGGTGTTGTAAAAATGAGAAATCGCTGGTCAACTTTTTAACCCTTATAACTTCGTAATAAAAAAAAATTTTGGTCCCAAAATTGTGCTGATGTAAAGTAGACATGTGGGAAATGTTATTTATTAAGAAATTTGTGTGACATATCTCTCTGATTTAAGGGCATAAAAATTTAAAGTTTGAAAATTGTTAAATTTTCAAAATTTTCGCCATATTTCCGTTTTTTTCATAAATAAACACAAGTCATATCAAAGAAATTTTACCACTAACGTGAAGTACAATATGTCACGAAAAAACAATCTCAGAATCAGCGGGATTCGTTAAAGCGTTCCAGAGTTATAACCTCATAAAGTGACAGTGGTCAGAATTGTAAAAATTGGCCCGGTCATTAAGCTGCAAAATGGCTCTGTCCTTAAGGGGTTAATTTAAAATCCAGCATTACTATGCAGACAACATTTCAGAACGTTTTCTGTTATCTTTCATTTCTACAAGGTTTTGCAATTTGGAATTTTTGTCCATTCATCAAAAATATGTGTGGTCAGATACTTTTATTGAAATGGAGGGTTTCAATCCCCAAATTGCAATCTCCATTCTAGTTCATTTCAAAGGTGGATAGAGTTGAGGTCTGGGCTTTATGTCATCCAGCCAAGTTTTTCCATACCAAACTCACCCAACCATGCCTTTGTGGACCGTGCTAGGGGAACCTAGGCATATTTATGCTGGATCAAAAAAGGACCTTACCCACACTATTTCAACAAACTTGGAAGCATACAAGTGGCCAAAATTGTTTGGTTTGATATGCTGCATAGTCCAAAATGTTTTGCTACACCCTCCACTAGGTTATGAACATGCTGCAGTACTAACCGATAAACACCCATGGAAGGCTTCTACTGCCCAGTGAACTTCCACACCCATGTGCATATCACTACTAAAGTGATTTTTTTTGTGCAACTGTACAGTGTTTTCTCTATTAAAGATATTGTTTCTCTTGTGTCTTTGCATTTGGTATAGAGCGGTAGAATGAACTGACATATTCCCTTGAAGTATTTACATATCATCTTTGTTCTTTTGTCACATCATATATTCTACACAATCTAAATTTGAAATAATTTTTAATTTAAAATGCATTGGTATCTTGACAGAACTTACTTAACTGCATCTTTTGTTTTAAAGACAACTTGACTTCACATTGTTTCTTATCATATCTGTACTCTGGTTACTAGAATTATCGTTTAAATTTTAAAGGCCACTTTTATATCCCAAGAACTAAAGGAATGTCCTCAATCCAGGCATCAGGTTTTCTCCATTTGTGAAAAATTCAGTTTATATGATTCATCTTGACTGACAGGCCCTTATTGCAATAACACGAGAAGAGGTCATTTTGCAAAATTCAAAGAATGTGTATCATGAAATTCAAATTCCTATGAAAATGCAGTTTTTCATATGTGTCAGCTATTCATAGATTTTCTAATTTGCCTTTTTAATTACATTTCACAAAAGAACTAAATAGGACATAATATATTTCCATTGATTGCATTTATTGTTTTATTTCAAGGACTTCCTAAAAACAGAATATTGGCAGTTTTTGTATATTCTCGCTTTTACATTGGAAAATAATCTACTATCTGGAAATGAATTAGTGATAATTAATGCTTTGTACGTTTTTGAGATGCTCCATTGTCACTACTTAATCATTTTTGTTTGATATATATTATAGGTAGAATTTATTGCCACCTTGAACAAAAATAAAAAATGGGATTATTTCATTACAAATTACATTTGCATGATTCAATGATGACACAAGAATAATAATACACTGATCATTGTTAATAAAAATACTGACCATCAAATATCAAACCACGGATCAACACATACAGTCAGACCAATGCACATGAAAACTCTATTCAGCTTCAAAAAGCACAGTATTTGTAAGGCTATGAATAAGCCACTAAAAGTTTATAATAGATTACATGGATTGACTAGAACGATTTTCTACTAGTGATTATAGTAGAACATTCTTTGTGATTGTACTGTACTTGTTTGTTCTCTCGCTATTATCACAACAATATTTCTAAATATTCTCAGTACCCCTCAAAAAGTTGATATTAAAATGTATATTGGGGTCTGAGATAATGGTCATCACTAAGGGGTGTTTTATCAACATAATTCGCCTCGATTGGTATTATTGACCACATTTTAGAAATCAGAGTATCACATCATATTCCCTCTCCTAATTTCTTTTTCATTATTTTTGTACCTGAATTTCTCAGCACTACAATTTGTAATGCGGATATGTATAATTGTATATTTTTTATTTGTATTTTTTAGTTTTGTATCAAACCCTGACCACTGTCATGTTTTTTTATTTCAAGTATATTTTGTGTTTTTAGGTTATTTGTTGGATGCAGCCAAATGTACATTTTGTCGCATCCTTAGCTTATAACAATCAGCAGTGTACTGCTAATGTAAGCCACCTACCCTGATTGCAACATGTTTTTCCTTCTTAAAGTGTAGCAAGCTTTTTTGTTAACTTTTATTTAATAAATACTTCTTAATAGAACATTTGCACTTTACACCTGAAATTCTGGAAACTCAGAAACCACATCTTTGGATGTGAGTTTTTTGTAGACATCAGAAAATATCTTAACTTTGTGTTCCACATTGTTCTGTTTTGCCTTGTCCACATAGACTTTGATGAGTCGACTGCCATCCAACTTCACACAGATTCTCTTGTTCACAATTTCATTTGGGAACACTAAATCTTCAAGAATGACAATATGTACTTCTGTCAGGATATGACTTTTGCTTTTTTTTCATACGGCTTTTACTGGATGGTTTAGGCAAAAGTTAATCTTTATTTTATTCATTGCATCCCCTAAGAAGCCCTCTAGATTGGTGAGAGTGCAGAGTCCATAAGATCCAATACATGTGATAATGCATAAAAAATGCCTTCACCTATGGTTTGAGCAACCAGTGGAAGTTGCTTGACCTTGACCTGCTATATACAGGACTCTTTAACTCTTTCCAAACATGTGGTGCACAGTATTGTCACAAATTGGTAGCAAGTGTCTAGCGTGTGTCCAGGAGCTAACCCAGCTCCATACAGAGCAGGTTATATAAAGTCTCCCTCTGAGAGTAGTAATCAAAGCTATCTTCTCATTTCTAGTGTTTAACTACTTAAATACCCTTGTTAATCTCTGACAGCAACATTTGTTGTGATCATGATACAGCATGTGTTCCATTATTCATTAGCCAATACAAAATGGTTGCAGGGTTCCAATGATTGCCATGGCATCTGAGAGTCTAGTTAAGAATCTTTTTCTGCCATATTGGTACAACTGTGAAGCCCAAAGGCAATACTGAGTTATGCAGTAAAGAGTCAAAAGTGTTGCAGCCCACAATTGTTTGCAGTGGCTGAACTGACATAGGTGGCACATGTCAGTAAATGGTGGCAGCACTGATGACATGACATAAACTCTACAGCTGAAATTAATCACTGAAGTAACAGCAGAGGCACAGCAGTGAACCTTGTAAGGGTGAATGCTAACTGTTTTTGTTATTTTAAACACAGAAATGCTGAATAATGTCATGAATAACGCTGTCCAAAGAAAAACCTCAATAAATCTGGCACAATATAGAATTCAGCAGTAGTGTTGAGCGATACTGCTCGATATCTAAAAATATCGGATCGGAATGGTATCGCCGATATCACTAAATATCGGCGATATCCGATTCCGATACCGGAAGTCCATGTAAGTCTATGGGAACAAAATATCGCAACTAAAAAAAACACTTTCTTTCCTTGTAAACACAAAATATACACACTTAGAATACATATATATATATATATATATATATATATAATATATATATATATACATATATTTATAGTTTTTCACTTCTACATAGTAAAATAGCCTCTGATTCAATTGCTGGGTAAAGCCGGCATTTGTGAAAAGACAGAAGCACCCGAGGGTCCAGTCGAAACAGAGATGTTACATCGCACCCAGCGGTGTGACAACTTACTCTCAGGTAAGGAGGAAACACCCTATTGACTCCAACCACTGCATTCAACAGTACACTATGCCAGCTGAGTGTAGGCGGACCCAATGGGATGGTCTAGCTCAGGCTGGTTAGAACAGGGTGTAGCTATTTGGATGGGAGGGGTTGAGGCAGTCTTATGCTGCATGTCTTTGTAGTAAGAATTGTTTCCTTTCCTGCTTTCTTACTACGTTGCATACTCCACTCTGCTACATCACTCTGCACCATTGCTCTATCTCACATCTATCTGCCCTGGAAGGATACCGTCTTACCTGTAGAAGACTTTTCACCTACCTGCACTACACCATCCCTTCCAGAGGACCTGCACAGCAGCGCTGGACACCCTGACCAGGTACTACAGGTGGCGTCACGACAAACTACACGAACATTCTATCATCCCCTGGAAATATCCCACATTCCAGTGATCGCCAGGTCACGGACCGAGCTGTGCTACTCGTGACATCCCCCATAGAAGTCGACGTGATCGGTGCCGAGTACCCCCAAAACCCCTGTCTCTGTGCGACTCAACTTCCCTCACTGTGCTGGCACTTTACATTTACAATGCCTTTGGGTTTTTTTTTTGGGGGGGTGGGGAACATTCAGACTTTTGCTATGGGGCCCCATGATTTATATGTACGCCCCTGCTGCTGAGGCATGGTATTTAAGGCTGTTAAGGAGCCAACATACATGGACCTTGCCAGCAGCGTCGGACTGGAGTACCTTGGGCCCACCAGAGAAAAATATTCTTGCGGCCCAACATCATACTTCCCAACCTTTGAATAAGGGAAAGAGGGACAAAGGCTGTGGCACGCTGTGCATGCTGCAGAAAATTTTAGGCCATGCCACGTTGCACCACAGACTGTCCAGGAGTTGGTGGATGCTTTAGTCCAGGTGTGGGAGGAGATCCCTCACGAGACCATCCGTCGCGCTCATCAGGAGCATGGCCAGAAGTTGTAGGGAGGTCATACAGCATACCTCCCAAATTTGGAAGACAGGAAAGAGGAGTAAAGGCTGCGGCGCGTGTTGCGCGCCGCTGAAAATTTTAGGCCACGCCCCGACAACACCCATTTCACAGCTAATCACACCCATATCCTCGCCCCAAGCGTAACCATTTAGCACTGCTGATCACACTGACTGGTAATGAGGGCACAGTGGCTGGTACTGAGGAAAAGAAAGAAAGAGCAGCGAGAGAGAAAGAACAAAAAGAGAAAGAAAGAGAGGAAAGAAAGAAAAGAGAGAAAGAAAGAACAGAGAGAAAAAAGAACAGAGAGCAAGAAGGAAAGAACAGAGAGCGAGAAAGAAAGACTAGAGAGAGAGCCATAGGCGTAGCTAGGGTTTTGGTTTAGTGGGGGCAAAACTTCTGAGTAGGCCCATCATCAGAGAACCTCAGCAAATGACCGCGTTGTTTGGCCAAAATAATCTATATATAAAAAGACCAATATTGATATTACCGCCATATGGTCTGTGTTAAATAATACCAGTCCTACAGAACATATAATAGATTACAGCACAGGTACAGATAATGACTTACCGCTGATGTTCTTTCTAATGGAATTGTTCACTTTTCATGTCTTTTCCATCTGGCCCACACCGACATGACGACTTCTCCAGCCAGGACTCGACTGCACCCCCATTAAAAAAAAAAATCAAAAAAAACCTCACCTCCCGGCTCCTGTGCTGCTCACTGTTCTCCCTCTCAGCGTCTGACAGCGGGAGCCGGCAGGTGATGTTATTGCGCCCGCTGTCATACGCTGAGAGGGGGATTATGGGAGAGAAGGAGCGCTCGCTCCTTCTCTCTCCATGCGGTCAGCTTTATCGGCTGGATGCCGATACAGCTGACCCTCCGATGACAGGTGGGGGGCCCACTGCTGGCACCGGGCCCCCCCAACGCCTGTTCAGGCCCCATAGCTTCCGGGCGGCAGAGCAGGGAGAGCGATTCTCCCTGCTCTGCCGCAGAATGTAACTGTATCGTAGCTCCGGGTGGGCCCCCTCAGAGCGCGGGCCCCGGGGCCACCGCCCCCTCTGCCCCGCGACCTATCCTTTCAAATCAGGGCCCACCACGCAGGAGCTTGGGCCCACCGTAGGTTTCTCTGGTGTCCCGGTGCCTCAGTCTGACCCTGCTTGCCAGCCTGATAATACCAGGCCACAGCAGTCTGCATATCTTGGCTGGTTAACAAAAATAGGGGATCCCCTCGAAAAAAATTTGGCGTGGGGTCCCCCCTATTTTTGTTAACCAGCCAGATGAAGCAGACTACTGAGGCCTGGTTTTTCAGGCAGGTAAGGATCCAATATCCATGGACCTTGCCAGCCTGAAGTGTTGCAGCCCACGATTGTTTGCAGTGGCTGAACTGACATAGGTGGCACAAGTCAGTAAATGGTGGCAGCACTGATGACATGACATAAACTCTACAGCTGAAATTAATCACTGAAGTAACAGCAGAGGCACAGCAGTGAACCTTGTAAGGGTGAATGCTAACTGTTTTTGTTATTTTAAACACAGAAATGCTGAATAATGTCATGAATAATGCTGTCCAAAGAAAAACCTCAATAAATCTGGCACAATATAGAATTCAGCAGTAGTGTTGAGCGATACTGCTCGATATCTAAAAATATCGGATCGGAATGGTATCGCCGATATAACTAAATATCGGCGATATCCGATTCCGATACCGAAAGTCCCATGTAAGTCTATGGGAACAAAATATCGCAACTAAAAAAAACACTTTCATTCCTTGTAAACACAAAATATACACACTTAGAATACATATATATATATATATATATATATATATATATATGTATATATATACATGTCATTGTGACATATATATATATATATACATATATTTATAGTTTATTCACTTCTACATAGTAAAATAGCCTCTGATTCAATTGCCGGGTAAAGCCGGCATTTGTGAAAAGACAGAAGCACCCGAGGGTTCAGTCGCCACAGAGATGTTGCATCGCACCCAGCGGTGTGACAACTTACTCTCAGGTAAGGAGGAAACACCCCATTGACTCCAACCACTGCATTCAACAGTACACTATGCCAGCTGAGTGTAGGCGGACCCAATGGGATGGTCTAGCTCAGGCTGGTTAGAACAGGGTGTAGCTATTTGGATGGGAGGGGTTGAGGCAGTCTTATGCTGCATGTCTTTGTAGTAAGAATTGTTTCCTTTCCTGCTTTCTTACTACGTTGCATACTCCACTCTGCTACATCACTCTGCACCATTGCTCTATCTCACATCTATCTGCCCTGGAAGGATACCGTCTTACCTGTAGAAGACTTTTCACCTACCTGCACTACACCATCCCTTCCAGAGGACCTGCACAGCAGCGCTGGACACCCTGACCAGGTACTACAGGTGGCGTCACGACAAACTACACGAACATTCTATCATCCCCTGGAAATATCCCACATTCCAGTGATCGCCCAGGTCACGGACTGAGCTGTGCTACTCGTGACATCCCCCATAGAAGTCGACGTGATCGGTGCCGAGTACCCCCAAAACCCCTGTCTCTGTGCGACTCAACTTCCCTCACTGTGCTGGCACTTTACATTTACAATGCCTCTGGGTTTTTTTTTTTGGGGGGTGGGGAACATTCAGACTTTTGCTATGGGGCCCCATGATTTATATGTACGCCCCTGCTGCTGAGGCATGGTATTTAAGGCTGTTAAGGAGCCAACATCCATGGACCTTGCCAGCAGCGTCGGACTGGAGTACCTTGGGCCCACCAGAGAAAATATATTCTTGCGGCCCAACATCATACTTCCCAACCTTTGAATAAGGGAAAGAGGGACAAAGGCTGTGGCACGCTGTGCATGCTGCAGAAAATTTTAGGCCATGCCACGTTGCACCACAGACTGTCCAGGAGTTGGTGGATGCTTTAGTCCAGGTGTGGGAGGATATCCCTCACGAGACCATCCGTCGCGCTCATCAGGAGCATGGCCAGAAGTTGTAGGGAGGTCATACAGCATACCTCCCAAATTTGGAAGACAGGAAAGAGGAGTAAAGGCTGCGGCGCGTGTTGCGCGCCACTGAAAATTTTAGGCCACGCCCCGACAACACCCATTTCACAGCTAATCACACCCATATCCTCGCCCCAAGCGTAACCATTTAGCACTGCTGATCACACTGACTGGTAATGAGGGCACAGTGGCTGGTGCTGAGGAAAAGAAAGAAAGAGCAGCGAGAGAGAAAGAACAAACAGAGAAAGAAAGAGAGGAAAGAAAGAAAAGAGAGAAAGAAAGAACAGAGAGAAAAAAGAACAGAGAGCGAGAAGGAAAGAACAGAGAGCGAGAAAGAAAGACTAGAGAGAGAGCCATAGGCGTAGCTAGGGTTTTGGTTTAGTGGGGGCAAAACTTCTGAGTAGGCCCATCATCAGAGAACCTCAGCAAATGACCGCGCTGTTGGCCAAAATAATCTATATATAAAAAGACCAATATTGATATTACCGCCATATGGTCTGTGTTAAATAATACCAGTCCTACAGAACATATAATAGATTACAGCACAGGTACAGATAATGACTTACCGCTGATGTTCTTTCTAATGGAATTGTTCACTTTTCATGTCTTTTCCATCTGGCCCACACCGACATGACGACTTCTCCAGCCAGGACTCGACTGCACCCCCATTAAAAAAAAAAATAAAAAAAAAAAACTCACCTCCCGGCTCCTGTGCTGCTCACTGTTCTCCCTCTCAGCGTCTGACAGCGGGAGCCGGCAGGTGATGTTATTGCGCCCGCTGTCATACGCTGAGAGGGGGATTATGGGAGAGAAGGAGCGCTCGCTCCTCTCTCCATGCGGTCAGCTTTATCGGCTGGATGCCGATACAGCTGACCCTCCGATGACGGGTGGGGGACCCACTGCTGGCACCGGGCCCCCCAACGCCTGTTCAGGCCCCATAGCTTCCGGGCGGCAGAGCAGGGAGAGCGATTCTCCCTGCTCTGCCGCAGAATGTAACTGTATCGTAGCTCCGGGTGGGCCCCCTCAGAGCGCGGGCCCCGGGGCCACCGCCCCCTCTGCCCCGCGACCTATCCTTTCAAATCAGGGCCCACCACGCAGGAGCTGGGGCCCACCGTAGGTTTCTCCGGTGTCCCGGTGCCTCAGTCCGACCCTGCTTGCCAGCCTGATAATACCAGGCCACAGCAGTCTGCATATCTTGGCTGGTTAACAAAAATAGGGGATCCCCTCGAAAAAAATTTGGCGTGGGGTCCCCCCTATTTTTGTTAACCAGCCAGATGAAGCAGACTACTGAGGCCTGGTTTTTCAGGCAGGTAAGGATCCAATATCCATGGACCTTGCCAGCCTGATAATACCAGGCCACAGCAGTCTGCTTAGCTTGGCTGGTTAACAAAAATAGGGGATCCCCTCGAAAAAAAAACGGCGTAGGTGTCCCCCTATTTTTGTTAACCAGCCAAGTAAAATGCAGACTGCTGCGGCCTGGTATTAAAAGACTGTCAAGGCCCATGGATTTTGGCCCTCAACAGCCTGATAATACCAGGCTACAGCAGCCCCACATTTGGCGCATCAAAAGATGTGCCAATTGTGGCACTTTACCCGGCTCTTCCCACTGCCCTGTAGCGGTGGCAAGTGGGGTAATAAGGGGTTAATGTCACCGTTGATTGCACGGTGAGAATAATCCCGGTTAATAATGGAGAGGTGTCAATAAGACACCGATCCATTATTAATCCCAAAGTTTTTAAATGTATAAAAAAAAAGACACAGCAAGAAAAAAGTATTTTAATGAAATAAAAGAGACAACACAGTTTTCATTAATTTTATTATACACTCATTCCTGCGACGCCATCGATCTCCTGTAAAAAAGAAAAAAAACAAACCAACAGTATACCACCTGTCCGACGCAGTCCATAGTAACGACAGTCCCACGACGATCCAGCTCTGCTACATCGCAATGACAGGCAGAGCCTGTCATCTCGATGCAGCACAGCTGATTACCTGCTTCCCCGGCGGTGACGTCATCGGACTGACTGCTTTACGGCCGGGATTACCCAGCAGTCACTGCAGTTATCGCGAGAAACTGCATGTGACCGCCGGGGAAAGATGATGGTGGCCATCAAGCAGTCCAGCCCGTGACCGCCGGAGATCTTCTGCCAGGTAAGTGCCGCTGACTCCTGACAGACCCGACCGACGGACACTGACAGTGACAGTGACAATTCCGATTCCGGTATCCGATAAGACGAAAATATCGGAACTAAGTATCGAAAGTCCGATAGAGCTAATATCGGCCGATACCCGATACTTGCGGTATCGTATCGCTCAACACTATTCAGCAGTTGAAGACTCATAAAATTAGAACTACGATATGTTATAAGGCATCAAAATGGTGTGAGGTGTAGTAGCACCAATCTTATAGTATACACCAGAGTCTACTTTACAACTCCTAACAAACTGAGTGTCATAGCATACCTTAATAACACATGACATCAGATGTACTATTCCGTCCATGTGACCTGGCACAATTTGACCATGGACGGAATAGTATGTCTAAGCGATCGGCTACTGCAATCTAACAAGATCACAGCATTCGGGAGCTGGCACAGGGGCTGACAGCCCTTATGCCTTTGGATCGGAAACCCTGTGGCATGATGTGGGGTCCCGATCGTTGCCATGGTGAGCCGGATGTCGTCATGATGACATCTGGGTCACCAGAGCTAAGTAAACTTGCTGATCATGCGCAGTGCATGATCAGCAAGTCCTCTTTGTCAGTGCAGCATTTACAGCTTCTATGGCATACAGATGCTGCTTCATCTGCATGCTATAGAAGAGATCAGCCTGCAAAAAATGATTGTCCCATAGTGGGACTAAATAAAAAAGTTAGGAAAAAAATAAAAAAAAATTATATAATTGTTAAAAATATTTTTAAAAATCAAAAATAACAATAAAAAAATCAATATATATTATATGATAAATAAATATTCGAATGAAAAAACAAACAATAAAAGTACACATATTTGGTATTGCCTCATACACGACACAAACCTATAAAACTGTGCCACTAGTTGCCCCTTTAGTGAACACCATAAAAAAACAAGTCAAAAAACAATGCTTTACCATCATATTGTAGAGCAAAAAGTGGAATAACACGCGATCAAAAAGACGGATATAAATAAACATGGTATAGCTGAAAATGTAATCTTGTCCCGCAGAAAGCAAGCCACCATACAGCTCCATCAGTGGAAAAATAAAAAAAAGTTATAGCTCTCAGAATAAAGTGATGCAAAAGCAATGATTTTTTTCTATAAAATAATTTTTATTGTGTAAAAGCTCCAAAACATAAAAAAAATATAAATTAGTTATCACTGCCATCGTACTGACCCGAAGAATAAAGCTGCCTTATAAATTTTACTAGACACGGAACTGTATAATCCCCCATCAAAAAAGAAATTCATGAATTGCAGGTTTTTCCTCATTCTGTCTCCCAAAATTCAGAATAGAAAGCAATTATAAAATATCATGTGCCTGAAAATGGTACCAATAAAAATGTCAGCTCGTCCCGCAAAAAACAAAACCTAACATGACTCTGTGGGCTAAAATATCGAAAAATTAGAGCTCTCAAAATGTGTTGATGCCAAAAAAATTTTTTGCAATAAAAAGTGTCTTTTAGCGTGACAGCAGCCAACCATAAAAACATTAGTTTTCAACCTGAATGGTACCAAGATGCGACTGTCCACGCTGAGAACCAAAACCACTGGTGAGTGTGCTGCTGGAATGCAGCATCAGTAACTGGGGGTGACATCATAGAGGTTACTTCAAGTCAATTGGACAACAACTTTTGGGGTCCAATTTCTCCTAGTACCCTTGGGAAAATAAAAAATTGGGAGCTAAAAAATCATTTTTTTTCCATGGCTGGGCATTAAAAACTTTAGGGAAACACTTGGGGTTCAAAGTTCTCACCACACATCTAGGTAAGTTCCTTAGGGGGTCTAGTTTCCAAAATGAGGTTACTTGCGGGGGGTTTCCACTGTTTAGGCACATTAGGGGCTCTGCAATTGGAACATGATGCCCCCAGACCATTCCATCAAAGTCTGCATTCCAAAATGTCACTACTTCCCTTCCAAGCCCTGACGTGTGCCCAAACAGTAGGTTTCTCCCACATATGGGGTACCAGCATACTCAGGACAAATTGGACAACTTTTGGGGTCCAATTTCTCCTGTTACCCTTGAAAAATAAAAAATTGGGGGCTAAAAAAATAATTTTTGTGGAATTTTTTTTTTCACGACTGGGCATTATAAACTTTAGTGAAACACTTGGGGGTTCAAAGTTCTCACACACATCTAGATTAGTTCCTTAGTAGTTAGTTTCCAATAGGTATTGTGGATTCACTGTTTGGCACATCAGGGTCTGCAAACGGAAATGATGCCGCAGACCATTACATCAAAGTCTGCATTCCAAAACGTCAGTACTTTCTCTGAGCCTATTGTGCCAAACATAGTTTTCTCCCAATGGGTACCAGCGTACTAAGACAAATTGACCACAACGTTTGTGGTGCAACTTCTCCGTTAATTGGGAACATGGAAATTGGGTTAAATCATTTTTGTGAAAAACAAATGTTTTTAATTTTTTCATGGCCGGGCTGTTATGAATGTGTTAGAGATGGTTTCTGAGCAGAGGCTCCCTCTGGTGGTTACTGACAGTACTGAACCTTTCAGCGAGGAGTGGCAATCTGGAATCACGGACTGGTCTGATATAAGGGAGGTTCCCTCCCATGATGGTTGCCGGTGATTAATTGTTCTTGTCTCAATTGTGGTTCCTGGTTCATTTGGAAGTTTGCTGGAGTCCTGCCTGCATCTCCTGCTTTCAGATAAGATATTTTTTGCTTTTCTTTTTGTGCTTGCTTTTTGCATTGTTTTCTGCACTTTTGTGGAGGTCAGCCAGGTCCCCTCCTGGGGCCTGAGCTACTCACAGTTTTTCTGCAGCCACTGTTATTTGCTCATTTGCTTTTTCCTGTTTTTTCAGCTGCAGCGGCTTGGTTTTTGTTCACACTGAGATCTGATTTAGTGGGAGGCAAGATCGTGTGATCTCAGTATTTTTGTTATCAGAATTGTTGGATTTTTGTAGGGTTTTCTGGGTTGCAGAAAGTAATCTCTCCTATCCTATCCTATTTAGTCAGCTTGTGGCCCCAGCGTTTGCTCAGTCTATTTTCTGCCTATGTTTGTATTTTCATCTTGTCTAACCGCCATTATATGTTTGGGGGCTTCCTATTTTCTTTGGGGATCTGCTCAGGGGCAGATAGCTTTCATCTTTCTGCCTTTAGGTGTAGTTATCTCTCAGGCTGTGACGAGGCGTCTAGGATCAACGTAGGTACGCTCCACGGCTATCTCTAGTTGTGTCGTTAGTTTAGGAATCTGCAACCCATCAGTTACCAAAATCTCAGGTGTTCGGCTGCCCTGCTGTTGTTCCTGTCCTCCTCAGCTACCGAAACATAACACCGGGCATTATAAACTTTAGTGAAACACTTGGGGGTTCAATATTCTCACCACACATTTAGGTAAATTCCTTAGGGCGTCTAGTTTCCAAAATGAGGTTATGTGTTGGGGATTCCACTGTTTAGGCACATAAGGGGCTCTCCATACACGACATGGCGTCCAATCTCAATTCCAGCCAATTTTGGTTTGAAAAAGTCAAATGGCACTCCTTCCTTTCCAAGCTCTACCGTGCATAAAAACAATGGTTCCCCCCACATATGGGGTATCAGCGTACTCAGGACAAATTGGACAACAACTTTTATAGTTCAATTTCTCCTGTTACTTTGGGAAAATAAAAAATTGGGGATTAAAAATCATGTTTGTGGAAAAAATTTGATTTTTATTTTTGGGCATTATAAACTTTAGTGAAACATCTGGAGGTTCAAAGTTCTCACTAGACATCTAGATAAGTACCTCAGTAGGTCTAGTTTCCAAAAGGGTGTCATTTGTGAGGGTTTCCACTATTTAGGCACATCAGGGGCTCTCCAAATGCGATATGGTGTCTCATCTCAATTCCAGCCAATTTTGCATTGAAAAGTCAATCATCGTTCTATTACTTACGAGCTCTCCCATACGCCCAAACTGTGGTTCCCCCATGTATGGGTATAAGCGTACTCAGGACAAATTGCACAATAACTTTTGGGGTCCAATTTCTCTGTTACCCTTGGGAAAATAAAAAAAAATTGCATCTGAAGTAAATTTTTTGTGAAAAAAATTAAATGTTCATTTTTTTAACACATCCCAAAAATTCCTGTGTAGCACCAGAGTGATTAATGCAGGGATTAGTAAGGGGTACAGATTTTAGAATGGTGTCACTTTTGGGTATTTTCTATCATATAGACCCCTCAAAGTGACTTCAAATGTGATGTGGTCCCTAAAAAAAAAAATGGTGCTGCAAAAAATGAGAAATCGCTGATTAAATTTAAACTTCCTAACAAAAATATTTTGGTTCAAAAATTGTGCTTATGTAAAGTAGACATGTTGGAAATGTTGCTTATTAAGTATTTTGCATGACAAACAGTACAGACCAAAAGTTTGGACACACCTTCTCATTCAAAGATTTTTCTGTATTTTCATGACTATGAAAATTGTACATTCACACTGTAGGCATCAAAACTATGAATTAACACATGTGAAATTATATACTTAACAAAAACGTGTGAAACATCTGAAAATATGTCTTATATTCTAGGTTCTTCAAAGTAGCAACATTTTGCTTTGATTACTGCTTTGCACAGTCTTGGCATTCTCTTAATGAGCTTCAAGAGGTAGTCACCGGAAATGGTCTTCCAACAGTCTTGTAGGAGTTCCCAGAGATGCTTAGCACTTGTTAGCCTTTTTGCCTTCACTCTGCGGTCCAGATCACCCCAAACCATCTCGATTGGGTTCAGGTCTGGTGACTGTGGAGGCCAGGTCATCTGGCGTAGCACCCCATCACTCTCCTTCTTCGCCAAATAGCCCTTACACAGCCTGGAGGTGTGTTTCGGGTCATTTTCCTGTTGAAAAATAAATGATTGTCCAACTAAGCGCAAACTGGATGGAAAAGCATGCCGCTGCAAGATGCTGTGGTAGACATGTGGTTCAGTATGCCTTCAATTTTTAATAAATCCCCCACAGTGTCACCAGCAAAGCACCCCCACACATCACATCTCCTCCTCCATGCTTCACGGTGGGAACCAGGCATATAGAGTCCATCCGTTCACCTTTTCTGCGTCGCACAAAGGCACGGTGGTTGGAACCAAATATCTCAAATTTGGACTTATCAGACCAAAGCACAGATTTCCACTGGTCTAATATCCATTCCTTGTGTTCTTTAGCCCAAACAAGTCTCTTCTGCTTGTTGCCTGTCCTTAGCAGTGGTTTCCTAGCAGCTACTTTACCATGAAGGCCTGCTGCACAAAGTCTCCTCTTAACAGTTGTTGTAGAGATGTGTCTGCTGCTAGAACTCTGTGTGGCATTGACCTGATCTCTAATCTGAGCTGCTGTTAACCTGCGATTTCTGAGTCTGGTGACTTGGATAAACTTATCCTCAGAAGCAGAGGTGGCTAGGAAGAGCGATATTGCCCGAAACAGTATCAGAATTCCGATTTCCGATATTGGAAAAATATTGGATATCGGAATTTCTGATTTCCGATATCAATGCAAGTCAATGGGAGAAAAAAAATCGAAATTACAAAATGACCACTACAGTGCTATATAATGGATAAAATGGAGGGGAAACACCTCAGGATAATGGGGAAAGAGTTTGCAGAGGCAGAGGAGCAAAAAAATCGCTAGAAAACTGCACAGAGCGAAAACTGTAGCAGGAAAACTGGTCGCCATCTTCTAATTCAATTGCCGACTTTTGTGAAATTACAGAACCACCCGACATGAAATGAGTCATGGTTTACATACAGTTAAAAAATTCAACGAATTTACACCTTTAATTAACCCCTACACGTCTGAAATTTTGCACACATACACTCATGTAATTGTTAGTGAAAACCATATATCAAACTACATGAAATGACGTGGTTAACTGTATGTAAACCATGTGTCATTTCATGTCGGGTCTGTAATTTCACAAAAGCTGGCAATTGAATTAGCGGCTATTATACCATGTAGAAGTGTATGACCTATATATATATATATATATATATATATAAATAAATATATATATATATATATATATATACTTGTCATTGTGACACAAATATATATATATAATATATATTTGTGTCACAATGACATGTATATATATATATATGAGGTGTAAATTCGTAGAAAAAAAAAGCGTGGGCTCCTGCGCTATTTTAGGAACCTGACAGACAAAGCCAGTGAGTGGGGGCAGATAATATTAGCCTAGGGAGGGTGCATTTATTTAGTGCCCCCCCTGGCTACTAACATCTGCCCCCAGCCACCCCAGAAAAGGCAAATCTATAATTAGATTTGCCCTTTCCGGCACTTTGCCCGTCTATTCCCATTGCCCTGTAGCGGTGGCGAATGGGTTAATAATGGGTTAAAGCCTCCTCTCTATTTTAAGGTGACTTTAAGCCAGGTTAATAATTGAGAGTTGTCAATTAGACAACTCTCAATTATTAATCCTATTGTATGAAATGCGTAAAAAAAACACACACACATAAATGAAGAATCATTTTAATGAAATAAATACACAGTTTTTGACCATCTTTTATTTTACTGGTAATCCTCGATTCCCTTGTTCTCCTGAAATAAAAATAAAATAATAAAGCAACATTATTCTTACCTATCCAACGCAGGTCCCCCGATGTAATCTTTCTGAAAGGGTTAACGTTTACTGCAGGGACCGCAGCTAAACCCCCAAATGAATCATCTCTTCTCCCAGCTGACAGGAGAGCAAGTGATTAGTGTGGGAAGCTTAATTGATTGCTTCCCACTTTCACTTCAGGTCAGCCGGGACACCGCACAGCATCAGTGACATCAGAGGGAATCCCGGCTGACCTGAAGTGAACTGATTAGCAAAAATAGGGGATCCCCTCGAAAAAAAAAATGGCGTGGGGTCCCCTTATTTTTGTTAACCAGCCAGATGAAGCAGACTACTGAGGCATGGTATTTAAGGCTGTTAAGGATCCAATATCCATGAACCTTGCAAGCCTGATAATACCAGGCTACAGCAGTCTCCTGTCAGATGGGAGAAGAGATGATTCATTCGGGGGTTTACTGCGAGGCTGGCAGCATTAGCTGTGGTCCCTGCAGTAAACGTTAACCCTTTCAGAAGAATTACATCAGGGGACGTGACTGAACACCGGATAGGAAAGAATAATGTTGCTTTATTATTTTATTTTTATTACAGTAGAACAAGCGATTCGGATGGAGTACCAGTAAAATAAAATTTGGTCAAAAACTATGTATTTATTTCATTAAAATCATTTTAAATTAATGTGTGTGTGTTTTTTATAACCATTTAATACAATAGGATTAATAATCGATAGTTGTCTAATTGACAACTCTCCATTATTAACCTGGCTTAAAGTCACCTTCCAATAGCAAGGTGACTTTAACCCATTATTAAACCATTAGCCACCGCTACAGGGCAATGGGAATAGACAGGATAAGTGCTAGAAGGGGTGCATCTCATTACAGATGTGCCTTTTCTGGGGTTGCTGGGGGCAGATGTTAGTAGCCAGGGGGGCACAAAATAAATGCACCCTCCCTAGGCTATTATTATCTGCCCCCACTCGCTGGCTTTATCTGTCTGGTTGAGAAAATAGCGCGGGATCCCACGCATTTCTTTTCAATGAATTTACACCTTTAATTAACCCCTAGATGTCTGAAATTTTGCACAGATACACTCACGTAATTGTTAGTGAAAACCATATATCAAACTACATGAAATGACATGGTTAACTGTATGTAAACCATGAGTCATTTCATGTCGGGTGGTTCTGTAATTTCACAAAAGCCAGCAATTGAATTAGCGTCTATTTTACTATGCAGAAGTGTATGAACGAAAAATATATATGTCACAATGACATGTGTAAATATATATATAATATATATATATATATAAATATGTATTCTGTGTGTATATATCTAGTCAGCAATTCTTCAGCTCCTGATTGGCTCCACAGAGCGCTCAGAGGCTGAAGGATTATTATGGGATTTCCGATTTCCGATGTGAAAAAAATATCGGAATCGGAAATCGGAATTCCGATATAGCAAATATCGGGCCGATTTCTGATATTGCAATATCGGAAAGCTCATCCCTAGAGGTGATTCTTGGTCTTCCTTTCCTGGGGTGGTCCTCATGTGAGCCAGTTTCTTTGTAGCGCTTAAAGGTTTTTGCATCTGCACTTGGGGACACTTTCAAAGTTTTCCCAAATTTTCAGACTGACTGACCTTCATTTCTTAAAGTAATGATGGCCACTCGTTTTTCTTTACTTAGCTTCTTTTTTCTTGCCATAATAGAAATTCTAACAGTTTTTTCTGAAGGACTATCAGCTGTGTATCCACCAGATTTTGCACATCACGACTGATGGTCCCAACCCCATTTATAAGGCAAGAAATCACACTTATTAAAACTGATAGGGCACACCTGTGAAGTGAAAACCATTTCCGGTGACTACCTCTTGAAGCTCATCAAGAGAATGCCAAGACTGTGCAAAGCAGTTATAAAAGCAAAATGTTGCTACTTTGAAGAACCTAGAATATAAGACATATTTTCAGTTTTTTCACACTTTTTTGTTAAGTATATAATTCCACATGTGTTAATTCATACTTTTGATGCCTTCAGTGTGAATGTACAATTTTTATAGTTATGAAAATACAGAAAAATCTTTGAATGAGAAGGTGTGTCCAAACTTTTGGTCTGTACTGTATCTGTGTGATTTAAGGGCATGAAAATTCAAATTTTAAAAATTGCAAAATTTTCAAAATTTTGCCAAATTTCCATTTTTTTCACCAATAAACGCAAGTCATATCAAATATATTTTACCACTATCATGAAGAACAATATGTAATGAGAAAACAGTGTCAGAATCACCAGGATCCATGGAAGCGTTCCATAGTTATTACCTCATAAAGGGACAGTGGTCAGAATTGTAAAAATTGGCCCAGTCATAAACATGCAAACCACCCTTGGGGGTATAGGGGTTAAACCCCCTAAGGAGCAAGCCATTTTGTTGGTTAATGACCGGGCCTCATTTTTTTAAACGTGATCAGTGTGACTTTATGAGGTAATAACGCTCAAGTGCTTCAACGGATTTCACTGATTCAGACTGTCTTTCATGACATACTGTACTTCATGATAGTGGTAACATTTCTTTGATATGACTTGTGTTTTTTTTGTGAAAATATCAGAAATTTGGGAAAAAAAATTGAAATTTCACAATTTTCAAACTTTTAATTTGTATGCACTTAAACCAGATAGTTATGTCACACAAAATCGTTGAATAATATTTTCCACATGTCTTTACATCAGCACAATTTTTTAAACATAATTGTTTTAGTTAGGAAGTTAGAAGAATTAAGGCTGGAGTTCTATTGCTCGCGGTGCCATCTGACAGGTCCTGCGAGTTCACGGCTAATTAAGTCACTTCACCTTTTTGACGTCAGTGCAAGCTCTTTGGGAAAATTTCCCATGGCGCTCGTGCCGACGTCACATAGGTGAAGTGAATTCATTGGCTGTGAACTCGCAGGACTGGTCAGATGGCACTGCGCGCTAGAGAACTTTCTCACGCTTGTGGTGCCCTCAGACAGTGAATAGCAGTTCACAGGCAGACACTGAGCACATCTCTTTCTCATATCTCTTTTGCAGATGACGAGGGCATTGGAGCAACCGCCTAAGTCATAAGTGACATTTAATTAAGAATATTAAAGGAGTCTGTGTCATTCTTTCAATTAAATGACTTTTTTCTGGGTGTCTGTGTTTTCTTACATTGTGACTATGTCCTCTTTTTCTCTTAAGAGGCAATTTGCATATTAAATTTCCCAGAGGAGCATTGCATGGCTAAAAAGCCTCCTTACATTGACAAGCCAGAGCTGGTATGTCACTCTCCACAAGGAGAAACCTTACCCCTTAGACCTCAGTCCAGAGCCTCTCAGCTAGCCAAATCATATCTCATACTTTGCACTGACGAGGACCAATAGTCCGAAACACCGTGTCTTCAAATTGAGATATGATTTGGCTTTTATCCTAGGTCACATTGCAAGACACGTTAAAAGGTTAATTGTGACTTGTAGGATCGCTACTTCCAATAGGTGGCGCTATAGAGTTCAAGTCCTCTTTTTCTCTTAAGAGGCAATTTGCACACTATGGGGTTAGTAATGGGGGCGTCTTATTGATGCCTCTCCATTACTAACATCGGTGCTTGATGTCACCTGACAATACAAAGGTGACATCAACCCTCCCAACTATCACCCCACTAGCCACCACTACAGGGCAAGTGGGAAGAGAGAGGCTAAGTTCCAGAATTGATGCATCTTAGAGATGATCCTTTTCTAGGGCAGCTGAGAGCTGATATTTTTAGCTTGGGGGCAGTATCCATGGCCCCTTCCTGGGCTATTAATATCAGCCCGCAGCTGTCTGCATAGCCTTTGCTGGTTATTAATTATAGGGGGACCCTACCTCATTTTTTGGGGGGTCCAACATTTAAATAGCCAGTAAAGTTTAATTATACAGCTGTGAGCTGATCTTAATAGCCTGTGAAGCTCCATGGGTATTACTTCTTTCCCAGACTTTAAACATCGGCCTCCAGCCATCAGCTTTCCCTCTGCTGGTTACAAAAATTGCACGGGAGCGCATGCCATTTTTTCAGAAAAATAATCTTTAATTAATTAACCCCTTAATGACCACTGACGTACTATTGCATCAGCGGTCGGTATCCCCTGCTTTGAGGTTGGCTTTTCAACAGCTGACATGTGCCCGCAATAGGTACGAGCGGAATCACGATCCACCCGTGCTTATTAACTAGTTAAATCCTGCTGTCAAACGCTGACAGTGGCTTTAACTAGAGCTACCGGCCGCATGGCTGGAAATGAGCTCATCGCAGACCCCATCACGTGATCTGGGGTCAGTAATGCATTACCTTAACAACCTGAGGTCTCATAAAGACCTCTATGGTTGTAGATGAGGCATTTGTATGAGCGCTCCCCCGTGGTCAGTGCTCATAGCAATGCTGTATTTCTACTACATATAGGCGATCTGCTCATCGCCTATATGTAGCAAAGCCGATCGAGTTGTGGATGCTTCTAGCCTCCCATGGAGGCTATTGAAGCATGCCAAAATTTTTAAAAAAAAAGTTTTAAAAAATATGAAAAAATATATATATAAAAGTTTAAATCACCCGCTTTTCGCCTCATTCAAAATAAACCAATAAAAAAAATCACATATATTAGGTATCGCTGCATTCAAAATCGACCGATCTGTCAATAAAAGAAAGGATTAACCTGATCGCTAAATGGCGTAGCGGGAAAATAATCGAAATGCCAGAATTACGGCTTTTTGGTCGCAGCGACATTGCATTAAAATGCAATAATGGGCGATCAAAAGATCGTATCTGCACATAAATTATATCCTTAAAAACTTCAGCTCAGATCGCAAAAAATAAGCCCTCACCCAACCCCAGACCACGAAAAATGGAGACGCTACGGTATCGTAAAATGGTGCAAATTTTTTTTATTTTATTAAGCAAAGTTTGGAATTTTTTTTCACCACTTAGATAAAAAAGAACCTAGACATGTTTGGTGTCTATGAACTTGTAATGACCTGGAGAATCATAATGCCATGTCAGTTTTAGCATTTAGTGAACCTAGCAAAAAAACCAAACAAAAAATAAGTGTGGGATTGCACTTTTTTTGAAATTTCAGCACACTTGGATTTTTTTTCCCGTTTTCGAGTACACGACATGATAAATCCAATGGTTTTGGTCAAAAGTACAATTCATCCCACAAAAAATAAGTCCTCATATGGCCATATTGAAAAACTTATGACTCTGAGAAGAAGGGAGCTAAAAATGGAAATGCAAAACCGAAAAAAGCTCCGAGGGTTAAGGGGTTAAATACATGTACAGTAAGCTTCACACACACTATACTAATTGTATGTGTCACTGACATCTATATATCTTCCTATTCTATTTGTTTTTACTGTATGTAATCCATCTTTCCTATCCTGTCAGCTCCTTTGTTGATTTTATAATACCAGCACATGAATTGCCCGCTTTTCTTTTATCTATCTATGCAATATAAATACATAGAATATGATAGATAGATAGATAGATAGATAGATAGATAGATAGGTAGGTGTGTGTCACTGACATCTATACTGTATATCTATTTATTCTATGTGTATGCATCTATTCTATTCTAACCTGTCAATGTGATTTTACTTTATGCTTCACATGAATTGCCTGCTTTTCAAAGATTTATATCTTAGTACCGTGTTAGCCAGTAGATAGAAAAATAATTAGAATTGAGAGTCCTCAGTGGTTGATACCTTTTAATGGCTAACTGAAAAGATGGTAACAAACTGCAAGCTTTCGAGACTACTCAGGTCTCTTCATCAGGCTAAACTAATACAGAATCTGAAGAATCACATATTTGTACACAACACAGCACAGAAAAAAAATGCAATAGATGAGACAAGTGACATGAAGCAGAACTGTCATTATGGGAGAGGGATGAACAGTTGTGGCAATAAATATTGGACTAGTTCATAGATAAGGAGTGTGAAAGTTTTATTGCCCTCTGATTAGGGTCTGGTAATGTTTTGTGATGTTCTCACAGGGTCTTTGAAGCAAATTCCTTAATTGATGTAATAGGCCATAAAAGCATGTGATAGGTTCATTCCAGCATTGAGAGTGTCAAAGGTCACCATCAATTTGTATTCGCAAACTCTCCTATGTCTCTGAGATGTGAAATCACCTTTCAGTACAAGTAATTTCATATCCATCATACTATGACCAGGGATGCCAAAGTGTTTGGCCAAAGGAGAAAAAAGAATGGATTTACCTGTGGCCAAACACTTTGGCATCCCCGGTCATAGTATGATGGATATGAAATTACTTGTACTGAAAGGTGATTTCACATCTCAGAGACATAGGAGAGTTTGCAAATACAAATTGATGGTGATCTTTGACACTCTCAATGCTGGAATGAACCTATCACATGCTTTTATGGCCTATTACATCAATTAAGGAATTTGCTTCAAAGACACTGTGAGAACATCACAAAACATTACCAGACCCTAATCAGAGGGCAATAAAACTTTCACACTCCTTATCTATGAACTAGTCCAATATTTATTGCCACAACTGTTCATCCCTCTCCCATAATGACAGTTCTGCTTCACGTCACTTGTCTCATCTATTGCATTTTTTTTTCTGTGCTGTGTTGTGTACAACTATGTGATTCTTCAGATTCTGTATTAGTTTAGCCTGATGAAGAGACCAGAGTAGTCTCGAAAGCTTGCAGTTTGCTACCATCTTTTCAGTTAGCCATTAAAAGGTATCAACCACTGAGGACTTTCAATTCTAAATATTTTTCTGCTTTTCAAAGGACACCGATGCGTAAAAATCGGACAGCAATCGCATGGTCCGAGTGCTGTGCGATTTTTATCTCTCAGCCATAGGCTTGCATTTGCGAGTCTCAGTGACAATTACAGTGTGCTGCGATTTTACACGCACTCTGAATTCGCCCAAGAAAATAAACGGTAATGTGAGCTGCCCCATAAATTAACACTGGGCCGAGTGTTACGCGATGTTTTCTCGCATAGCACTCGGCCGTTTTCTACGGTAGTGTGACAACAGCCTAAAAGTTGATCAGCAATTTCTCATTTTTCCAAAAAATTTTACCAAACGATGTTTTAGGGACCACATCACATTTGAAGTGACTTTTGGGAGACTATATGAA
>JARQOD010000001.1:123240196-123309752 GCA_033576555.1 Oophaga sylvatica
TTTTTTTTTCCCCCCCCAAATTTTTTTTCCACCCCAAAATACGCCTTTTTCCATAAGGGTAATGAAGAAATTGTTACCAATTTGTTGTGCAATTTCTCCTGGAGGGCTGTACCCAATGTGAGGGATAAAATTACTGTTTGGGTAAACCGGCAGAGCCGGAGGGAAGGAGAGTCATTTAAAATTTTTGAATATAAAATTTCCTAAATCATTAGCGACTTCATTTTTCCATTTGATGAGCCTCTAATGTCCCCTTAAACATTTGTAACCCCCCAAAAATGACCCCAATTTTGGAAATAGACCCCTTAAGGACGTGTTTAAAATGTGTGGTGTGCATTTTTGAACCCCCAGGTGTTTCACAGAAGTTTTAAACGATTGAGCAGTGAAATAAAAATCCATTTTCCTTTCCAAATTTTGTTTTTCCCTCAAGTTTTTAAATTTTTAAGGCAGATAGAATTTTGTTTACAAAAATTGAGGGTTTATTTTTTCCAAAAGTTCGCCAATACCCTCTGTAATGGGGGGAAATATTTTTTGAGGACAGGGGGAAAGTCAAAAGAAAAAAGTAGCGCCAGGTTTTTATTGTTATGGTTTGAAAGATACCAGGCCCACTGGGAGACCCCCAGGGAGGTGCCAGAACGCAGATCCCCATAAGGGGGACCCCCCATTTTACAAACTACCATCTTAATGAATTCATCTAGGGGTGAAGTGATTATTTTGGAACCCAGTATTAAGTTCACTTCAGGTCAGCCGGGACTCCCGCTGAGCACTGAGGCGGGTGGGGGTCCCGGCTGACTGAAGTGAAACTCAGTAGCGTGGGAAAAAAAAATCAATTAAGGTTCCCACAATCCAGAGTTCATCTCAAGTGAGCCGGGGGGGCTGCGCAGAATGAACTATTCATTCTGCGGGGGTTTTACAGCAGGGCGGCAGCTTTTGCACCGGTCCTGCGTAAACCTGTTAACCCTTCATATGGTTGCAGCAGGGGGCCTGACTAGGGGTTGAGCGATACGATAATGCAAATATCGGCTATCGGCCGATATTAGCTCTATCGGCCTTTGGGTAATTCGTTTCGATATTTTGTCTTATCGAATACCGGATTCGGAAGTTCCCAAATTCTTTGCGAGGGCAATGTGATTTTTAGTCAGCCAATGGGAATCCTAAAAAGTTGGGCTTTCCTGTACTGCCCCGCGGTCATGTTAACTAATGGATGGGGTGTGATTGGATGCTGGAAATGATGTCAGAATGCACTATAAAAGGCGCTGCCGCTATTTTAGGTCAGTGCTGTGAATTCAGTAGGGACAGAACGCTGCGTGCTGACTCTGAGGGACCCGTTAGAGATTGCGATTTAGTGTACGGGCTTAGGGGAGGCTAGCCCCCAAACCCTGTTTTAAAGCTTCCTTTTGCCTGCAGTGTTTTTTAACAGCTCTGCAGGGTGTGTGAGTGAGGTGAAAGCCTTTCCGTTTGTCTGGGATGCAAGCTGTCTGTAGCATCGCAAAATGTACTCACAGGGCTATTTTTTTTTTCCTTTCAGTGTAATTCTTTTCAGCTCCATGCAATTTAACTATTAGTGTGACGCGCTTCCATCCGTACCAATACATTGGTTGCAAACACTATTGAAGGGAGGGCTAAGGAGTAGCCTTTCCAGATTGTGGACAGTTTGTGTTTCGGTTTCACTTCAGTCTGTGTTTTTTATTTTTTGAGTGCAAAAACCGCCCAGTTACTTGTTCAAGCATGTGCTTGTACCTGCTGAGGGGTGTCTCAGTGCCTATCCTTTTCATTTCTCTCCAATTGGTTCTGCTCCATTCATTTAAAATAAATATAATCTATTAGTGTGTCGCGCTTCCATCCGTATCCAATACATTGGTTGGCAAACACTATAGAAGTAGACAAAGGAGTAGCCTTTCACAGATTGTGAACAGTTGTGTTTCAGTGTTCATTTCAGTCTCTGCGTAATACCACACTTAGGCCTTATAACTTTTCTGACTTTCTTTATCAATCTTCCAAGATGAAGAAGTCAGTGAGTAAGGCACGTGGTCGTGGCCGTGGAGTTTCAGCGGGAGAGGACGTGGGGATTCTGTGGTGCTGCTGCCCCCCTTTCAGTGACACAGCATCCACCATTTATCCCGTGAGCGTTCCTTTATGCGCACTTTGTAGGAGCTCGGCATGCCCCCCTGCTGCGGGAAGAACAAATTGAAGCCGTTGTTGGTTGGTGGCAGCCAATTCACGACTTCAATTCCTCCACCCCTCTCAGGAAACAAACACTGTTGAGCAACCATCTGTCTGTTCACCGCCTGCCCAAATTGCCAAGGGCAGTCAGAGAGTTCTGTACAGGAGCCAGCTGAGTCTCTGCTTTGTTCTCAGAATCTGTTGGCTCGCAAACACTGGAAACGGCAAGCAGCATTCTGCATTTGAAGAAGAGGGAGTATGCAGTGATGCGCAACAGCTGTGTCTCTCTCAATCTGAAGAGGCGGGTGAGCCAGTGCCGATGGACAGCACACCTCAGAACGCATTTATGATGATGATGAGACTCAGGTGCCAGGTTTTGTGGAGCATGGTGCTGCCCAGATCATCCAACAGCAGCAGGTGTTGGAAGAGGGTAGTGGAGATGATGAAGTCCGAGACCCAACATGGCGTGAGCAACAGAAAGGTGGTGGGAGCAGCTCTGAGGAAGACATTGTCCCAACGGTACAAAGAGGAGGGAGAGGTAGGCTGCAGACTCGCTTGCCTGTAGCCCTCCAGTTTGGCACCTGTTGGGAGCAGTTCTCTTAGAAATGTCAAAATTGGCGTTCCATGACTGCACTGCGTGGTCCTTTTTTTGACAGACTTGTACATGATATTTGCTATGTTCAATGTAAGCTGTGTAAGCAAAAAGTTAAAAGAGGTAAAAATAGCAGGAACCTGAATACCACAAATATGTGGACACATGTACGGACAAAGCACGTAGCTGAGTTCCAAAGACACACTGGAGATTTAGGCCAACCTACAGCAGCACCTACATCTTTAGGTCATGTTCGAGCTCTACATCCAGCTCTCACACACCTGTTTCGGCTTCCTCACAGGATCTTCAAGGAAGAACCTCGGTCACTGTTGTCCATAGAGAAACTGTTATTCCACCCACTGCAGCAAGTTCACAGTCATCGTCACACTCCCAGAACAAAAACAGCCATCGGTAACACAGGCATGGGATAAAAGACGGCCATACTCGTCAAACCATCCACGAGCACAGGCTCTGAATGCTGGCCTTGCAAAACTCCTGTCCCTTGAAATGCTGTCATTCAGGCTGGTGGAGACTGACAGTTTCAGGAACTTTATGGCATTGGCAGTCCCACAATATAATGTGCCAAGCCGATTTTATTTCACCAGGCAAGCTGTCCCTGCTCTGCAAAAACATGTCGAGGGAAACATTAAACATGCGCTACTAAACGCCGTCAGTAGCAGGGTCCATCTGACCACCGATGCGTGGACCAGTACCCATGGCCAGGACGATACCTTTCCTCACTGCCCATTGGTCAATGTTGTGGAGCCGGGTACAGATCTTGCCAGTGGCGCTGTACGTGTTCTGCCAACTCCAAGGATTGCAGGAATCCAGTCTGTGCACATTGATTCCTCCTCCTACTCCAGTTCCTCAGAATCATCGCTGCACGAGCCGTCACGGTATACCTCCACATGAACCCGTGAATGCTTACCTGTTGCGACCGATATGAGCACAGCCGTGGCCAAACGTCAACAGGCCGTACTGAAATTAATTCCCATGGGGAATCGAAGCCACACAGCGCAGGAGCTCTGGGATGCCATCAAGCAGGAGAACGATGTGTGGTTTTTGTCAGCTAATCTCCAGCCAGGCTTGGTAGTGTTGACAATGGCCGAAATCTGGGCAGCTCTGGGCCTTGGCAACCTCACTCACATACCATGTCTGGCACATGTGCTGAACTTGGTCGTGCAGAGTTTTTTGAGGGACTATCCGGATCTTGATGCACTGCTGCACAAGGTCCGCCTAGAGTGCGCTCACTTGCGATGTTCCAGCATGGCCAGATCGCGCATTGCAGCTCTGCAAGTCAGATTTCGCCTTCCTGAACATCGCATCATATGTGACGTACCCACCAGGTGGAATTCCACGTTACATATGTTGGAGCGGTTGTGTGAGCAGCAGCCAGCAGTAATGGAGTATCAGCTGCAACAGGCGCAATCAACTCGCAATTGCGCCATTCACACTTCACCACTACTGAGTGGGCCTCTATGAAGGACATCTGCGACGTTTTGTGGGCGTTTGATGTCTCAACGCGGATGGCGAGTGCAGATGATGCACTAGTCAGCATGACTGTCCCCTTATCTGCCTGCTTCAGAAATCACTGAAAGCACTAAAGGAAGAGGTTTTGGAAGAGGTGGAGGATGAGGAGTCACAAATTCAATTACCTTCAGGACAGTCAGCGCAACGTGGTTCCTCACAAAGGGCTGGGCAGGGCTCACTTTGTGAGGAGGATGAGGAGGAGGAGAGTCAATGGAGGAGGAAGAAATCCCTACAGAGGGAGGGACACAACGCTGTAGTCAGTATGTAGAGCGAGGGTGGGGTGATGCAGAGGAGACAGAGATGACGCCTCTTCCAGAGGACAGCCTTTGTTGGCCAGTTGGGAGTCTGCAGCACATGGTTGATTTCATGCTTCAGTGCCTGAGAAACGACCGCCGCATCGCCCACATTCTCACCACGTCAGATTATTGGGTGTACACCCTCCTAGACCCTCGCTACCGGGACAATTTACAAACCCTCATCACACCGGTGAACCGGGACCGTAAAATGCAGGAGTACCAAGACACACTGGTGCAATCCATAACTGTTGTACATTCCAGCCGAGAGAGGTGCTGCTGCTGCTGCTGCTACTGCTTTACAAAGCAGCTCTGTGCGTCGAGGCAGTGTAGACACCTCTACAACAAGAGTGATCAGAAGCAGCGCCTCTGCACAGGGCAAGAACTGTATGTTACAAATGTGCAAAGTTTTGTGACAGCGCCAGCAAGGTCTACACCATCCGAGACGGCTCCAGTCACCAGGAAGAAACGTTTCGTAAGATGGTGACAGACTACTTGGCTTTCCCTCTAAGTGTACTCCCAGATGCCTCTTCCCCTTTCAAATTTTGGGTCTCTAAGTTGGATACATGGCCAGAGCTTAGCCAGTATGCATTGGAGGTGCTGGCTTCCCCCTGCTGCCAGTGTATTATCTGAGCGTGTCTTTAGTGCTGCAGGTGGTGTAGTAACAGACCGTCGCATGCGACTATCCTCAGAGAATGTAGACCGGCTTACTTTTCTGAAAATGAACAAGGCATGGATCTCACCTGAATTTGCCTGTCCGTTTTCAGATTAAATAACTGTTTGGCAACGTTTTCCATGTCTCCTGTTATGTTCATCTTTCTACCACCTGAACTCTACTCCCTGGGCTACAACACCGCCATTTGTTGCTCGTAAGTAATTGGCGGGGGTACTGATCCTGGCCACTGGTTACAGCACGACAGCTGTTTCCTGGCAGTGTGAACGTCAATTATCCTCCAATAAGTTGTGCTGTCGTGTTGCATTCGGTTAGCCGACTCTATGTGCCTGCAGTTTGGGTGATTCCTATGTGTGCTGTGGGATATGTAAATAAAGGCGGTTTCCATTGTGACAATAGGATAAGCACCCACTGTAGGACTGTGTGATTCGGTAACTGCGGACGGCTTGCGTCCTGTCAACTTACATTTTCATGGGTGCGTTCTTCTACCCGTCCGGGTCCAGTACCGTCAAGTGGTTCTCCCCAGTGCCTTTGGCCTGGGTGCCTCCATCTCCGTATCCGAGTTCCAGCAACGTCTGCTGGTCCTTGGTAGTGCTTTGGAGCACAGGTACCTCCTGCTTAGTAACCGTGTCACAGTAACGTCAGCTGGTACTCGGTTGTGACATTGCTCTTTTCCTTCTGCTACCCGTCCGGGGTCCAGTACCGTCAACTGGTTCTCCCCAGTGCCTTTGGCCTAGGTGCCTCCATCTCCGTATCCGAGTTCCAGCAACGTCTGCTGGTCCTTGGTAGTGCTTTGGAGCACAGGTACCTCCTGCTTAGTAACCGTGTCACAGTAATGTCAGCTGGTACTCGGTTGTGACATTGCCTCTTTTCCTTCTGCTACCCGTCCGGGGTCCCGCACAGTCAGCTGGTCCTCGTTACTTCCATTGTCTCTTGCTCCATCTGATACCCGTCAGGGTTCCAGTAACGTCAGCTGTTTCTCGGAAATTAGACGACATTAAAGACCACCCAGAAGAAGATGACGACAACAAGGACGACAAGCATGAAGCCAACCAGCCTGAACACCATCACAAAGAAAAAAATAAAAATTACCCAGAAGAAGATCACCAACAGGACAAAGAAGGTTAAGACAAACTACAAGATACAGAACAAGAGACAGAAGAACAATAAGCAAAAGATCAAAAAGCAGAAGAACATGAAGTATAAGACCAAAATGAAGAGCAAAATATATGCTCTAAATTCTAAGCAGAAGAAGACTAAGCAGTGTAATGGGGGTGAGTCCGTTCCTCCTCGTGGTGCCCCTGGAAAATGCTGCTGCTGCAGGCTAAACTGAACACGGACAAATACTGTTGTAATTTAAATCTTTTGTGACAGCAAGAACGGAAGGATGAACAATTCATACTTTTACAGATTACAAGTACAGGAATCTCTGTCACAAATAAGAATATGATGAAGAAGATGAAGAGGAAGAAGATGAAGAATTTGAATATGAAGAAGATTAATTAGTTTAATAATAACAATATGAGTAATGTAAACAAAAACATGAATAGCAAGAAGTTTAAGAAGAAGATTAAGAAGGTGAAGTTGAAGAATAATTTGATGAGAAAGATGATGCTGCTGCTGAAGATTATGAAGGAGAAAGTGTGGCACTGGCAAAAGTTAAAAAGGTGAAGAGCATGGAAGTTGTGAAACATGCATATTTGCCAAAATAGAAAAAAGGTTAACAACATTTTCAATTTGTTAGTCAATCCAAACGTATTTCCAAAAAAAAATATATTAATGCTATTCCAATGCATTGGGTTAAACATGTATGCCTTAATTGTCTCCTCAACCTCCCCCAATACATTCTACATTAGTCTTTGTTGTTTTCCTTCATGTACAATTATCCAACAAGGCAAGAATGTTTTTTTTTAATTTCGATATTTTGTTCCCATAGACTTACATTGGACTTCCGCAATCGGAATCGGATATCGACGATATTTAGTGCTATCGGCGATACAATTTCGATACGATATTTTTAGATATCGAGCAATATCGCTCAACACTAGACCTGACTGAACGGCGGAGATGTATGGATATTGTTGGGGATTCAGAAGGATTACCAGTGCAATAAAATGTGGCAAAAAACTATGTGGATTTATTTCATTAAAATAATTTTAAATTAATGTGTGTGTGTTTTTTAACCATTTAATACAATAGTATTAATAATGGAGAGTTGTCTAATTGACAACTTTCCATTATTAACCGGCTTAATGTCACCTTTCAATAGCAAGGTGGCATTAACCCATTATTAACCCTTTAGCTACAGCTAAAGGTAATGGGAATAGACGGGCTAAGTGCCAGAAAAGTCACATCTAATAATAGATGTGCCTTTTCTGGTGTGGCTGGGGGCAGATGTTGGTAGCCGGGGGGGTGGGGGCAAAAACAATGGTCTCTCCCTAGGCTATTATTATCTGTCTTTAGTCACTGGCTTTCCCTGTCTGGCGGAGAAAATACTGCGGGAGCCCATGAATTTTTTTTCAGCGAATTTACTTATTAAATTAACACCTACTTGTATGAAATTTTTCACACATACACTCATATAATTGTTAATCAAAACCATATATCAAACTACATTAAATGAAATTTTTTACTGTATGTAAACCATGTGTCATTTTATGTCGGGTTCTGTAATGATTTTACAGAAGCCGCAATTGAATTAGTGGCTATTATGCTATGTAGAAGTGTATAAACTATATATATATATATATATATTATATATATATATATATATATATATAATATATATATTATATATATATTATATGTATTCCATGTGTATATATCTAATCTTTCCATTCTTAATTAAACATGTCAGGGTGATTTTACAGTATAGGGCACTGAATTGCTGGCTTTTCTGAAGGACACCAGTGCGTACTCCTCGCAAATCACACGTGTGGTCCATGTGTAATCTGTATTTTTCTTGCCCCATAGACATTGCGTTGGCGTACTATGGGCGTAATACGCTGTCAATCGCAGCATGCTGCGATTGTTTCGGCCTGTAAAATACGGCGAGAAATATATGGATGATGGGAGCTGCCCCATAGAGAAACATTGGTCCGAGTGTAATGCGTTGTTTTAACGCCTCTCACTCGTCCGTGTTCCTCTCTATTGTGACGCCAGCCTTACTGCGATCTTGGGAATTCTGAGTGAAGAGTAGAGAAAATCCAAGTGAATGTGGCGCTAATTATCTTATTATTTCTTGAATACATCCACTGCCAGTGAAAAATCTATTACTAAAAATTGGTTTAATTTCTCAAAAAATTTTTTTTTTTTTTTAAAAATACAGTACAGCGCATTTTACAGTGCAATCTACATCAGGTAACAAAAATAACAAGCAACACACAAAAGAGCTATAAAATGGTGTTACAACCTCTAAGCTTTCTTATTTATGAAGGTTCCCAGAAGGGATTAGCAGGACGGGACCCGAAATCTGCCAATCGGGTTCTCCTCCCTGACAATTGTCTACATGGTAGCATCTAATCAGATTCAGTTTTCTTATATATATAAAATAATATAACAGTATAGTACCTGTATTATATCCAAAATGAGCTTTTAAATACATGGTGTTACATTGTTGTGAACAATAATAAAATATTTGAAAGTATAAGTATAAATAAAAATTCATTCTAATACTTTATCAAAAACACTACAGTCATGGCCAAAAGTTTTGAGAATGACACAAATATTATATTTTCACATGATCTGCTGCCCTCTGGTTTTTATGTGTGTTTTGACAGATGTTTTTATCACAGACAGAAATATAATTGCAAACATATGAGTAACAAAAGCTTATATTGACAGTTAGAATGAGTTAATGCAGCAAGTCAATATTTGCAGTGTTGACCCTTCTTCTTCAGGACCTCTGCAATTCTCCCTGGCATGCTCTCAACCAACTTCTGGACCAAATCCTGACTGATAGCAGTCCATTCTTGCACAGTCAATGCTTTCATTTTGTCAGAATTTTTAGGTTTTTGTTTGTCCACCCGTTTTTGATGATTGACCACAAGTTCTCAATGGGATTAAGATCTGGGGAGTTTCCTGGCCATGGACCCAAAATTTTTACATTTTGTTCCCTGAGCCATTTAGTTATCACCTTTGCTTTATGGCAAGGTGCTCCATCATGCTGGAAAAGGCATTGTTGATCGCTAAACTGCTCTTGGAGGGTTGGGAGAAGTTGCTCTTGGAGGACATTCTGGTACCATTCTTTATTCATGGCTGTATTTTTAGGCAAGACTGTGAGAGAGCCGATTCCATTGGCTGAGAAGCAACCCCACACATGAATGGTTTCAGGATGCTTAACAGTTGGCATGAGACAAGACTGGTGGTAGCGCTCACCTTGTCTTCTCCGAATGAGGCATTTTCCTGATGTCCCAAACAATCGAAAAGGGGATTCATCAGAGAAAATAACTTTACCCCAGTCCTCAGCAGTCCACTGCCTGTACCTTTGCAGAATATCAGTCTGTCCATGATTTTATTCTGGAGAGAAGTGGCTTCTTTGCAGCCCTCCTTGAGACTAGGCCTTGCTCCAAGAGTCTCCGCCTCACAGTGCGTGCAGATGCACTCACACCTGCCTGCTGCCATTCCTGAGCAAGCTCTGCACTGCTGGTAGCCCGATCCCGCAGCTGAAACACTTTTAAGAGACGGTCCTGGCGCTTGCTGGTCTTTCTTGGGTGCCCTGAAGCCTTTTTGGCAACAATGGAACCTCTCTCCTTGAAGTTCTTGATGATGCGATAGATTGTTGACTGAGGTGCAAACTTTCTAGCTGCGATACTCTTCCATGTTAGGCCATTTTTGTGCATTGCAATGATGACTGCACGTGTTTCTTTAGAGATAACCATGGTTAACAGAAGAGAAACAATGATGCCAAGCACCAGCCTCCTTTTAAAGTGTCCAGTGGTGTCATTCTTACTTAATAATGACAGATTGATCTCCAGCCATGTCCTTATCAACACCCACACCTGTGTTAATGGAGCAATCACTGAAAAGAGGTTAGCTGGTCCTTTTAAGGCAGGGCTGCAATGATGTTGAAATGTGTTTTGGGGATAAAGTTCATTTTCTAGCCAAATATTGACTTTGCAAGTAATTGCTGTTAAGCTGATCACTCTTTAAACATTCTGGAGTATATGCAAATAGACTTTGCAAAAATTAATATTTGTGTCATTCTCAAAACTTTTGGCCATGACTGTACTATCATCTCTACATAAATTAATTCATCCTATTAAAAAGCAAGCAAAGCAAAAAAAGTCACTAAAAGAGGAAAGTAAAAAATGAAACTTTATGTTATTATTAGAGTTTAGCGAAACAGGTCGGTCAGATTCAAAAGTCGCCGACTTTCGCCAAAGTCGGTTTTCGCCGATCGAAACCCGACCATAGCGGGAAATCGGCCATGCGGTCGTCGACCCGAGCGCCAAAGTCGGTATTCCCATAATATTTGCAGGCGCCTTTTTTCAACCAATGAGCAAGGACGTACACTGTGGGCAACGAGATGACATGGGCAGCGTCCACCATCATCTTAGAGAAGGGCATTGTAGTGATTGGCTTGCTTTGTGTGGCGTCACAGTGGCTATAAAAGCCCTGAGCGCCAACCACCATTTTACTTCTGCCGATCTTAGTGTAGGCAGAGGTTGCTGCCGCTGTTTCTCAGTAGGGAGAGAGTTAGGCAGGAAAATAAAGTTATTCTGTGATTGTGCTGATAGCGATTGTGCTGTACAGTGAGTGTGCAGTGACAGGGGAGGATTTTGCTGTGTGCAGCAGCGCTGGTTATTAGGCTCCCTGCAAGTGACAGGGGAGGAATTTCTTTTGTGTAGCAGCTGAGCTGGTTAATAGGCTGCCTTCTAGCTGTATTGCTGTGAGTACACTGCTGTGCAGACTGCTTTTTACACAGCACAAATACTTTTATTCTTTTTTTCTGCACAGTTACCGAGCGTTCACTTTTTCCCACACCGTATAGAGCTGTATGCTCCTCACACACTACCATGTACAGGCTGGTATCACGGACAAATACATGCTGACTATCTGTGTGTGACTCCGGAAATATATACGGAGATTTCAATTTTCCCCAAACCATATACAGCTGGTATCTTCTGATGCAGTACCGTTTTTCTGCCTTCTGTATTACGGTCAAATCCATACTGAGAGAGCGTCTGTGTGTGACTCCGTAAATATATGCGGAGATTTACAATTACCCCTACACTGTATACGCCTGGTATCTTCGGATACATTAGTATGTTTTTGCTTTTCATATTCTGGTCTACTCCATACTGAGCCTGTGAGCTTCTGTGTGTTACTCCGGAAATATATACGGAGATTTACAATTACCCCAACACTGTATACAACTGTACGCTTCAAATACATTACCCTTTTTCAACTTTTTATATTCTCGTGTGATCCATACTGAGCCTGTGAGAGTCTGTCTGTTACTCCGGAAATATATACTATCCAGTAAAGCCACTAAAGGAGACTCAAGGTCTCCAAAAATTCAATATAAACATCAAAAAAAAGGCAGCAACACTCACCTGCCCAGATTTCAGAACAAATGCACTACAGGATGCAGCCAGCCCATAAAGCAAGATGTTAGCAGCACAGGTGCAAAATACCAGATTAAACAGCCACTCTCCACATACCCATTCAAGGAGGGGATGACTGCCCAGTATACAATTGCACAATAGAGGCCCGCATAGGGTGCCGTTCACACAAGGATACTGCACAGTGTCCGGTTCACAGACTATTAGTCACACCCCTATTATTCGACTAGGCGGGCTGGCCAGTACACTCTCAATGCGCACCAGTGTGAACACCCCTCATGCGAGACCAGACCTGCCTTGGCCTGGCTGCACCCCGAAAATTAAAGTGCAAAAATACAAAAATAGTGGGGTATTAGTTAATATTTTGGCCAAAATACGTAAGCTTGTAACCTGCGCCAAAGGCCCCACGCTTACAAGTCCTACACTACACTATCCAGCATTTAGTCCGGAAATATATATGGAGATTTAAAATTACCGCAACACTGTATACAACTGTACGCTTCTAATACATTACCCTTTTTCTACATTTTATATTCTGGTGTGATCCATACTGAGCCTGTGAGAGTTTGTGTATGACTCTGGAAATATATGCGGAGATTTAAAATTACCCCAACACTGTATTCAGCTGTACGCTTCAAATACATTACTCTTTTTCTACTATTTATATTCTGGTGTAATCCATACTGAGCCTGTGAGCGTCTGTGTGTGACTCCGGAAATATATACGGAGATTTACAATTACCCCTATATTGTATACAGCTGTACGCTTGTGATACAGTACCCTTTTTGGCAGAAAGTCCTCCTCCACCCACCACTGTAAGTGCATCATTGACACTTGGAACATTGGCCCACATGTGTGATTATGTCTTGCGGATTTGCTTTTTATATATTTTGGTCTAATCCATACTGAGCCTGTGAGCATCTGTCTGTTACTCCAGAAATATATACGGAGATTTAAAATTACCCAACACTGTATACAATTGTACAATACTAATACATTACCCTTTTTTCTACTTTTTATATTCTGGTGTGATTCATACTGGCCTGTGAGCGTCTGTGTGTAACTCCGGAAATATATACGAAGATTTAAAATTACCTCAACACTGTATACAACTGTACACTTCTAATACATTACCCTTTTTCAACTTTTTATATTCTGGTGTGATCCATACTGAGCCTGTGAGAGTCTGTGTCTGACTCTGGAAATATATACGGAGATTTAAAATTACCTCAACAATGTATACAGCTGTACACTTCAAATACATTACCCTATTTCTACATTTTATATTCTAGTGTAATCCATACTGAGCCTGGAGCGTCTGTGTGTGCCTCCAGAAATATATATGGAGACTTACAATTACCCCTATACTGTATACAGCTGTATGCATGTGATACAGTACCCTTTTTGGCAGAAAATCCTCGTCCACCCATCACTGTAAGTGCATCATTGACACCTGGAACATTGGCCCACATGTGTGATTATGTCTTGCGAATCTGCTTTTTATATATTTTGGTCTAATCCATACTGAGCCTGTGAGCATCTGTCTATTACTCCGGAAATATATATGGAGATTTAAAATTACCCCAACACCGTATACAACTGTACTCTTCTAATACATTACCCTTTTTCTACTTTTTATATTCTGGTGTGATCCATACTAAGCCTGTGAGCGTCTGTCTGTTACTCCGGAAATATATATGGAGATTTAAAATTACCCCAACACTGTATACAGCTTTACGCTTCTAATTACATTACCCTTTTTCTACTTTTTATATTCTGGTGTGATCCATACTGAGCCTGTGAGAGTCTGTGTGTGACTTCTGAAATATATACGGAGATTTACAATATTTTCACTATACTATATATACCTGGTATCTGGTGATACAGTACCCTTTTTCAGCTTTTTATATTCTTGTCTAATCCATACTGAGCATGAGAGCGTCTGTGTCTGACTCCTGAAATATATACACAGATTTACAATTATCCTAGACTGTATACAGCTGTACGCTTCTGATACAGTACCATATATCTGCTGGAATTTTGGGTACATTTTCCCAAAAATTAAGAAGTACGGTGGAAGAGGCCGCAGACTTGGGCATGGGGGGCAAGCTGGTACTGATGGTGGTGGTGGTGCATCTGCTGGAAGTGCCAAAAGCACAAAAGCACATAAGGCAGGAGGTGTTGAGCCGGCATCATCGTCTGGCTAAAGAAGGTCTGGAAGGCTCCCTTTTCTGGGAGTAGGTAAACCGATTTTAAAGCCAGAGCATCAGGAACAGGTTTTGTCTTACATTGCCGAAACAGCCTCCAGCTCTATCGTCTCCTCTTCTGAAGTTTCAAAAAATGCAAGCACTGAGTCGTCAGGCTCCTGGTCAGAAACAACACCTTTCCTTGTGTCCTTCACCCCCACAAAAAGTGAATGATGCGGCAGGCCACACTTCTGATTACTCCATGGAGCTCTTTTCACATACCATGCCTGGGTTATCAAGTCAAAACCTGATTTCCCCAGTCCAAGATGAATCTGACATGGAGTGCACTGATGTACAGCCATTGCTAGATGATTCTGCTTGTACATTCACCCACAGCACTACATTGCCCTCGTAGACTACTGAGCCAGAATATGACCCTGATGAAACTCAGGTGCCCCTTCCCGCATACTCTACCACCTTACACGGTGACAAAGAGGAAGGTGCACATGAAATTGAAGAGGAGGTAATGGATGACCCAGTTGTTGACCCGGATTGGCATCCATTGGGGGGAGTGGGTGCCGCTGGCAATAGCTCAGAACAGGAGGAGGATCCGCAGCAGGCATCGACATCTCATCTGCGGTTATCTGGCAGGCCCGTAGCAGTCCAAAAATGTGTTAAAACAACCAAAAAAGTTGCAGGACAGCTTGTCCAGACGGTCAAATTAGCACAGCGTTCAAGCCCTGAAAAGTTGTACTATAGTAGGAAGAGTGCAGTGTGGCACTTTTTTGACCAAAATCCTATTGATGAGGCAAAGGTTATCTGTAAGAAGTGCAGTAGGACCTTTAGGCGAGGGAAAAATCTCAGAAATTTGAATACCAGTTGCATACTTAGATATTTAAACACCATGCACTTACAAGCATGGACAGACTACAATACCTCAGGTACCACATGTGCACCTGCTCCGACTGAAGGTAGCCAGCAACGCTACATCACTTCCTCCACTGTAAGCCCACTGGTTAGCACACCACCAGAAAGAAATGTTGAGGTGTTGGCTCAAGGCCAAAATAGTCAGGGAATCACAATGTTTTTGCAACGAAAGGCTGAATCTAGGCCATCACCACCACCACAATCACCATCACCAACTCCCTCTCAGTCCATCATGTCCACCTTTATTTCCCCCGTATGCAACTCCAGCTCACACTAGCAGACACTTTGAGTAGGACAAGAAAGTACTCATACTCTCATCCACGTATACTGGCTTTGAACGCCTACATTGCCTAGCTGATCTCATTAGAGATGATGCCCGTTTGGTTGAAAGCGCAGTATTCCGAGAGCTCATGGCCTACACTATCACATATCACACGCTATGACCTATATAGTTTGCACTTCTTTTCTAGGAAAGCCATCCCTGCTCTCCACCTGCATGTGAAAGACCGCTGTTATGAATGTGCTAGAGATGGTTTCTGAGCAGAGGCTCCCTCTGGTGGTTACAGACAGTACTGAACCTTTCAGCGAGGAATGGCAATCTGGGTTCACTGACTGGTGTGATATAAGGGAGGTTCCCTCCCATGATGGTTGCCGGTGATCAATTGTTCTTGTCTCAATTGTGGTTCTTGGTTCATTTGGAAGTTGCTGAGTCTTGCCTGCATCTTCTGCTATCAGATAAGATATTTTCTGCTTTTATTTTTGTGCTTGCTTTTTGCATAGTTCCCTGCACTTCTGTGGAGGTCAGCCAGGTCCCCTTCAGGGACTTGTGCTCATCTCAGTTTATCTGAAGCCACTGTTATTTATTCTTTTGCTTTTTCCTGTTTTTTCAGTGGCTGCGGCTTAGTTTTGTTACACCAGAGATCTGATTTAAGTGGTAGAGATCGTGTGATCTCAGGTGTTTTTACAATCAGAAGAGTGGGTATTTTTTAGGGTTTTTTTTGGATTGCAGTGAGAATCCTTCCTGTACTTTTCTGTCTAGACAGATTGGGCCCCAGCGTTTGCTCATTCTATTTTCTGTCTGTATCGTGCTTCTTCTTGTCTAACCGCCATTACATGTTTGGGGGCTTCCTATTTTCTTTGGGGATCTGCTCCGGGCAGATAGCTTTCCTCTTTCTGCCTTTAGGTGTAGTTATCTCTCAGGCTGTGACGAGGCTTCTAGGATCAACGTAGGAACGCTCCACGGCTACCTCTAGTTGTGTGGTTAGTTCAGGTTACTGCAATTCAATAGGTTCCAGCCTCTCAGGTGTATTGCCGTATTTGCTTTTTCTCCTCAGCTACCAAAACACAACAGACCACATTGTCCATGCACACAAACAATCAGTGAGTGGAAAGGTGCACCTCACTACAGATGCATGGGCCAGTAGGCATGGCCAGGGCCGTTACGTGTCCATCACTGCGTACTGGGTTAATGTGATGGATGCAGAGTCCACAGGGGACAGTGGCTGTGGGACAGTGCTACCTAGCCCACGTTATAGGCAACAGTTGGCTGTAGGCGTTCGACCCTCCTCCTCCACCAGAAGCGAAAGCGCATCGAAAGAGAGCAGTGGCATGAGCACTCCATCCTCAGCTGCAAGTGCTGCACATGAGGTGTCACACTATTGAACAGCTAGTGAGTTTGAAGACACGTCACTCCTTGTGTATGAAAAAAGGTGCTCAGATTTGGGATGCCAGACCAATAATACTAATAATGAAAAAGATAAATCCGGCACTCAATGTAGGTAATTTGAAAGAAAATTCCTTTATTACAATGTGCAATCCTCAAAATTTGTAACGTTTCGGTCAAAACATCTGAGGAAAAATATATCAAATAAATGGATCAAACAATATTTGTCTCTTTTAACAACAATTATGTAATTTATATGCACATAAGAAAACCGAAAATACAAAATTAAGTCAAATGTACCAAGTTTTAGCGTGCACTATATGGCCGTATTAAGTAATATACAACAAGTTATATTGCAGGTTCTAGTGTATGAGTAAACTCTTTGCCATTATGAGTCATAGAGGGTAAAAAAATAATAAAGTAGAAATAAACAGATTTACTGATGTTCAATTCCTATACATAGTCTTTAAAAATTGTTGCTATGTCTAGACAAAGTACTATGTAGATATCATATGAACACATGGGAAAATAAACAGATGTAACATGTGCTATGTAGCTCCTAAAAAAAGGGGAGACAGATACCTTACCAAATTGCAAATGTACTGAGAGGTGAGTTTCTGTGAATAGAAACACATGTGGAGATTGCTATCAATACCATAGCATAGAAAGTGCAGCGTTCACCAAGCAAAAAATAAACAAATAATACAAAGTGTCCAGAACGAGGTCTTACCATGTGAAGTCCACTTAGATAGGAAGAGTGAAGTGAGCGCTAAATAAGTACAGCAGTAAGGCTATCAGGAAAGGCGCTGTGTGAGGACAATCACCATGTGTATATATAGGAGCCCGGCGTTACCATGTGACCGGAAGTGACCTCAGTGTGCTGAGACTGCCTGCTGAGACGCTTTTGAAACGCAGTCATGGGGACTAGACCGGAAATAGGTCATAATCCCTCTCCTCTAGGTGGTGGCACGCTCTGTAGAACGCAAAAAACAGCAGTGCACTGTGACTGTGAACATAGCAGGTTCTAGGAATCACTGGAACGATGTGTAGTGGTAATAGAGGATTTTTATTGATTCGCCTATGAAAGATGAGAGAGAATCATTAATTAATTATAGGAAATCAGATGTACATTATAATTAGAAAAATAATAATAAAAAATAAAATTAAAGTAATAAATAGAAAAATCAGAAAAAGCCCTCTATGAATGCAATTTATGCCAAATAAAGTCAGAGTCATATGAAGAATCCAAAGAAGAAACATATGCACATAATTTATAAATTTATAAAGGGGTGGGAAACCTGAAAATCCCATTAAAAATAAAATGAGGGATATAGGGGCCACTTTTTGGATATCTATGAACTAACACCATGAAAATTTAAGTTATAAGGAAAGAATTAATTCAATATAGACCAACTGTGTCAAATTCCCTATTAAGGCCCTTTGGCTCGAGAGTCTCGAGTCGATGTATCCAGTAAGCCTCCCTATACCGTAATTTTTGAATCAGGTTACCACCCCTTCTACTCAATTGTACTTGTTCTAACACCAAAAATCTAAGTTGTGCTATGGAATGTCCCGCTGAGTTGAAGTGATGTGGGACAGGTAAGTAATTTTTTTGACAACGGATGTCCGATTTGTGATGTGAGATTCTGTCTTTGACGGCTTGGGTGGTTTCACCAACATACATTTTCCCACATGGGCATTTTATGGCATAGATCACAGCTGCAGAATTGCATGTGAAAAAACCTCTTATTGAAATATCAATGCCTGTACAAGGATGTGCGAATTTTGGGCCTTTTAAGATATTAGCACATTGAGCGCAGTGTAGGCAAGGAAACGTGCCTTTCCTTTGAGTCCAAAAAAAGTTTGTCTTGATACCGTCTGGGATGAGCCTATATCCGCTCTTATTAGTTTATTCTTTAAATTGTCGGGCCTTCTAAAGCATGGTAAAAATGGAACCTGGAACTCAGGAATTTCTGGGAAGCTATCCCGAAGGACATACCAATGCCTACGGATTCTATGATGAAGACCATACATAAGAGGATGGTAAGTATGAATGAATGGGATCCTATTAGTTACGGGTGGTGAAGAAGTAACTCGTGGCTGACGAGAGTTACGCAGAAGTGATTTTGGATATCCCCTTTCCAAGATTTTTTTCTCCATTTCATCCAAACGTTTGCTGCGTGTGGGTGGGTCACTAACGATTCTGCGTATCCTGTCAAATTGTGAAACCGGTACTGATTTCTTTACTGCCTTCGGATGGCAGCTCTGGAATAGTAAAAGGTTATTACGATCTGTATCTTTCACAAATAGATCCAAAGACAGATTACCTTCACCATCCAATAAAACAGATGTATCAAGAAAACTGATTTTCGTGTCACTATAATTTAGAGTGAATTTTAATTCAGGCCAAATTGCATTTATAGAATCAAAAAATTTATTTAAAGTGTCAATGGATCCATGCCATAAGCAAAAAATATCGTCGATATAGCGTCGCCATAGCAGACAGTGTCTCTGGTATAAAGTATTTGAATAGACATAATCAACCTCAAAGCAGGACATGTAGCAGTTTGCGTACGGGGGCGCTACATTAGACCCCATTGCGGTGCCCTGTGTCTGTAAGTAGAATTGGTCCTCAAAGATAAAGAAGTTTTTTGTGAGGACTAATGTAAGGAGTTCCAGTAGAAATGAAATAGTCCGGTCAGAATGAGAGGAAGATTCCTCCAACATCCTTTTAGTGGCTGTAATGCCCTTAGTATGTAAAATCGAAGTATATAAACTATTCACATCTAATGTGACCAGCAGCGTTTGCTTGGGGAGTGCACTAAAACCTCTAATGAGGTTTGTACAAACGATCCAGTATCTAGAAGAAAAGATTGTGAGGTTTTAACTAATGGAGTTAAAACCTTTTCTAACAGGATGGACAGTGGAGAGAGTATGGAATCTGTGGACACAACAATAGGACGTCCCGGTGGTCTGTCCAACCTCTTGTGAATCTTGGGCAACACATAGAATACTGGAATGAGGGGGTCCACTTTTGTAAGGTATTCTAGTGTTTTGGGATCAATGATATATGATAAGACTCGGGTTATTTCCCCTTTGAGTTGTAATGTGGATTATGAGGAAGGGGTAGATAAATATCTTGATTTGATAACTGTGACAAAATCTCACTGACATAAAAGGAACGATCCATTACTACAGTGGCACCCCCTTTGTCCGCTGGTTTTAAGACTATTTCCTTGTCCTCTATTAATGACCTAAGTGCTAGGTGATCCTCAGGACTGAGGTTAGGGTGAAGTACAAAATCACCTCTGGAGATTCGTTTAGTGTAATCTGCCACTTCTCTATCAATGAGTGAAATAAATGTTTCTACTGGGTGTTGATTCCTAGGTGGTAAAAAATTACTACGCAACCTCAGGCCTAGATCTGAAATATTAATAGGTGTAGGTTGGACAATTGTAGTAGATATAAAAGGTTTATTATGAAAATGTGCCTTTAATCTAACATTTCTATAGAACCTCTGTAAATCTAGATTTAATCGAAAAGAGTTAAATCTGTATGATGGACAGAATGACAGGCCTTTCTGTAATACATTGAGTTGTGTATTACTCAAGCACTTGGATGATATATTTATTACTAAGTTGGTTGTACCTGGGACCTCGTGTATGCCCCCCGTCGATTGATGTCTGTGGCATTGGCCCCCCCGCCTCGTCCTCTTCGTTGTTGCGGATTCCTGTTGGAGCCTAAAAAAGAGGAAGAGGAAGAAGAGGACAACATAGACGGCCGACTGTAGTCTACCCCGGTGCTGTCGGAACTTGAAGCTGAAGTGCCGCCTGTATATTTGTGAAAGCGCTGATATGGACAGGAGGAGGAGTTCTGCCATCTATAGACCCTTTTATTTAAATAGTCGAGTGTCCCGAATAAATTTTTGACGCTTCATTTTTTCCGTCTCTTTCCTGAAGGAATCTAAGTTCTCCTTTGTCCGAATCTGAATATTGTCAAAATCTTCCTTTGGTAATGAGTCTTTTAATTGCGTTTCTATCGCCAATTCTTTTTCCTGGCAAATTTTTATTTCGGAATTAAGAGATTCTAAGGTCAGAGTCATCAAATCCAGGGAACATTTGTTCAATATCTGTTCGAATTTTGAGCAAAAATCTTTGTTGTCCTGAAAGAGAGTGGGTCTGAGGGATACCCATAGGCCCCTAGGGATCCTCTGAGTTTAATGTATTCAGCAATAGTTATGCTGTGTAGTTCAAGGCCTACGAGATGTCGTGATTCACGCTCAAAGTCTCTAGATTTGAACTCATTGCCAGAAATCTGTAGAAAGTCACTTGTTGAAGATACCTGAGCGACAATTGCTGCCACTTGTGTGTCGCTATATGAGAAACCACAGGTGGTCATCTCCTTAATAGAAAAAACTTAATAAAAAATTATTTTGAAAAAAATAGAGAAAAAAAATAATACAGAAAAAAAATAACTTTATTTGGCATAAATTGCATTCATAGAGGGCTTTTTCTGATTTTTCTATTTATTACTTTAATTTTATTTTTTATTATTACTTTTCTAATTATAATGTACGTCTGATTTCCTATAATTAATTAATGATTATCTCTCATCTTTCATAGGCGAATCAATAAAAATCCTCTATTACCACTACACATCGTTCCAGTGATTTCTAGAACCTGCTATGTTCACAGTCACAATGCACTGCTGTTTTTTGCGTTTACAGAGCGTGCCACCACCTAGAGGAGAGGGATTATGACCTATTTCCGGTCTAGTCCCCATGACTGCGTTTCAAAAGCGTCTCAGCAGGCAGTCTCAGCACACTGAGGTCACTTCCGGTCACATGGTAACGCCGGGCTCCTATATATACACATGGTGATTGTCCTCACACAGCGCCTTTCCTGATAGCCTTACTGCTGTACTTATTTAGCGCTCACTTCACTCTTCCTATCTAAGTGGACTTCACATGGTAAGACCTCGTTCTGGACACTTTTATTATTTGTTTATTTTTGCTTGGTGAACGCTGCACTTTCTATGCTATGGTATTGATAGCAATCTCCACATGTGTTTCTATTCACAGAAACTCACCTCTCAGTACATTTGCAATTTGGTAACGTATCTGTCTCCCCTTTTTTTAGGAGCTACATAGCACATGTTACATCTGTTTATTTTCCCATGTGTTCATATGATCTCTACATAGTACTTTGTCTAGACATAGCAACAATTTTTAAAGACTATGTATAGGAATTGAACATCAGTAAATCTGTTTATTTCTACTTTATTATTTTTTTACCCTCTATGACTCATAATGGCAAAGAGTTTACTCATACACAAGAACCTGCGATATAACTTGTTGTATATTACTTAATACCGCCATATAGTGCACGCTAAAACTTGGTACATTTGACTTAATTTTGTATTTTCGGTTTTCTTATGTGCATATAAATTACATAATTGTTGTTAAAAGAGACGAATATTGTTTGATCCATTTATTTGATATATTTTTCCTCAGTCTGAAGAAGGTCAGATGTTTGACCGAAACGTTACAAATTTTGAGGATTGCACATTGTAATAAAGGAATTTTCTTTCAAATTACCTACATTGAGTGCCTGATTTATCTTTTTCATTATTAGTATTATGGGTCTGGCATCCCAAATCTGAGCACCTTTTTTCATACACAAGGAGTGACGTGTCTTCAAACTCAATATTATTGCCTGTTACACAGGGCACCCTTGTCTTCAGTCCATTCCAATTTTTTTCAAAGAATTTTTTGTTTATTTTTTTTCTCTATTTTTTCAAAATAATTTTTCATTAAGTTTTTTCTATTAAGGAGATGACCACCAGTGGTTTCTCATATAGCGACACACAAGTGGCAGCAATTGTCGCTCAGGTATCTTCAACAAGTGACTTTCTACAGATTTCTGGCAATGAGTTCAAATCTAGAGACTTTGAGCGTGAATCACGACATCTCGTAGGCCATGAACTACACAGCATAACTATTGCTGAATACATTAAAACTCAGAGGATCCCTAGGGGCCTACGGGTATGCCTCAGACCCACTCTCTATCAGGACAACAAAGATTTTTGCTCAAAATTCGAACAGATATTGAACAAATGTTCCCTGGATTTGATGACTCTGACCTTAGAATCTCTTAATTCCGAAATAAAAATTTGCCAGGAAAAAGTATTGGCGATAGAAACGCAATTAAAAGACTCATTACCAAAGGAAGATTTTGACAATATTCAGGTTCGGACAAAGGAGAACTTAGATTCCTTCAGGAAAGAGACGGAAAAAAGGAAGCGTCAAAAAATTATTCGGGACACTCAAGACTATTTAAATAAAAGGGTCTATAGATGGCAGAACTCCTCCTCCCGTCCATATCAGCGCTTTCACAAATATACAGGCGGCACTTCAGCTTCAAGTTCCGACAGCGACCGGGGAGACTACAATCGGCCGTCTATGTTGTCCTCTTCTTCCTCTTCCTCTTTTTTAGGCTCCAACAGGAATCCGCAACAACGAAGAGGACGAGGCGGGGGGGGCCAATGCCACAGACATCAATCGACGGGGGGCATACACGAGGTCCCAGGTACAACCAACTTAGTAATAAATATATCATCCAAGTGCTTGAGTAATACACAACTCAATGTATTACAGAAAGGCCTGTCATTCTGTCCATCATACAGATTTAACTCTTTTCAATTAAATCTAGATTTACAGAGGTTCTATAGAAATGTTAGATTAAAGGCACATTTTCATAATAAACCTTTTATATCTACTACAATTGTCCAACCTACACCTATTAATATTTCAGATCTAGGCCTGAGGTTGCGTAGTAATTTTTTACCACCTAGGAATCAACACCCAGTAGAAACATTTATTTCACTCATTGATAGAGAAGTGGCAGATTACACTAAACGAATCTCCAGAGGTGATTTTGTACTTCACCCTAACCTCAGTCCTGAGGATCACCTAGCACTTAGGTCATTAATAGAGGACAAGGAAATAGTCTTAAAACCAGCGGACAAAGGGGTGCCACTGTAGTAATGGATCGTTCCTTTTATGTCAGTGAGATTTTGTCACAGTTATCAAATCAAGATATTTATCTACCCCTTCCTCATAATCCAACATTACAACTCAAAGGGGAAATAACCCGAGTCTTATCAATATCATTGATCCCAAAACACTAGAATACCTTACAAAAGTGGACCCCCTCATTCCAGTATTCTATGTGTTGCCCAAGATTCACAAGAGGTTGGACAGACCACCGGGACGTCCTATTGTTGCGTCCACAGATTCCATACTCTCTCCACTGTCCATCCTGTTAGAAAAGGTTTTAACTCCATTAGTTAAAACCTCACAATCTTTTCTTCTAGATACTGGATCGTTTGTACACCTCATTAGAGGTTTTAGTGCACTCCCCAAGCAAACGCTGCTGGTCACATTAGATGTGAATAGTTTATATACTTCGATTTTACATACTAAGGGCATTACAGCCACTAAAAGGATGTTAGAGGAATCTTCCACTCATTCTGACCGGACTATTTCATTTCTACTGGAACTCCTTACATTAGTCCTCACAAAAAACTTCTTTATCTTTGAGGACCAATTCTACTTACAGACACAGGGCACCGCAATGGGGTCTAATGTAGCGCCCCCGTACGCAAACTGCTACATGTCCTGCTTTGAGGTTGATTATGTCTATTCAAATACTTTATACCAGAGACACTGTCTGCTATGGCGACGCTATATCGACGATATTTTTTGCTTATGGCATGGATCCATTGACACTTTAAATCAATTTTTTGATTCTATAAATGCAATTTGGCCTGAATTAAAATTCACTCTAAATTATAGTGACACGAAAATCAGTTTTCTTGATACATCTGTTTTTATTGAATGGTGAAGGTAATCTGTCTTTGGATCTATTTGTGAAAGATACAGATCGTAATAACCTTTCACTATTCCAGAGCTGCCATCCGAAGGCAGTAAAGAAATCAGTACCGGTTTCACAATTTGACAGGATACGCAGAATCGTTAGTGACCCACCCACACGCACCAAACGTTTGGATGAAATGGAGAAAAAATTCTTGGAAAGGGGATATCCAAAATCACTTCTGCGTAACTCTCGTCAGCCACGAGTTACTTCTTCACCACCCGTAACTAATAGGATCCCATTCGTTCATACTTACGATCCTCTTATGTATGGTCTTCATCATAGAATCCGTAGGCATTGGTATGTCCTTCGGGATAGCTTCTGTTATGTTTCGGTAACTGAGGAGTGCAGGTAAAAAGGCAATACACCAGAGCAGTTGGAATCTATGAGATTGCAGTACCCTGACTAACCACCACAACTAGAGGCAGCCGTGGAGCGTTCCTACGTTGGTCCTAGACGCCTCGCAACAGCCTGAGAAACTAACTACACCTAAAGATAGAAATAGGAAAGCTATCTGCCCCGGAGCAGATCCCCAAAGAACATAGAAAGCCCCCAAACATGTAATGGCTGTTAGACAAGAAGAAATACTGACACAGACAGAAAATAGTATGAGCAAACGTTGGGGCCCAAACTAACTAAATAGAAAAGGATAGGAAGGGCACTTACTGCAATCCCAAAAAACCCTGCAAAGCACCAACTCTACTAATTTCAAAAACACCTGAGATCACACGACCTCTACCACCTAAATTAGTTCTCTGGTGTAACAAAATCAAAACAGCAGCCACTGAAGAAACTGGAAAAAGCAAAAGTACAAACATCAGTGGCTGAACTAAACTGAGAGGGCAAAAGCCCCCGGAGGGGACCCTGAAGGCCCCCACAGAAGTGCAGGACAAAATGCAAAAATAAAGCACAAAAACAAAAAGAAGAAAATGTCTTATCTGTTAGCAGGAGATGCAGACACGACACAGCAGGCTACAAGGGAAACAGGAATCATGGAGTGAGACCAGAACAATTGATCACCGGCAACCCTGATGGGAAGGCGACTCCCTTATATAAGACCAGTAGTAACACCTGATTCCACTCCTCACAATCTTCACTGGACAATCCAGTACCGCTTGTAACCACCAGAGGGAGCCTCTGCTCAGAACTCATTTCAAGTCCATTCACAACAAGCTTCCCTGAAATTCCTGAGTTCCAGGTTCCATTTTTACCATGCTTTAGAAGGCCCGACAATTTAAAGAATAAACTAATAAGAGCGGATATAGGCTCATCCCAGACGGTATCAAGACAAACTTTTTTTCGGACTCAAAGGAAAGGCACGTTTCCTTGCCTACACTTCGCTCAATGTGCTAATATCTTAAAAGACCCAAAATTCGCACATCCTTGTACAGGCATTGATATTTCAATAGAGGTTTTTTTCACATGCAATTCTGCAGCTGTGATCTATGCCATAAAATGCCCATGTGGGAAAATGTATGTTGGTGAAACCACCCAAGCCGTCAAAGACAGAATCTCACATCACAAATCGGACATCCGTTGTCAAAAAAATTACTTACCTGTCCCACATCACTTCAACTCAGCGGGACATTCCATAGCACAACTTAGATTTTTGGTGTTAGAACAAGTACAATTGAGTAGAAGGGGTGGTAACCTGATTCAAAAATTACGGTATAGGGAGGCTTACTGGATACATCGACTCGAGACTCTCGAGCCAAAGGGCCTTAATAGGGAATTTGACACAGTTGGTCTATATTGAATTAATTTTTCCTTATAACTTAAATTTTCATGGTGTTAGTTCATAGATATCCAAAAAGTGGCCCCTATATCCCTCATTTTATTTTTAATGGGATTTTCAGGTTTCCCACCCCTTTATAAATTTATAAATTTATGTGCATATCTTTCTTCTTTGGATTCTTCATATGACCTGACTTTATTTGGCATAAATTGCATTCATAGAGGGCTTTTCTGATTTTTCTATTTATTACTTTAATTTTATTTTTTATTATTATTTTTCTAATTATAATGTACATCTGATTTCCTATAATTAATTAATGATTCTCTCTCATCTTTCATAGGCGAATCAATAAAAATCCTCTATTACCACTACACATAGTTCCAGTGATTCCTAGAACCTGCTATGTTCACAGTCACAGTGCACTGCTGTTTTTTGCGTTCTACAGAGCGTGCCACCACCTAGAGGAGAGGGATTATGACCTATTTCCGGTCTAGTCCCCATGACTGCGTTTCAAAAGCGTCTCAGCAGGCAGTCTCAACACACTGAGGTCACTTCCGGTCACATGGTAACGCCGGGCTCCTATATATACACATGGTGATTGTCCTCACACAGCGCCTTTCCTGATAGCCTTACTGCTGTACTTATTTAGCGCTCACTTCACTCTTCCTATCTAAGTGGACTTCACATGGTAAGACCTCGTTCTGGACACTTTGTATTATTTGTTTATTTTTTGCTTGGTGAACGCTGCACTTTCTATGCTATGGTATTGATAGCAATCTCCACATGCGTTTCTATTCACAGAAACTCACCTCTCAGTACATTTGCAATTTGGTAAGGTATCTGTCTCCCCTTTTTTTAGGAGCTACATAGCACATGTTACATCTGTTTATTTTCCCATGTGTTCATATGATCTCTACATAGTACTTTGTCTAGACATAGCAACAATTTTTAAAGACTATGTATAGGAATTGAACATCAGTAAATCTGTTTATTTCTACTTTATTATTTTTTTACCCTCTATGACTCATAATGGCAAAGAGTTTACTCATACACTAGAACCTGCGATATAACTTGTTGTATATTACTTAATACCGCCATATAGTGCACGCTAAAACTTGGTACATTTGACTTAATTTTGTATTTTCGGTTTTCTTATGTGCATATAAATTACATAATTGTTGTTAAAAGAGACGAATATTGTTTGATCCATTTATTTGATATATTTTTCCTCAGTCTGAAGAAGGTCAGATGTTTGACCGAAATGTTACAAATTTTGAGGATTGCACATTGTAATAAAGGAATTTTCTTTCAAATTACCTACATTGAGTGCCGGATTTATCTTTTTCATTATTGAACAGCTAGTGGTAAGCGTCAGAAGGCTGTTTTAAGGATAATGTCTTTGAGCGACAACAGACACACCACGTTGATACTGAACAACTACTTGCAGCAAGAAACTGAGTCATGGATGGGCACTCTCCATCTTGAGCCAGGCAAGATAGTGAGTAATAATGACCATAATTTTGTTTCTGCCATAGCCCTGGCAAAACTCAGACACATACCTTGCCTGGCTCACACCTTTAACCTGGTGATGCAGTGCTTCTTAAATAATTATCTGGAATAAACAGCCGTGCTTCATAAGGTGCGAAGACTGTGCTCACACATTTGTTGCTCGCCCGTGGAATCCAGTCGTATGCAGAGGCAGCAGCAATCTCTCCACCTCCCCAAGCACCGTCTAATCATAGACGTTGCAACAAGGTGGAACTCCACCATGCACATGGTTGAGAGGCTGTGTGAACAGAGGCAGGCTGTAATGCATTTGTGGGAGAATACAAGGGCAGGCAGTTTGATGACATACATTGAGTTGTCGGGTGTGCAGTGGTCAAAGCTGAAAGACCGCGGTAAAAGTCCTTCAGTATTTTGAGGAATGCATACAGCTGGTAAGAGCAGACGATGCCATCATAAGCATGAGCATCCCACTTCTGCGTCTGCTAATGCAAACTTTGACGCACATTAAGGATCAGGCGTCTGCAGTGGAGGAGGAGGGAAGCCTTGATGACAGACAGCCATTGTCTGCTCAGGGAACTGTCCTGGACGATGTGGAGGAAGAAGAGGAGGAGGGGGATGTTTAAGTGTTGGCTTGCCTAGGTCAGGTACAGGGTTTGTGTGTGACTGGAGGGATGTGAATTTGGCAGAAAATGATACTCCACCCACCACTGGCAGTGCATCATTGACACCTGGAACATTGGCCCACATGTGGGATTATGTCTTGCGGATCCTAAAAAGGGACCCCCGCATTGCAAAAATGATGAAGGATGATGACTACTGGTTGGTCAGCATCCTCGATCCATGCTATAAAGGCAAATTACAGAACATCATGCCACAGGAGAACCTAGAGCTAATATCGGCGAACAAACAAGCAACTCTGGTAAACCGTTTGTTAGAGGCATTCCCGGCACACAGCAGCGGTGCAGGTTCTACCACGAGCTGTACTGGGCCAAATGGAAGAGGTGTTCATGGTGCACACAGCCGAAATGGCATTGAAGACATGGGTTTCATGACCATGTTGTGGACTAATTTCTCGAGTAACGCTCAAACGACTGGTAATACTGAATCGATTGCAACAGACAGGAGACAACAGTTGTCAACTATGGTTCAAAATTACATCTCCTCCCCTATCGATGTTCTCCCTCACTGTTCATTCCCCATTGACTACTGGGCCTGTAAACTGGACACCTGGCCTGAATTGGCACAATAAGCCTTATAGGAGCTCGCTTGCCCAGCTGGGAGTGTGCTATTAGAAAGAGTCTTCAGTGCTGCTGGATCAATCCTGACAGAAAGAAGGACCCGGCTGTTGACCCAAAATGTAGGTGATCTCACCTTCATTAAAATGAGCCATGGCTGGGTTTCAAAGGATTTTGTACCACCTTCCCCTGATGACACATAGGTTGCCAGCAAAATGGCTCACTTTGTCCTCCTCTTCCTGCGACTTCTCTAACTTCTCCATTTGCAGCGGCTGAACGTCCAGCCTACACCTCAACATATGCCACTTTTCCACCTCCCTAACTGGGCTGTACCCCCAAGGGCCAGCATCAGCACGTAGCGCACTCGGTCAAGTGAAGGGGACCTGAGCAGGTGGGGGGGCCCACTCGCCTTCGGAGACACCAGCGTACTATGAGGGGCCCTGTGCCATATCTCGGCGCCCACGAGTGTGCCACTACTGATTGCTCATGGCCCCAGCACTTGCAATACTTACCTCTCCCTGCTCCACTGCTATGACGTCTTCCGCGTTTCCTAACAGTGACATTCAGGTCAGAGAGCGCGATGATGTCTCGTCTGTGTGCCCTCTGCCTGAACAGTCACAGTGCAGAGAGCTGGAAGATGACGACGCTGAGGAGTCCAGAGTAGAGCAGCGCCAAGCCAGGAGAGGTATTTCATTTTTTTTAATGTTTGGAGCAATATATGGGGAGCATTATACACTGGAGTATTATATATGGCGCCCATCATACACTTGAGCATCATAGATAGGGCCCATTATACACTGGAGCATCATCCATGGGGCACATCATATACTGGAGCATCATATGGGGCCCATTATATATGGCACATCATATGGGGCACATTATATATGGAGCATCACATGGAGACCATTATATATCCCCTTCACCCCCAAGGGTGGTTTGCACGTTAATGACCGGGCCAATTTTTACAATTCTGACCACTGTCTCTTTATGAGGTTATAACTCTGGAACGCTTCAACGGATCTTCGCAATTCTGAGACTGTTTTCTCGTGACATATTGTACTTCACGTTAGTGGTAAAATTTCTTCGATATACCTTGCGTTTATTTTTGAAAAAAAACGCAAATATGGTGAAAATTTTGAAAATTTTGCAATTTTCAAACTTTGAATTTTTTTTCCCTTAAAACAGAGAAATAATGTCACACAAAATAGTTAAGAAATAACATTTCCCACATGTCTACTTTACATCAGCACAATTTTGGAACCAAAATTTTTTTTGTTAGGAAATTATAAGGGTTAAAATTTGACCAGTGATTTCTCATTTTTACAACAAAATTTACAAAGCCATTTTTTAGGGACCACCTCACATTTGAAGTCACTTTGACGGGTCTATATAGCAGAAAATACCCAAAAGTGACACCATTCTAAAAACTGCACCCCTGAAGGTACTCAAAACCACATTCAAGAATTTTATTAACTCTTCAGGTGCTTCACAGGAGCTGAAGCAACGTGGAAGGAAAAAATGAATATTTAACTTTTTAGCCACAAAATGATCTTTTACAAACTTTTTTTATTTTCCCAAGGGTAAAAGGAGAAAATGGGAAGATAAAGTTGTTGTGCAATTTTTCTTGAGTATGCCAATACCCTATATGTGGGGGAAAACCACTGTTTGGGCACACGGCAGAGCTCGTAAGGGAAGGAGCGCCGTTTGACTTTTTCAAACTAAAATTGGCTGGAGTTGAGATTGGACGCCATGTCGTGTTTGGAGAGCCCCTGATGAGCCTAAACAGTGGAAACCCCCCACAAGTGACACCATTTTGGAAACTAGACCCCCTAAGGAACTTATCTAGATCTGTTGTGAGCACTTTGAACCCCAAAGTGTTTCACAAAAGTTTATAATGCCTGGGTGTGAAAAAAAAAAAAAATTCCACAAAAATGATTTTTGAGTCCCAAATTTTTGAATTTTCCCAAGGAAATTGGACCCCAAAAGTTGTTGTCCAATTTGTCCTGAGTACGCTGATACCTCATATGTGGGGGGGGGGAATGTTTGGGCGCAGGGCAGGGCTTGGAAAGGAAGCAGTAACGTTTTGGAATGCAAACATTGATGGGGTCATGTTCCGTTTGTAGAGCCCCAGATGAGCCTAAACAGTGGAAACCCCCCACAAGTGACCCCATTTTGGAAGCTAGACCCCCTAAGGAACTTATCTAGATCTTTGGTGAGTACTTTGAACCCCAAGTGCTTCACACAAGTTTATAATGCCTGTGCATGAAAATAAAAAATCCTATTTTTTTCCCACAAAAATTATCTCTTGGTCACTAATTTTTTATTTTCCCATAGGTAACAGGACAAATTGGACCTCAAAAGTTGTTGTCCATTTGTCCTGAGTACGCTGATACCCTATATGTGGGGAGAAACCACTGTTTGGGCGCATGGCAGAGCTCGAATGGAAGGAGCCCATTTGAGTTTTTCCAACCAAAATTGACTGGAATTGAAATTGGACGCCATGTTGCATTTGGAGAGTCCCTGATGTGCCTAAACAGTGGAAACCCCCGACAAGTGACCCCATTTGGGAAACTAGACCCCCTAAGGAACTTATCTAAATCTTTGGTGAGCAATTTGAACCCCCAAGTGCTTCACACAAGTTTATAACGTAGAGCGTAAAATTAAAAAAATCATATTTTTTCCACAAAATTGATCTTTTCACCCAATTTTTTTTTCCCAAGGGTAACAAGACTCCAAAAGTTATTATGCAATTTGTCCTGAGTACACTGATACCCCATATGTGGGGGTAAACACTGTTTGGGTGCATGGCAGAGTTTGGAAGGAAGGAGCGCCGTTTGACTTTTCAACGCAGAATTGGCTGGATGCAATGTCGTGTTTGGAGAGATCCTGATCGCCTAAACAGTGGAAACCCCCAACAAATGACTTCATTTTGGAAACTAGACCCCTAAGGAACTTATCTAGATGTGTGGTGAGCACTTTGAACCCCAAAGTGCTTCACAGAAGTTTATAACATACAGCCGTAAAATAAAAAATCTTTTTTTTTTTGCAAAAATGATTTTTTCGCCCCCAATATTTTATTTTCACAAGGGTAACAGGAGAAATTGGACCCCAAAAGTTGTTGTCCAATTTGTCCTGAGTACGCTGATACACAATATGTGGGAGAAAACTATTGTATGGGTGCACGTCTGGGCTAGGAAGGGAAGTAGTGACGTTTTGGATTGCAGACTTTGATGGAATGGTCTGGGGGCGTCATGTCGCATTTGGAGAGCCCCTGATGCGCCTAAACAGTGGAAACCCCCCCACAAGTGACCCCATTTTGGAAAATAGACCCCACAAGTGACTTATCTAGAAGTGTGTTGAGCACTTTGAACCCCGAATTGCTTCACAGAAGTTTATAACGTACAGCTGTAAAAAACAAAAAATCTTTTTTTTTTTTACAAAAATTATTTTTTCGCCCCCAATATTTTATTTTCACAAGGGTAACAGGAGAAATTGGACCCCAAAAGTTGTTGTCCAATTTTTCCTGAGTACGCTGATACCCAACATGTGTGAGAAAACGACTGTATGGGTGCACGTCTGGGCTCGGAAGGGAAGTAGTGACGTTTTGGATTGCAGACTTTGATGGAATGGTCTGAGGGCGTCAAGTCGCATTTGGAGAGCCCCTGATGCGCGTAAACAGTGGAAACAACCCACAAGTGACCCTATTTTGGAAAATAGACCCCACAAGGAACTTATCTAGAAGTGTGGTGAGCGCTATGAAGCCCCAAGTGCTTCACAGAAAATTTATAACATACTGTTAGGGTCTGCTGAACGCACCAAATATAAAATGTGGAGAGGTGCGTTCGCAGCCCGGGGTCCACCGTGCAGGCGGAGCCTGCTGCTAGTAAAATGGCGCAAGAAGCGAACTCTGTTATCCCGCAGAGTCGCCAAAATAAAGGCCGTAACGCGCTGTGGCAATATGTGCGAACTCTGTTAATTCACAGGGCCGCTAGAAGGAGTGCCGCAGCGCTATATGGCGATGTGTGCGAACTCACTTAACACACGGAGTCGCAAAATAAACACGCTAGGGTGCTGTCTAGCGTTGAAAGCGAACCCTGTTACGTCACAGAGCCGCTGAGACAAACTTCTGTCTCCTGTCAGGCACCCAGGTACACAGTGAACAGCTTAGCAAACATAGAACGTGATCATGCGCTAATGTGCTCACGGGAGTCACCTGCAATCTATGGCGTCTGAACGCCAGGCCCTGAATACGCAATCAAACTCCTCACCGGTTATGTCTGCAATCTAGGGCATCTAGGACACCGACCCTGACCAGCTAGCATATCAACTCCTCACCGATTAAGTCGGTATTCTAGGGGCTTATTTCAGCCGGGCCCTAACCACACACACGCATGACCACACTGGCGCTAAGCATATAATGATAGATATTAGCGCATGGCGGCCCAGCCATGCCATCCTTTTATAGCAACAGCTACAGGACCTGCCAGAAACAAGGACCAATGAGAAACTGTTCCAAACACATGTAGTTTCATGACCTTCCTGGCGGACCAATAGGAGCTGCTGCAGTACCTGAACACGTGACCCCTGATCTCCAATGAGAGATCTTACCCTGGGCATGCTCAGAAGGGGAAACGCAGGACTTCGTCCCAAAGACGTCTGCTCCAGCACTGGCTATGAATAGAGATCCAGAAGGGCAGCAGCAAGTCTCTGCACAGTATTAGAATGGGCAAGACGCTTGGACCGACGTCTCTGCTGAGCAGGTTCCACTGCGGACAGAGATGAATGGGGGAACGCAGCGGGACTGGTTCGAGACTCCCCTTGTGCAGCAGCGGGAACTCGAACCCTAACATTACCCCCCCTCCTAGGGCCCCCCTTCTTTGGGCCTCGCTGCGCTCAAAGGCAGCGATGAGCTGCGGAGCGTGAACATGCTCGGCAGGCTCCCAGGACCTATCCTCAGGCCCATAACCCCTCCAATCCACCAAATAAATTTTTGCCTCGTACCACCTTGCACCCAACAATGGCGTTCACCTCAGATCGTCGGTAGATGAACCCGACGTCCCGGCAGATGACTCGGAAAACCGGGAAATGGCCACGGGTTTCAGGAGGGACACGTGAAAGGTGTCAGTGATACCAAGGCGAGGAGGAAGGGCTAGGCGGTAAACCACCGGGTTTACCTGCTCAAGAACTTTAAAGGGGCCCAAAAAGGAGGTGCCAACTTGGTGGACTCTACACGTAGCCTGATGTTTCGGGCAGAAAGCCACACTAGGTCACCAGGAGAAATGTAGGAGCGAGGCGCCGATGGGCATCGGCCGAAGACCTCATCCTCTCTTTGGAGGCCTGAATGGCATCCTGGGTGTGGTCCCAAATGTCCCGTGCCTCCACAGCCCAGTCTGCCACCCTGGAATCGGCGGAAGACACGGGCATGGGCTCTGGTACCCGCGGATGCTGACCGTAGTTCAGGAGGAATGCGGTCTGTCCGGTGGAATCAGTCACAGCATTATTTAGAGCGAACTCAGCCCACGGTAGCAAGGATGCCCAGTCATCCTGCCGGCAGAGAGAAAATGTCGCAAGTATGTGACCAAGGTCTGGTTGGCCCTCTCTACCAACCCATTCGTCTCGGGATGGTATGCAGAGGAGAGATTCAACTCAATGCTGAGTAAACGACACAGCTCTCTCCAGAACCGAGACGCAAACTGGGGACCTCGATCACTGACAATTTTGTCTGGCATACCGTGTAGGCGGAAAATATGCCTAATGAATAATGCTGCCAAGGCCCATGCAGACGGTAACCGTGGTAACGGCACTAAGTGCACCATTTTGGAGAAGTGGTCGGTTATCACCCAGATGATGGTGCAGCCCCGAGACTTGGGTAAGCCCACCACAAAATCCATCCGACCATCTCCCAAGGCCTGTTTGCCACCGGTATAGGGAAAAGTAACCCAGCTGGCCGTTGTCGAGGGGACTTATTCTTGGCGCAGGAGACGTATGCCTGAATGTATTCCCTGACGTCACGGGCATCTGCGGCCACCAGTATGTCCTCGCCAGCAACTCAGAAGTCCTTTTTGTCCCAAAATGTCCACCCACCCTGGACGAATGTGCCCAAGAGAGAAATTCCGGTCGCAAATTGATGGGCACAAAAGTCTTGCCCGGAGGCACAGACTCAAGCGAAACCGGAGCCACCGTTCTTAGGCTTTCTGTGGGGACAATAAGCCGAGGCTCCTCCTCCACCTCCTCAGAGGACACACGGAGCGGGATAGAGCGTCTGCGCGAATGTTCTTCTCACCGGAGAGGAAATGGAGGGTGAAATGAAACCGGGAGAAAAACAAGGACCATCTGGCCTGACGGGAATTTAGCCGCTGGGCTGTCTGCAAATACACCAAGTTCTTGTGGTCCGTGAATTCTTGTAAAAGGGGAAGCGAGCCCCCTCCAGAAGATGTCTCCACTCTGAGAAGGCCAACTTCATAGCCAGTAACTCCCTGTCCCCGATGGAATAATTCCTCTCTGCTGGTGTAAAGGTCTTGGAAAAGAAGAAGCAGGGATGCTTCCGACCCTGGGCATCCTTTTGAAAAAGGACTGCTCCAGCACCAACAGAAGAGGCATCCACCACTAAGATAAACGGTTTATCGACATGGGGCGATGTAATATGGGAGCACTGGCGAAATGCGACTTGATGGAGGAGAACGCCTTTTGACCTCCTCTGACCACAACTTGGGATTAGCTCCCTTCTTGGTGAGGGCTACCAAGGGAGCTACCAAAGTAGAGAAGTGGGGAATGAATTGGCGATAGTAGTTAATGAACCCCATAAAGCGCTGCACCGCCTTAAGGGAGTGGGGTTCTTGCCAATCCATCACAGCCTGTAGTTTGGTAGGATCCATAGCCAATCCCTGGGTGGAGATGATATAGCCCAGGAAAGGTAGAGACTCCTGCTCAAACATGCACTTCTCCAACTTCGCATATAGAGAATTTGCTCGCAAGAGGTCGAAGACCTTGCAGACATCTCTCCGGTGGGAGGCCATATCTGTAGAAAAGATGAGAATGTCATCCAGATAGACTACCACCGAGGTGGTCAACATATCCCGGAAGATGTCGTTCACAAAGTCTTGGAAGACAGCTGGGGCATTACAGAGCCCAAAGGGCATTACCAGATATTCATAATGCCCATCCCTGGTGTTAAATGCCATCTTCCATTTGTCCCCCTCACGGATGCGAATCAGGTTATACGCACCCCGCAGGTCTAGCTTAGTAAATACCCTTGCTCCCCGAAGCCTGTCAAAGAGCTCAGAGATTAGCTGCAAAGGATACTTATTTTTCACAGTGATAGCGTTGAGACCCCTATAATCAATGCACGGACGTAATTCTCCGTTCTTCTTCTGCACAAAGAAGAACCCCGCTCCCGCTGGTGACACCGACTTCCTAATGAATCCCCTTGCCAAGTTCTCCTGAATATATTGGGACATGGCCTCTGTCTCAGGAAGAGAGAGGGGATAAACCCTTCCTCTAGGAGGCTCAGCTCCAGGCAAGAGGTCGATAGGACAGTCATAGGGGCGATGAGGCGGAAGAGTCTCCGCAGCCTTCTTCGAGAAAACGTCGGATAAGACCAATTGGGAAGAGGAGAGAGGTCTATGGGTATCTCAGTGGTGTTGACCTGCCTGCTGTCCCTAATGCATCTGCCTTTACATAAATTACCCCAACCCAGAATTCTCCCTGAAGACCACTCAATATGGGGAGAGTGGTAGCGGAGCCAGGGTAATCCCAACAAAACCTCATCTATACCCTCAGGGAGGATAAAAAATGATATATTCTCCTGATGGGAAGGAGACATAGACAAGGTGAGTGGGACAGACTGATGGGTGACTTGTGAGGGCAGAATTGCTCCGTTCAACACCCGTACCGATACTGGTTCAGCCAGCAACACCAAAGGCATGTGTGGCGAGAAGCAAAGGAGGACAACATAAAATTCCTCCTCTGCCCCAGAATCCACACACAGCTTGACGGGTAGGGTGGTAGAACCGTGGGTAATTATCCCCTTGAGGAGCACTTTAGGGGCAAAACTCATGGCATCCATTGACCCTGTTCCTACGGTTACTGGGCGCGACCATTTATTCAGCCGCTGTGGACATCGGTTGGCAAAATGTCCCTGCTGCTGTCAAATATAACAAATCGGGGATGGACGAGTGACCCGAGATTTAGATCCTGCAGGAGTAACCTCCTGAAGGTCGGGCGCCTGAACAGGCAACTCCAGAGGGGTGGTGAATGTAGGAGCCAACCGGACACTCTCCTACACTGGGCACGTTCCAGCCTCCGCTCGTGGAAACGGAGGTCGACGTGGGAGGAAATAGCGATAAGCTTCTCCAGTGTGGCAGGAATCTCCCTGGTAGCCAAGGCGTCTTTCACATGACCCGCCAGTCCTCTCCAGAACACTGGAATGAGGACTTTATCAGGCCACTCTAATTCCGAGGCCAGAGTCCGAAATTGGACAGCAAAATGGCTGACCAAAGCCGAACCCTGGGTACTTGCCAGCAGTTTGAGCGCCGTATCGTGGGTGACCTGAGGTCCTAGAAAAACCTTTTTCAGAGCCTCCAGAAAACGAGAAGCGCTCTGCACCACACGGTCGTCGCGCTCCCACAGCGGCGTTGCTCACTCCAACGCTCTGCCCGACAGAAGAGCTATTACAATGCCCACTTGTGTCCGATCCGTGGGGAAACGTGCAGCCAGAAGCTCGAGGTGTATGGAGCACTGACTTACGAATCCCCGACATTGCTTGCTGTCACCAGCAAACTTGTCTGGAAGCGGGAGGTGGGACAATGTAGGCACAGAGGTGGCAGAGGACAAATTGGCTGCAGCTACGCTAGCAGCCTGAACAGCGACTGCGGTAACATCCACAGCTGAGGTTGTGCGCTCAAGAGCCGCCAACCTACCCTCCAGCTGCTGGATGTACAGCTGTAAACGCTGTTCATCCGCCATTTTACTAGCCAGACCCTGGAGCTAATATTATGTTAGGGTCTGCGGAACGCAGCAAATATAAGATGTGGAGAGCTGCGTTCGCAGCCCGGGGTCCACCGTGCAGGCGGAGCCTGCTGCTAGTAAAATGGCGCAAGAAGCGAACGTCTGTTATCCCGCAGAGTCGCCAAAATAAATGCTGTAATGCGCTGTGGCAATATGTGCGAACTCTGATTAATTCACAGAGCCGCTAAAGGAGTGCCGCAGCGCTATATGGCGATGTGTGCAAACTCACTAAACACAACTGAGTCACAAAATAAACACGCTAGGGCGCTGTCTAGCGTTGAAAGCGAACCCTGTTACGTCACAGAGCCGCTGAGACAAACTTCTGTGTCCTGTCAGGCACCCAGGTACACAGTGAACAGCTAAGCGAACATAGAACGTGATCATGCGCTAATGTCCTCACGGGAGTCACCCGCAATTTATGGCGTCTGAACGCCAGGCCCTGAATACGGCAATCAAACTCCTCACCGGTTATGCCGGCAATCTAGGGCATCTAGGACACCGACCCTGACCAGCTAGCATACCAAACTCCTCACCGATTAAGTCGGTATTCTAGGGGCTTATTTCAGCCGGCCCTAACCACACACACGCATGACCACACTGGCACTAAGCATATAATGATTGATATTAGCGCATGGCGGCCCAGCCATGCCACCCTTTTATAGCAACAGCTACAGGACCTGCCAGAAACAAGGACCAATGAGAAACTGTTCCAAACACATGTAGTTTCATGACCTTCCTGGCGACCAATAGGAGCTGCTGCAGTACCTGAACACGTGACCCCTGTTCTCCAATGAGAGATCTTACCCTGGGCATGCTCAGAAGGGGAAACGCAGGACTTCGTCCCAAAGACGTCTGCTCCAGTACTGGCTATAATAGCAGATCCAGGAGAGGCAGCAGCAAGTCTCTGCACAGTACTGGAATGTGCAAGATGCTGGGACCGACGTCTCTGCTGAGCAGGCTCCACTGCGGCTGGAGATGAATGGGGGACCGCAGCGGGACTGGTTCGAGACTCCCCTTGTGCAGCAGTGGGAACTCGAACCCTAACACAAGCTGTAAAAACAAAAAATATTTTTTTTTTTTTACAAAAATGATTTTGTGCCCCCAGTTTTTTATTTCCCAAGGGTAACAGAAGAAATAGGACAAATTGCACAATAACTCTTGTGGTCCAGAGTACGCTGATACCCCATATGCGGGGGTAAACTGTTTGGGCGCATGTCAGAGCTCATAAGTAGTGTTGAGCGATACGATACCGCAAGTATCGGGTATCGGCCGATATTAGCTGTATCGGACTTTCGATATTGACTTTCGATATTTCCCATATATCGTATACCGGAATCGGAATTGTCACTGTCACTGTGAGTGTCCTCGGTCGGGTCTGTCAGGAGTCAGCGGCACTTACCTGGCAGAAGATCTCGGTGGTCACGGCCTGGACTGGTTGATGGCCGCCATCATCTTTCCCCGGCGGTCACATGCAGTTTCTCGCGATAACTGCAGTGACTGCTGGGTAATCCCGGCCGTAAAGCAGTCAGTCCGATGACGTCACCGCCGGGGAAGCAGGTAATAGCTGTGCTGCGTCGGGATGACAGCCTCTGCCTGTCATTCCGATGTAGCAGAGCTGGATCGTCGTGGGACAGTCGTTACTATGGACTGTGTCGGACAGGTGGTATACTGTTGGTTTGTTTTTTTCCTTTTTTTACAGGAGATCGATGGCGTCGCAGGAATGAGAGTATAATAAAAGAAATGAAAACTGTGTTGTCTCTTTTATTTCATTAAAATACTTTTTTCTTGCTGTGTCTTTTTTTTATACATTTAAAAACTTTGGGATTAATAATGGATCGGTGTCTTATTGACACCTCTCCATTATTAACCGGGCTTATTGTCACCGTGCAATCAACGGTGACATTAACCCTTATTACCCCACTTGCCACATATAGGGCAGTGGAAGAGCCGGGTAAAGTGCCACAATTGGCACATCTTTTGATGCGCCAAATTGGGGCTGCTGTAGCCTGGTATTATCAGGCTGTTGAGGGCCAAAATCCATGGGCCTTGACAGTCTTTTAATACCAGGCCGCAGCAGTCTGCATTTTACTTGGCTGGTTAACAAAAATAGGGGGACCCCTACGCCGTTTTTTTTTTCGAGGGGATCCCCTATTTTTGTTAACCAGCCAAGCTAAGCAGACTGCTGTGGCCTGGTATTATCAGGCTGGCAAGGTCCATGGATATTGGCTCATTACCAGCCTGAAAAACCAGGCCTCAGCAGTCTGCTTCATCTGGCTGGTTACAAAAATAGGGGGGACCCCAGCCAATTTTTTTTTCGAGGGGATCCCCTATTTTTGTTAACCAGCAAAGATAAGCAGACTGCTGTGGCCTGGTATTATCAGGCTGGCAAGCAGGGTCGGACTGAGGCACCGGGACACCGGAGAAACCTACGGTGGGCCCCAGCTCCTGGTGGTGGGCCCTGATTTGAAAGGATAGGTGCGGGGCAGAAGGGGCGGTGGCCCCGGGGCCCGCGCTCTGAGGGGGCCCACCCGGAGCTACGATACAGTTACATTCTGCGCAGAGCAGGGAGAATCGCTCTCCCTGCTCTGCCGCCCGGAAGCTATGGGGCCTGAACAGGCGTTGGGGGGGCCCGGTGCCAGCAGTGGGCCCCCACCCGTCATCGGAGGGTCAGCTGTATCGGCATCCAGCCGATAAAGCTGACCGCATAGAGAGAGAAAGAGCGAGCGCTCCTTCTCTCCCATAATCCCCCTCAGCGTATGACAGCGGGCGCAATAACATCACCTGCCGGCGCCCGCTGTCAGACGCTGAGAGGGAGAACAGTGAGCAGCACAGGAGCCGGGAGGTGAGTATTTTTTTGATTTTTTTTTTAATGGGGGTGCAGTCGAGTCCTGGCTGGAGAAGTCGTCATGTCGGTGTGGGCCAGATGGAAAAGACATGAAAAGTGAACAATTCCATTAGAAAGAACATCAGCGGTAAGTCATTATCTGTACCTGTGCTGTAATCATATGTTCTGTAGGACTGGTATTATTTAACACAGACCATATGGCGGTAATATCAATATTGGTCTTTTTATATATAGATTATTTTGGCCAACAGCGCGGTCATTTGCTGAGGTTATCTGATGATGGGCCCACTCAGAAGTTTTGCCCCCACTAAACCAAAACCCTAGCTATGCCTATGGCTCTCTCTTAGTCTTTCTTTCTCGCTCTCTGTTCTTTCCTTCTCGCTCTCTGTTCTTTTTTCTCTCTGTTCTTTCTTTCTCTCTTTTCTTTCTTTCCTCTCTTTCTTTCTCTGTTTGTTCTTTCTCTCTCGCTGCTCTTTCTTTCTTTTCCTCAGTACCAGCCACTGTGCCCTCATTACCAGTCAGTGTGATCAGCAGTGCTAAATGGTTACTCTTGGGGCGAGGATATGTGTGTGATTAGCTGTGAAATGGGTGTTGTCGGGGCGTGGGCTAAAATTTTCAGCGGCTCGCAACACGCGCCGCAGCCTTTACTCCTCTTTCCTGTCTTCCAAATTTGGGAGGTATGCTGTATGACCTCCCTACAACTTCTGGCCATGCTCCTGATGAGTGCGACGGATGGTCTCGTGAGGGATCTCCTCCCACACCTGGACTAAAGCATCCATCAACTCCTGGACAGTCTGTGGTGCAACGTGGCATGGCCTAAAATTTTCTGCAGCATGCACAGCGTGCCACAGCCTTTGTCCCTCTTTCCCTTATTCAAAGGTTGGGAAGTATGATGGTGGGCCCCAAGAATATATTTTCTCTGGTGGGCCCAAGGTACTCCAGTCCGACGCTGCTGACAAGGTCCATGTATGTTGGCTCCTTAACAGCCTTAAATACCATGCCTCAGCAGCAGGGGCGTACATATAAATCATGGGGCCCCATAGCAAAAGTCTGAATGTTCCCCACCCCCCAAAAAAAAACCCAGAGGCATTGTAAATGTAAAGTGCCAGCACAGTGAGGGAAGTTGAGTCGCACAGAGACAGGGGTTTTGGGGGTACTCTGCACCGATCACGTCGACTTCTATGGGGGATGTCACGAGTAGCACAGCTCAGTCCGTGACCTGGGCGATCACTGGAATGTGGGATATTTCCAGGGGATGATAGAATGTTTGTGTAGTTTGTCGTGACGCCACCTGTAGTACCTGGTCAGGGTGTCCAGCGCTGCTGTGCAGGTCCTCTGGAAGGGATGGTGTAGTGCAGGTAGGTGATAAGTCTTCTACAGGTAACACGCTATCCTTCCAGGGCAGATAGATGTGAGATAGAGCAATGGTGCAGAGTGATGTAGCAGAGTGGACTATGCGACGTAGTAAGAAAGCAGGAAACACTTCAAGTTAAACGTTGCATAATAAAATTTTTAATAATAACATTACAAAAGTGCAAATAGCATTACTGCCGAAGTTCGTTGAGACTTCTTAGGACTACCCCCACCGGGGTAACTTCACAGTGTCCTTTACTTGTGCTTGTGGAGGACCCGCTCCAAACCTCCAACTGTGGTCTTGGGTGGGCTGCAAGACTTTCCTTGAGCAGACCTCACTTTCGGCCACACCAAACGGGTTTTTTTGTTTCTGAGGTAGTTGAAAATAGTGCACAGTTAAGTTTTTTGTAAAACCAAGATGGAGCACCGAAGTGCCAACTATTTACAGAAAAGTTTGTGAGCCAGTACAGTTCATGGCTTCAAAGTTCAACATTTTGATTACATTGAAACACCATTACCCAACCTGGGTATATAAAGGCAACAATAAACTTGTTCTTCTGAACATTCACCCGTCCGGGTACATCAAACCATTACCCAACATGGGTATATTAAGGCAACAATAAACTTCTTTTTATGAACATTCACCCGTCCGGGTACATCAATAATTTAACGATTTACATACAGAGACCCTGTCCGGGTTATTTAGACTTCTTTGGCTGGCCTCTTACAGGTACCACCTGGTACTCTTCTGGAGCTTGCCAAACATCCGTGACAGGAGGGTCCACCCAGACCTGATGACGTCGTGTGGCCTGTACAGTTACGTCGTGACCCGCTATCTGGGTCTGTGTGGCCACCTCTTTCGTCTCCCTCCGGGTCTGGAACCCTATGTCCCGGACTGTACGAACCCCAGGGGGCCTAACAGGCGCCGGGTACGGGCCAGCTATCATTATCATGTCCATAGCTGGGGCTGCTGAGGAGACCACTGAGGGAGGCTGAGGAGATTTACGGCGTGGGTGGGCACTTGTGCAGAGGCCTGGTTGGGGAGGCTGAAGGCTCGGAGGGTCTGTCAGTTTCCTGACACTCTGGGGAGTAGGGGTCGCACCTGGTAACATTTAGGGCGTACCATCCATTGTAACCCCAGTGTCGGGTGTAAGTCACCAAGTCTCCTGCCAACAGGTCCCTCCCCGGGTGTCCTTTTGGGAGGTGAGCCTCCACGTCCCGCCGGGTTACAAAGACTTCTAAATAAAGTCCAGGCTCCTGGATGAAGCCCCAACCACCTTTTAACTTAAAGTTCCGTACTGCACCCTTACGCCGCGGCTCCCTCACCGTACTTTTATCCTTTCTCATATGTGCCTTCTCTGCCAGGTCCTTCTCCAGGTGACGTTGCCGAAGCTTTTGGGATTCTCGCTGCTCCCTTTGTCGCTCTGCTTCCCGCTCCCGACGTCTCCACTCTTCCTCCTGACGCCGGTTGTAATTCTCCTCCACCAGCAGCTCCATGTCTCCACCATCAAATGCCAGCTTACGATGTCCGGTTTGCGGCAGCTCTCCTGGCGCCCGCCAGTCCTGGCGGCGCTCACCTGTGGCGGAAGCAGCCGGCTCTGGAACAGATGACGGTCGGGGCTCCGGTACAGGCAGGTAGAGCTCTGGTGCCTGCGCGGCCTCCTCCATGAGGACGGGTGTCGCTTCTTCTGCCTCAGCGACGGGGGCAGACAGCGGGATCTGGGGTGCTGGTGCAGCGTTTTCTGCAGGAACGGGTGCCTCCACTGTGATACTGGCAACCGGTTCAGATTGCAAGGGCTGGGATGCCCGCACGGCCTCCTCTACTGGAACGGGTGCCTCCACTGAGATACTGTCAACCGGTTCAGATTGCAAGGCTGGGATGCCCGCACGGCCTCCTCTACTGGAACGGGTGCCTCCACTGAGATACTGTCAACCAGTTCAGATTGCAAGGGCTGGGATGCCCGCACGGCCTCCTCTACTGGAACGGGTGCCTCACCTTCCGGTACAGACACTTCAGGGGGTAAGAGGGATTGGCGCCGCTCCAAGTGTAGTTTTAGGGCCCGCCAGCTCGCTTCCATCCTGGCGACCTCCTCCCGGTGCCGGGCCAGGTCTCTCAGGGTATCCTCCGCTTCTTCCAGCGTAGGAGGGTTTCCAGGCCGGGTGCCAAACGGTGGCTCCGTGGCGATCGGGTCGCTTCTGTGGGAGGAGAGCTCTGACTCCTCCATCCCTTCCCACTTCTGCTCACGTCCGTTCGCCATCTCTGCCAAGTCACATTTGTCATTAGCATCAGGAGAGGCGCCATCTTTTGTAGGGAGGCGGGACCTTCGCGTTCGTTTCCGCCCACTGAGGAGGATGAGGAGGCGGAACTCCAGAGCTGTGGGGCACGATCTTACATTGCAGTAACATTTAGAGTGGGCGGACATCGTTTTCGCGCCACGGAGTGAGTGTACGCCCACGAGAGCACGCCCTTATCCTTCACCTGTGCCTCGTGGCGCAGATATGACGGAAAAATGGCAAATACAGTCTATGATGATTTTTGCAATTCTCAAGCAAAAAAACAGTTCAATTAAGGCACACAGGACTCGCTTATAGCGAGCTTCTGAATCCTGTTCGTGACGCCAAAGTTGAGTCGCACAGAGCCACAGGTTTTGGGGGTACTCGGCACCAAGCCCGTCGACTTCTATGGGGGATGTGACGGGTAGCACAGCTATGTCCGTGCCCTCTTCGCTCACTGGAATGTGGGATATTTCCAGGGATGATAGAATGTTTGTGTAGTTTGTCGTGACTCCACCTGTAGTACCTGGTCAGGGTGTCCAGCGCTGCTGTGCAGGTCCTCTGGCAGGGATGGTGTAGTGTAGCTAGGTGATAAGTCTTCTACAGGTAAGACGGTATCCTTCCAGGGCAGATAGATGTGAGATAGAGCAATGGTGCAGAGTGATGTAGCAGAGTGGAGTATGCGACGTAGTAAGAAAGCAGGAAAGGAAACAATTCTTACTACAAAGACATGCAGCATAAGGCTTCCTCAACCCCTCCCATCCAACTAGCTACACCCTGTTCTAACCAGCCTGAGCTAGATCATCCCATTGGGTCCGCCTACACTCAGCTGGCATAGTGTACTGTTGAATGCAGTGGTTGGAGTCAATGGGGTGTTTCCTCCTTACCTGAGAGTAAGTTGTCACACGCTGGGTGCGATGCAACATCTCTGTGGCGACTGGACCCTCGGGTGCTTCTGTCTTTTCACAAATGCCGGCTTTACCCGGCAATTGAATCAGAGGCTATTTTACTATGTAGAAGTGAATAAACTATAAATATATGTATATATATATGTCACAATGACATGTATATATATATATATATATATATATATATATATAATATATATATTATATATGTATTCTATGTGTGTATATTTTGTGTTTACAAGGAAAGAAAGTGTTTTTTTAGTTGCGATATTTTGTTCCCATAGACTTACATGGGACTTCCGGTATCGGAATCGGATATCGGCGATACCATTCCGATCCAATTATTTTGGATATCGGAAATTATCGCTCAACTCTACTCATAAGTGAAGGAGCACCGTTTGACTTTTTCAACGCAGAATTGGCTGGAATTGAGATCAGACGCCATGTCACATTTGGAGAGCCCCTGATGTGCCTAAACAGCAGAAATCCCCCAATTCTAACTCCAACCCTAACCCCACAACACTCCTAACCCTAGTCCCAACCCTAACCACAAACCTAACCCTAACACACCCCTAACCCTAATCCCAACCCTAACCCTAATCCTACGTTAGCGCCAACCCTAACCCTAACTTTAGCCGCAACCCTAACCTTAACGGGAAAATGGAAATAAATACATTTTTTTAATTTTATTATTTTTCCCTAACTAAGGAGGTGATAAAGGGGGGTTTGATTTACTATTTATAGCGGTTTTTATGATTGGCAGCTGTCACGCTAAAAGACGCTTCTTATTGCAAAAAGTAGTTTTTTGCATCACCACATTTTGAGAGCTATAAATTTTGCATATTTTGGCCCACAGATTCATGTGAGGTCTTATTTTTTGCGGGACGAGGTGACGTTTTTATTGGTACCATTTATGACCATGTGACATTTTTTCATCGCTTTTTATTTCGATTTTTGGGAGGTTAGAATGAACAAAAATCAGCAATTCATGAATTTCTTTTGGGGGAGGTGTTTATACCGTTCCGCGTGTGGTAAAATTGATAAAGCAGTTTTATTCTTCGGGTCAGTACGATTACGGCGATGCCTCATTTATATCATTTTTTTATGTTTTGGCGCTTTTATAGAATAAAAACAATTTTTTATAAAAAATTATTATTTTTGCATCGCTTTATTCTGCGAGCTATAACTTTTTTATTTTTTCGCTGATGATGCTGTATTATGGCTCGTTTTTTGCGGGACAAGATGACGTTTTCAGCGGTACCATGTTTATTTATATCGGTCTTTTTGTTCGCGTGTTATTCCACTTTTTGTTCGGTGGTATGATGATAAAGCATTGATTTTTTGCTTAGTTATTTTTTTTTTTTTAAGGGGTTCACTAAAGGGGTTAACTAGTGGGACAGTTTTATAGGGGGGGTCGTTACGGACTCGGCGATACCAAATATGTGTACTTTTATTGTTTTGTTTTTTTTATTTACAGGAAGAAATGAATTTATTGGGGAATATTTTTTTTTTATGATTTTTTTTACCACTTTTTATTTTTATTTTTTTTACTTTTTTACTTTGTCCCAGGGTGGGACATCACAGTATTTTAGCAAATCGCTGGTGTGACAGTGTGCACAGCACTCTGTCACACCAGCGATCGCTCTGGCATCGCTGCAGGCTTCCTCAGCGCCTGCTCTCAGCAGGCACTGAGGAAGCCGCCTCCCTGCAGGACCCCGGCGCATCTTGGATCCGGGGACCTGGAGGGAAGACGGACCCTCGGAACAGCGCAACACATCACCTGCTGAGGCTCAGGGAGCGCGCAGGAGCCCCCTCCCTGCGCGATCCTCCTGTGCCCCCGGTACACCCGATCATGTTTGATCGCGGTGTGCCAGGGGTTAATGTGCCACGCTCCTGACACATAGTGCTGGGTGTCAGCTGTGATAAACAGCTGACACCCGGCCGCGATCAGCTGCGCTCCCCCGGGAGCGCAGCTTATCGCCCATGACGTATTATTCCGTCCATGGGAATTAGGTCCAGGTTCACATGAACGGAATAGTACGTCTGATGGAATAAAGGGGATATGGACCAATATATATGGGGACCATTATATTTGGAGCATTATATGGGGCTCATCACACACTGGAGCATCATATATGGGGCCCATCATATACTAGAGCATTATATGGGGTTCATTATTTGTGGGGCATCATATAGGGCCCTTTATATATGGAGCATCATATGGAGCACATATGGGGCCTATTCTGTATGGAGCATCATATGGAGCCCATTCTGTATGGAGCAATATATGGGGCTCATTACTCTGTATGGCGCACTATGTGGTGCACATAATTCTGTATGGAGGACTATACTGTCCGTTTTTTGAGCTATTGTAGAATTTAACAAAGATTTCAGTCATGTAATGTAAGAAGTGAAGCATTTGGCATTGTAGTATACCTATACTTCTGTGCCGTATCGGAGCATCATGAATTGTGGTATGTGTTAAAGGGGTCCACTGAGACTCTTTCCCTGTGGCCCACGAAAACCTGGAGCCAGCCTTGCCCCCCCACAACTTTAGCCAAATAACCCCACGTTTTCAATGCGTTACTATTATTATAAAGTTAATTAAGGTTGACAAGCTTAAGTAATAAGAATTGATGTCGTTGGCAATGAAATGGACACTGTAGGTGTGTTTACTGTCCTCCACTACCTGCCGACTTTTATTCCCCATTGACTTGCACTGGGGTCAGATTTTTGACTCTGACCCGACCTTTTCCGTTAGTCGGCCGACTTCGATCGACTCGACTTTTGAGAAAGTCGTGTTTCACGAAATCTGACTCAACCTAAAAAAGGCAAAGTCGCTCATCTCTAGTCTTCAATGCTGCTGGATCAGTCCTGACAGAATGAAGGACCTGGCTGTCGACCCAAAATGTTTATGATCTCATCTTCTTTAAAATGAATCATGCCTGGGTTTCTAAGGATTTTGTACCACCTTCCCCTGATGACACATAGGATGCCAGAAAAATGGCTCGCTTTGTTCTCCTCTTCCTCCAGCTTCTCCAATTCTTCCATTTGCAGATGCTGAACGTCCAGCCTACACCTCAACATATGCCAGTTTTTCCACCTCCCTAACTGGGCTGTCCCCGCCAGGCCGTCATCAGCACCTGGCGCACCCGGGCAAGTGCCGGTTCCCTGAGCAGGTGGGGGGCCGACTCGTGGGTGACGGCACTGGCACAAGGCCCCTCATAGTATGCAAAAGTGTTTCTGACATTTGGGGGGCCCTCTCGCCGTCAAACACACCGGCGTACTATGAAGGGCCCTGTGCCAGTGCCTCGAACATGAGTGGGCCCCCCCTGCTTGCTCAGGGCCACAGCACTTGCAATACTTACCTCTCCCTGCTCCACCCTGTGACGTCTTCTGCGTTTCCTGACAGTGACATTCAGGTCAGAAAGCGTGATGACGTCACGTCTGTATGCCCTCTGCCTAAACAGTGCAAGTGCAGAGAGCTGGAAGATGGCGATGTTGAGGAGTCCAGAGTAGAGCAGTGCCCAGCGAGGAGAGGTAATTTACTTTTTTTAATGTTTGGAGTAATATATGGGGAGCATTATACACTGGAGAATGATATATGGGGCCCATCATACACTTGAGCATCATCCATGGGGCGCATCATATACTGAAGCATTCTAAATGGGGGACATCAGACACTGGAGCAGCATTTATGGGGCCCAAAATACACTGGAGCATTATAAATGGGGCCCATTATATATGGAGCATTATATTGGCCCATCATTTACTGGAGCATCATCCATGGGGCCATCACATACTACAGCATTCTAAATGGGGGACATCAGACAGTGGAGCAGCATCTACGGGGCCCATTATTCACTGGAGCATTATAAATGAGGCCCATTATATATGGAGCATTATATTGGCCCATTATACACTGGAGCATCATCCATGGAGCCCATCATATACTGGAGCTTTCAAAATGGGGTACATCGGACACTGGAGCAGCATTTACGGGGCCCATTATACACTGGATCATTATAAATGGGGCACATTATGTATGGAGCATTATATTGGCCCATCATACACTGGAGCATCATCCATGGGGCCCATCATATGCTGGAGCATTCTAAATGGGGGACATCAGACACTGGAGCAGCATTACGGGGCCCATTATAACTGGAGCATTTAAATGAGGACACTCATATATGGAGCATTATACGGGCCCATATACACTGGAGCATTATAATGGGGCCATATCAATATATTCACTGGAGCATCATTTGGGGCTATCATATCTGGGACATTGGGGCATTATAGTATGGGGCATCAATGGATGTAGCACATAAGGGGCCTATTCTATTATATACTGTATGGAGCTTTATATGCGACTCATTATACTGTATGGAGCAATATGTGGGGCTCATTCTACTCTATGGGGACCGTCCTATACTGTATGTCACATTATATGGGGACCATCATATACTGGAGCATTATGTGGAGCTCATCATATACTGTATGGAACATTATATGGGACCAATTATTCTGTATGGAGCAATATATGGGGCTCATTATTCTGTATGGCGCACTATGTGGTGGCCATAATACTGTATGGAGTAATATACTGTCCTGTTTTTGAGCTATTGAACAATTTAAAATAGATATCAGTCATGTAATGTAAGAAGTGACTATTTGTCATTGTACTATACCTATATTTCTGTGCGTATTGGAGCATCATGAATTGTGGTATGTGTTAAAGGGGCCCACTGACACTCTTTCACCTGGGGCACACAAAACCTGGAGCCAGCCCTACCCCCCCCCCACAACTTTAGCCAAATAACCCCCATTTTTCAATGCCTAACTATTATTATAAAGTAAATAAGGTTGCCAAGCTTAAGTAATAATAATTGATGTCGTTGGCATTGAAATAGGCAGTGAGGTGTGTTTACTGTCCTCCACTCCCTGCCGACTTTGCTTCCCCATTGACTTGCATTGAGTTTCGTGTCTCAGTCAGACCTCCAACTTTTCCCGATAGTCGGCCGATTTCGTTCGACTCGACTTCTGAGAAAGTCGGGTTTCATGAAACCCGACTCGACCCTAAAAAAGGCAAAGTCTCTCATCTCTAGTTATTATGTATATTGTCCCATGCGCAAAGACTGTTTTATCCATGACAAACCATTACACATTCTCTACGACATCACTGAGTCCATTTGGATAGAAGCATTGTAGCCTATATATCCAATAGGACTCTTTTCGGTTTAATGATTTATTCCTATTATTAACCCTTTTGATATATATTCCAGCTGTGTGACCGTGATGCAGAATCATTTATTGTGCTTCAGCAGAAGATGTCAGGACAGACTATGTTTAATCTGCCCGTCCTTTGCATTATAGCAGTGATTGTTCATCCGGGCACTTACTTCCTGGGAAGTTCGTCCCACGAATTGAAGCCCGCATCTGCAAGTCACTACGTAGATAACAAAAAACGATCTACATGTGATTCTCTGTTTTATTTTGATTGTTTCCCCAGTAGTGTTGGATCGAATACTCCTTGCTCCATGTTCAGTGATCTTACAACATTTACATTTGTTTGAAGAGCATCTGTATAGTCCTGTATTTACCTTCCCTCCATTCACATTAGCATTGCTTCCTATCATATTTTTTTATTTTTGTAACCTCTTTTAATTTACTCCGAGCTACAATATTTTTCACTGTAGCCCTTTCTTAAAAGTTATTCCCGGTACACACAGAATCATTTTCACAAGAATCACATATTTTTTTAAAATATACCAATATTTTTTAAAAATTCTTCTTATCAATAAATAACCTTGCTTCCTATATTTTTTTTCACATGATCACTGCAGTGGGAATTTCACTGCATTCTATTTTAGATTCAATAAAAAAAGAAGGTCCACCGTCATCCAATGTTAACAGCGTACTCTTTTACATTAATTATAGATATAATACAGCCAATATCAACCCACACAGGGTCTTTTTAAAGTGCACTTGAAAACCCCTGTGCTGTTTAATGAATTTATTAACAGTGTTTAATACAATGGATTTAGTAATATTGCTGGATGCTGCTGTACATCCTTGGTTGTGGATATCTTTTGAAGCCCAGAGGGAACATTGGTCTATATAACCTATGCATCCAACTGTTTTCCTCACAGCCTGTGCTGTTCTCACTTTATCCTATGATAATAATTCAGAGATTTGTGACTGTGCAAATGTATTCATTGTTGACTACCCCAGTTGGTATGCATAACAGACATCACAAATTTTTTCTTCGTGCTTATGGATGAATAAATATCTGAAAATCTCCACACACAGAGTATGCATAGTATATTATTAAAATAAAATTCATTACAAAAATAAAAAATAAATCCCATAAAAGCATTACCTGGATGTTCCAATTAATCACTTAAAAATAACATTATAAATAACTATGTTATGGACGTGGCTAAGAACAGTACCATACAAAACATTGTTTGTCTATTTTCTAAAATATCTAAAAAAAAATACATACATACAAGTAAATTTACCTAAGAAATACTACTGTATATAAGGAAAACTGTCATTGACATTCTATATTATATACAGTCAAGGCTGTATGTGTTGTCAATAATGAAATTGTTCTAGAAAATTAAGTATTTCTCCCAGAATATTATTGCAATTACACGTTTTGTTGTATACATGTTTATTTCTTTTGTGTATATTGGAACAACATAACAAAAATAAGAAAAAAGGCAAATTGGACATAATTTCACTCAAAACCCCCAAAATGAGCTAGACTAAATAGTTGACAGTTGTCCAAAATTGTGGGTAACAACTTTGTTTCAAGCATGTGAAGCTCGTTCAAACACACCTGTGGCAAGAAACAGGTTACATGTCCTTCTCTAGAGATCTTGATGTTCATTTGTCCGCAGTGCGCTACATAATCAAGACATTTACAAACCTAGGCACTGTAGCTAATCTCCCTGGACGTGGACGGCAGTGAAAATTTGATAAAAGGCTGCAAAGCAGGATACTCGGGATGGTGGATAAGCAGTCCAAATCAAGCTCCAAAGAAATTCAAGCTGCCCTGCAGGCTCAGGGTGCATCAGAGTCAGTGACAACTATTTATCAACATTTGAATAAAATGAAATGCTACGGCAGGAGACCCATGATGACCTCATTGCTGAAACAGAGACATAAAAAGCTAGACTGAAGTATGCCAAAAGGTACATGAATATGCCACAATCCTGCTAGGGAAGTGTCTTTTGAACAGATGAGACCAAGATAGAGCTTTTTGGTAAAGCACATCTGTTAAGGTCTGTGTAACGCACCGAGAAAATATAAATAATGGGTGCTTTCGCAGCCCGGGGTCCACCGTGCAGGCAGAGCCTGCTGCGAGTAAGATGGCGGTATAAGCGAACTCTGTTACTTCACAGAGTCGCCAAAATAGATGCTGTGGCACTATATGGCGGTATAAACTAACTCTGTTACACCACAGAGTCGCTGAGGTAGAGACGCAGGGATAGAGACTGTGTCCTGTTAACACCACAGGGGTACACAGATAACTGCTGTGCAGATAGCAGTCAGTGGTCATGCAGTCAGCAACTCAAACAAGCAACTCCTCACCGGAGTAGCCGGTGTTCTAGAGGCTATTTCAGCCAAGCCCTGAACACGTGCATACAAATCTCCTCACCGGAGGTGCCGGTATTCTAGGGGCTTATTTCAGCCGAACTATAACCGCATGCGTGCATGATCACACTGGCCAAAGCACATAACACAATTGATACTAGCGCATGGCCGAGCGGTCATGCGCACCTTTTATAGTAGCAGCTACAGGATGTCCTAGAAAAGGACCAATGAGAAACTGTTCCAGAACACAAGCAGTTTCAGGACCTTCCTGGCGGACCAATGGGAGTCGCTGCTGTAACCGAGCATGTGACCCCTGATCTCCAATGGGAGATCTTGCCCTGGGCATGCTCAGATGGAGAAACGCAGGACTTAGTCCCAAGACTGCCTGCTCCAGCACTGGTTATAATAGAGGAACCAGAAGAGGCAGCAACAAGTCTCTGCGCAGTATTAGACTAAGCGAGATGCTGGGACCAACGTCTCCGCTGAGCAGGCTCCACTGCGGCCGGAGATGGATGGGGGACCGCAGCGGGACTCGTTCGAGATTCCCCTAGTGCAGCAGTGGGAACTCGATCCCTAACAGCATTATTCTACTGTTTATTGAAATCAGAATGAGGCCTACAAAGAAAAAACACAGTGCCCTCAGTCAATATGTGGGAAGTTCAAAGATGTTTTAGGGGTTATTTTTCTGCCTCTGGTTCTGGGTGCCTTGACTTTGTGCAAAGTATCATGAAATCTGAAGATTACCAAAGAATTTTTGGGTCTGATTGTTGTGCCCAGTGTAAGAAAGCTGGGTTTGGGTCCGAGGACTATAACCTCAAACATACTTCAAGAAACACTCATAAATGGATGGAAACAAAGCACTGAAGAGTTCTGAAGTAGCCAGCAATGAGTATGGATCCAAATCTCATTGAACACGTGTGGAGAGATATTAAAATTACTGTTGGGAGAAAGACCCTTCAAATATGAAAGAACAGGAGCAGTTTGTTAAAGATGAGTGGTCCAAAATTCTAGTTGAGAGGTGTAAGAAGCTTGTTGTTGGTTATAGCAAGCGACTGATTCTAAAGGGTGTGCAACCAAATATTAAGTTGAGAGTGCCAACAATTTTTTCAGGCTCATTTTTGGGGTTTTGTGTGAAGTTATGTCCAATTTACCTATTTACCTTTCTTCTTTTTTGCGTGTTGTTCCAATACTGAAATAATTTTCTAGGAGAAAACTTCATTTTATGGAGCAACTTTAAGGGTACCAACACTTTTAGCCATGACTGTATATAGGCTAATAGGTAATATTAGAATACCCTTCTACTGTTTTTGTATTAGAATGATTAGATGACTGGTTATATGATTTATGCAGGACCAAGAGTTTTAAAGGTACCAGGGCTCAATATTAAATTAAGGTTTCATGTATCAAACCCATACTTAATGATTACAACTAAATACCTAAATACATGCTTGTATTGAAGGAATATGGCAGTAAATCGCCTTCGACGGATTCAATCTTGTCCCCATTAGCTATAACATTGGAGAAAATTCTCTCCCCCCTTGTACCTGGTATACTGTCATTCATTAAGGATACCACAGACTTCCTTACCTCTCTTGAATCTGTGGGTGTTTTGCCCTCTGACTGCTTACTGGTTACCATGGACGTTAATAGTCTATACACAAGTATTGGACATCAGGAGGGCATTGATTCTGTCATTAAATTCCTCCTAGATCATGCTAATTTTTCATCCAGTCAGATTAATTTCTGTAGAGATCTGCTGACCTTGATACTAACTAAAAACTACTTTCTATTTGGAGATCAATACTTTATTCAAAAAAGAGGGACTGCCATGGGCTCAAATATGGCACCCCCTTATGCCAACATTTTTTATGGGGGATTTTGAGACCACTTACGTATACACACATCCCTACTTTGTCCGATATGTCATCTATTGGAAACGTTTCATAGATGACATCTTTTTCATTTGGACAGGGGATGTTGAAACGCTTCTTCTATTTTTTAATGATCTAAATTCTTATGTCACAGGACTTACCTTTTCCATTCAATATAGTCAACAATCTATTAGTTTTTTGGACACCAAAATCACTATACAGGGTGGTGGTACCTTTGAATCCGACCTCTATGTTAAACCGACGGACAAAAATAGTCTGTTATTGTATTCCAGTTGTCACCCCTCCCATATTAAAAGGGCCTTACCAAAATCTTAACACTGCAGGATTGATAGAATTGTCACTAATCCTAATAATCGTGACACTCAACATCAGGAGATGAATCTAAAATTTAAGAATAGGGGCTACCCAAGCTCTATTTTGGATCCACAAAGTGTGACACATACCGTATCAACAGGATTAGTGGGCTCCCCACGATTTCCATTTGTCAGAACGTTTCATCCGTTCAACTATCGGATTAACCAAATTCTTTTCAAGCATTGGGATATTCTACGGAGCGCTTACCCCAGATTCCAGAGTTTAGAAATAGGCCACTTATTTGTAATAAAAGGAGTTCAAATATTAAAAACTATCTGGTTAGGGCGGACATAGGACCATTAAATAGGGACTTGACCCAAAGGTTTTTTTCCACACCACGTAACGGCACCTTTCCGTGCCTCAATTGTCTGCAGTGTTCAAATGTAAGCAAAGGTGACTCTTTCACTCACCCACGTTCGGGCCGGAGATACCCCATCAAAGGTTTTTTTTACATGTAATTCTTCATATGTGGTCTATTTAATTAAGTGTCCATGCGGTCTCGGATATGTGGGTGAAACTACACAACATATCCGAGACCGCATCTCACAGCACAAATCCACCATACGCTGTGGACGTACTCATCTCCCATCCCAGCTCACTTTTGTCAACATAAACACAATATTTCTCAGCTCAAATTTCAGATTATAGATCATGTTCCTTTAAATAGAAGAGGCGGCAACAGGGTCAATCTCTTAAAAGATCGTGAGTCATTTTGGATCCACACCTTGCAGACCCTCTCCCCCTTAGGTCTTAACAGAGATTATGAGTATTCATGAATTTCTCCCCCCTTTTTTTAATGATGTTCTTTCATCCCTGAGATCTCTGGGTTTGTGTGTATTTGTCATCCAAAATAATTTTTTTTTTTTTTCTTACTGTGACAGGTTGCTTTGATTATCTTATATTTCGCCAATTGTGACCTAATTATCATAATTTCATGTTCATTTCTAGTGTTTATGAGACTGTTATTTGTTCTGTTAATCTTCTTTTCTTCCTTATTTTCTAATTTTCTTTTTCCTCTTTTTCTTAGCAAGCTAGTACGGAGTCTAAATAATATCCTGCTCACTGAACTCGGGGACGCATGTGCACTGTAGGTCTTCCCTCGCACTTCGGCTACACTCGGCCAGTTCCGTTCAGCGCATGCGCACTACATCCTCCACCTTATGAGTCATAACCCGGAAGTAATCAGGAATTATACGCTGTGACACTATATAGAGCCACGCAAGCGGTCAGACTACACCTGCAACATTGGTAAGACGCCGTTCCGACACCGGACTTCACTTTCCTCGCCGTTGGTGTTTCACACCCGGATCTCTTTTGACTCCTCCGGTTCATTAACAAGGTATTATAGGGATCGCTCTCCCACACCATGTTTATGTCCCATGTGCAGACTCTATAGTGCCTTCTATCACCTATTGTATCCCTTTTTGTAAAATGTAATGAATGAAGTAATTACCTGCAATAACCACGTGGGGAGGGCACGCTGTGGAGGTCCATCTACTTGGTTATTGCAGGTAATTACTTCATTCATTACATTTTGTCCTGCCATCAGTACAATACTACACTGGACTCTGTGGGAGGTGTTTCGTATGCCAATTGCAGGCAAACATTTGTTTGTTACATCATGTCCTGCTAATTACTATATAGGATTCCCTACGAACTGTTATGACATGTTGTACTATATCATTGGCAAATACTTGTTTGTATATAGACATAGATCTATTAACTTTGCCATATACTAATTGACATCATGTATACTATGCTCATCTCCCTATCCCACTCTGTGTGCCCCTCATCTACATGTGCATTTTGGTATTGACCCCTGTCCCATTTTTTACCTTGTATTCTGATAATTGTAATAAAATATTTTTTGTACCGTCTGTGAATTCTCTTGGGAATTTTTTGATCGCAATTTTTCTCGCTAGCATATTTCGTATCTTTGGCGATTTCCCTAAATATGTCCTATATTTTGCCCATATGACCTAGTATTTGACACACATTATTATTGGTGGTAATTTGTATTGGGTTTCTCCTTCATGAAGTATTTATGGTACCTGCAACATTGGTAAGACGCCGTTCCGACACCTGACTTCACTTTCCTCGCCGTTGGTGTTTCACACCCGGATCTCTTTTGACTCCTCCGGTTCATTAACAAGGTATTATAGGGATCGCTCTCCCACATCATGTTTATGTCCCATGTGCAGACTCTATAGTGCCTTCTATCACCTATTGTATCCCTTTTCTAAAGAAATTCGTTTGGCATGTTCCATTTATTTCAGCATAGACATATGACACTCTGCTTGCAGACGGCTAAAGGACACAATTCAGTAGTAAAGTATGCTTTATTTTTCTTTTTTTCTGTTTTTCTGCTTTTTTCTTCCTTTTTCTTATTTTTTCTGTCACGTTTTGGATGTATATAAATGCTGAAAGCCTCATATTTAGTAGATAGTAACCTATTCTTTTTATTATACAAATGGCTATTTGTATGTATACTCTCTTTTCTTATTACTGAGGAGTTTATATTCAGCAGGCTATAACCTATAGTCTTAACGGCTACGTTTTTGAGAGAGTGTAAGCTCTGTCTATGTAGGTTCTTCTTTCTAACATTAATATGACAATTTCTGGGGATTCACATGTGTGATTCCTAGCCTTTCTGTTATACTGTTTATTTCAAAGTGGTTCTACTCCTTGGATAGGTCTTTTTTTGTTTGAGCGGTTAATTATACTATACTACACCACTGATATGGGGTGATGGTAATTTTGGTTTATTTGCTCTATAAACCCCCCCTTTTTTCCTCTCAGTTACATTAGACAATTATATGTTACCATATTAAATGTGGTTGTTTTTCTTATGTATAGAAACATTTTACTGTTTTTTCTGCTTTATTTTCTAGTTACAGACATTTTTCTTGATAAAGGCTAACCAGCCGAAACGTTGATACGATTGTTTGTCTGGATACAATTATTTGTCTGAAAAAGTCCTTCATCTATAAGAAATTTTCTGATGATGAACCTGTTTATTTCTGTTCAATAAACATTCATAAAATCCTTTTTGTGTGCCGGAGTTATATACATTTTTCATAAATGTCACAAAGTCAGTAAATTAAAGTTGAAGTTATCAAGAAAGAGAAGGATAATTGTTTCTGGTTGTAACAATATGACAAATGAGTATTAGATGGCATCCTAGAATTTCTAATGCTTAACCATTGTAGATTTGCATGATTCAAACTGAAAATAGCCACATTACTAGTCATTATAAAAATTAAAATAAATGACAATGGCTACTGTGCTGAAGGTATAAATATTATTTATATTAAATTGTAGGCAACTCTTATATCATTACAAATGTGTAGCATTCAATACTGAATTTAGCATAGTTTAAACAAAACTTTGCAATATTTAGAAATACTAATGATAGTGATCTCTATTACTATCTGTATGGTTGTGAATGATCTAAAAATATTCTGTATTACATAGCCAATGTGCCAAAGGATTATTCTTTAAAATGAATGTTTAATCATTGTGTTTCCCTCTGACATTTTTACATTGCCTGAAGTGTGAAAATTACATCAATTTATATAAAAACAAAATATGACAGTGTCACTTTGTATTGATTCGTGTCTTACTGTTTGGATGAGAAATATTGCAAGCCCAGTTATTGTTCTACAAGCAGTCTAGAAACACCACCATGTGGACAGAATCTACATTGAAGCACTTCACAGTTCTGCAGTGACTGTCATAGCTTTTAGTTAAAAAATTTGTTACAGTTCCTTTGTATCAACTCTTGCTACAATGAAATTAAAAATAGAGGGCACAGAGCCCTCTTGCTAGCATTATATAAATATGAGCATCATAAAAAAGGTGAGAAAATTCAGTGCTTGCATACAGTATCTGTTTTGCCTTTTGTACAGAGGGAATAAAAAAAACTTTTTTTGACCCATTAATAAATGATGAAATAGTCCAAGTACACTAGAATGTGCAGGTGCTTCTCACAAAATTAAAATATCATTAAAAAGTAAATTTTTTCAGTTCTTCAATACAAAAAGTTAAACTCATATATTATATAGAGTTATTAAAGAGTGATCTATTTCAAGTATTTATTTCAGTTAATGTTGATGATTATGGCTTACAGTCAAAGAAAACCCAATAGTCGTTGTCTTAATAAATTAGAATACTTCGTAACAACAGCTTAAAAAATGATTTTAAAATCCAAAATGTTTGCCTACTGAAGTGTATGTTCAGTAAATGCACTCAATACTTGGTTGGGGCTCCTTTTGCATCAATTACTGCATCAATGTGGCGTGGCATGGAGGTGATCATCCTGCAGCACTGCTGAGGTGTTATGGAAGCCCAGGCTGCTTTGATAGTGGCCTTCAGCTCATATGCATTGTTAGGTCTGGTATCTCCCATCTTCCTCTTGACAATACCCCATAGATTCTCTATGGGGTTTAGGCCAGGCGAATTTGCTAGCCAATCAAGCACAGTGATGCTTTTGATTTTAAACCAGGTATTGGTGCTGTTGGAAGTGTGGACAGGTGCCAAGTCCAAGTCTGGAGAATTAAATTTCCATCTCCAAAAAGCTGTCGGCAGAGGGAATCAGGAAGTCCTCTAAAATTTCCTGTTAGACAGCTGCGCTGACTTTGGTCTTGATAAAACACAGTGGACCTACACCAGCAGATAACATGGCTCCCCAAACCATCACTGTTTATGGAAACTTCACACTAGACCTCAAGCAACTTGAATTGTGTGCCTCTCCACACTTCCTCAAGACTGGAACCTTGAGTTCCAAATGAAAAGCAAAATTTACTTTCATCTGAAAACAACACCTTGGATCACTAAGCAACAGTCCATTTGTTTTTCTCCTTGGCCCAGGTAAGATACCTATGGCGTTGTCTATTGGTAATGAGTGGCTTGACACAAGGAATGTGACACTTGTAGCCAATGTCCTGGATATGTCTGTGTGTGGTGGCTCTTGAAGCAATGACTCCAGCAAAAGTTCACTCCTTTTGAACCTCCACCCAAATTTTTGAATGGCCTTTTCTTAAGAATTCTTTCAAGGCTGCAGTTATCCCGGTTGCTTGTGAACCTTTTTCTACCACAGTCTTTGCTTGGATACAGCACTCTGTGAACAGCCAGTTTCTTTATCAATGACCTTTCGTGGCTTACCCTCCTTGTGAGTGTGTCAATGACTGCCTTTGGACATTTGTCAAGTCAGCAGTCTTCCCTATAGATTGTGCAGCCAACTGAAACAGACTAAGGGACCTTTTTAAATGATTAGGAAGCCTTTTGTTAATTACTCTAATTTATTGATATAATGACTTTTTGGTTTTCATTGGCTGTAAACCATAATCATAAACATTAACATAAATAAATGCTTGAAATAGATCACTCTGTTTGAAATGATTCTATATAATATGTAAGTTTCACTTTTTGTATTGAAGAACTGAAATAAATTAACTTTTTGATATATTCTATTTTTGTGAGAAGCACCTGTATCTTTGGCTTATCTGCTGTCTGAGAAAAAAGTACAATACATGGAAAGCATTTTTACCAATATTAATCAATGGGACAGTGCAGATAAATATTTTTTTAGCTTAGTATCTCTGGCCACAACTAGCAAACAATAGCAGACGAGTGTATGAGAAATTGTTCAAGTTTATCCAGAAAACTCAGATAATTTTTTTGTAATTTACATTGGATTTTCATCCATGTGCTGTTAGGGATCGAGTTCCCACTGCTGCACAAGGGGAATCTCAAATCAGTCCCGCTGCGGTCCCCCATCCATCTCCGGCCACACTGGAACCTGCTCAGCAGAGATGTCGGTCCCAGCGTATCGCCCAGTATAGTACTGTGCAGAGACTTGATGCTGCCGCTCCTGGATCCTCCGTTGTGACCAGTATTGGAGCAGGCAGATTTGGGACTAAGTCCTCTGTTTCTCCATCTGAGCATGCCCAGGGCAAGATCTTCCATTGGAGATCAGGGGTCACATGCTCGATACAGCTGCGACTCCTATTGGTCCTCCAGGAAGGTCCTGAAGCTGTTGGTGTTCTGAAGCAGCTTCCTATTGGTCATTTTTGGAAGGTCTCATGCTCTTGGCTACTATAAAAAGGTGGCATAACCGCATGGCCGTGCGCTAGTATCAAACTTTTTACGTGATTGCGCCAGTGTGGTTATGCATGTGTTTAGGGACCCGGCTGAAATAAGCCCTTAGAATACCGGCACCTCCGGTGAGGAGTTGTGTGTATGGATTAGGGCTCAGGCTGAAATAAGCCCCTAGTATACTGGCTTCTCTGGTGAGGAGTTTGCTGTGTACATTGCTGACTACTTTATGTTGAAGCTGCGCAGTCCGGACGTAACCCGGTGGCGGCACGCAGACATCGCTATTAGTCAGCGTTTTGGTTGCGACTCTGTGGAGCAATAGAGTTCTCTTGTATCGCCATATAGCGCCACATCCTTTTATTTAGTGGCTCTGTGGAGTAACAGAGTTTGCCCACTTTGCCATATAGTGCTACGGCGACCATATCTGCGACTCTGCGGCATAACAGAGTTCGCTCCTAACACCTACTGCGCCATCTTACTAGCAACAGGTTCTGCCTGCACGGTGGACCCCAGGCTGCGAACGCACCTTCTATTTATATTTATTTGGTGCGTTCCGCAGCCCATAACATGTGCAATCTGCGTGTTCATTTTCCACATCCACGTGATGTCTGTGTATGATCCGTTTTCAAGCAACTACATTTAAAAAATGTACATAGTTGAATAATTTTCAAAGTTTATAATAGACAGGTACCCGCAAAAAACGGATGCAACTTGAACGTCATCTGAGACTCAGGAAAAAAATTAACATTTTAGATTTCATTACCATATTTTTTATTTGTTTGATCGTCATTAAAAAATGTTTGAGTAGTTGCATCAAACGATCATAAGAACCACAACAATACTGGTGGCTGTTGCTGCAAATTACTTAACATGCTTGTGTAAGGGGGTGAAAGAATGTTCCTGTTTTGCCCCCACCCCTTAAGTGTATATAACATTGCAGTATGTAGATAGTTAATGTATAAGTATAACGTTTGGTGGTATTGCTACATAATGTTATGTACTACTACTGATGTTCATGGTACTGCCACATTTTTATGAATTACCATTTTGTGTAAATATGTTTATTGGATAATAATGTGTTCTGCTATGTTATACTTATGTATAGCTTAGGGAGAGTTTAGTGCATCCTGTTGGGGCATTAGAGGAGGGCACTTTATTACATAGTGTATACATATGGGTACTGTTATGGGCCATTAGGTGGGGGCATACTAGTGGGCCTTGTTAGAGTTTCTAGAGAGTTCCCACAGGATTAAGTGTAGGAGGGGCTGCCAGGTAGTAAGATAGGGTTTTGTAGGAAGTTAGTTCAGATGGGGCTAGAGTGCCAAAGTGTCCACAAGGGCTTAGGCCCGGACAACCAGCAGTCATGCAACGTTCCAAGGATAGAAACCCATGTTACCCACGGCCACTGCATAGTCTCGCAGTGGGCCTAGACAGAAGAGGAAAGATGTGGCATCTTACCGCCTGGGCCAATGCTTTAAGGGCAGAAGTTGGCTGGACTAAGGAACTGAGGGGAGCTGGAGCTTCGACGAGTTCAGTGCAGATGGGCCGGATGCTTCACAGGGGGCCACTCAACCTAGTAATTGATAAATTCAGGTCTAAGGCAAAGCAGGCTGGAGGAGATGTCATTATGGCGGGATCAGGCCTGGAAGGAACTAGGGAGCAGTCTGGGACAGTCCGGTCAGGTCGTGTACTGCACAGCACAGAAGTGACAGCAAGGCACAACGAATATAATACCTGTTGTGCCAACTATGGATTTAACCTGTGAAGAATTCAGTAAAGTGAGTGTTCAAGTTGTTCTTTACTGTGTCTCCATTACTGGGGGTCACCTGGAAGAGGGTCCGTCAGTACCTGGGAACACTGTTTCATGTAGGGGATTGGCCGGACATGGATGTTACAGTAATCCAGGTCACAACTACAGTTCGGGCCCGCCCTTACACTTGGTGTAGTCGGCAGGATGCTGACACCGTGCAGCGAGGGAAGGCTGTCAACAAAGAACCGGAGAAAAATGAAATTTGGCAGGATGTCGTTGCCTTGCCATGGGGAGAATCTACTGAAAAGGACGACTGTGCGACTACTGTGCCCCTGGAAGATTACCGGGAGAGAGGCAATAGCTGCTGTAATTGGAGAAGAAATTGTGAATAAAACACTGGACATGTCTACCACTGATTTTGTGAAAAACACGGACTTGACTAATGAGTTGGACTTGGCCCATGTGGCAAAAAAGTTTGACCCCTTTATTGAGACAAAGATGGCGGCGGTGAGAATGGCGGGAGATGGAGAAGGATAAGAAGCAAACAACAAGGAAAACTGCGTCCTTCGTGGTCCTTGTTGTCATGTCCCGGCGCCAAAACCTGTCTGCCAATCTGCCCGGGTCTGCCCCTAGTGGAAGTGGATGAAGAGGAAGAAGACTTGTCCCATTTCACTGCCCAGCAAGGCATGGGTGGAGCAGCTAAAGGTGGACCCACCCAGAGATGGGTGGGACCCTGAAGTAAAATCTGGAAGACGCTGTGCAGCGCCATCTTGCATCCCTGAACCGGCAACGATGCAGCACTCGTGTATGAGTAGCTGCCAAGGCGTAGGCCAGATGGAGTGGAGTGATGGCCCTTGTACTTAAATAGTGACTAGGAATGAGAGAACGTGCTTAGTGATAGTCAGTTATCACTCAAGTATTGCGGTGCTCGGATGTGCTCATTACTTGGTGAGTAAAGAGCGGTGCTTGGTGTTAAACAAAAATCCCCACCCTGCATTCCCACCCACACCTGTTAAACAACCAATAAGCATGTAGAAAGTGCCTGTGAGCCATTGTAATGCCAAAGTCATCTTGGTTTGTGGCATTACTGTAATTGGGTGGCCATAGGACATCATCAGGGATTATAAAAGGGCTGGCGTCGTACAGATTGGCACACTGATGTCATTACACATCTCTGTAACAATTCATATTGGAGGGAGAGAGTGCTTGTCTAGGCCTGAATGCCCAGCATAACGAATCAGAGGCCTGGAGTGTTGATACTGGTGCTGAAGCTGAATAATCATACTTCTAAGGGCTAATCGTTTGCTTTGATTTTTGTATCACTTACAATCTGCATTTAGCTTAGAAGGGAGATAGAGTCACTGGAGCAGTTAGAGTGTAACGCTCGAGCCCTGACTGGTGCGTGAGCATGGAGGTGTGGCCCCACTGTGCCACAAACAAGACTACCCTGGAAGGGGCATGACTAAGCAGCTACCTTGGTGATCACTGGAGTCTCTGATGGTGAGGCCAGGCTTGTGCGGCAGGTAGCTGCCAGGAACTACTCCAGGATGGTGTCTGGCTCTGGCTGCTGATCCCACAGGGGAACAAAACACTATGAGAAGTACGGACGGGTACAGACAGGCATGACTGTTACTAAGGCGGGCACAGCTGGTACTTTTGGAAGACAGGCTGGCACGGCTAGGACACTACCAGACAGGCGGGCATGGCTGAGACACTGGCATGAAGCCAGGCATGGCTAAGACACTAGCAGACAGGCGGGCACAGTACACATGGAAGGGGCAGGAACAGACTCAGTTGGGACAGGAACACGGACAGACATAAGTGGTCTATGGGAACAGGTAGAGACCTGTTCAGACTGGAGAAGCTGGGGATGCTTCCGGAAGAACAGAGACACAGACTGGAATGAGTGATATATGGGAACAGGTAAGAGTAGTATGTGGGAACAGGTAGGGACCTGTTCAGACTGGAGGAACAGGGACAAATAAAGAACCGCAGAAAGAGAGCGGAGCAGAACCGCAAGTATATACACCAGGAGAAAATGAAGCAATCAGGTGACAATTGAAAAAGTAAAAAAATAGATTTTATTGATACAATTATCTAAACGATTACAGAACAGCAATATATAGAGAAAGTTAGTAACAGATAAATACATGCAGGAAAAACCCAGGGCGCAATCAGGGCACAAGCCACCCAAACAAGCCCAAATGTATCTCAAGAAAGTAAGGGGGTATAACCTCTAAAGTGCCAGTGCCTAATAAACAGATACATGCCATGGGTAAATGTTCCCAAATAACAATGCTGAAACAGCAGTGAATCAAATGAGTATCGGGTTCCGAAAGGTCCCTGAAATGAAGGGAAGACTTACCCAGATAAGGGGATGTAGGGGGGGTGCCCTGGGCCAGGTAGTATCAAGCCCAAGGTTGCGGTGCAGAGAGCAGAACAGAGTCGCTGGTTGCAGTGCAGCGAGCTGAACCACAAGGAGTGAGGAGCAATGACAGAACCACAAGGAGTGCGGAGCAAAGGCAGAACCGCAAGGAGTGCAGAGTAAAGGCAGAAACCGCAAGGAGTGCGGATCAAAGGCAGAACCGAGAGAGTGCAAAGCAAAACAGAGCCTCAGGAGTGCGTAGCAAAGGCAGAACCGCAAGGACTGCAGAGCAAAGGCAGAACCACTAGGAGTGCGGAGCAAAGGCAGAATCGCCAGGAGTGTGGAGCAATGGCAAAACCGCAAGGAGTGCGGAGCAAAGGCAGAACGGAGCCAATGGGTGCACAGAGCAGGAGTAACCACAAGGATACACACAGCAGGGAAGGAAGGCTAAAAACAAGGAAACAAATGGGTACAGGTATAAGACTCAGTTCAGACAAAATCAAGTACAGGTCAAGGCACAGGAACCAAGATATGCAGCCTCCTGGAGGGCATAACAAGAAACACAGAGCAGAGAAACAGATCTGGGTACACAGCCCCATAGAAGGCAGAAAACAGTACAGGACTGGCAGCTCAGCAGCAAGACACTTACTGAAATAAGGCTTTGCTCAGGCAGCCTCCAAGGGGTGGGGCTACTTTAAGTACCAGAGGCTTCTTGACGATTTGCTGGGGACACCTTAGGAAGGTGAACACTGACTCTATAAGAACCATGAAGTTCCGTGCTGCCCCTATGCACACAGCCAGGAATCATGCACAGAGCAGACAGGAGACATGAGGCACAAAGCATGGAGCCAGCAGAAAACAGAGTTCACAGCATAACCCAGAGTAATGAGTAAGTTGATGTGTAAGGCAGGCGCGGGATTGGAGGCCATGTAGTGATGCCGGCAGGGTTGTTACAGTAGCCCCCTCTTTTATGCCCCCTCTTCTTCAAGCCTGCCAAGATGACCTGCAGAAGAAGTATTGGACCACACACAGTCCAGGCCATCACGACATCCTTCGGGTAAAATGAGTTAGGCGTGCCATCAGGAATCACTGGATGCCCAGTCTCTTGGTGCCTGAAGAGGTCAACCTCCACAATGACCTGGGCCTCCTCCTCCAGATTTGTGGAAAGCAGAGATGAGAAAACTTCTGTTTTAGTTACTTCACCAACTGGCCACATGGAAGTTGAAGGCATACATTCAGGAAGCATCTTCAGCCCGTTACCCTGAGAAAACTGGACCACCTCATCTGGGTTAGAGGATGAGTAAACCTCTGTCTTGATATCTTGTCCAACCGGCCACATGGAGCTGAAGGCATAGATTCAGGATCCATCTTCAGCCTGTTGCCCAGAGGAAGACAATCAAGAGGCAGGGATGCTCCTGGGAACAGAACACTGGTATAGTCTGTGGAGCCATGTAGAGAGAACCCCATCGCTTCCCCTTCATTGGAGACGTCATCACACCTAGACTCTCTGACTAGCAAACCAGAGGAAGAAGAGGAGACTGCTGACTTACTGTGATGCATGGGAACCATATACAGTTAGGTCCATAAATATTTGGACAGAGACAACATTTATCTAATTTTGGTTCTAGACATTACCACAATGAATTTGAAACAAAACAAATCAGATGCAGTTGAAGTTCAGACTTTCAGCTTTCATTTGAGGGTATCCACATTAACCCCTTAACGACCGCCGATACGCCTTTTAACGGCGGTCATTAAGGGTACTTAAACCACAGCGCCGTTAATTAACGGCGCTGTGGAAAAAAGTGAATAGCGCCCCCCAGAGGCGCATTTTCTCCGGGGTCTCGGCTACCGGGGGTAGCCGAGACCCCAGAGAACATGAATCGGGTCGGTTTTTACCGACACCGATGTTGCGATCGCCGTTATTAACCCTATAACGGCGACCGCAACAAAAAAAAAAAAAAAGTTGTGCCATTTAATTTCTCTGTCCTCTGATGTCATCGGACATCAGAGGACAGAGAAAAAGGGTCCCCAGGACCCCCATGTGGCCCCCAATAAGATCCATGTGGCCCCCGGGCCCTCCGGTGTCCCCCGGTGCCGGCGCCGTTAAGACAATGGCGGGCGCATGCCCAGTGCGCCCGCCGCTATGTGCCGCTGTGCTGGTGGGGGGATGTGCAAATATTCTCTGGGGTCTCGGCTACCGGGGGTAGCCGAGACCCCAGAGAACATGTTCCGGGTCGGTATTCACCGATCCCGGTGTTGCGATCGCGGCTATGCAAGCATAGCCGCGATCGCAAAAAAAAAAAAAAAAAATGATTTCTCTCCCCTCTGATGTGATCGCACATCAGAGGGGAGAAGATGAAGGTCCCCGGTCCCCCGATCGCCCCCCCGTATACTTACCGGTGTCCTCCGTCCTCCCGCAGGCCCCAGGATCCCGGCTTCTTCTCCCTGCAAAACAAAAATGGCGGGCGCATGCGCAGTGCGCCCGCCGATCTGCTTTGGCGGCAGATTCAAATTTTTTTTCATTAATTCTCATAAAAGTACATTTTGATCACTGTGATAAACTATCACAGTGATCAAAATAAAAAAAAACAGTACATAACCCCCCATTTATCACCCCCTTAGTTGGGACATATAATAAAAAGTAGAAATTATATTTATTTTCTTTTTTCTGTTAGGGTTAGGGTTATAATTAGGGTTAGGGTTATAATTAGGGTTAAGGTTATAATTAGGGTTAGGGTTAGCATTAGGCTGGTTTCACAATCCGGTGTGCGCCTGACGGCGCCCCCGGCATTTAGCCGCAGCGCCGCATCAGAAAATCTGATGCGCCGCATGCGTTTTTTTGCATTGACTTGCATTAGCGCGGATGGCGCCGCATGTCAATGCGTTGCATGCAGTTTTGTCCGGATGCGGCGCAAATGTACATTGCGGCGGCCGGACAAAACGCTGCATGTAACGTTTTTTGTTTTTGCCGGATGGTTTCTGATGTCTCCGGGCATCAGAAACCATCGGCAAAAAACCGCATGCGGCCGCCGGCGGCGCATCAGGTTGTCTGATGCGGCGCTGCGGCAAAATGCCGGGGGCGCCGACAGGCGCCCGCCGGAAGTGTGAAAGCAGCCTTAGGGTAAGGGTTATAATTAGCGTTAGGGTTAGGCTGGGTTCATACTGCGTTATGGCAGTCCGTTAGACGGACTGCGTTACACCGCGGTATAACGCGGTGTAACGCAGTCCGTTAACGCTGCCATTCACCCCCATTTGAGGGCGCATCGCGACGCATGCCGTAAAGCGGCATGCGTTTGCGACGTGCCATCATTCAGTGATGGAGCCTCGGACGCGGGCTGCAGCGTTTGGGCTCCGTCACCGCTAGCGCAGATGAATCATCTGCTGATTCCTCTGCGCTAGCGGGTATAGCATAATGCGATCGCGTTATGCTATACCATTACCAGCCCGTCAACGCTATGTGTTGAACGGGCTGGTAAAACGCAAAATGAACCTAGCCTTAGGGTTAGGGTTATAATTAGGGTTAGAATTAGGGTTAGGGTTACAATTAGGGTTAGGGTTATAATTAAGGTTATAATTAAGGTTAGGGTTACAATTAGGGTTGGAATTAGGGTTGGGATTAGGGTTGGGATTAGGGTTAGGGGGTGTTGGGATTAGGGTTGGAGCTAGAATTGAGGGATTTCCACTATTTAGGCACATCAGGGGGTCTCCAAACACGATGTGGCGTTCAAAAAGTCAAATGGCGCTCCCTCCCTTCCGAGCCCTGCCGTGCGCCCAAACAGTGGTTTACCCCAACATATGGGGTATCAGCGTACTCAGGACAAATTGCACACCAATTTTGGGGTTCTAATTTCTCCGATTACCCTTGGGAAAATAAAAAATAGCTGGCTAAAAAAAATCATTTTTGAGAAAAAAAATGATTTTTCATTTTCACGTTCTCGTGCGTTTATAAAATTTCTGTGAAGCACTAGGGGGTTCAAAGTGCTCACCACACATCTAGATAAAGCTCCTTAAGGGGTCTAGTTTCCAAAATGGGGGTCACTTGTGGGGGGTTTCCACTGTTTAGGCTCATCTGGGGCACTGCAAACGGAACATGACCCCCAAC
>JARQOD010000001.1:123309852-123388131 GCA_033576555.1 Oophaga sylvatica
TTGGAAAATAAAAATTGGGGGAAAAGATCATTTTTGTGGAAAAAATATGATTTTTTATTTTCACGGCCGTACGTTATAAACTTGTGTGAATCACTTGGAGGTTCAAAGTGCTCACCACACATCTAGATAAGTTCCTTAGGGGGTCTAGTTTCCAAAATGGTCACTTGTTGGGGGTTTCCACTGTTTAGGACACATCAGGGCTCTCTAAACGCGACATGGCATCCAGCCAATTCTGCGTTGAAAAAGTCAAACGAGCTCCTTCCCTTGCGACCTCTGCCGTGCGCCCAAAAAGTGGTTTACCCCCACATATGGGGTATCAGCATGCTCAGGACAAATTGCACAAAAACTTTTGCGTCTTATTACCCTTGGGAAATTAAAAATTGGGGTGAAAAGATCATTTTTGTGGAAAAAAATTTTTTTTTTTCACGGCTCTAGTTATAAACTTGTGTGAAGCACTTGGAGGTTCAAAGTTCTCACCACACATCTAGATAAGTTCCTTAAGGGGTCTTGTATCCAAAATGGGGTCACTTGGGGTGTTTCCACTGTTTAGGCACATCAGGGGCTATCTAAACGCGACATGGCATCCAGCCAATTCTGCTTGAAAAAGTCAAACGCGCTCCTTCCCTTGCGACCTCTGCCGGCGCCCAAAAAGTGGTTTACCCCCACATATGGGGTATCGAAGTATTCAGAAGAAATTGCACAACAAATTTTGTAGTTCATTTTTTCTTTTAACACTTGTGAAAATAAAAAAACTTGGTTCCGAAGTAAAGCTTTTGCAAAAAAAGTTAAATGTCAATTTTTTCCTTCCACATTGCTTCAGCTCCTGTGAAGCACTTGAAGGGTTAATAAACTTCTTGAATGTGGTTTTGAGCACCTTGAGGGGTGCAGTTTTTAGAATGGTGTCACTTTTGGGTATTTTCTATCATATAGACCCCTCAAAGTGACTTACAATGTGATGTGGTCCCTAAAAAAAAAATGGTGTTGTAAAAATGAGAAATCGCTGGTCAACTTTTAACCCCTTATAACTTCGTAACAAAAAAAAATTTTGGTCCCAAAATTGTGCTGATGTAAAGCAGACATGTGGGAAATGTTATTTATTAAGAAATTTGTGTGACATATCTCTCTGATTTAAGGGCATAAAAATTTAAAGTTTGAAAATTGTTAAATTTTCAAAATTTTCGCCATATTTCCGTTTTTTTCATAAATAAACACAAGTCATATCAAAGAAATTTTACCACTAACGTGAAGTACAATATGTCACGAAAAAACATCTCAGAATCAGCAGGATTCGTTAAAGCGTTCCAGAGTTATAACCTCATAAAATGACAGTGGTCAGAATTGTAAAAATTGGCCCGTCATTAAGCTGCAAAATGGCTCTGTCCTTAAGGGGTTAAAATTGGATGAAGGGTTTAGGAGTTTCAGCTCCTTAACATGTGCCACCCTGTTTTTAAAGGGACCAAAAGTAATTGGACAGATTAAATAATTGTAAATAAAATGTTCATTTCTAGTACGTGGTTGAAAACCTTTGTTAGCAATGACTGCCTGAAGTCTTGAACTCATGGACATCACCAGACACTGTGTTTCCTTCTTTTTGATGCTCTGCCAGGCCTTCACCGCGGTGGTTTTCAGTTGTTGTTTGTTTGTGGGCCTTTCTGTCTGAAGTTTAGTCTTTAACAAGTGAAATGCATGTTCAATTGGGTTGAGATCAGGTGACTGACTTGGCCATTCAAGAATATTCCACTTCTTTGCTTTAATAAACTCCTGGGTTGCTTTGGCTTTATGTTTTGGGTCATTGTCCATCTGTAGTATGAAACGACGACCAATCAGTTTGGCTGCATTTGGCTGGATCTGAGCACACAGTATGGCTCTGAATACCTCAGAATTCATTCGGCTGTTTCTGTCCTGTGTCACATCATCAATAAACACTAGTGACCCAGTGCCACTGGCAGCCATGCATGCCCAAGCCATCACACTGCTTACGCCATGTTTTACAGATGATGTGGTATGCTTTGGATCATGAGCTGTTCCACGCCTTCGCCATACTTTTCTCTTTCCATCATTCTAGTAGAGGTTGATCTTGGTTTCATCTGTCCAAAGAATGTTCTTCCAGAACTGTGCTGGCTTTTTTAGATGTTTTTTAGCAAAGTCCAGCCTAGCCTTTTTATTCTTGATTCTTATGAGTGGCTTGCACCGTGCAGTGAACCCTCTGTATTTAATTTCATGCAGTCTTCTCTTTATGGTAGATTTGGATATTGATACGCCTACCTCCTGGAGAGTGTTGTTCACTTGGTTGGCTGTTGTGAAGGGGTTTCTCTTCACCATGGAGAGTATTCTGCGATCATCCACCACTGTTTTCTTCCGTGGGCGCCCAGGTCTTTTTGCATTGATGAGTTCACCAGTGCTTTCTTTCTTTCTCAGAATGTACCAAACTGTAGATTTTGCCACTCCTAAAGTTGTAGCAATTTCTCGGATGGGTTTTTTTCTGTTTTTTGCAGCTTAAGGATAGCTTGTTTCACCTGCATGGAGAGCTCCTTTGACCGCATGTTTCCTTCACAGCTAAACCTTCCAAATGCAAACACCACACCTCAAATCAACACCAGCCCTTTTATCTGCTTAATTGAGAATGATATAATGAAGGGATTGCCCACACCTGTCCATGAAATAGCCTTGGAGTCAATTGTCCAATTACTTTTGGTCCCTTTAAAAACAGGGTGGCACATGTTAAGGAGCTGAAACTCCTAAACCCTTCATCCAATTTTAATGTGGATACCCTCAAATGAAAGCTGAAAGTCTGAACTTCAACTGCATCTGATTTGTTTTGTTTCAAATTCATTGTGGTAATGTCTAGAACCAAAATTAGACAAATGTTGTCTCTGTCCAAATATTTATGGACCTAACTGTAGCTCTTGCTACTTGTTTGTTTCAACCAAAGCACCTTGCTGAGTCTCCATACCTGAACGGGTAAAGGAATTCTTGGCTAAGGATGACCCAATGTCACGCTGTCTAATGATATGTATACAATGTCAGTAAACTATTAATACAGGAGCAACACTCTATACAACAACTAGTATAGCAACATCAGCATGTAAGTATAGAATAGATTTACCTGACACGATATCTGCTGAACTCAGGGTTAATCTTGAGGACTTGATGAGCTGAAACAGGAAAGAGGTGGACCGGGATCTAACCTGACCCTAAACTGGGGTCCTAACTAATCCCTCACCTTGGAGGTACTGATAATGGTTCAGAGGTCCAAGTCTCCAACCTAACCCTGTCTCCTATCAGACCCTGAACCCTGTAATCAGTCCTAAGAAGGATCCTGACTACCACCAAAGGGATATGGGCTGATCTTAGCTAAATACACAGATTAGACATATAAGACAGACAGGATAACACTCGCTTGCATACACACTTACACACCAAAGGAAAATAAATGGTCTGGGAAATAAACTCTAACCAAGTTGAGCTTAGAACAACTAAGGAGCTCACAACTAAAGTCTATACAGATTCATTCCTATCTGTGGTCTGCATGAAGGTTTCACTGGCAACTCCCCAAGCAGACAACCAGGAATTTAAAGGAAACCAATCAACAAATAATCAATTGCAGCCGGGAGAAACTGCACCCAGTCCCAGAACCGAGCACAGACAGAATTAACTCCCTAGCTGCCAAACACAAAGAAACAGCAGCTCAGCTGTGAGAAGTCAAAATGTGCAACCGCGACGATCTTCGTGGCAATGCACACATGACAGTACCCCCCCTTCTACGAGGGGCCTCCGGCCCTCAGGGCCAGCCTCCGGTGAGTTCTGTGGAAGGTCCGAACCAAACGATCTGCGTTAACATCAGACGCAGGGACCCACGTCCTTTCCTCTGGACCATACCCCTTCCAATGCACCAAGTACTGAAGGGACCGGCGATTCAGACGTGAGTCAATTGATCTTTGATACTTGAAATTCCAAGTTACCATTGACCAACACAGGAGGAGGAGGTAGAGGTGACGGTATGACTGGTGCCACATACCTTTTAAGTAATGACTTGTGGAACACATTATGAATTTTAAACGTAGGAGGGAGGTCCAGACGAAATGCCACAGGATTAATTATGGAACTGATCCTGTACGGCCCGATGAATCTGGGACCCAGTTTCCAGGAGGGCACTTTAAGTTTTATATTCCTGGTAGACAACCATACCAGATCGTTCACATTCAGATCTGGACCAGAAACTCTCCTCCTATCAGCCATACGTTTGTAACGGTTCCCCATCGCACTCAGATTATTCAATACACCTCTCCACACAGAAGCAAGTGACGACGAGAAACGCTCCTCCTCAGGAACCCCAGAAGGGCCCCCCCCATTGAAAGTACAAAACTGGGGATGAAAACCATATGCCCCAAAAAACGGGGACTTACCAGTGGACTCGCTCCGCCTGTTGTTAAGAGCGAACTCTGCCAGAGGTAAGAAAGAAGACCAGTCCTCTTGGTTCTCTGAGACAAAACACCGGAGATATGTCTCTAAGCTCTGATTCAGACGCTCTGTCTGACCATTGGTCTGCGGATGAAAAGCCGAGGAAAATGACAATTGCATCCCCCGACGTAAACAAAATGCCCTCCAAAATTTGGACACAAACTGAGACCCCCTATCTGACACCACATCAGAAGGCAACCCATGAAGTCTAACGATCTCCCTAATGAACACCTGCGCCAGAGTTTTAGCATTAGGGAGTGCAGGAAGAGCAACGAAATGTGCCATCTTACTGAACCTGTCAACAACCACCAGTATGACAGTATTCCCTGACGACGGAGGAAGGTCCGTAATGAAGTCCATAGATAAATGAGTCCATGGACGCTCCGGAAGTTTCAAGGGTAAAAGGGTCCCAGACGGACGTGTATGAGGGGTTTTAGAGCGAGCACACACCCCACATGACGCGACAAAAGTTATAACATCTTTATTAGCATTAGGCCACCAAAACCGGCGAGAAAGGAGATCTAAAGTAGCCTTACTCCCTGGATGTCCTGCTAGAGCAGAATTATGATGTGCCTCAATAACCTTTTGTCTCAACAGATTTGGGACAAACAGTCTCCCTGGAGGTCCTGCAGGGGCATCCCCCTGAGCCTCTAACACCTCCTCCTCAAGCTCAGAAAATACAGCCGACACTACCACCCCCTCCTGAAGGATAGGACTCGGGTCATCCGTTTTCCCGGCCCCTGGGAAACTGCGAGACAAGGCATCAGCCTTTACATTCTTAGACCCCGGGCGATAAGTGACGACAAAATTAAACCTGGTAAAAAACAACGACCATCGAGCTTGTCTGGAATTCAGACGCTTAGCGGATTCCAAATACAACAGGTTCTTGTGATCAGTAATAACGGTAACCGGGTGGACTGCCCCCTCCAAAAAGTGACGCCATTCTTCAAAAGCTAACTTAATGGCCAAAAGTTCCCTATTGCCGATATCATAATTCCTTTCGGCGGACGACAATTTCTTAGAAAAGAAAGCGCACGGATGCCATTTACCAGGGGACGGACCCTGGGACAATATAGCACCCACCCCTACGTCAGACGCATCCACCTCCACAATGAACGGCTGAGATGCATCTGGTTGGATGAGAACGGGTGCCGAAGCAAAACATTTCTTCAAAGAGGAAAAGGCTTGGCAAGCTTTGTCCGACCATTTAGAAAAATCCGTCCCTTTTCTTGTCATGTCAGTGAGAGGTTTGACGACAGATGAGAAATTACAAATAAATTTCCGGTAGTAGTTAGCAAACCCCAAAAAACGCTGCAGAGCCTTAAGATCCCCTGGCTGATCCCATTCAAGCACTGCTCTCACCTTTTCAGGGTCCATACGGAAACCGGAGGCTGACACCAAAAAACCCAAAAACTGAAGTTCCTGTACGGCAAATACACACTTCTCCAGTTTGGCGTATAATTTATTGTCTCGCAAGATCTGCAACACCTGTCTCACATGCTCCTGATGAGACACAAGATCTGGCGAGTAAATTAAAATGTCGTCCAAATATACAACCACAAACAGCCCCACAAGGTGACGAAAAATGTCATTAACAAAATGTTGGAATACTGCTGGTGCAGTAGTCAGACCAAAAGGCATACTCAGGTTTTCATAATGTCCCTCCGGCGTGTTAAACGCCGTTTTCCACTCATCCCCCTCTTTTATCCTAATCAGATTATACGCTCCCCTGAGATCCAATTTAGAAAACCATTTGGCGCCAACAATTTGATTGAAGAGATCAGGAATAAGAGGGAGTGGATACGGATCTCGAACAGTAATCCGATTAAGTTCGCGGAAATCCAAGCAAGGGCTAGGCCTCCATCTTTCTTCTTCACAAAGAAGAACCCCGCGGCTACTGGGGAAGATGAAGGTCTAATATGCCCTTTGGCCAGACTTTCAGAAATATAATCTTTCATAGCCTGCCTCTCAGGACCAGAAAGATTATACAACCTAGCTTTAGGCAACTTAGCATCAGGAAGGAGATTAATAGGACAGTCATACACGCGATGAGGAGGCAACTCCTGAAACCCCTCCTCAGAGAAAACATCCCCAAAATCCTCCAAAAAAGGAGGCAATGTACTAGGCACGACCGCACTGATGACTGTGTTCATGCAGTTGCTTTTGCAAAACTCACCCCATTGGCTTATTTCTCTGGACTGACAATTAATAACAGGGTTATGTTTAACCAGCCAAGGAAGTCCCAACACAATAGGAGTAGGTAAACCCTCCAACACATAACAAGATAATTGTTCCCTATGTATTGCCCCTACCCGAAGGTCAATGTTATGAACCTCATGAACAAAGCTACCTTGGCCGAGAGGCCTGGCGTCAATGGTGAATATAGGGATCGGTTTGACCAATACACTCAGATGCATACCTTGAGCCTGAGCAAACTGAGCGTCAACCAGATTAGCCCCGGAACCACTATCAAGAAGAACAGACAATCTCTCCACTCTCGTACCAACTACCACCTCCACTGGTACAAGGAACTGAGAAGAACTGGCGGATGAAATACATACTCCCAGGTTTGTCGTCCACCACACAACCTGGGATTAACAGTTTTCCGGCGACTTTTGGCTCAACAAGGCACGGGATGGACATTCTCCAACAAAATGTCCCTCTTTCCCGCAGAAAAAACATCTTCTAGTCCTGCGGCGTACCGCCAATCCCCTCCAAACGAAATGATGTCCCTCCCAACTGCATAGGCTCATCCGAACAGACAAGGGGAACCTCAACATAAGGGACTTTAGTGGTAGGTGGAGAAACAACAGGGAGTGGGGTTACCTCACCCCTCTCCCGAAGCCGTCTATCAGTACGGATAGCTAAGGCCATAGCAGCCTCCAGAGAAGGAGGAGACTCATACTGAGCCAAAACGTCTTTTAATTTATCAGAAAGCCCATGACAAAACTGGCTCCTAAGAGCTGGGTCATTCCACTGAGTATCTGTGGCCCATCTACGAAACTCAGAAGCAAATTCCTCTGCCGGACGATCTCCCTGCTGTATCTTACGTAAATTTGTCTCAGCAAGAGAGACCCGATCTGGGTCATCATATACCAATCCCAGGGCAGTAAAAAATTGATCTACAGACAGTAGAGCCGGGGATCCCGGAGGAAGGGAAAATGCCCAGGATTGAGGGTCCCCTTGCAGAAGTGAGATAACAATTCCCACTCTCTGCTCCTCACTCCCTGATGATCGAGGCCGAAGCCGAAAATACAATTTACATGCCTCCCGGAAGGTGAAAAATTTGTCTCGCCCACCAGTGAACCTGTCCGGGAGAGCAACCTTAGGTTCAACTCTGGTTTGCTCCAGGGGAGACAAAACTTTGGACTTAATGTCCGTCAGCTCCATGGATAATCCCTGCAACTGCAGAGCCAGCTGGGCTACTGGATCCATGGTAACTGGAGATAATGTTTATGGCCAGTGAAAATGTCACGCTGTCTAATGATATGTATACAATGTCAGTAAACTATTAATACAGGAACAACACTCTATACAACAACTAGTATAGCAACATCAGCATGTAAGTATAGAATAGATTTACCTGACACGATATCTGCTGAACTCAGGGTTAATCTTGAGGACTTGATGAGCTGAAACAGGAAAGAGGTGGACCGGGATCTAACCTGACCCTAAACTGGGGTCCTAACTAATCCCTCACCTTGGAGGTACTGATAATGGTTCAGAGGTCCAAGTCTCCAACCTAACCCTGTCTCCTATCAGACCCTGAACCCTGTAATCAGTCCTAAGAAGGATCCTGACTACCACCAAAGGGATATGGGCTGATCTTAGCTAAATACACAGATTAGACATATAAGACAGACAGGATAACACTCGCTTGCATACACACTCAAACACCAAAGGAAAATAAATGGTCTGGGAAATAAACTCTAACCAAGTTGAGCTTAGAACAACTAAGGAGCTCACAACTAAAGTCTATACAGATTCATTCCTATCTGTGGTCTGCATGAAGGTTTCACTGGCAACTCCCCAAGCAGACAACCAGGAATTTAAAGGAAACCAATCAACAAATAATCAATTGCAGCCGGGAGAAACTGCACCCAGTCCCAGAACCGAGCACAGACAGAATTAACTCCCTAGCTGCCAAACACAAAGAAACAGCAGCTCAGCTGTGAGAAGTCAAAATGTGCAACCGCGACGATCTTCGTGGCAATACACACATGACACCCATGGGCATACCAGACAGCATATGGAAGATGAACTAAATAGTGTATAGTGTTCTGAGTTGAAGCTGTAGTTGTCCTTGCAGGACTAGACTGCTCTTGAGTAGGGCTTGACTAACACCAGACAACGCCCTCACCGGGTTCTGGAGCTGAAGAACGGAGATCACACACCGACTTCGTAAGGCTGGCGGCTTAATACACCATCACAGCATGGCCCAGAGTAGTGAGTAAGTTGATGTTTAAGGCAGGTGGGTGATTGGAGTCCATGCAGTGATGCCGGTAGGGTTGTTACAAAGAGTGACAGAATCCAGGCTGTAGACACAGATTAGACCTGTGCTGTCCATTGGCAAATATATAGCTGCAACTTTTTTGGTGCAGATTAAAAAAATTGAATATATTTCATTCAAATAGTAAGTGCTTTGAGGTCCTTTTTTGTGTTACATTTCTCACCCATACACTATTCCATAGTTTGTAGTACATTTTTGGTATATGCGTTAAGTGGCACCTGAGTTTCATCAGGGTCACCTTCTGGCTCGTAGACTGAGAGGGCAATGCAGTGCTCTGGGTGAATGTACCAGCTGAATCAGATAGCAGTGGCTGTGCATCAGTGCACTCCATGTCAGATTCATCTTGGACTGGGGAAATCAGGATTTGACTTGATAACCCAGGCATGGTATGTGAAAAGAGCTCCATGGAGTAATCTGAAGTGTGGCTTGCCACATCCTTCACTTTAGTGGGGGTTAAGGACAGAGGTAAAGGTGTTGTTCCTGACCAGGAGCCTGCATTGACGACTCAGCACTTGCATTTTTTGAAACTTCAGAAGAGGAGGTGATAGAGCTGTAGGCTGTTTAGGCAATGTAAGCCAAAACCTGTTCCTGATGCTCCGGCTTTAAAAGCAGTTCATCATCTCCCGCCTCGACTACTGCAACACCCTTTTCTCTGGCATTCCTGCTAACACCCTCGCACCTTTCCAGTCCATCCTTAGCTCTGCTGCCCGACTAATTCATCTCTCTCCTCGCTACTCCTCTTCTTCTCCCCTCTGCAAATCTCTTCACTGGCTCCCATTCCCTCAGCGTATCCAGTTCAAATTACTAATACTGACCTACCAGGCCATCTATAACCTGGCTCCTCCATATATCTCTGAACTAATCTCCCGATATCTTCCCTCATGTAATCTCCGATCCTCCCAAGATCTCCTTCTCTCCTCCACACTTATTCGCTCCTCACCCAACCGCCTCCAAGACTTCTCCCGAATATCCCCCATCCTCTGGAATTCTTTGCCCCAACACGTCCAACTATCAACCACATTCGGATCCTTCAGACGGAACCTGAAAACCCACCTCTTCAGGAAAGCTTACAGCCTGCAATGACCCTGCTACCTCCTCACCACTACTGGAGATATCGCCTCAACCAACACCGAAACTGCTGCAACCCACCAACCTGCTGTCTCCTTCCCCACCATCCTGTAGAATGTAAGCCGAAAGGGCAGGGTCCTCTCCCCTCTGTATCAGTCTGTCATTGTTAGTTTGTTCACTGTAAGTGATACCTGTAATTTGCATCTAATCCCTTGTCATGTACAGCACCATGGAATCAATGGTGCTATAGAAATAAATAATAATAATAATCTACTCAAAGAATAGGGAGCCTTCCGGGCCTTCTGGAGCCAGACGATGATGCAGGCTCAACACCTCCTGCCTTACACCATGTTCCAAATTATTATGCAAATTGGTTTTAAGTGTCATAGTGTTTTTTTTGTTTTTTTTGTAAATGAAACCCATTGATGGTATTCTGTCTTCAGGGTTCTTTGGATCACTGAAATCAATCTCAGATACCTGTGATAATTAGTTTGCCATGTGAGCCCAATAAAAGGAAAACTGGATGTTCCACACTATTAAGCAGGCCAGAGTTTTCAAGTAACATGGGAAAGAAAAAGGATCTCACTGCTGCTGAAAAGCATCAAATAGTGCAATGACTTGGTCAAGGGATGAAAACATTAGATATTTCCAGAAAACTTAAGCGTGATCATCGTACTGTTAAGAGATTTGAGGCTGATTCTGAGCACAGATGTGTTCGTGCTGATAAAGGCAGAATGAGGAAGGTTCCTGCCAGGCAAGTTCATCGAATTAAGAGAGCAGCTGCTAAAAAGCCATTATAAACCAGCAAACAATATTTGAAGCTGCTGGTGCCTCTGGAGTCCCTCAAACTTCAAGGTGTAGGATCCTTCAAAGGCTTGCTGTGGTGCATAAACCTACTATTCGGCCACCCCTAAACAGTGCTCACAAGCAGAAATGGTTGCAGTGGGCCCAGACATACATGAAGACTAATTTTCAAACAGTCTTGTTTACTGATGAGAGTCGAGCAACCCTGGATGGTCCAGATGGATGGAGTAGTGGATGGTTGGTGGATGGCCACCATGTCCCAACAAGGCTGCAACATCAGCAAGGAGGTGGAGGAGTCATGTTTTGGGCCGGACTCATAGGGGAAACAGCTGGTAAGGCCATTAAGGTTTAAGGTTCCTGAAGGTGTGAAAATGATCTCTGCAAAGTATATAGAGTTTTTGACTGACAACTTTCTTCCATGTAAAAAAAAAGCAGAAACGTGCCTTCAGGAGCAAAATCATCTTCATGCATTACAATGCACCATCTCATGCTGCAAAGAATACCTCTGAGTCATTGGCTGCTATGGGCATAAAAGGAGATAAACTCATGGTGTGGCCACCATCTTCCCCTGACCTCAACCCTATAGAGAACCTTTGGAGTATCTTCAAGCAAAAGATCTATGAGGGTTGGAGGCAGTTCACATCAAAACAGCAGCTCTGGGAGGCTATTCTGACTTCATGCAAACAAATACAAGCAGAAACTCTCCAAAAACTTACAAGTTCAATGGATGCAAGATTGTGAAGGTGATATCAAAGAAGGGTTCCTATGTTAACATGTAACTTGGCCTGTTAGGATGTTTTGGAGTTAAACAGCTTTTTTGCTCAGTGAATGTGACCTCCTAATGCTGCAAATTCCACAAATGAGCATTTTCAGTTCTTTAAAACATATCAAATGTTTAGAAATTCTACTGTGCCTAATAATTTGGAACAGTGCATTTTGAGTTTTTAATCATTTTGGAGATTATACTGTTATTATTGGATGGTTTCTTCAATAAAATTCGATGTATACTCTAACGGGTGATGAATTTTATTAGACTGACTGTCATTTGCACCGACCACTTAGGAAAATCAGAGAAAAATATCATTTGCATAATAATTTGGAACATGGTGTAGGTGCTATTGGGGTTTTGGCACTATCAGCAGATGCACCACCACCACCACCATCATTCCCAGCTGGCCCCACCTGCCCACGTCCGTGGCCTCTTCCACCATAATTCCTTATGTTTGGGAAAATGTACCAAAAATACCAGCAGATATATGGTACTATATGAGGAGTGTACAGCTGTATATGGCATAGGGGTAAAATTTAAATCTCCATATATATTTCCGGAGTCACACACAGACGCTCACTCAGTATGGATTTGACCATAATACAAAGAGCAGACATACGGCACTGTATCAGAAGCGGAAAGCTGTATATGGTTTTGGGAAAAATTTAAATCTCCATATATATTTCCGGAATCACACACAGACGATCACTCAGTATGGATTTGACCGTATTACAAAGAGCAGATAAACGGCACTGTCTCAGATTCGTACAGCTGTATACGGTGTAGGGGAAAATTGCAATCTCCGTATATATTTCAGGAGTCACGCACAGTCAGCATGTATTTGTCTGTGATACCAGCCATTACACGGCAGTGTGTGAGTAGCGTACAGCTCCATACGATGTGGGAAAGAATGAATGGTCGGTACGTGTGCAGAAAAAAATAATAAAAGTATTAGTGCTGTGTAAAAAGCAGTCCGCACAGCAGTGTACACACAGCAATACAGCTATCAGGCAGCCTAATAACCAGCGCTGCTGCACACAAGAAAATCCTCCCCTGTCACTGCACACTAACTGTACAGCACAATTGCTATCAGAACAAGCACAAAAGAACTTCTCTTTCCAGCCCTAACTCTCTCCCTACTGATAAACAGTGTCAGCAATCTCTCCTTACTGTTAATATCGGCAGAAGTAAAATGGAGGTCGACGCTCAGGGCTTTTATAGACACTATGACGCCTCCCAAAGCAAGCCAATCACTGGAATGCCCTTCTCTAAGATGGTGGTGGTCGCTGCTCTTGTCATCTCGTTGCCCACAATGTACGTCCTTGCTCATTGGCTGAAAAAAGGCACCTGCAAGCATTATGGGAAAACCGACTTGGTCACTGGGGTTGACGACCGCATGGCCGACTGCACGCTATGGTCGTGTTTCGGCCAAGGAAACCCGACTTTGGTGAAAGTCGTCGACTTTTAAATCTGACCGACCTGTTTCGCTCAACTCTACTAATGACCCAAATATTCTAAAATATTGCAAATCCATTGTAGCCATCACTTATTGAAGGAAAGCGAGAGAAGATGTGGAAAAGAGTTTTAGCGTCCTCAATGCTAAGAAATACAGGCGGATACTTATCCATCATGCAATACCATCAAGTAGACAACTGACTGATTAAAAGTTCAACCACTGTAATATGCAGCCAATATATTTAAAACTATCTTTAACATAAAGAAGAACGAGTAGTTGTGAATATGATGATATTGCCCACGTACAGCTCTGATCTCATCATCGACTACTGTATTTTTCGGACAATAAAATGCACCGAACCATAAGACGTACCCCAAATTTTCAGAAGGAAAATAGGAAAAAAAAGGAATGTGTCAAATGGGGGTCTTACCGTCCGAATTCAACTTACCCGGGAGATCGGTACAAGTGGAGGAGTGGTCACAGATGTTGTTCGGTGGTCCAGGCTGGTGCGATGGCCTCTGGGAAATCCCATCCCTGGCTGGTGCAGCAGTGGTGCAGGTTTCCACTGGCATTTTGCGACAGGTTCGGTGGTGGTGGTGCTCTGTGGTGCCAGGGGCTTCGCCGGCATATTATGAAATCCCAGAGGCCTCCGCAAATCCATTGTTGAGATGCGGTGGCCTCCAGGAAAATGGCCACAGGGGAAGGCGCATGCTCAGATTGAGATCTCGACAACAAGATCTCGTTGCCGAGATTTCAATCTGCTGCGATGCGGTGTGGCCTCTGGGAAAATGGCCGCAGGGGGCGGCCATTTTCCCAGAGGCCACCGTATCTCAGCAATGGATCTGCGGGGGCCTCTGTGCTTTCACAACATGCCGGTAGAACCCCCTGCCCCACAAAGCACCACTGTCACACCGAAGAGCACCACGGCCGCCGCACCAGCCTGGGAAGGGAGGCTGCATAGCCCTTCAGCATTGGACCGGGATCTCAGCCACAGTATTTGTAAGTATATTCTGCCTATAAGATGCATCTGCATTTTCCCCAAAAATTTTGTGCGTCTTATTGTCCGAAAAATATAGTAAGTCTGAAACTGAATGAAGAGATTGAAGGATTTGCACATACCTACAGTATATCCACAGGATATTTTTAGTTAGTTCCCCAACACGTATGGAATGACCTCCCCCTGAGTGAAAAACGATGCTCTAGTGTACCTAAAAGAATTTATGCTGTTTTGAAGTAAAAGGGAAGTCACACCAAATATTGTTATTCTTTAGTCTCTCTTGTTCCCTCACTTAGTATTTTATTCATTACTAAAAATAAATTAACATTCCTATTTTTAAAATCATTCTTAATTTGCAGCATTTTTCAACACCTGTCAAATTCTTGCACCTTACTTTACTGTATATCAATGATCCTAATAGATAAATTATGCTGTAATCCCGTATGATAACATATCTTGAAATTTTTTAGAGCAATACAATTTTTTGTAGTTTTCTTAAATATGAGAGTAAAAAAAATGATGTTCTCCATAAGATTTCATATGTACAGTGGTATTCAACATCTGATCCAGCCTATAAAGCCGTGAACATATGTTGTATTTGCCCATAGCAAATAACAATAAACAGTTTTATACAAGTATTTATATACAGTTCATACACTAGCAGTAAGGAATGTGATTTTTCATTTTTCACCGACAGATCATAATATCAAACTAGAATTTAATTTCACAACAGCTGGTGAATTATTACTGGCAGACTTTTTATATAAGTGTGTAACATTAACTCTGAAACAGTTAATTTAGCCTTCCACTCATTAAATCTAACTTTTTTTCTGATGTTTAATTACTACTTGTTGCCTTGTGTTATTTGGCCATTGCTTTTCATAAACTAAATTACGGTCCCTTGCCTTTCTTGTACAAAATGGCTTCTCAATTGACTTGGGGAGCAGTGTTGAATGTCTAAACCAGAAGGTCTCAAACCAACTTGTTTTACTTGTCATTCTTTGTAGAACTTCTACATAACATATCTGCTGGAAGCAATCAATAAGGGGAGATGACTGCATTCCTAACCTACATAATTAATAAAAGTGATTAGGGGATAAACTGAAGGTAAAATTACTATGTAATCAGACAAAAACAATTATTTATACTTTCTATGTCTGTAGATAAAATAGTTGTAAGTTTTCAGTACATTTTCTTTTAAAAGTTGAAAATAAATTTATGCAGTAGTTTTGCGCTAATGAGCATGTGCTTCCACTGTCAAATCAGGTGAATGTTATGAAAGAGAATAAGGCTAATTTCACATTTGCATCTTTTAGCGCAGCGCTTCGTGCGCTAATGAAAACGTGTGCAAAAACGCAAACAAGCGCTTTCAAGCGCATGGTCTTTTTAAAGCATCAAAGTACGCATAACGACAAAAAAACGTAGCGTTTACATGCGTTTATCTAGCGTTTTACATGCTGTTGCGTTTTTTTAGGCGCATGAGTCACACATTGCACAAGAGGAAAATCCTTGAAACAGACTCCACCAATGGGACACAAGTGGGTGAGTGTCATGGGACTTCTTTAAATAGACCCTGTTCAGCTGAATTCTTCAGATTTTGCTGGTGTTCCCTGTGTCACCATGGATCTGCTTTGGGAGAGTTTTCGCATAAACTTGGATATGGACATCGCGCTGTTTCAGGCTCTTGCTTTTGCTTGCCAGCAACAAAGGGAGAGAGAGAGAGAGCGAAGACATCCGATTGGAGACATCTGATTATTGAAGTCCGGGAGAGCCGTGAAGCCAAGAGTCCGAGAGAGCTGTGGAGCATACCACACCCTCTTCAGCGAGCTCCAGGCAAACCTGGCTAAATTTTCGGACTATATACGAATGTCCCAAGAAAGTTTTAGGGATTTGCTTGCTCATGTTGAAGGAGCCATCCGGAGACAGGACACACAGGTCCGTCGTGCATTTCCTCCGGAGGAACGTCTCCTCGTCACATTACGGTACGCAATATTAAACAAATGCGTGTATTGTTTTTGTTCTGCCATTTACTAAAAGCCTGCTGATTTATAGTTCTGACATGTACAGATTGCTATTTCATGTCAGTGTTTTGACAAAGCCTGGACAATCACAATTTTTTTTCATCTGTTTTGCAGCTTCCTGGCTTCTGGTGAGACCCTCTCTTCACTTCACTTTCAGTACCGGCTTGGAATCTCTACCTTTTCCGGAATAGTTGCGGACACCTGCCGGGCTTTGTGGGACGTTCTATGTCCTGAATTTATGCCCTGCCCACCTTGGAAAAGTGGATGGATATTGCAGAGAATTCTTTACAGTCTGCAATTTCCCCAACTGTTTGGGAGCGGTGGATGGGAAATACATCTGGATAACAAAACCCCCAAGAAGTGGCTCAGAGTACTTTAATTATAAAAAGTACTTTTCTATGGTACTGATGGCCATTGCAGATGCAGACTGCAGGTTTATTGCGGTGGACATTTGGTCATTTGGCATATGACTAACAGACCTTTAAGAACTCGGACATGGGCCGTAGGTTGTGTGACAACCATTTTAATTTCCCCCTGCCACGCCTCTTCCCCACACCGAAGGTCTGCCACTGCCATTTGTAATGGTTGGTAATGAGGCCTTTCAAATGTGCACAAACCTGTTGAAACTCTACTCCAGCCGGGACTTGGACGACAGCAAAAAAAATCTTTAATTACAGACTGACCAGGGCCCGAAGAACTGTCGAGTGTGTCTTTGGGATTGTTGTGTCCAGATGGCGCATTCTAGGCACAGCCATTAATCTTAAACTTGAAACTGTGGATGAGGTGGTGAAAGCCTGCGTGGTTCTTCACAATTTTGTGATGGCTAAAGACCACCCTACCTTTGAACTTGATGAACTACTTGTCAACCCATTGCCTGAATTCACTCAGCACCCTCTCAGATCATCTGTTGAAGTTTGCCAAATGAAGGACCAATTTGCGGCCTAATTTCTATCTGATGTGGGACGCGTGGAATGGCAAGATCAAATGGTGTAATAAAATTGTTTTCTTGTGTTGTTGTTAATAAATAACCTGTTTTGATACCTGTACCGAGTGCACTCTGTCTTTATACACTCCAATACAGTAATCACCTGCCCAGGTGTCCCAGTGAAGTCAGGATGCTGTGTTTTCTACATCGTGACTTTATTAGGACTCCTACCAGGTGAGTCCACAGCTAAAAGTTGTATGACCTTCATCATCTCTCCAGTCTATGTTAAAACATATTTCAGCGCCGGTGGAGATACATGCAGCGAGCGTGGAGATACCACAAATATTATACACCTGGCCTGATATTACAAATAGTGAGTTTGGGATGCAATAGCATCCTTCTCTCTTTATGACACCTGACCATATGAGTATAAATATTATTTGTAGTATCTCCACTGTAGCTTCAGTATGCATGCACACTGGAGAGATGATAAAGTTTATACAACTTCTACAAGCCCCTGGCCTGGTGTCATGCTGAAGCGAGGATGCCAAAAAAAAGCCTCCTGACTTCATAATTAAATGACACCTGGGCAGGTGAATACACATATGAGTAACCATGAGCATCTCTCCAGTCTGCGTGCAATAGATGATGAAGACTGAAGTGACACTGCGGATGACAACTCATAGGTATAGTCACCTGGCCAGGTGTGATAAATAGTTGTGATTAGGGATAAGCTTTCTGATATTGCAATATCATAAATCGGCCCGATATTTGCTAAAATCGGAATTCCGATTTCCGATTCAGACATTTTTTTCACATCGGAAATAGGAAATCCCATAATAATCCTTCAGCCTCTAAGCGCTCCGTGGAGCCAATCAGGAGCTGAAGAATTGCTGACTAAACATATACACGCAGAATACATATATATATAATATATATATTTATTTATAGTTCATACACTTCTACATAGTAAAATAGCCGCTAATTTAATTGCCTGCTTTTGTGAAATTACAGAACCCGACATGAAATGACACATGGTTTACATACAGTTAACCATGTCATTTCATGTAGTTTGATATATGGTTTTCACTAACAATTACATGAGTGTATGTGTGCAAAATTTCATACATCTAGTACATCTAGGGGTTAATTAAAGATGTAAATTTTTTTAAAAAATGCGTGGGCTCCCGCACTATTTTCTCAACCTGACAGGTAAAGCCAGCGAGTGGGGACAGATTATAATAGCCTAGGGAGGGTGCATTTATTGTGTGCCCCCCATGGCTACTAACATCTGTCCCCAGCCACCCTAGAAAAGGCACATCTATAATGAGATGCACCCTTTCTGGCATTTATCCCGTCTATTCCCATTGCCCTGTAGCGGTGGCTAATGGGTTAATAATGGGTTAAAGCCACCTTGCTATTGGAAGGTGACTTTAAGCCAGGTTAATAATGGAGAGTTGTCAATTAGACATCTATCGATTATTAATCCTATTGTATTAAATTGTATTAAATGGTTAAAAAACACACACACACTAATTTAAAATGATTTTAATGAAATAAATACACATAGTTTTTGACCAAATTTCATTTTACTGCTACTCCATCCGAATCCCTTGTTCTCCTGTAATAAAAATAAAATAATAAAATAATAAAGCAACATTATTCTTACCTATCCGGTGTTCAGTCAGGTCCCCAATGTAATCCTTCTGAAAGGGTTAACGTTTACTGCAGGGACCGCAGCTAATGCTGACAGCCTCGCAGTAAACCCCCGAATGAATGAGCTACTCTCCCGGCTGCCAGGAGAGGAAGTAATTAGCTGGGAAGCATAATTGATTGCTTCCCAGGCTAATCAGTTCTGGTCAGCCGGGGACACCGCACAGCATCAGTGACGTCAGAGGGATTCCCGGCTGACCTGAAATGAACTGATTAACAAAAATAGGGGATCCCCTCGAAAAAAAAGTGGCATGGGGTCCCCCTATTTTTGATAACCAGCCAGATGAAGCAGACTACTGAGGCATGGTATTTAAGGCGGTTAAGGATCCAATATCCATGAACTTTGCAAGCCTGATAATACCAGGCCACAGTGTTGTGTTTTGGTAGCTGAGGAGAATAAGTTCCTACGTTGATCCCAGACGCCTCATCACAGCCTGAGAGATAACTACACCTAAAGGCAGAAAGATGAAAGCTATCTGCCCCGGAGCAGATCCCCAAAGAAAATAGGAAGCCCCCAAACATGTAATGACGGTTAGACAAGAAGAAACACGGACACAGACAGAAAATAGAATGATCAAATGCTGGGGCCCAATCTGTCTAGACAGAAAAGTACAGGAAAGGATACTCACTGCAATCCAAAAAAAAACCCTAAAAATTACCAACTCTTTTGATTGCAAAAACACCTGAGATCACTCGATCTCTACCACCTAAAATCAGATCTCTGGTGTAACAAAACTAAGCCGCAGCCACTGAAAAACAGGAAAAAGCAAATTAACAAATAACAGTGGCTTCAGATAAACTGAGAAGAGCACAAGCCCCCGGAGGGGACCTGGCTGATCTCCACAGAAGTGCAGGGAACAATGCAAAAAGCAAGCACAAAAATAAAAGCAGAAAATATCTTATCTGATAGCAGAAGATGCAGGTAAGACTCAGCAAACTTCCAAATGAACCAGGAACCACAATTGAGACAAGAACAACTGATCACCGGCAACCATCATAGGAGGGAACCTCCCTTATATCAGACCAGTCAGCGATCCCAGATTTCCATTCCTCGCTGAAAGGCTCAGTACTGTCTGTAGCCACCAGAGGGAGCCTCTGCTCAGAAACCATCTCTAGCACATTCATAACACCACAGCAGTCTGCTTATCTTGGTTGGTTAACAAAAATAGGGGATCCCCTCGAAAAAAAAATGGCGTGGGGGTCCCCCTATTTTTGATAACTAGCCAAGTAAAAAGCAGACTGCTGCAGCCTGGTATTAAAAGACTGGCAAGACCCATGGATTTTGTCCCTCAACAGCCTAAAAATACCAGTCTGCAGCATCCCCACAATTGGCGCATCAAAAGATGCGCCAATTGTGACACTTTACCCTGCTCTTCTTACTTGCCCTGTAGTGGTGGCAAGTGGGGTAATAAGGGGTTAATGTCACCTTTGATTGAACGGTGACAATAAGCCCTGTTAATAATGGAGAGGCGTCAATAAGACACCGATCCATTAGTAATCATAAAGTTTGTACATGTTTAAAAAAACTACACAGCTAGAATAAAGTATTTTAATGAAATAAAACACAACACAGTTTTAATTTTTTTATTGCACGCTCATCCTGCGACGCCATCGATCTCCTGTAAAAAAACAAAAATAACAAACCAACACAAATACTCCCTGTCCGACGTAGTCCAAGATAACAAGTGTCCCACGACGAGCCGGCTCTGTTACATCTGGATGTCAGGCTGAGCCTGGCATCCAGATGTAGCAGAGCTGCTTACCGGTGGAGATTCTCCGGCAGTGACGTCATCTGTATATCTTACGGCCAGCTGTCGCGAGAGTACAGCTGGCCGAGATGTACTGGGTAATCTCGGCCAGCTGTACTCTCGCGACAGCTGGCCTTGAGAAACACAGATGACGTCACCGCCGGGGAATCTACACCAGTAAGCAGCTCTGCTGCCTCGGGAAGTCAGGCTGAGCCTGGCATCCAGATGTAGCTGAGCTGGACTCGTCGTGGGACACTCGTGGTTTTGGACTACGTCGGACAGGGAGTATTTGTGTTGGTTTGTTATTTTTGTTTTTTTACAGAAGATCGATGGCGTCGCAGGATGAGCGTGCAATAAAAAATAATGAAAACTGTGTTGTGTATTATTTCATTAAAAGACTTTATTCTGGCTGTGTCTTTTTTAAACATTTACAAACTTTATGATTAATAACGGATCGGTGTCTTATTGACGACTCTCCATTATTAACCGGGCTGTCACCATTCAATCAAAGGTGACATTAACCCCTTATTACCCCACTTGCCACTGCTACAGGGCAAGTGGGAAGAGCCGGTTAAAGTGCCACAATTGGCGCATCTTTGGATGCGCCAATTGTGGGGCTGCTGCAGGCTGGTATTTTTAGGCTGTTGAGGGCCAAAATCCATGGGCCTTGACAGTCTAAAAATACCAGGCTGCAGCAGTCTGCTTTTTACTTGGCTGGTTAACAAAAATAGGGGAACCCCCTTGCCATTTTTTTTTTGAGGGGATCCCCTATTTTAGTTAACCATCCAAGATAAGCTAACTGCTGTAGCCTGGTATTATCAGGCTTGCAAGGTTCATGGATATTGGATCCTTAACAGCCTTAAACACCATGCCTCAGTAGTCTGCTTCATCTGGCTGGTTAACAAAAATAGGGTGACCCCACACCATTTTTTTTCAAGGGGATCCCCTATTTTTGCTAATCAGTTCACTTCAAGTGAAGTTAAAGTGGGAAGCAATAAATTAAGCTTTCAACACTAATCACTTCCTCTCCTGTCAGCTGGGAGAAGAGATGATTCATTCGGGGGTTTACTGCGAGGCTGGCAGCATTAGCTGCGGTCCCTGCAGTAAATATTAGCCCTTTCGGAATTATTACATTGGGGGACCTGACTGTGCGTCGGATAGGTAAGAATAATGTTGCTTTATTATTTTATTTTTATTTCAGGAGAACAAGGGAATCGAGGATAACCAGTAAAATAAAAGATGGTCAAAAACTGTGTATTTATTTCAATAAAATGATTTTTCATTAATGTGTGTGCGTTTTTTTTTAACCATTTCATACAATAGGATTAATTATTGAGAGTTGTCTAATTGACAACTCTCAATTATTAACCTGGCTTAAAGTCACCTTCCAATAGCAAGGTGATTTTAATCCATTATTAACCCATTCGCCACCGCTACAGGGCAATGGGAATAGACGGGCAAAGTGCCAGAAAGGGTGAATCTAATTATAGATTTGCCTTTTTTGGGGTGGCTGGGGGCAGATATTAGTAGCGGGGGGGCACTAAATAAATGCACCCTCCCTAGGCTAATAATATCTGCCCCCACTCGCTAGCTTTATCTGTCTGGTTCAGAAAATAGCGCGGGAGCCCATGCTTTTTTTTTCTACGAATTTACACCTCATATATATATATATATTTAAAATATATATATATATATATACATGCCATTGTGACACAAATATATACATATATATATATAGGTCATACACTTCTACATAGTATAATAGTCGCTAATAGGGATGAGCGATACGATACTGCAAATATCGGGTATCAGCCGATATTAGCTGTATCGGACTTTCGATTCCGAGCTCCGATATTGTCGTCTTATCGGATACCGGAATCGGAATTGTCACTGTCACTGTCAGTGTCCGTCGGTCGGGTCTGTCAGGAGTCAGCGGCACTTACCTGGCAGAAGATCTCCGGCGGTCACGGCCTGGACTGCTTGATGGCCGCCATCATCTTTCCCCGGCGGTCACATGCAGTTTCTCGCGATAACTGCAGTGACTGCTGGGTAATCCTGGCCGTAAAGCAGTCAGTCCGATGACGTCACCGCCGGGGAAGCAGGTAATCAGCTGTGCTGCGTCGCGATGACAGGCTCTGCCTGTCATTGCGATGTAGCAGAGCTGGATCGTCGTGGGACTGTCGTTACTATGGACTGCGTCGGACAGGTGGTATACTGTTGGTTTGTTTTTTTCCTTTTTTTACAGATCGATGGCGTCGCAGGAATGAGAGTATAATAAAAGAAATGAAAACTGTGTTGTCTCTTTTATTTCATTAAAAGACTTTTTTCTTGCTTTGTCTTTTTTTTATACATTTAAAAACTTTGGGATTAATAATGGATCGGTGTCTTATTGACGCCTATCCATTATTAACCGGGCATATTGTCACCGTGCAATCAACGGTGACATTAACCCCTTATTACCCCACTTGCCACCGCTACAGGGCAGTAGGAAGAGCCGGTAAAGTGCCACAATTGGCACATCTTTTGATGCGCCAAATGTGGGGCTGCTGTAGCCTGGTATTATCAGGCTGTTGAGGGCCAAAATCCATGGGCCTTGACAGTCTTTTAATACCAGGCCGCAGCAGTCTGCATTTACTTGGCTGGTTAACAAAAATAGGGGGACCCCTACGCCGTTTTTTTTTTCGAGGGGATCCCCTATTTTTGTTAACCAGCCAAGCTAAGCAGACTGCTGTGGCCTGGTATTATCAGGCTGGCAAGGTCCATGGATATTGGATCCTTACCAGCCTGAAAAACCAGGCCTCAGCAGTCTGCTTCATCTGGCTGGTTAACAAAAATAGGGGGGACCCCACGCCAATTTTTTTCGAGGGGATCCCCTATTTTTGTTAATCAGCCAAGAAATGCAGACTGCTGTGGCCTGGTATTATCAAGCTGGCAAGGTCCATGGTTCTTGGCTCCTTAACAGCCTGAAAATCCAGGCCTCAGCGGTCTGCTTCATCTGGCTGGTTAACAAAAATAGGGGGGACCCCACGCCAATTTTTTTCGAGGGGATCCCCTATTTTTGTTAATCAGCCAAGATATGCAGACTGCTGTGGCCTGGTATTATCAGGCTGGCAAGGTCCATGGTTCTTAGCTCCTTAACAGCCTGAAAATCCAGGCCTCAGCGGTCTGCTTCATCTGGCTGGTTAACAAAAATAGGGGGGACCCCATGCCAATTTTTTTCGAGGGGATCCCCTATTTTTGTTAATCAGCCAAGATATGCAGACTGCTGTGGCCTGGTATTATCAGGCTGGCAAGGTCCATGGATCTTGGCTCCTTAACAGCCTGAAAATCCAGGCCTCAGCGGTCTGCTTCATCTGGCTGGTTAACAAAAATAGGGGGGACCCCACGCCAATTTTTTTCGAGGGGATCCCCTATTTTTGTTAACCAGCAAAGATAAGCAGACTGCTGTGGCCTGGTATTATCAGGCTTGCAAGCAGGGTCGGACTGAGCCACCGGGACACCGGAGAAACCTCCGGTGGGCCCCAGCACCTGCGTGGTGGGCCCTGATTTGAAAGGATTGGTCACGGGGCAGAGGGGGCGGTGGCCCCAGGCCCCGCGCTCTGAGGGGGCCCACCCGTAGCTACGCCACAGTAACTGTATCGGCGTGCTGTGCACGCCGATACAGTTACATTCTGCGGCAGAGCAGGGAGAATCGATCTTCCTGCTCTGCCGCCCAGAAGCTATGGGGCCTGAACAGGCGTTGGGGGGGCCCGGTGCCAGCAGTGGGCCCCCCACCCGTCATCGGAGGGTCAGCTGTATCGGCATCCAGCCGATACAGCTGACCGCATAGAGAGAGAAGGAGCGAGCGCTCCTTCTCTGCCATAATCCCCCTCTCAGCGTCTGACAGCGGGCGCGATGACATCACCTGCAGGCGCCCGCTGTCAAACGCTGAGAGGGAGAACAGTGAGCAGCACAGGAGCCGGGAGGTAGTATTGTTTTTTTTTTTTTAATGGGGGTGCATTATACTACAGAGGCTGTATATGGGGGGTGCATTATACTACAGAGGCTGTATATGGGGGCTGCATTATACTACAGAGGCTCCATATTGGGGTGCATTATACTACAGAGACTCCCTATGGGGATGCATTATACTACAGAGGCTGCCTATGGGGGTGCATTATAATATAGCGGCTGCCTATGGTGGTGCATTATATTATAGACTCTGCCTATGGGGGTTTATTATAATATAGAGGCTGCCTATGGGGGTGCATTATACTATATTGAGGACTATCTGGTGTATTATGCTGTATGGATGCTATCTAGGGGCCATCATACAGTGTTGGACCCATTAAATAGTTTGGGGACATTAAGGGGTCAGTATATATCCAGTGAGGGGCATTATTCTGTGTATAGGGGAGATGTACAGGGGAAACTTGGGACATTATTAAATGTAAAGTGGACACTTATTGTTTATAGGGGAACTCGGGTTACTGTGACTGTCAAAGGGGCACACAGGGCATTATTACAGTCTAGGGGACAAAATGTGGTCACTGTTTTCTAGGGCACTTGCACCCGGCATTACTATATTCTAGAGGGGTGCTTTAAAATTTAGAGGTCACACAGAACCACACAGCAGTAATAGGGACACATACGGCAGCAGCAGCAGCTCAGTATTGGGTATCACGTGCAGTAATAGGGACACATACGGCAGCAGCAGCAGCTCAGTATTGGGGTATCACGTGCAGTAATAGGGACACATACGGCAGCAGCGGCTCAGTATTGGGGTATCAGGTGCAGAAATAGGGACACATATGGCAGCAGCGGCTCAGTATTGGGGTATCAGCAGGATGAGGAGTTTGTGCAGGTTGAGAATAGTCCAATTGGTGACCAAGACAGTGCTAAAAATATGAGAAGTGAAATGTGTCTTTGTTGTAATCTCTGCAGTCGAGTCCTGGCTGGAGAAGTCGTCATGTCGGTCTGGGCCAGATGGAAAAGAAATGAAAAGTGAACAATTCCATTAGAAAGAACATCAGCGGTATGTCATTATCTGTACCTGTGCTGTAATCTATTATATGTTCTGTAGGACTGGTATTATTTACCACAGACCATATGGCGGTAATATCAAATTGGTCTTTTTATATATAGATTATTTTGGCCAACAACGCGGTCATTTGCTGAGGTTCTCTGATGATGGGCCTACTCAGAAGTTTTGCCCCCACTAAACCAAAACCCTAGCTACGCCTCTGGCTCTCTCTCTAGTCTTTCTTTCTCTCTCTAGTCTTTCTCGCTCTCTGTTCTTTCTTTCTCGCTCTCTGTTCTTTTTTCTCTCTGTTCTTTCTTTCTCTCTCTCTTTTCTTTCTTTCCTCTCTTTCTTTCTCTGTTTGTTCTTTCTCTCTCGCTGCTCTTTCTTTCTTTTCCTCAGTACCAGCCACTGTGCCCTCATTACCAGTCAGTGTGATCAGCAGTGCTAAATGGGTACGCTTGGGGCCAGGATATGGGTGTGATTAGCTGTTAAATGGGTAGGGTCGGGGCGTGGCCTAAAATTTGCAGCGACGCCCTACGCGCGCCGCAGCCTTTAACCCTCTTTCCTGTCTTCAAAATTTGGGAGGTATGCTGTATAACCTCACTACAACTTCTGGCCATGCTCCTGATGAGCGCGACGGATGGTCTCCTGAGGGATCTCCTTCCACACCTGGACTAAAGCATCCACCAACTCCTGGACAGTCTGTGGTGCAACGTGGCATGGCCTAAAATTTGCTGCAGCAGGCACAGCGTGCCACAGCCTTTGTCCCTCTTTCCCTTCTTCAAAGGTTGGGAAATATGATGGTGGGCCCCAAGAATATTTTTTCTCTGGTGGGCCCAAGGTACTCCAGTCCGACGCTGCTGGCAAGGTCCATGGATATTGGCTCCTTAACAGCCTTAAATACCATGCCTCAGCAGCAGGGGCGTACATAGAAATCATGGGGCCCCATAGCAAAAGTCTGAATGGGCCCCCCCCCAAAAAAAAAACCCCAGAGCCATTGTAAATGTAAAGTGCCAGCACAGTGAGGGGACACATTAAACAAAAAATGTATTATGCCCCCATAGATTGTGCCCCCATAGATGCTCCATAGTATAGGCCCTTATGCTGCCGCACCTGCTGCAACCAAAAAAAAAAAAAAAGACATACTCACCTTTCGTCGCTGGGGGCCAGGTGCCGGTGTCCTGAGCAGGGGGTGACACCAGGTGCCGATGTCACCGCTCGCTCAGGGCCCCGGCACGTGAGATATTTACCTGTCCTCTCTCCACTGCTGAGTGCCGCTGTCTTCGGGGTCCTCCAGCAGTGAATGATGAGGCAGAGGGCGCGGCGCGCACTAACGACGTCATCGCGCCCTCTGACCTGAACATTGCAGCAAGAGGACGCGAGCAACGGTGGAACGGGACAGGTAAATATCCCTTATACTCACCCTTCCGCCGGCACGGTCTGTGCAGCCTCTGCTCTTCTCCCACGGTCTCCGCCGCCAGTGCGTATTCATGACTGTAATGAGCGGTACCACCTGACCGCTGAACACAGGCGTCGGAGACCGTGGGAGAAGAGCAGGGGCTGCAGAGACCGCACCAGGAGGGGTGGGTATATAGAAGAGCTGCGCTCCCCCTCCCCCGCCGACCCCCTGGTAGTACTGTGTCAGCACAGCTACCCGACCGTCGAGGGCCCCCTCACCTGTCCGGGCCCCATAGCAGCTGCTTGGTCTGCTTCATTCACGGTACGCCACTGCTCAGCAGTCTGCTTCATTTTTTCGAAGGGAACCCCTATTTTTGTTAATCAGTTCCCTCTGACGTCACTGATTGTGTCCCTGGCTGACCTGAAGTGAAAGTGGAAAGCAATCAATTAAGCTTTCCACTTCCTCTCCTGTCAGCCAGGAGAGGAACTCATTCATTTGGGGGTTTACTGTGAGGCTGCAGCATTAGCTGCGGTCCCTGCAGTAAACATTAACCCTTTCTGAAGGATTACACCGTGGGACCTGACTGTGCATGGGATAGGTAAGAATAATTTTGCTTTTTTATTTTATTTTTTTATTACAGGAAATGGTTTTTGCAGTCAAATAAAAGATGGTCAAAAACATGTGTCCTTATTTCATTAAAATGATTTTTAATTAAAGTGTGTGTGTTTTATTTTTATTTCATGCAATAGGATTAATAATTGATAGTTGTCTAATTGACAGCTCTCAATTATTAACCTGGCTTAAGGTCACCTTTGAATTGCAAGGTGGCTTTAACCCCATATTAACCCATTCGCCACCGCTACAGGGCAATGGGAATAGACGGGCAAAGTGCCAGAAAGGGCGAATCTAATTATAGATTTGTCTTTTCTGGGGTGTCTGGGGGCAGATGTTAGTAGCCGGGGGGGGCCAAAATAATGGTCCCTCTCTGGGCTATTATTATCTGCCCCCATTCGCTGGCTTTGTCTGTCTGGTTGCGAAAATAGGGCAGGAGCCCACGCATTTTTTTTAAACAATTTTACACCTCATATATATATATATATATATACATGTCATTGAATTTGTGACACATATATATATATTTATATTTATAGTTCATACACTTCTACATAGTATAATAGCCGCTAATTCAATTGCCGGCTTTTGTGAAAATGCAGAACCCGACATGAAATTACACTTGGTGTACATAGGGTTAACCATGTATTTTCATGTCCTTTGCTATCTGATTTGCACAAACAATTACATCAGTCTATGTGTGCAAAATTTCACACCTGTAGGGGTTAATTAAAGGTGTAAATTCGTAGCAAAAAAGTCCGTTTTTTTTACAACGAATTTACACCTTTAATTAACCCCTACAGGTGTGAAATTTTGCACACATAGACTCATGTAATTGTTTGTGCAAATCAGATAGCAAACGACATGAAAAGACATGGTTAACCCTATGTACACCAAGTGTCATTTCATGTCGGGTGCTTCTGTCTTTTCACAGAAGCCGGCTTTACCCGGCAATTGAATCAGAGGCTATTTTACTATGTAGAAGTGTATAAACTATACATATATGTATATATATGTCACAATGACATGTATATATATATATATATATATATATATATATATGTGTATTCTATGTGTGTATATTTAGTGTTTACAAGGAAATAAAGTTTTTTTTTAGTTGCGATATTTTGTTCCCATAGACTTACATGGGACTTCTGGTATCGGAATCGGATATCGCCGATATTTAGTGATATCGGCGATACCATTCCGATCCGATATTTTTAGATATCGAGCAGTATCGCTCAACTCTAGTCGCTAATTCAATTGCCGGCTTTTGTGAAATTACAGAACCACCCGACATGAAATGACTCATGGTTTACATACAGTTAACCATGTCATTTCATGTAGTTTGATATATGGTTTTCACTAACAATTACATGAGTGTATGTGTGCAAAATTTCAGACATGTAAGGGTTAATTAAAGGTGTAAATTCGTTGAATTTACACCTTTAATTAACCTCTACATGTGTGAAATTTTGCACACATACACGCATGTAATTGTTAGTGAAAACCATATATCAAACTGCATGAAATGACATGGTTAACTGTATGTAAACCATGAGTCATTTCATGTCGGGTGGTTCTGTAATTTCACAAAAGCCGGCAATTGAATTAGAAGATGGCAAACAGTTTTCCTGCTACTGTTTTCGCTCTGTGCATTTTTCTAACAATTTTTTTGCTCCTCTGCCTCTGCAAACTCTTTCCCCATTATCCTGAGGTGTTTCCCTCCCTTTTTATCCATAAGGCTGGAGTCACACACAACGTTTAAAAAATCGGTCCGTTTTAGTCGGTCAATAATCGGATTAAAATTTCATGAACATTGATGCGACTGGCATCCGATTTTTAGTAGTTGATGCGATTTTGTAGCATGTACGCTTACGTTTCACATCCGATTACCCACCGACTACCGATTTTTAGTGGCATCATAGCAAAATGGACATTTAACGTTTTTGAGGCCTGCAAATAATTTGAATAATGAGCCAGACCCATATTTAATCGTGGTTTGACTGTTATTACCCTCCCACCGTTGCCGTGGAGTGTTATGCTTCTTAGTGGTTCCTGTTGTGTTGCTGCTAAGTTAAAAATATGAGTGACAGACTACGTTTTAATACAACTGAGCGTGTGCTGTACTATTGGCTGCTATCCAGAACTTTTGGGGAACCATACCCTGTAGTTGTTTCTCACAGAATCCGCAGAAGAATGTGGGTGCATCCCCTTGTGAAGCGAAGGATCAGCAAAGGCCATTTTGAGCGCCTGTATTCGACACTGCGTAGGAATCCTGACAAGTTTTTTGCCTATTGTCGCATGAGTGTTGTCACCTTTGATATTTTGCTGGACATATTGCGCCCTGGAATCAACTTTCATAACACCAGGATGCGTCCTTCAATTTGTGCTGAGGAAAGGCTTCTTCTAACATTAAGGTATGTGTGTCAACGATATGTTGATGATGTTTTACATAATTTACCATCTTTCACATTCTTCTTACTTTGTTCATCTTAACATACTGAAGATCATGGCATTATGAAATTGTATTATTTTCCCTATATGCTTGTGTGTAGCAGTCTTAATGGTTATGAACTCATAACATTAAGAGAATGTGTGAGTATACAAATGTCCACTATTTACATTTGTTTAATGTTTTTTTAATATTTTGTTTGTCTGATGTGTACATGTTTGTTGTTGTTTCTGTATTGCAGGTTCCTTTCCACTGGGCTCTCATACGCTGCTCTGCATTTAGAGTTTTTAATTGGAAAATCCACCATTTCCGGAATAGTCAGCTCTACTTGTGGACAAATTTGGTCCAGACTAAATAAAGAAGTGATGCCAGAGCCCAAAATGGAAGATTGGTTGAGGATTTTACATGGATTTCAACAAAACAGTCATTTTCCACACTGTATTGGAGCCCTGGACGGGAAGCACATACGTGTGCGTAAGCCGCCGAACTCAGGGACCCAATTCTACAATTATAAGCAATATTTTTCTATAGTTTTGTTGGGCTTGGTCGACAGTAACTACCGCTTCATAATTGTAGACATTGGGGCCTATGGAAGGACTGGAGACTCCAGAGTCTTCAATTCTTCCATTATGGGTCGGCGGCTACGCAATAACCAATTGGACTTACCACCACCATGTCAACTTCCACACTCCAATATGGATGCAGTGCCATATGTTGTAGTAGCGGATGAGGCCTTCCAATTAAGTTGTAATGTTATGAGGCCATATCCTCGGCGCAATCTGAACCATCAGAGACGCATCTTTAATTATCGCCTTTCTCGTGCACGACGCCTGGTGGAGTGCACATTTGGTATTCTTACAGCCAAATGGCGTGTCCTACAATCAGCCATTCAGCTAAGTGAATCAAATGTAAATCTTGTAGTGCAAGCATGTGTGGGTACTACATAATTTTACAAGAATGCATGAATGCTCATCAGCTGATATGCCTGACCTTCAGTCTGATAATATGACGAGGCCTATGAGACCAGTCATCCATCCTCGTCGTCCCCCTTCTGGTCTGAAAGTGCGTGAATTATTGACAAATTATTTTGTTTCCCCTGGTGGTTCTATTCCTTGGCAAGATGAGGCCATAGGTATGTAGTGTGTTTTATGTGATATCATAACATAAAGTTCCTTTTGATTATTCAATTCATGGTTGACTCTTTTTTTGGATAATACTTTCCCATACTTAAGACACTACATAACATATAACAATAAACACAGACAACCAATGTAACTTCACTAATTTTACTCATTAGTGTTTTCTTTTGAAGCCTTTTAAAGGCTGATGTATTTTTTGGTAAACAGGACCAACATGTCCAAACAGAATAAAAAAATATGTATAACATTATTAATGTGAAAATACAAAAATATATAACTTAAAAAATAAAAAACAATTCTTACAGCTACAATTGATGGTAGCTTGGTGGTGGTGTTGGTGAGGATGGAGGGCCAGGTTGTGTATTCTGCCTTCCACAATCTGCAACCTGTGTTTGAGAAAGAGCTGCTGCAGATCCTACAGTAGCAGCTGGGTTACTGGCTGCATCATGAAGGCCTTGTGGGTAGGGGTACATAGGGAATTGATGCTCATAGTCATATTGATATGACTGAGCACTAGCAGAGTGACCCCCAATATGCCCATGTCTAACATATCCATGTTGTGGCCAGCCAACAACATTGGGTATGTTAGAGTGGGCATATTGTGCATGGCCACTCTGTCCCATGGTTTGGAGCTGGGAAGCTCCATAGAAAGAATGAGCTGCAGTAGGATGAGGAGGAGGAGTTGGGTTTTGTTGGACACAAGGAGGAGGTGGAGGAGGAGGATGATGATGAGGAGGAGGATGAGGATCAGAGGCTGAAGCAGATTGTGCTGGATTTGGTGCTAACAACCTCACTAAATTTTCAGGACCAACCACCCATCTATGAAGATAATCTAGTAGGTTGGTGGGATCATTAGGAGCTGTTCCAGCTTCCAACACAATCTGCAGTCCACTTCTGATCCTCAGTCTGTGCTGTATTTGAGTAGCCCGGAGGTAAGGGGCCAGACTGCGGCAAAATCCCTCCTCACCATCATCTTTAGCTACACTGGACAAATAGTCCAGAACTCCTCGGTCCACCTGCCTCCTTGACACAGAACCCACTCCTTCTCGTCGCCGCCTACCTCGCCTTGTGAGTTGGAAAGGAGGAGGAGATACATCTTGAGCCCTATTAGGGCTGCTGCTCAGAGGTAGGTCCTCATTTTCATGATGCTGTGATTGGGAATCCTCAGCTCCTGCAGCTGTTGTTGGTGCTGCTTGGGTGGACCCACATGCTGCTGAGGAAGGGCCTGCCTCCTGTGCTCCATCACGGGGTCAATAAGCACTTCTGAGTCAGACCCCGTCTCCCTCTCAGTTAGGTTTGACTCAGTTCTAGGAATGAAAAAAATGACACAAATTAAAATCAATACAAATTGAAATTTTGCCATGAAAGTGCTTCAACACACATGCACTTACGGTCGCAGATCCAACACTGGCTCAAGGAAGTTCAGTCTATCAAAATAGACGTACTTCCTCTTCTTAGATGCTGAAGCCCCACTCCGATCCCTAATCTGCCTCTCCCTCCGGTAGCAGTCCCGACAACTGCGCCATCGCCTTGTCACATCAGTCACTACAAATTTAAGAAGAGCATAACGGTTATTAGGACTGATATCTATTTATTAAGCCAAACAAAAAAAAATATGCAACACTGAACATTTAAATACTGGTCATGTGTGATGTGATTTACAATATTAAAAGACATCAACATACAACCAGAAGTATCCATGTTATAAGCACTAACATACATTTACAAAAATGCTTGGCCCTTTACAAAACGCCTCAATCAGTTTGAATTTTATGAACAAAACACTACATCTGAGGTGAAGAGAACTACAAAATGTTGTAGTCAATAGATGCCGAAGCATCGATGATATTTAAATATACATGGATATTGTTTGCGTACACACACATCAATGTGTACTTCTAAATAGTAAGAGGTCGATAATGCTGGCTTTTAAATAGCATTTAAACACATAAGGCTACATTATTATTTGCTTCAAAATTTTTTAAAAACATTTTGAAAAACCGTTACATGTGGTACTTACTAAGTCGCTCTTGGTCCTCCCTGGATCTCTGGTGATAGTCCGGAAAAATGTGCACACATATTGTTTTCCATGCCGCCTCTTTGCGCGTCCGATTGCTGTAATTGGGATCGCGCTGGTCCCACAATTCAGGCCTCTCCTGCACCAATACAATGAGGAGTTCCACATTGATGAGGGTAGATGCCATGTTTCTGGACTCCGTGTAGGCGTTCTTCCTGTTTTTTTTAAGATGTGCTTAGCTAATTAGCATGTAAAGGCTTCCTGAGAAATTCAAAGCCAGTTTCCTGTCACCTGGAAAAGTTGTGCGATTTAATCGCAACTCACACGTACGGTCCGTTTGTAATCCCACTTTTCATCGCTCCCATAGACTTGCATTGGCGATAGTCGACCCACAATCGGTGACAATCGCAGCATGCTGCGATTGCACTCGCACGTTTAAATCGGACCACAAAAAATCGGATGATGGGAGCTACTCCATTGATTAATATTGGGTCGACTGCAATGCGATATTTCATCGCATTCTAGTGGTACGATTTAGTCGCCAGTGTGACCCCAGCCTAATATAGCACTGTAGTGGTCAGTTTGTAATTCCGATTTTTTTACTCCCATTGACTTGCATTGATATTTGAAATCGGAAATTCCGATATCCGATATTTTTCCAATATCGGAAATCGGAATACCGATACAATATTGGGCAATATCTCTCATCCCTAGTTATGATAGCAGGCCAGGGGATTGTAGATAAGGCATGTATTTTCGCCATCATCTCTTCAGTTTATTCACCACACACTGAATAGAGGATGTGGTTAATTACAAGGTATATTTACAATCCCCTGGCCTTGTGTCACAAAGAGTGAAATGTAGATGGGCAAAACAGACCATCCTCAATTCACTCTTTATGATACCTGGCAAGGTGATAATAGATATGCCTTGCACTCAGCAACATCCTCTATTCAGTCTACTAATATTTCTAGACTGAAGAGACTGGTGTTGAAAATACAAGTCATATATTTGTGTTTTGACAACACATAGATCCAGGACTGACACAAGAAGCATGTGTCAGTACTGGAACTGTGTGGTGGCAAAATCACAAAGTGTACGGCACTGTGTATGTACGGCACAGTGTGTGTAGGCGGCAAAAGACACAATGAAAACAAACAGTTTGGGGGAAAAAAAAGGCACATTTATTTTTACAAGACACAAAAAAAAATTAATGTGGATGATGTTTGGGTGAAGAAGGAGGTAACTTGGGGTGTGGAGCGACGAGGATTGACTTTGGGAGGGAGACGAAGGGGTTCGAGGAGAAGGGGCGACGAAAGTGGTGGGGAAGGCAGCGGGAAAAACACAGTGGGAGGTGAGGGGTGGGAGGACAAAAGTCTTTTTCTAGACTCTTTGTCCCATCTTTGTTTTCTTTTTGGGGGTCCTGGTGCTTGGGGACCTGGTCCTTGCAATCCTCCTGCTGCTTGAGGCCCTGCTGCTTGGGGACCTCCTGTGGCTTGGGGACCTGGTGCTTGGAGACCTGATGTGGCTTGGGGACCTCCTGGTGCTTGGAGACCTGGTGTGGCTTGGGGATCTCCTTGTGCTTGGAGACCTGGTGTGGCTTGGGGATCTCCTGGTGCTTGGAGACCTGGTGTGGCTTGGGGACCTGGTGCTTGGAGACCTTGTGTGTCTTGGGGAACTCCTGTTGCTTGGAGACCTCGTGTGGCTTGGGGACCTCGTGTGGCTTGGGGACCTCCTGTGGCTTGGGGACTCCTGTGGTTGGGACTGTGCTTGGAGATCTCATGTGGCTTGGGGACCTCCGTGGGCTGCTGGACCTCCTACCAGGGTCCGAGTCCCTGAAGATAGAATGAGGGTCTCCCAGCTGCTGCTCGGTGATGGTGGCGTCCCGGGAAGTGGACGCGGTCCAAGCAGGGGTGGAGGAAGTCCAAACAGGAGCAGCGCTTGGCATCGTGGTGGCGGGGGAGTTTCCAGCTGCACTGTGACTGTGTGTGGTGAAGTGTGGTCCAGCATGGCTTGGAATGCTGGTGGCCGTGCAGTGGTATGCAGCAGAAGTCGGTAGTGCAGTGAAGCGAGTCAGTGGTGGCACTGGTGGGAAATGCACCACTGGCTGCTGCTGCACGTACCGACTCTGCTGCATAGCCTGCATGTAAGCATTGTTGCAGGCATGCATCACAGTCAGCTGGAGATCAGGAGCAAGGTGTTCCGCCATGCCCCATTCAATTTGTTGGAAAAAATGGTGCTCTGGTCTTTTGAGCTTGGCTTCAAGATAGTCAAGGCGATGCTTGACAGATTGGATGCGTTGGTCCACTAGTGCAAAACCGCTATCCACTCTGTTGCCCAACGCCTTGTGGCTATCTGAAAGAACCGTGCTCAAATGTAAGAACTCGGGCATGAGATTCTGTCAGAGGCCTTCTGCCGGGGACGGGAAGTACCCGCATAACCAGTGGCAGAGACCTGTGACAGGGGAAGACCTGATGGATCAGCTTCCTGATCTCCAGCTGTCTGTGTTGACGGCCTTCAAGGTGCTTCTTGGCTGATGGATGGCTGGGATGGGTCCGAGGCAGCTCTCTGAAGGACCGCTTCAGAACCAGGTTGCAGGGTGCTGCTCCAGGTGCTGTGAAAAAACAAACAAAACAAAAACAATTACTGTCATGCATTTACAAACGCCAACTCCTGTGGAATAGAAAAAAATACAGAGTAAAAACAATTCAACAACAACAAAATACACTCTGATTGCATGGACCCGGGCTTAAGAAAGCCAAAACCCGATGGTATCGATGCTTTCTTGTGGTCTTTGCCGCAGCACCACTGGCAACCCGGTTCTCCAGCCTCAGGTCCCTGTTGAAACGGTCCTTCATTGAGCGCCAACGGGTTCTGACCTTGTTCACTGTGGAAAATAAAAATAAAATTTAGATACTGCGCTGTAGATCGGGATCACACAACTGTGTGGGATGCTAGAAACTCACAGGAGTTGCTAGCATCCCACACAGTTGTGTGATCCCTGCCAAGGTCACTGCCGCATCACACAGCATTTAAATACTTACAAAAATCCTTGCGGACCCAGGGAGAAGCATTGTCCCAGCCATCCATCAGAGCTGCGGCCACCTCATTCCAGAGCCGCCGGATCACCACGTTGTCACAGTGCATTGGATGACGGCAGTCCTACAATGGGACCCGCTCCTGGACCAACTGGATCAGGGCATCATTGTCCAGGGCGAGTTCCTCATCCAGTTGTGGAGCCTAGACAAGAAAGCAAAACATTACTCTTGTAAACATTTGGAGATGAAAAAAATAGAAAAATAGACAAAAGAGAAGAAAGATTGAGAATAGAAGCAAGATTGAATAGGAAAAACAGGCAAGAAAAAAGTCAGGGGCAAAAAAAAAAAGAGTGCAATCTGTCAGTCTATACTTACAGGCCGCCTCCCCGCCTGCACTCGGACTGGCTGCTCCGTTCTTCCTCCGCTACTGTGGATGATGTGGCCTGAAAAAGAAAATATAAATTTGCCACATGTGTCCATGCAACAGCAAATACTTACCAATCAGTATGGAAGGAAGGTACTTACTCCACCCTCTGCTTGGGCCAGTTCACCAGGGGCAGGCACGTATTCTTCTCCAGAAGACATGCTGCAATAAAAAAGAGACATTATTACATTATAAATTGAGAAAAAGGAAAGAAAGACATTAGGTTGTATACTCACATTATCCAAGTTTCAAGGTAGTCCAAGAAAAATTCTGGAATAGCTGCTCTCTTGCTGATGTTTCTTTATTTAGTGGGTGGTTTAAACCAGTGTCTAGACATGTGTTATCTCTAACAAGGCATGCGTTATAGATTGCTGCCCTGCGCCTGACCCAGCGCACGTCAGCGATCACATAGACTATAATATGTTGTTTGGGCGCTTTCCGTGCGCGATGCGAGTGCATGCACCTTTTTAACGAGTTTGGGCGGACCAAGAAATGCAACATGTTGCGTTGTGCGTGCCAACTCACTCACGACAAAATAACGCAAGTGCACGAAAACGCTGAAGATCGCATGCTAACGCTAAACCATGCGCCCCCCTGTTAAAGATAGGGGCGCATGCGATCGGATCAGCACGATGTGCTGCGCTAAAAAACGCCAATGTGAAATCAGCCTAAGAAAAACACCAAGAGACATCATGAGTATATCATGGCACCATGAAAATACAGAAAATCAATTCCAGTTAGTCTCTAATTATTACGTTTTGTATAAAATAGAGCAGAAAATAAATACAATACTTAACTGAATGGTAACCACCCTTTTCTAGAAGCTAAAAAGACAAAAATTAAATGTTGGTAAATTCTGCAACTGTTCACTTCACAACTTCTTCTAGACGTAATAAAAGTTGTGATCAAATATGTGATCTACAGAATAGTTTTACTAGATCTAAAAGAAAAGAAAAATAGACAACACCAATGCAGTACCAAAAAGTCAAAGCACTGAAATTGTGTTAATGTTTAGTGGATGATATTTATGCAGAATTTTTTTCTATGTCAAACTTTTATTCAAACAACAAAACTGAAGAAATTGATTGGATGCAAATTGTGATTGATGAAAAGTCAATGTTGATTTCCATAGTCATTATTCCATCCGCAATGCATCTTTATAATGTTATTGCCAAAGATATCACATTCACAGTGTCAGAGACTGGGCTTGAAAACATTCAGACGCTTAAAAGATCCATAAAAATCAATAAAATTATAATAAAAAGGGAATGTAAGTTATAAAAAGTGATTGTCACAAACTAGGTGATTATGTTTAAATGTAATGAAAAAATACTGCATGTTTAATTATAAAGTAATAGACAAATCTTAAATAAAATTCACTTTGATCTAGGATATTGTAAACTAAAGAATAAAAAAGAAAAAAACATGTAGTTATTTTATTAAATATATTATACCATATGTCTCAGATTACATAGGTAAATTCAGCATAAGCACCAACTAATGTAATTAAAATATACAGTAGGTTGCAGCTGCCTTTACTAGTAGAGATGAGCAAACCTTTCAAGGTTCGTTTCTGTTTGGATTTGCCAAATGAACCTCCGTTCGCCGAACGGTTGGTTGAACGTACCCGAACCCCATTAGATTCAATAGGAGGTAAAACCAAACGCATAGCTAACACCTTAAGGCTTGCCAAATAGAAAGACATCTAAATATATCCCTTATATAAGGCCATGAGGCAAACACATAGAACTCCAAAATAGAACCTCACATAAAGTCATGTGTGAAAATACAAAAATTCTTTATTAAGACACAAATGGAACAGTTTAAAATTGGCAGACACCACAAAGACAAAAAAGGTGGGACTCAGCCAAAAAAACACCTCCAATAAGCAATTAGTACCATAATACACATCACACCAGGGCACCAATGTAATGGGCCTATTAATAATGAATGATGATGGTTCAATTCATACTATAACAGTACAGAGAAAAAAACTCTATAATGACAGAGTGTCCCCAGGGTGGTATGTACCAATCCGTATAGGGGATAACATGACAGAAATAAACATGGTACAATTAACTATATAGTAAATAAAGGCATAGTTACCAGAGAGGAAAACCGGGAAGACCCACCACACCCGACGCGCGTTTCGCACTGAAATGCTTTGTCGCTTCCCAAATAGCTAACATAAGGGGCAGACACAGGAAAAGTGGCATCAATTAACCCACAATAAAATTTTGCAAATGGCACAGCAGCAGTCATAGAACCAAAAAAAAAACAAACCTCTAAAATATAGCTTTTGTTAATGAATTCTAAAAAAGCATCCATCTATGCAGACACATAATGGTGGGAACAAAAAAGAATCATAACATCATTATAAAACCTTGAGACAAGGGGGAAATTGTGATAATTATGGATGTTGAGAAATATCTCAACATGTGTTCTGCGATTCTGTCAGTCATTACCGCCTATGAAGTTCTGAGAAGGGACCCCACACCCCAATATCTAGACACCCTTGAAAATATTCATAGCAAAGCACTGTGGTTCGAAAATATCCTACTTTAGCCACTTTTTATTCATTACCTAAGGGGCACAAAGGTCTCAACCCTCTAAAAGCCAGCCTAATCATTTCAGTAATAGGTGCCCTGAGCCAAAATTTATGTGTTTACCTGGATAGAATTCTACGCCCTTTTGTAACAGCCCTACCCTCACATATTAGAAACATGACTGATTTATTGACTCAATTGGAAGACATACAACTAGAACCTGGGACTTTTTTTTTACGTCTATAGACGTTAAATCTTTATATAGTGGTATACCACATGATCAGGGTCTTAAAGCAGTTCAGTACTACTTAAATACAAGAGAAACACATCTGGATAGGCATAATAGATTTCTGCTGGAGCTATTCAAATAGGTCCTTGGTCATAACTACTTTCTTTTCAGCAGTAGGTTCTACCACCAGCTCAGAGGCACGGCTATGAAGAGCCCCTGTGCCCCCACCTATGCTAATCTGCTCTTGGGTTGGTGGGAGGACACCGTTCTGTTGCAGGATGAGAATGTCGCATGAAAGTGGTACATTGATGACATCCTTGTCCTGTGGTCAGGGGACCAAAGGTCTTTCAAAGATTTTGTCTCACACCTGAATATCAGTAATGTCATTTTAAGATTTACCTGTGAGGTAGGAGGAGATAGTATCTCCTTTTTGGATATTATGATTCCAAAGAGAGCAGAGGCATATATCAAAACCTCGATATATCAGAAAACAATAGCAACGAACTGTCTCCTCAGATGGGAAAACCATCACCCACTAAGTCTCAGGAGGGGCATTCCAAAAGGACAGTTCCTGAGGCTTAGGAGGAATTGTTTGTCTTTTGGGGAGTTTGAGGCACAGTCTATCAATTTAAAAAGACGATTCCACAATAAGGTATATCCAGTACAGATCATTGATGCAGGTTATCAACAAGAGTTGGGGAGGAACCGCACGGACCTGCTCTCTACTGTTATGAGAGACACATCTGATGACATAATACAACCGATTGGTACATACGATGACCAGAATGATAAAATAATATCAATTCTACACAGACACTGAGGCATCTTTCTGGCAGATCTGGATATTTCTGATCAAATTGCACATAGACCATCAGTAATGATCAGGAGAGGCAGATCCATGCGTGACTCTGTGGTCCACAGTCATTATTCATTATACTACCCAAAGACCAATGGGTACCTGGGTGGATTGTAGGGATAAGGGAACTTTCAGAGGTGACTCTTGTAGTTTTTGTTGTTATATCAATGTGTCCAAAAGCTTTTCAAGCGCATCCACTGGTAGAGTGTACAGAAATAGGGATTTTGCGAACTACAAAAAGGCATGGGTTGTCTACGTATGTATTTGCATAGGCCCTAAAGACTATGTGGGCAAAACAAAGACCTCTTAAAGTCAGGATCGTTGATCATATTGGCAACATTAGACATGAAAGGGATACACCTCTGGCTCATCTTATGGTCCAATACCATCAAGGGGACTTGAGGTCTCTCTCCTTTAGGGTTATAAAAACAACACCTCAATCTAAAAGGTTGGGTGACTGGGATAAAAATATCCTTCAAAGAGAGACATGTTGGATATTTCTTCTTGAATTGATGAGTCCAGGGGGTATATGTTATGGGTCTGCAACTCAGGAATAGCGCGGGGAGAATCTGACCCTGCACTAGGACTAGACTCGATCCCTACGATGGAGTGGGCGACCTACTCCTTGTGAATAGACCCACCAACGATCCTAGTTAAGACTCTAAGGAAGACTTGAAGGCGAGGGAAGGGGATCCCTGAAAGACCTAGGGACTGGGAACAAAACACTGGTAACCTCCTAGCAAGGAAACAGAGGAAGCTTCAGATTCAAAAGGAAAAAACAAAAAGAATAAGCAAGCAGAAATAGAGTTCCCAGAACAGCACAAAGTATAACACAAAGCTATCAAGGCTCCTAGCCAGAACTCAAGCGGATTAAGACTGATGTCCAGCAAGGACTGGGAGGCAGGTGCAGGGTAATAAAGGGTGCTACAATCACCTGACCAACGACAAGCCCAGCACCAGCAGAAAAAGACCAGCAGCAAGAAACCACAACAAGATGGCGGATGGTCAAACTGAATAGAATCTAACAGTATCAATGAGCAACCCAGTTTTACCAACTTCATATGACTTAGTGTTTACTTAACCCCTTAACGACCACCGATATGCCTTTTAATGGCGGTCATTAAGGGTACTTAAACCACAGCGCCGTTAATTAACGGCGCTGTGGAAAAAGTGAATAGCGCCCCCACAGTGGAATTTTCTCCGGGGTCTCGGCTACCGGGGATAGCCGAGACCCCGGAGAACATGAATCGGGTCAGTTTTTACCGACCCCGGTGCTGCAACCGCTGTTATTAACCCTATAACGGCGATCGCAGCAAAAAAAATTTAATTTCTCTCTCCTCTGATGTGATCGGATATCAGAGGAGAGAGAAATAGGGTCCCCGATCCCCCCTTTGTGACCCCTGGTGGTTTTAGGGCCCTCCTGTGTCCCCTGGTGCTGCCGCCATGCTCCTATGGTGAAAAAATGACGGGCGAATGCTCTGTGCGCCCGCTGCGAGGCACCGGGGGTGTTGGGCGATTTTCTCTGGGGTCTCGGCTGCCTGGGGTAGCAGAGACCCCAGAGGACAGGATCGGGCCCGGTGTTGCGATCGCCATTATAACACTATAACGGCGACCGCAAAAAAAAAAAAAAATTCTCTCCCTCTGATGTGATCGCACATCAGAGGGGTGAGAATTAGGGTCTCCGATCCCCCCTGGTACCTGAGATCCCCATGCAGCTGTCCCCCGGTCCCCCTGTCCTCTAGCCCCCCTCCTTCCTCTGGCAGAAAGAAAGTGGCGGGCGCATGCGCAGTACGCCTGCCAAGATTTGCCTGCCTACACCAAGCAACCAAGGAGAATTTTCTCATTTGCTGCTGGGTTTTGATTACTGTAATAGACCCTATCACAGTGATCAAAACCGCCAATATTTGAAAATATGGCAGCACTTGGGCTGCAGTTTCTCTCTTCTCTCCCTGTAGTTGTTCTGGGAGAGAAGAGAGATAGACTACAGTCAGAGCGCTGCCGTGACAGTGACAAAAAACACTTCATCGTCCGCAATCGTCCTTTTTAGGATGATATCCCGTGTCCGCAAGGGTCCTTTTTAGGACGTTGATCCATAATCCCCGTATTCCCATCTCCATTGTCAGGGGATTATAAAAAAAGAAAAAATATATTTTTTTTAATAATTTTTTGAAGTTAGGGTTAGCGTTACACGTGTTAGGTTAAGAGGAAAAAAAACTAGGTTAGGGTTAGTATATTAGTCAGGGAAATAAAAAAAAATGGCCCGCAGAACGTTCAGCGCGGAGCAAGCGTACAGCCTGCTTTGCTCCGGCAGCGAAATGGAATCTGCCTCTGAAACTGAGCCGTTTTCAGACAGTGATGACGTCTCTTCCTCCATGGATCCCCCAGCCCGATGGTAGTGGAGCCGGTCGTCACTGCTGAAGGTTCAGAGGAGGCAGGACCAAGTACAGCAGTCCCCCCATCGCTGTGGTATAATGACCCCTCATTTTCCCCTCAAATTCCCCCTTTTTCTGCTGTCCCAGGAATAAGATTAAATGTTGCCAATCTTACCCCCACTGATTTTTTCCAAATTTTTATTAGCCCCGAAGTCCTAAAATTAATCGTCCACCAAACTAATCTATATGCCCGACAATATATTTCCCAAAAACCCACTGCCTTTCATTCCCATTCCTGGATGCCCACAAATGTCCCTGAAATAAAAATATTTTAGGCCTTACCCTGAATATGGGTATAGTTAAAAAACCCACACTCCGCTCTTACTGGGCAACAAAAGCTGTCCACTGCACCCCTGTATTTGCAGCCGTCATGTCCCGAGTCGGCTACGAAGCCCTGATGAGATTTCTCCACTTCAGTGATAATTCTCAAGCCCCCCCAAGAACTGACCCCCACTATGATCGGCTAAATAAATTGAGACCCCTAATTTCCCTCCAACAAAATTCATTGCTTAATTCATATACCCCAGAGCAAAATGTGGCAGTAGACGAGTCCTTGATGAGCTGCAAGGGCCGTCTGTCATTCCGCCAATTTCCCTCCAAAGTGCCAAATATGGCGTCAAACTGTATAAAATGTGTGAGAGCTCATCAGGGTACACATCCACCTTCCTAATCTATGAAGGTAGGGACCGCCAAATAAACCCCCCAAACTGCCCCCAGGCAATTGGTATCCCAGGGAAAATTGTGTGGCAGCTAATGACACCTTTCCTAAATCAAGGGTACCATGTGTATACCGACAATTATTACACGAGCATCCCCCTATATAAATCCTTCCATGCTGAAAATACAAGGGCCTGTGGGACAGTCAGGAAAAACAGAGTGGGGTTTCCATCACAGTTCGTGTCCAGAAGTTTGGAGAAGGGGGTGTCATTTTTACTCGCAAGTGACCAACTTCTTGCAGTGAAGTGGAATGACAGGAAGGACGTCTACATGCTGACCACACTGCATGCGGACACCACTGTGACAGTCAGAGAGAAGGGTGCCACCAGGGGACAAATATAAACCGTTCTGCGTCACACAATATAATAAATATATGGGTGGCGTTGATTTATCCGACCAGGTTCTGCAACCATACCTTGTCAATCGGAAGACCAGGGCCTGGTACAAAAAGGTGGCAATCTATCTCATCCAAACGGGCACCTACAACAGTTTAGTCCTGTACAAAAAGTCCCAAGGACGCCTCACATTCCTCCAGTATCAGGAAACAATTATTGAGGGCCTCATGTTTGACTCAATGTCACCGGGGGATGCCTTAGAGTCTGAGGATTCCCAGAGACTTTCAGAGCGCCATTTTCCTCACCCTGTCCCCGTCACTCCCACCCAAAGGTATCCTCAAAAACTATGCCGGGTTTGCAGGAAGCATGGCAAACGGAGTGAATCCCGTTACTATTGCCCCACATGCCCATCCCAACCAGGCCTTTGTATCTCCCCCTGCTTTGAGACCTACCACACCACCCACAATTATTAGTTTTTTTTAATATAATTTTTATTTTCTGCTTAGCGGCCACAGTAGAGTAATTTGGAACATGTAATAGAAAATATTTTCATTAGTAGATCCCATTTGACCCCATTCCACAATTAATTTCAACACTTGATCAATCCCATACCAAACTACTATTCCAACAAATTCTTGTCCACGTACCCCCATCTGTACACCCCAGAGTGTGGACCCCACAAATGTTCCTGAAAAGTCAGGTCATCTGAAAATTAATTCTAGGACTTGATCAATCACATACCAAACTACTATTCCAACAAATTCTCATCCACGTACCCACTTCTGTACACCCCAGAGTGTGGACCCCACAAATGTTCCAGAAAAGTCAGGTCATCTGAAAATTAATTCTAGGACTTGATTACTCACAAACATTTTTGACCATTTATCAAACTTTGGCTGTTTTTACGACTGTCTTGCTACACAAAACTTTGGCTTCCATTTCTATTATTTATATTTATGTTGGTGATGCGGCATGATCATTTTATTGGAGGATTTCTAAAAATGAGGAAGTTCCGTACTGCTACAGTACACTATGGGCTTTACTGTATGGTTCTTGCTGAACTCTGTTTCCAGACAATACTTGACAGATTCTGTAGGGGATTGGTTGTTTTGTGCATATAGCGGTTTTGACCTTGGCAGGTGGGAGCTTGCTATGGTGCACCACATCTATTGGCACATTCGTCTCTCATATAGGGATTGATGGAGCTAAAAGGATGTTGTACGACCAGTCTCTGAAAGTGTCTGCCATGCTAGCCCTGCTGGTGTTCTTTCATCTTTGGAACAAACTCAGCTTTGCCACATACTGTAGTTGGCTGCATTTTCCTCCACATTTTGCCCTTCATTCCAGTACAGTTTATTCTTCCTGCTACAATATACGCAAATGCGGGACAACTGTTTTGTCAGCAAGACCAAATTTTATAATCATCCAATCTATTTTTAGGAGCATGCCTCCCTCTGTGAGTAATAATTCCTGGAAGGATTTTCAAATAAAGCCAAATTTGTCACATTGTCCCCCATTATGTCTGAGCACTGCATTTTGTACAAACAGAAATTTTTTACTACATATGGGATATCGCCACGCTCATAAGAAATTGGGTAACAAATTGTGGGGTCCACTTTTTGGTGTAAACTCTGACAAAAGTGACAAATTCAGGTCTAAAACAAGATTTTTGTGGAAAAAATGAACTTTTTCAATATGACGACCTAATTATATCAAATTCTGTGTCGTACCTGTGGGTTAAAATTGCTCAATATACCCCTGGATAAAATCTTTGAGGGTGTCGTTTCCAAAATGGGGTCAGTTTTGGGAGTTTCTGCTGTTTAGGCACATCTCCATACCCGACATGGCATCCGCTCTCACAATTTTGAAATTAAAAGTCAAATGGCGCTCCTTCCCTTCCGAGCTCTACCGTGCACCCAAACAGAGGTTTACCCCCACATATGGGGTATCAGCATACTCAGGACAAATTGCACAACAAATTTTGGGGTCCAATTCCTCTTACTACCCTTGTTAAAAAAAAAATTGGGGGCAAAAATATCACTTTTGTGAAAAAAATATGCTTTTTTATTGTTGTGGCTCTACGTTATAAACTTGTGTGAAGCACTTTGGGGCTCAAAGTGCTCAACACACATCTAGATAAATTCCTTAGGGGGTCTAGTTTCCGAAATGGTGTCACTTGGGGGGGTTTCCACTGTTTAGGCACATCAGGGCCTCTGCAAACGCAACATGGTGTCCAATCTCAGTTCCAGCCAATTCTGCGTTGAAAAAGTCAAACGGCGCTCCTTCTCTTCCGAGCTCTACCGTGCACCCAAACAGAGGTTTAACCCCACATATGGGGCATCAGCATACTCAGAAAAAATTGCACAACAAATTTTGGGGTCCAATTCCTCTTACTACCCTTGTTAAAATAAAAAAATGGGGGCAAAAAGATCACTTTTGTGAAAAAAAATATGTTTTTTTATTTTTACGGCTCTACGTTATAAACTTGTGTGAAGCACTTGGGGGTTCAAAGTGCTCACCACACATCTAGATAAGTTTCTTAGGGGGTCTAGTTTCCAAAATGGTGTCACTTGTGGGGGGTTTCCACTGTTTAGGCACATCAGGGCCTATGCAAACGCAACATGGTGTCCAATCTCAATTCCAGCCAATTCTGCGCTGAAAAAGTCAAATGGCGCTACTTCCCTTCTGAGCTCTGCCGTGCACCCAAACAGTGGTTTACCCCCACATATGGGGTTTCTGCTATTCAGAGAAATTGCACAACAAATTTTGTGGTTCATTTTCTCTTTTAACTCTTGTGAAAATAAAAAAAAGATGGTTCTGAATTAAAATGTTGGTAAAAAAAAAAGTTAAATGTTAATTTTTTCCTTCCACATTGATTCAGGTCCTGTGAAGCACGTAAAGGGTTAATAAACTTCTTCAAAGTGATTTTGAGTACCTTGAGGGGTCCAGTTTTTAGAATGGTGTCACTTTTGGGTAATTTCTGTCATGTACACCCCTCAAAGTGACTTTAAATTTCATGTGGTCCCTAAAACAAATGGTTTTGTAAATTTTGTTGTAAAAATTAGAAATCGCTGGTCAACTTATAACTTTGTAACAAAAAAAAAAAATTATTTCCAAAATTATGCTGATGTAAAGTAGACATGTGGGAAATGTTATTTAATAAGTAATTTGTGTCACATATCTCTCTGATTTAAGGGCATAAAAATTTAAAATGTGAAAATTGCAAAATTTTTAAAATTTTCGCCATATTTCTATTTTTTTCATAAATAAACACAAGTCATATCGAAGAAAATTTACCACTATCATGAAGTACAATATGTCACAACAAAAAAAATCTCAGAATCAGCAGGATCCGTTAAAGCGTTCCAGAGTTATAACCTCATAAATTGACAGTGGTCAGAATTGTAAAAATTGGCCGGGTCATTAAGCTGCAAAATGGCTCTGTCACTAAGGGGTTAAGTGTCCACAATACAGAGAATTGTGCTGAGGTACATTGATCCCTAAGGGATCATACTGGTCCACAATATTAATCATAGAATCATAGAATGGTAGAGTTGGAAGGGACCTCCTGGGTCATCTGGTCCAACCCACTGCTCAAAGCAGGATTCACTAAATCATCCCAGACAGATGTATGTCCAGCCTCTGTTTGAAGACTTCCATTGAAGGAGAACTCACCGCCTCTCATGGCAGCCTGTTCCACTCATTGATCACTCTAAGGCCGGGGTCACACTGGCGACAGAATCGGACAACTGCAATACGATGAAATATCGCATTGCAGTCTGCCGTATGTTAATCTATGGAGCAGCTCCCAGTATCAGATTTTTTGTGGTCCGTTTTAAACGTCGAGTGCAATCGCAGCATGCTGCGATTGTCACCGATTGTGGGTCGACTATCGCCAATGCAAGTCTATGGGAGCGATGAAAAATCGGATTACAAACGGACCGCACGTGTGACTTGTGATTAAATCGCATCGGTGTCCTTTAGAAAAGCCGGCAATTCATCCCCGGCTATACTGTAAAATCACACTGACAGCTTTAATAAAGAATAGAAAGAATAGATATACACACATAGAATACATATATATTATATATATATATATATATTATATATATATATATATATAATAATATATGTCATTGTGACATAATATACATATATTTATAGTTCTTACACTTCTACATACTGTAATAGCCGCTAATTCAATTGCTGGCTTTTGTGAAATCACAGAAGCCGACATGAAATGATACATTGTTTCCACACAGTTAACCATGTAATTTCCTGTATTTTGATATATGGTTTGAACTTACAATTACATAAGTGTATGTGTGCAAAATTTCAGACATGTAGGGGTTAATTAAAGGTGTAAATTCGTTGAAAAAAAATGCGTGGGCTCCCGCTGTATTTTCCACCAAACAGACAAAGCAAGCGAGTGGGGGCAGATAATAATAGCCTAGGGAGGGTACATTTTTTTTGTGCCCCCCTGACTACTAACATCTGCCCCAGACACCCCAGAAAGGGCAAATCTCTAATTAGATTTGCCCTTTCTGGCACTTTGCCCGTCTATTCCCATTGCCCTGTAGCGGTGGCGAATGGGTTAATAAGGGGTTAAAGCCACCTTGCAATTGAAAGGTGACTGTAAGCCAGGTTAATAATTGAGAGCTGTCAATTAGACAACTATCAATTATTAATCCTATTGAAGTAAATAAAAAAACACACACACTTTAAGAATAAATAATTTTAATGAAATAAAAACATATTTTTTTGACCATCTTTTATTTTACTCTTAATCCGTGCGAAGCCCTTGATCTCCTAAAATAAATATAAAATAATAAAACAACATTATTCTTACCTATCTGGCGATCTGTCACGTCCCACGATGTAATCCTTCACAAAGGGTTAAATAGCAATCAGCTAAGCAGCGCAACTAATGCTGCGTGCTCAGCTGATAGCTCCTGAATGAATGAGCTTATCTCCTGCCGACAGGAGAGGATGTGATTAATGAATGAAGCTTAATTGATTGTGTCCCACTTTCACCTTAGGTCAGGTCACTGAAGTGAAAGTGCCAATAAATCAATTAAGCTTAATTCATTCATCTCTTCCTCTCCTTTCGCTGGGAGAGGAAGTTATTCATTCAGGGGGTTACAGCTAGGAGACAACATTAGCTCTCTGCGAGCTGTAACCTGTTAACCCTTTCTGATGGATTACACCGTGGGACCTGACTGTACATCGGATTGGTAAGAATAATTTTGTTTTATATTTTATTTTTATTACAGAAATTGTTTTAGCAGGAAAATAAAATATGGTCAAAAACTGTGTGATTATTTCATTAAACTTCTTTTTTATTAAACTGTGTGTGTTTGATTTTTCTTTCATACAATAGGATTAATAATTGATAGTTGTCTAATTGACAGCTCTCAATTATTAACCTGGCTTACAGTCACCTTTCAATTGCAAGGTGGCTTTAACCCCTTATTAACCCATTTGCCACCGCTACAGGGCAATGGGAATAGACGGGCAAAGTGCCAGAAAGGGCTAATCTAATTAGAGATTTGCCCTTTCTGGGGTGTCTGGGGGCAGATGTTAGTAGCCAGGGGGGGCACCAAAAAAATGTACCCTCCCTAGGCTATTATTATCTGCCCCCACTCGCTTGCTTTGTCTGTCTGGTGGGAAAATACAGCGGGAGCCCACACATTTTTTTCCAACGAATTTACACCTTTAATTAACCCCTACATGTCTGAAATTTTGCACACATACACTTATGTAATTGTAAGTTCAAACCATATATCAAAATACAGGAAATTACATGGTTAACTGTGTCTAAACAATGTATCATTTCATGTCGGCTTCTGTGATTTCACAAAAGCCGGCAATTGAATTAGCGGCTATTACAGTATGTAGAAGTCTAGGAACTATAATATATATATATATATATAATATATACATGTCACAATTATATATATATATATATATATATATATATATATATGTGTTCTATTGTATATATATATTCTTTCTTTTGTGATTTAAATACTATTCTTTTGGATCCATTATATGTCAGTTTTGCAAGCCTGCGAGAAATTCTCGCAAGTCGGATGAAAATCGGATGTTACAAGGTAAACACACATGCGACTAAATCTCATCTTTGAAGGAAAATCGGATGCCAGGCGGATGTGTGATGTTTTCATTTTGTTCCGATAATCGACCGACTAAAACGGTCCGATTTTTTGTAGTTGTGTCTGACCCTGGCCTAACTGTCAAAACGTTTCTTCTAATATCTAATCTGTGTCTCCTCCCATTCAGTTTCATCCCATTGCTTCTAGTCTTTCCGTGTGCAAATGAGAATAAAGATAATCCTTCTACAATGTGACAGCCCAATGTTTCCTGGTTATCTACCAATGTTTCCTGCCCTGGTTATCTACCTGGATTGTAAGTATTAATTATTTATCATACACCTACGCATGTTTAACTTCACTTATCTTTCTGTTAGTTCATTCTCTAGTTTTGGACTTTATTTTAAATCTCATGGATCACCAAGAGCAACACATTTAATATAATGTGTGGCTGATTCATTGACATATTTTGGCATGGGTTATTGGGGTGTCCTTTTATTTGGGCAAAAATACCCCGATGCTGATATTCAAGACTGCACATCATGTGACACCTGCAGAAGGTAAACACACCGTTATACTAACTGGGTAGATTTCTTTGAGCTATTGCACAGACCTGGTACAATATCTATGGTGGAGCACAGCTGCAATTCATCGCAATCGGTACCTTACCTCTGATGCCTTTCTGTGGTGGGGTGCATATTACATTCCACATAGTCTTTATGGATCTTCCAGTGATCTGTCCATGGTGAAGCACAGTGTGCATTCCACGGTGGTCTGAACGCAATTTCCAGTTGACCCTGACCAGCGGCACTCACTTCCGGTCTGTGTCCAGCGGCAAACTTAAAAAGGGGGTATTACAAACAGGAGTCCATATTCATGAACAACAGTCTACCAGCCACATGCGCTCTATTTGGCAGGAGTCGCTCTGAGCCCCTCACTTTTTCTTCCCCTGATGAACAACTCACAGTATTGAGCAGGGGAGAAACGTGTCAGGATGGGGTACTCTGCTTGATAAGATAAGTGATATGAATATCACATATGCGGAATTTGCTATAATCCTATATGTATTATATGGTTTTAACTTCCCTCTATGAAACCTGCCCTTACTTTATGTACTATTATAGGTTGTGTGAAGGGGTGTATGACAATCTTACATATGCCTTAACTGTAATTTGGCTCGCTATATATTTTTACTTTACGTGTATTATAATAATATGCTATGGGTTTTCAACCCCATATGTGCCATTTTTGCAAAACTGGTGTAATCTCTGAGTTGTTGTATGCAAACAAGTACCTAATAAAGAGGGTCACATATGTGAAAATAGATTGAGTAAACTTAAGCCCCCGTCTCACACAACGATCTCGCTAGCGAGATCGCTGCTGAGTCACTAGTTTTGTGACGCAGCAGCGAGCTCGTAAGCGATATCGCTGTGTGTGACATTCAGCGACGATCAGCACCAATGCTGGGTATCGCTGATCGTCGCTGAATGTCCTGGACATTTTTTTGATGCTGGTCTCCCGCTGACAGGCACGCATCGCTGCGTGTGACAGGCGGGAGACCAGCGATCCGCTGGTAACCAAGGTACACAGCGGGTTTCCAGGAGCGGGGCTGTGCCTAGAAACCCGCTGTGTACCTTGGATATCAGCGCCCTGATGCAGGGAGCTGGTAACCAAGGTACACAGCGGGTTTCCAGGCACCGCGCAGCGCCTGGAAACCCGATGTGTACCTTGGTTACCAGCTCCCTGCATCAGGGCGCTGGTATCCAAGGTACACTGCGGGTAACTAAGCGATGTTACCCGCAGTGTCGCTGTGCTGATCGCTGCCCCGAGCTGCCTGTTTGGCAGCTCAGCAGCGATTATGTAGCGATACACCAGCGATCCTGACAAGTGTATATCGTTGTCGGGATCGCTGGTGTATCGCTATGTGAGACCCAGGCTTTATTACTGTGGGTCACATTTGTGACTAAGATTGATATTGGAATTACCTATCACATGTTTAATCACTGTGGTGTAAGCCTATCAAAGAGAGGTTCATCTGGAAGAAAATCAAGTGAGCACATATTTATCTGTTTGTATAAAAAACAGGCACTCGCACTGTTAGGGTTTGCGGATCACACTAAATATAAAATAACAATAAGGTGCAATCGCAACCCGGGGTTCACCATGCAGAGATGTAAACTGCTGCTAGTATGTGCAATGAAAGAACTAAACAGTGAGCATACCCTAGTACAACTGCATTAACGCCACACAGCATAAACAGTATGCACTATACACAGTACTGTTAGTTTCACAGAGTGATAGAGCCAAAAGGTTGTGCTTGATCTGTAACTGACGTGTGCCAATCAAACACATGGCCAAAACAAATGCAGAGATGAGCAAAAACTAAACTGACGCTAGCTACAAAAAACCCTGTTGACCTCACAGGGGAGCACAGCTCTTTCGCTGGATGTTGCTCTGTAACTCATTGTGCTAACTGCACACATGACAGAAACAGATGCTAAGCAAAGCGGAAAGCAAAAACCCTATCTGGCTCAAGACTCAAGGCGATCACTAACAAGCACGCACGTGCAGTCAGAATGGTAGCGTATCCACTCACACACATCAACCATGAATGATACTAGCTCACCCACTGGCATCGCTGGGAGCCTTTTAAACTCAAACACTCCACCCAAAACGCTCCACCCCAAACACTCAAGCTGACATCGCCCATGGGCCAATCTGGAGCTGCCACATCACCAGAGTAGCTGACATCCAATAGGAGGATGCCACATGATCAGTACGGTAATCTCTTGACTTAGACTCCAGGGTGCCAGACTGCACCTTAACATCTCTGGTTACTAAGAACTTGGCTGGAGAGCAGTAGTAACCAACCGCATAGCGTGGGCTTGAGCAAGACCCTAAGACCAATGTCTTTGCTAGGCAGCACCTGCAGTGGCCAAAGCAGAATGGGAGACCTCAGAGACAGATAAGGCTTAGGATCTATCCAGTGCAGCGGAATAATCCTGGTGCCTAACACACAGAGCTATGTATAGTGTCAGGTTTCAGGAAATACTGGTACAGCACTTTAAATGGGTGTTAGTGGTGTTTTTTTAAGGGATCCCTACCAGGGTCTGTCAGGGCATGTCATTAACTATCAGGGGTGCCACAGTGATTTCCATTAGGGTGCCAACCTCTGCTGGCAGGTAGGGAAACAGAGAATCAGGATCTTTTCCCTAGATCTTCGTTTTTCTGTTGTGAATATTGATCTATTTATAAGATAGCAGACAGGTTATCTGCTATCTGACCCTGTATTGATTCCTCCATTTTGTGTCTATATAGATACTTTTTAAGAATTCATTAATAAAAGCTATGTTTTAGAGGTTTGTTTTCTTTTGGTTCTATATCTATATATCAGACCCTATTCATTTTTTTTGGTTGTTTTCACAGCAGCAGTCAGCCATGGGCCATGCATGAGGTATCAGGCTCTGGTCCATCAACTACAGCTTGGAATTGAAGTATTAATGAGGACCTGGTGATTAAGGGAGAGGAGTAAGCCTTCTTAACTGGGAGACCTCTCAGGTCATGCAACACCTCCATTTTTTTATTCCAGCCATACTCAGGTGGCACAAACATCAGTTTTATAGACAACTATTGATAGAACAACGTAAGACAGGGGTCTCAAACTGCATTCCTCGAGGGCCGCAAACCGTGCATGTTTTCAAGATTTCCTTAGCATTGCACTAGGTGCTGGAATCATTATTTGTGCAGGTGATTAAATTATCACCTGTGCAATACAAGGAAATCCTAAAATCATGACCTGTTTGCGGCCCATGAGGAATGCAGTTTGAGACCTCCGACATAAGATAAGTAACACAAGACTAATCAATTGATCCACAGCAGAACCTGTTATAATGGTACACAAGCAGTCAGCCTGTTAAAGATATGTATCCTAATTGAAGATATCTAAAATGCACGTTTGCAATATATATATATATATATATTATATATATATATATACATATATAAGAATCACAGAGACTGATCAATGTGTGTATGTGCTAAAAGTCATACCTGTCAGCAAGTTATACAACACTCAAGTGAACTCTGATATGATGGTATGATCCGCTGAGCTTATCAAGAGTTAAGGATTACTTAGGATAAAACAGAATAATAAAAGATAGCTGACCAAATCGATTTAATTTGAAGATTATGTGCAAGACAGATGTCAGCTTGACCTAAGTGATTAACTATTAAGCTATGTGCACACTTTGCGGAATGTTTGCAGACATTTCCTGAGCAAAACAGGACTTTTTGCCAGGAAATCCGCATGCGTTTTATTCGCATTTTTTACTCATTTTTTTGTGTGGATTTTCCGTGTTATTTTCTTGAACATCCCAGGGTCAATAATATATCGGGAATTCCGCAAATTTTCCTCAAAATTAATGAACATGCTGCGTTTTTTTCCACGATGCGTTTTAGCGGAAAAAAACGCACCATGTGCACAAAAATTGCGGAATTCATTCTAAATAATAGGATGCTTCATTCATGCGTTTTTTAAGCATTTTTGCCGCGAAAAAACGAGAAAAAAACACGAAAAATCCGCAACGTGCGCACATAGCCTTAAAGTAATATAGATAATGACATGTGCGACAGACGTCAGTAATGATTATTTGCAATAATTATGAGATAAGGCAATGAGGTGTTGTCTGGTAAAGCCCCTTATTTTTCACTATAAAATGTTGTACAATTCACCCAATAAAGTATAATTCATTTGAGACATAACTCACAGTCTATGTTTTGTGATTTCCCAGGCTGTAAAATTCCTATACAATTTGGCGGCAGACAAATAAGACAAGAACACACTCATTTTGTGTGCCCTAACAAGCCAAGGGCCATGCATGAGGTACCAGGGTCTGGCCCAGCAGTTACAGCTGAGAATTGAAGTTTTAATGCGGACCTGGTGGTTAAGGTAGCAGTGTAAAGCCCGGGTTTCACATAGCGATACACCAGCGATCCCGACAACGATCAGGATCGCTTTTGTATCGCTACATGATCGCTGCTGAGCTGCCAAACAGGCAGCTCAGGCAGCGATCAGCACAGCGACACTGCGGGTAACATCGCTTAGTTACCCGCAGTGTACGTTGGATACCAGCGCCCTGATGCAGGGAGCTGGTAACCAAGGTACACGTCGGGTTTCCAGGCACTGCGCGGTGCCTGGAAACCTGCTGTGTACCTTGGTTACCAGCTCCTTGCATCAGGGCGCTGGTATCCAAGGTACACAGCAGGTTTCCAGGCACAGCCCCACACCTGGAAACCCGATGTGTACCTTGGTTACCAGCTGATCGCTGGTCTCCCGCCTGTCACACGCAGCGATGCGTGACTGCCAGCGGGAGACCAGGGATCAAAAAAATGTCCAGGACATTCAGTGCGACGATCAGGCGATACCCAGCGGGGCTGATCGTCGCTGAATGTCACACACAGTGATATCGCTGGGGAAATCGCTGCTGCGTCACAAAACTAGTGAGACGGGGGCTTAAAGGGTATGCCACACTAAGCGAGATCGCAAACGAGATCGCTAACGAGATCGCAATTGCATCACCATTTATGACGCAGTTTGCGATTTCGTTAGTGACTTAACTGTGTGTGACATGTAGCAGCGATGTGGCCCCTGCTGAGATGTCGCTGATCGTTTGTAAACGTTCTGAGCCGTTTTTTGGTCGTTGGTGTCCCGCTGGTGAGCCTGAATCGCTGAGTGTGACACCCTTTATGAACGACTTCACCAGCATCCAGGTGGGACTAGATTTTCCCAACGACCGCAGAGGTCGTCATACAGATCACTGATGAGATGTGTTTGGAATCACAGATCGCTGATGAGATGTGTTTGGAATCACACAGCTAAGTCGCTAACAAGATCGCTACTGTGTCATAAATGGTGACGCAGTAATGATCTCGTTAGCGATCTCGCTTGCGATCTCGTTTAGTGTGGCATACCCTTAAGCCTTCTTAGCTAGGAGACCTCACACCTCATGCAACCCTCCAGTTTGTTTTTTTTATTCCAGCCACACTCAGATGAAACAAACATCAGTTTCAAACAGTAATAATGAAAGAATGTAAGGAAAATAAAACAGGTAGTTGACTGAAAATAGGTGCAGGCCTGCCTGTTTGGGAGACCTACTTACATGGGCAACCTATGAGATGGAGAACAAACTTGGAGTCTCCACATTTCAAAAAATAATTGTCACACACTACTAAAGTGGCATCAATTTCCACAAAGTAGAAACATTACAATAGGCCTCTGACACACCTTCCACCACAAGCAACCTACCTGATGGAAACCTAACTTAGAGACTCCACATTTCAAAAAATAATTGTCACATAACACTAAAGTAGAATAAATTTTTTATTCCATAAGTCTATGGTTTAACAATAAATCCAGGTAAATGGCCAAAATACAATGTCCTCAGTGCACAAGATCACTTTCCTGGGGCCGATAGTCCCACTGCCCCTGTTCAAGGCGATATTCACTGTCTCCCAACTTTTGATAGGCCCACTAATTTCGTATCTCCCCCAGGATAGTCTGTAGTCACAGTCCAGACTCCTCTAAATGACAGGTAACATAACCAAAGCCCATGTATCCAGCAGCAACAGTTCCAGTTAAGACCATTCCAGAGATCCAGATAACAAATATCTCTACAGTAGCACGTGTGTTCAGCCCAGCTGGCAACTGATTTTCAAACTCCATAGTCCATGCATACGTGTCCTTCAGGACGTCATCCTCGATCCTCTCTTTTTGACGTGACTCCAGCAACTGCCGGACTAAACAATTGTGTCTTTTTTCTCCCTCCCCCTTAAACATTTTCCTTTAGCTCACAGAATCAAGCATATTCCAAAAGCCTATCACCTGGAACTGCATATGAGACTCCCTATAGTGACGGCTCCACTGGGTCTCCAATCCCCATCCACACAATGGACCTAGGACTGGGAGTGCAATGGCATGAGACTTTGAGACACAGATGAGATTAATAGAATGATTGCTTTACAGTTACCTTTGCCAATCTCCTGTCTGTCCTCAGGCATACATAAATTCAACCTGCACGCCTTCCTCTACTTGCTGTCACTGAATGGAAACATTGATTCCTGAGGATGAACTGACGAGTAAGCAAATCACTAATAAGATAAAGCAAGCAAATATCTAGTAAATTACAATAAAACAGATGTAACTGGTGCTACGTGCTGGAAAAATTCTGTATCTCTTAGAGCTATGGACTCCGCTCTACGCCCATTGGTCCAATAGTCTCTATTAAGTTGCCATCTCCTCACACATCTCAATTTCAGGACTCTAAAAGTAATCAGTGACTTTCATAGGGATGTGTTAAAAGAGAGGATGAAAAACAGAAGCCAAAAAAATTAATAGCTATAAATATATTAAAACAAAAAGTACCAAATATCTCAACTACCACCAAATAGCCTCCAGTTTTCATGACATAACTATTACTTAACTTAAAAATTAAGAAACAAAATCTTAATGGTAATACATTTAGATTTTACTTGATTACTATTCACCCAGATTCAGAGGTTGCATGTTTAGGAGAAGAAGCACAGTTACACTTAGAGAAGTAAGGCTAGCAGATCACATTTGCATGGAACAAGCAGATTATGTTGTGAACTTGTGATATTATTTGCATTCATAATTTCTGCCACCAGTTTCAACAGTGCAGGTGCTGCAACTATGTCTTTTGGGAAGTCGGAGAGTGGTGATTTTTCTCGATCATCTTGGGATTAAATCTTTTCGGCCGGACTTGCAGGCTAGAGGGGATGCCACTCGTCTTCAGAATACTTTGGTGTAGCTCTCCTCTCAACAGTTCATTAGCTAATGTTTTCAGTAGTATTGAGCATTCCGATACTGCAAATATCGGGTATCGGCCGATATTTACTGTATCGGAATTCCGATTCGAGTTCCGATATTTTCGTCATATCGGATACCGGAATCGGAATGTTCCTGTCACTGTCAGTGTCCGTCGGTCGGGTCTGTCAGGAGTCAGCGGCACTTACCTGGCAGAAGATCCCCTGTGGTCACGTCCTGGACTGCTTGATGGCCGCCATTATCTTCTCCCTGGAGGTCACGTGCAGTTTCTCGCGATAACTGCACGTGCTGCCGGGTAATCGCGGCCGTAAAGCAGTCCGATGACGTTACCGCCGGGGAAGCTGGTAAGCAGCTGTGCTGCGTCGGGATGTAAGGCTCTGCCTGACATTCCGATGTAGCAGAGCTGGATCGTCGTGGGACACTCGTTACTATGGACTGCGTCGGACAGGTGGTATACTGTTGGTTTGTTTTTTTTCTTTTTTCCAGGAGATCGATGGCGTCGCAGGATGAGAGTGTAATAAAATTAATGAAAACTGTGTTGTCTCTTTTATTTCATTAAAATACTTTTTTCTGGCTGTGTCTTTTTTTTAAACATTTAAAAACTTTGGGATTAATAATGGATCGGTGTCTTATTGACGCCTCTCCATTATTAACCGGGCTTATTGTCACCGTGCAATCAACGGTGATATTAACCCCTTATTACCCCCCTCCCACCGCTACAGGGCAAGTGGGAAGAGCGGGTAAAGTGCCACAATTGGCACATCTTTTGATGCGCCAAATGTGGGCTGCTGTAGCCTGGTATTATCAGGCTGTTGAGGGCCAAAATCCATGGGCCTTGACAGTCTTTTAATACCAGGCCGCAGCAGTCTGCATTTTACTTGGCTGGTTAACAAAAATAGGGGGGTCCCCACGCCATTTTTTTTTCGAGGGGATCCTCTATTTTTGTTAACCAGCCAATCTAAGCAGACTGCTGTGGCCTGGTATTATCAGGCTTGCAAGGTCCATGGATATTATGTCCTTACCAGCCTGAAAAACCAGGCCTCAGCAGTCTGTTTCATCTGGCTGATTAACAAAAATAGGGGGGGACCCCAGGCCATTTTTTTACGAGGGGATCCCTATTTTTGTTAACCAGCCAAGATAAGCAGACTGCTGTGGCCTGGTATTATCAGGCTGGCAAAGTCCATGGATCTTGGCTCTTTAACAGCCTGAAAATTCCAGGCCTCAGCAGTCTGCTTATCAGGCTTGTTAACAAAATAGGGGGGACCCCACGCCATTTTTTTTTCAAGGGGATCCCCTATTTTTGTTATCAGTTCCTCTGACGTACTGATGGTGTCCCTGGCTGATCTGAAGTGAAAGTGGGGAGCAATCAATTAAGCTTTCCACTTCCTCTCCTGTCGGCCAGGAGAGAGGAGAAGATTTCATTCGGGGATTTACTGTGAGGCTGCAGCATTAGCTGAGGTCCCTGCAGTAAACATTAACCCTTTCTGATGGATTACACTGTGGGACCTGACTGTGCATCGGATAGGTAAGAATAATTTATTTTTTATTTTTATTTTTATTACAGGAAATGGTTTTTGCAGTAAATAAAAGATGGTCAAAAACGTGTCTTTATTTCATTAAAATTATTTTTAATTAAAGTGTGTGTGTTTTATTTTTATTTTCATGCAATAGGATTAATAATTGAGAGTTGTCTAATTGACAAACTCTCAATTATTAAACCTGGCTTAAGGTCACCTTTCAATAGCAGGTGGCTTAACCCCTTATTAACCCATTCGCCACCGCTACAGGGCAATGGGAATAGACTGGCAAAGTGCCAGAAAGGGCGAATCTAATTATTAGTTTTGCCTTTTCTGGGGTGTCTGGGGGCAGATGTTAGTAGCCAGGGGGGGCCAAAAATAATGGTCCCTCTCTGGGCTATTATTATCTGCCCCCACTCGCTGGCTTTGTCTGTCTGGTTGAGAAAATAGGGCGGGAGCCCACACATTTTTTTTCAACAATTTTACACTCATATATATATATATATACATGTCATTGAATTTGTGACACATATATATATATTTATATATATATATATATATATTTATAGTTCATACACTTCTACATGTATAATAGCCGCTAATTCAATTGCTGGCTTTTGTGAAAATGCAGAACCCGACATGAAATGACACATGGTTTACATACAGTTAATCATGTCATTTCATGCAGTTTAATATATGGTTTTCACTAACAATTACATGAGTGTATGTGTTAGGGTCTGCGGAACGCACCAAATATAAGATGTGGAGAGTGCGTTCGTTAGCCCTGGGTCCAACGTGCAGGCGGAGCTGCTGCTAGTAAAATGGCATAAGAAGCAAACTCTGTTATCCCGCAGAGTTGCCAAACATATCCGAGGTGGTCAACATTATCCCGGAAGATGTCATTCACAAAGTCTTGGAAGACAGCTGGGGCGTTACAGAGCCCGAAGGGCATTACCAGATATTCATAATGCCCATCCCTGGTGTTAAATGCCGTCTTCCATTCATCCCCCTCACGGATGGAATCAGGATATATACGCACCGCGCAGGTCTAACTTAGTAAATACCCTTGCTCCCCGAAGCCTGTCAAAGAGCTCAGAGTTAGCGGCAAAGGATATTTATTTTTCACGGTGATAGCGTTGAGACCCCTATAATCAATGCACGGACGTAATTCTCCGTTCTTCTTCTGCACAAAGAAGAACCCGCTCCCGTGGTGACACCGACTTCCTAATGAATCCCCTTGCCAAGTTCTCCTGAGTATATTGGGGGCATGGCCTCTGTCTCAGGAAGAGAGAGGGGTAAACCTTCCTCTAGGAGGCTCAGCTCCAGGCAAGAGGTCGATAGGACGTCATAGGGGCGATGAGGCGGAAGAGTCTCCGCAGCCTTCTTCGAGAAAACGTCGGCATAAGACCAATAGATCTTGAGAAGAGGAGAGAGGTTATGGGTATCTCAGTGGTGTTGACTGCACGCTGTCCCTAATGCATCTGCCTTTACATAAATTACCCCAACCCAGAATTCTCCTGAAGACCACTCAATATGGGGAGAGTGGTAGCGGAGCCAGGGTAATCCCAAACAAACCTCATCTATACCCTCAGGGAGGATAAAAAATGATATATTCTCCTGATGGGAAGGAGACATAGACAAGGTGAGTGGGACAGACTGATGGGGGATTTGTGAGGGCAAAATTGCTCCATTCAACACCGTACCAATACTGGTTCAGCCAGCAAGACCAAAGGCATGGTGTGGCGAGGAAGCAAAGGAGGATGACATAAAATTCCCCTCTGCCCCGAATCCAACACAGCTTGACGGGTTGGGTGGTAGAACCGTGGGTAATTATCCCCTTGAGGAGCACTTTAGGGGCAAAACTCATGGCGTCCAGTGACCCCGTTCTATGGTTACTGGACGCGGACCGTTTTTCAGCCGCTGTGGACATCGGTTGGCAAAATGTCCCTGCTGCTGGCAAATATAACAAATCAGGGATGGACGAGTGACCCGAGTTTTAGATCCTGCAGGAGCAACCTCTGAAGATCGGGCGCCTGAACGGGCGACTCAGAGTGGTGGTGAAAGTTGGAGCCAACCGAACCCTTGCCTACCTGGGCAGTTCAGCCTCCGCTCGTGGAACGGAGGTCGACGCGGGTGGAAATAGCGATAAGTTCTCCAGTGTGGCAGGAATATTCTTGGTAGCCAAGGCGTCTTTCACATGACCCGCCAGTCCTCTCCAGAACACGGGAATGAGGACTTTATCTGGCCACTCTAATTCGAGGCCAGAGTCCGAAATTGGACAGCAAAACTGGCTGACCAAAGCCGAACCCTGGGTACTTGCCAGCAGTTTGAGCGCCGTTTTCGTGGGTGATTGAGGTCCTAGAAAAACCTTTTTCAGAGCCTCCAGAAAAAGAGAAGCACTCCGCACCACATGGTCGTCGTGCTCCCACAGCGGCGTTGCCAACTCCAACGCTCTGCCCGACAGAAGAGCTATCACAAAGCCCACTTGTGCCCGATCCGTGGGGAAACGTGCAGCCAGAAGCTCGAGGTGTATGGAAACACTGACTCACGAATCCCCGACATTGCTTGCTGTCACCAGCAAACTTGTTGGAAGCGGGAGGTGGGGACAATGTAGGGACAGAGGTGGCAGAGGGCCCAAACTGGGCAGCTACGCTAGCAGCCTGTCATGTGTGCATCGCCACGAAGATCGTCGCGGTTGCACATTTGACTTCTCACAGTGAGTTGCTGTTTCTTTGTGTTTGGAGTTTGGGAGTTAATTCTGTCTTTGCTCAGTTCTGGGACTGGGTGCAGTTTTCTCCCGGCTGCATTAATTATTTGTTGATTGGTTTCCTTTAAATCCTCTGGTTGTCTGTGTTGGAGTTGCCAGTGAAATTCTTCATGCAGACCACAGTTAGGATTGTATCTGTTTTAGACTTAAGTTAAAGAGCTCCTTAGTTGTTTTTTAGCTCACCTTGCTTAGAGTTTAATATCCCAGATCATTTATGTTCCTTCTGTGTTTGAGTGTGTATGCAAGTCTGTGTTTTCCCCAGTCTTGTCTTAAAATGTCTAATTTTTTGTATTTGGGCGAGATCACCCCATATCCCTTTGGTGGTAATCAGATTCCTTCTTAGGACTGATTACAGGGTTCAGGGATGATAGGAGACAGGGTTAGGCTGGAGACTTGGACCTCTAAAACCATTATCAGTACCTCCAAGGTGAGGGATTAGTTAGGACCCCAGTTTAGGGTGGTTAGACCCCCGGTTTCCTCTTTCCTGTGACAGTGTATCAAGTCCTCAAGATTAACCCTGAGTTCAAACGGTATCGTGTCAGGTAAATCTATTCTTATTTACATGCTGATGTTGCTAATCTATTGTTGTTTGAGTGTTGTTCTTTTAGAATAGTTTATGACATCGTAACATATCATAAGACCGCGTGACATTTTCACTGGCCAATAAAATTATTCCCAGTTGCCATGGATCCAGTAGCCAGCTGGCTCTGCAGTTGCAGGGATTATCCATGGAGCTGACGGACATTAAGTCCAAGGTTTTGTCTCCCTCGGAGCAAACCAGATTTGAACCTAAGTAGCTCCCGGACAGGTTCATGGTGGGTGAGACAAATTTTTTACCTTCAGGGAAGCATGTAAATTGTATTTTCGGCTTCGGCCTCGATCATCAGGGAGTGAAGAGCTGAGAGTGGGAATTGTTATCTCGCTCTACAAGGGGACCTCAATCCTGGGCCTTCTCCCTTCCTCCGGGATCCCCGGCTCTACAGTCAGTAGATCGATTTTTTACTGCCCTGGGTTTGGTATATGTGACCAGATCGGGTCTCTCTTGCTGAGACAAAATTACGTAAGATCAGCAGGGAGATCGTTCCGGCGGAGGAATTTGCTTCTGAGTTCCGTAGATGGGCACAGATACTCAGTGGAATGACCAAGCTCTTAGGAGCCAGTTTTGGTCATGGGCTTTTTTACAAATTAAAGGACGTTTTGGCTCAGTATGATTCTCCTCCATTTACTGGAGGCTGCTATGGCCCTAGCTATCCGTATGATAGACGGCTCCGGGAGAGGTGCGAGGTAACTCCGCCCCTGTTGTTACTCCCCTACTACTAAAGTCCCTTATGTTGAGGTTCCCCTTGTCTGTTCGGAGGAGCCTATGCAGTTGGGAGGGACATCATTTCGTAGGGGGGATTGGCGGTTTCGCCGCAGGACTAGAAGGTGTTTCTTCTGCGGGGAAAGAGGGACATTTTGTTGGGGGATGTCCATCCCGTGCTTGTTGAGCAAAAGTCGCCGGAAAAACTGTTAATCCCAGGTTGTGTGGTGGACGACAACCTGGGAGTATGTATTTCGTCCGCTAGTTCTTCTCAGTTCCTTGTACCGTGGAGGTGGTGGTTGGTACGAGAGTGGAGAGATTTTCTGTTCTTCTTGATAGTGGGTCCGGGGCTAATCTGGTTGACGCTCAGTTTGTCAGGCTCAAGGTATGCATCTGAGTGTATTGGTCAAAACGATCCCTATATTCTCATTGACGCCAGGCCTCTCGGCCAAGGTAGCTTTGTTCATGAGGTTCATACATTGACCTTCGGGTAGGGGCAATACATAGGGAACTTTTATCTTGTTATGTGTTGGAGGGTCTACCTTTCTCCTTTTGTGTTGGGACTTCCTTGGTTGGTTAAACATAACCTGTGATTAATTGGCAGTCCAGAGATATAAGCCAATGGGGGGAGTTTTGCAAAAGTAACTGCATGAAACACAGTCATCAGTGCGGTCGTGCTAGTATCTGCTCCTTTTTTGGGGACTTTGGGGATGTGTTCTGAGGAGGGGTTGTCAGGAGTTGCCTCCTCATCGCGTGTATGATGCTCTATTAATTTACTTCCTGATTTCTAAGTTACCTAAAGCTAGGTTTATAACATTTCTGGTCCTGAGAGGCAGGCTATGAAAGATTATATTTCGGAAAGTCTGGCAAAGGGCATATTAGACCTTCATCTTCCCAGTGGCCGCGGGGGGTTCTTCTTTGTGAAGAAAAAGATGGAGGCCTACGCCCTTGCTTGGGATTTCCGCGAATTAATCGGATTACTGTTCGAGATCCGTATCCACTCCCTCTGATTCTGAAACTCTTCAATCAAATTGTTGGCGCAAATGGTTCTCTAAATTGGATCTCGGGGGGCGTATAATCTGATTAGGATAAAAGAGGGGGATGAGTGGAAAACGGCGTTTAACACGCCGGAGGGACATTATGAGAACCTTGTCATGCCTTTTGGTTGACTACTGCACCAGCAGTATTCCAACATTTTGTTAATGACATTTTTCGTCTGGTGGGGCTGTTTGTGGTTGTATATTTGGACGACATTTTAATTTACTCGCCAGATCTTGTGTTCATCAGGAGCATGTGAGACAGGTGTTGCGATCTTGCGAGACAATAAACTATACGCCAAACTGGAAAAGTGTGTATTCGCCGTACGGAACTTCAGTTTTTGGGTTTCTTGGTGTCAGCCTCGGTTTCCGTATGGACCTGAAAAGGTGAGAGCAGTGCTTGAATGGGATCAGCCAGAGGATCTTAAGGCTCTGCAGCGTTTTCTGGGGTTTGCTAACTACTACCGGAAATTTATTTGTAATTTCTCATCTGTTGTCAAACCTCTCACTGACATGACAAGAAAAGGGACGGATTTTTCTAAATGGTCGGACAAAGCTTGCCAAGCTTTTTCCTCTTTGAAAAAATGTTTTGCTTCGGCACCCGTTCTCATCCAACCAGATGCATCACAGCCGTTCGTTGTGGAGGTGGACGCGTCTGAGTAGGGGTGGGTTGCAATATTGTCCCAGGGTCCGTCCCCTGGTAAATGGCATCCGTGCGCTTTCTTTTCTAAAAATTGTCGTCCGCCGAGAGGGAATTATGATATCGGCATAGGAACTTTTGGCCATTAAGTTGGCTTTTGAGAATGGCGTCACTTTTTGGAGGGGGCAGTCCACCCGGTCACCGTCATTACTGATCACAAGAACCTGCTGTTTTGGAATCTGCTAAGCGTCTGAATTCCAGACAAGCTCGATGGTCGTTGTTTTTTACCAGGTTTAATTTTGTTGTCACTTATCGCCCTGGATCTAAGAATGTTAAGGCGGATGCCTTGTCTCGCAGTTTCCCAGGGGCCGGGAAAATGGATGACCCGATTCCCATCCTTCAGGAGGGGGGTGGTAGTGTCGGCTGTATGTTCTGAGCTTGAGGAGGAGGTGTTGAGGCTCAGGGGGACGCCCTGCAGGACCTCCAGGGAGACTGTTTGTCCCAAATCAGTTGAGACAAAAGGTTATTGAGGCACATCATAATTCTGCTTTAGCAGGACATCCAGGGAGTAAGGCTATTTTAGATCTCCTTTCTCGCCGGTTTTGGTGGCCTAACGTTAAATAAGATGTTTTAACTTTTGTCGCGTCCTGTGGGGTTTGTGCTCGCTCTAAGACCCCTCATACCCGTCCGTCTGGGACCCTCTTACCCTTGAAACTTCCGGAGCGTCCATGGACTCATTTGTCTATGGACTTCATCACGGACCTTCCTCAGTCGTCAGGGAAGACTGTCATACTGGTGGTTGTTGACAGGTTCAGTAAGATGGCACATTTCATTGCTCTTCCTGCCCTCCCTAATGCTAAAACTCTGGCGCAGGTTTTTCATTGGGGAGATTGTGAGACTTCATGGGTTGCCTTCTGATGTGGTGTCAGATAGGGGGTCTCAGTTTGTGTCCAAGTTTTAGAGGGCATTTTGTTTACGTCGGGAGATGCAATTGTCATTTTCCTCGACTTTTCATCCGCAGACCAATGGTCAGGACAGAGCGTCTGAATCAAAGCCTAGAGACTTATCTTCGGTGTTTTGTCTCAGAGAACCAGGAGGACTGGTCTTCTTTCTTGCCTCTGGCAGAGTTCGCTCTTAACAACAGGCGGAGCGAGTCCACTGGTAAGTCCCCGTTTTTTGGGGCATATGGTTTTCATCCCCAGTTTTGTACATTCAATGGGGGGGGCCCTTCTGGGGTTCCTGAGGAGGAGCATTTCTCGTCGTCACTTGCTTCAGTGTGGAGAGGTGTATTGAATAATCTGGGGTGCTATGGGGAACCGTTTATAACGTATGGCTGATAGGAGGAGAGTTTCTGGGGCAGATCTTAATGTGAACGATCTGGTATGGTTGTCTACCAGGAATATAAAACTTAAAGTTCCCTCCTGGAAGCTGGGCCCCAGATTCATGGGCCGTACAGGATCAGTTCCATAATTAATCCTGTGGCATTTCGTCTGGACCTCCTCCTACGTTTAAAATTCATAATGTGTTCCACAAGTCATTACTTAAGAGGTACGTGGCAACAGTCATACCCTCACCTCTACCTCCTCCTCCAGTGGTGGTCAATGGTAACTTGGAGTTTCAAGTGTCAAGATCATTGACTCACGTCTGAATCGCCGGTCCCTTCAGTCTTGGTGCATTGGAAGGGGTATGGTCCAGAGGAGAGGACGTGGGTTCCTGCGTCTGACATTAACGCAGATCGTTTTTGGGGCGGACTTCCACAGAACTCACCCGGGCAAACCTGGCCCTGAGGGTCCGGAGGCCCCTCGTAGAAGGGGGGGTACTGTCATGTGTGCATCGCCACGAAGATCGTCGCGGTTGCACATTCTGACTTCTCACAGCTGAGTTGCTGTTTCTTTGTGTTTGGCAGTTAGGGAGTTAATTCTGTCTGTGCTCAGTTCTGGGACTGGGTGCAGTTTTCTCCCGGCTGCAATTAATTATTTGTTGATTGGTTTCCTTTAAATCTTGGTTGTCTGTGTTGGGAGTTGCCAGTGAAATTCTTCATGCAGACCACAGATAGGATTGTATCTGTATAGACTTAAGTTAAAGAGCTCCTTAGTTGTTTTAAGCCCCACCTTGCTTAGAGTTTAATATCCCAGATCATTTATGTTCCTTCTGTGTTTGAGTGTGTATGCAAGTCTGTGTTTTCTCCAGTCTGTCTTATATGTCTATCTTTGTATTTAGCAGAGATCAGCCCATATCCCTTTGGTGGTAATCAGATTCCTTCTTAGGACTGATTACAGGGTTCAGGGACTGATAGGAGACAGGGTTAGGCTGGAGACTTGGACCTCTGAACCATTATCAGTACCTCCAAGGTGAGGGATTAGTTAGGACCCCAGTTTAGGGTCAGGTTAGACCCGGTCCTCCTCTTTCCTGTGACAGTGTATCAAGTCCTCAAGATTACCTGAGTTCAACGGATATCGTGTCAGGTTAAATCTATTCTATTTTTTACATGCTGATTGTTGCTAATCTATATGTTGTTATAGAGTGTTTGTTCTTTTAAGAATAGTTTACTGACATCGTACACATATCTAAAAACCGCGTGACACAGCCTGAACAGCGACTGCGGTAACATCCACAGCTGAGGTTGTGCGCTCAAGAGCCGCCAACCTACCCTCCAGCTGTGGATGTACAGCTGTAAACGCTGTTCATCTGCCATTTTACTAGCCAGACCCTGGCGCTAATATTATGTTAGGGTCTGCGGAACGCACCAAATATTAAAATGTGGAGAGGTGCGTTCGCAGCCCGGGGTCCACCGTGCAGGCGGAGCCTGCTGCTAGTAAAATGGCGTAAGAAGCAAACTCTGTTATCCCGCAGAGTCCAACCATAAACGCCGTAACGCGCTGTGGCAATAAGTGCGAACTCTGTTACTCCACAGAGCCGCTAGAAGGAGAGCCGCAGCGCTATATGGCGATGTGTACGAACTCACTAAACACAACTGAGTCGCAAAGAGAACACGCTAGGGCGCTGTCTAGCGTTGAAAGCGAACCCTGTTACGTCACAGGGCCGCTGAGAAAATGTGCTGTGTCCTGTCAGGCTCTCAGGTACACAGTTAAGTGCTAAGCGTACATAAAGCGTGATCATGTGCTAATGTCCTCGCGGGAGTCACCCGCATCTGTGGCATCTGAACGCCAGACCCTGAATACGGCAATCAAAACTCCTCACCGGTTATGCCGGTAATCTAGGGCATCTAGGACGCCGACCCTGACCAGCTAGCACACCAACTCCTCACCGATTAGTCGGTATTCTAGTGGCTTATTTCAGCCGGGTCCCTAACCACACACACACATGACCACACTGGCGCATAGCATATAATGGTTGATATTAGCGCATGGCGGCCTAGCCATGCTACCCTTTTATATGTAACAGCTACAGGACCTGCCAGAAACAAGGACCAATGAAGCTTGTTCCAGAACAACAGTAGTCACAGGACCTTCCTGGCAGACCAATAGGGCTGCTGCAGTACTGAGCATGTGACCCCTGATCTCCAATGAGAGATCTCACTCTGGGCATGTCAGAAGGGAAAACGCAGGACTTTGTCCCAAAGACGTCTGCTCCAGCACTGGCTATATAGCAGATCCAGGAGGGGCAGCAGCAAGTCACTGCACAGTAGTGGAGTGGGCAAGACGCTTGGACCGACGTCTCTGCAGAGCAGGCTCCACTGTGGCTGGAGATGAATGGGAGACTGCAGCGGGGCTGGTTCGAGACTCCCCTTGTGCAGCAGTGGCAACTCGAACCCTAACACCATGTCATTTCAAATTGTTTGATATATTGTTTTCACTAACAATTACATGAGTGTATGTGTGCAAAATTTGACACATGTAGGGGTTAATTAAAGGTGTAAATTCGTAGCAAAAAAGTCAGTTTATTTACAACTAATTTACACCTTTAATTAACCCCTATAGGTGTGAAATTTTACACACATACACCACATGTAGTTGTTTGTGAAAACCAGATATCAAACTATATGAAAAGACATGGTTAACTCTATGTAAACCATGTGTCATTTCATGTCGAGTGCTTCTGTATTTTCACAAAAGCCGACATTACCGGCAATTGAATCAGAGGCTATTTTGCTATGTAGAAGTTTATGAACTATAAATATATGTATATATATGTAACAATGACATGTATATATATATATAATGTGGTAAGACGACTCGCTCGGCTCTCCAGGAGGTAGACTCAGGACACACGTTCTCAGGTTTTCCTTCTGCTGGTTTATTATCAGCCATAAACTCATGCAGGTTTCGCAGGAAAAGTAAACATGACCCTCTGGGTTAAACGGGAAAAACATAAAAAAACAAACAATAACTCAGTCCATAGATGAGTGGGTTCACCCGCTCTCGATGCATAAACTGCACGGCTAAAGTCCTTGTGGAAAGCTCTGCAGCTTCCACTATACTGTCTGGAGACTTTCCTCTCCAGACCACACTCCAGAGAAAAAAAACAGGACTGAGCTTTTATCCATTGCTCAGCCACACCCTGAGGGGAGGTAGGGGGAATGCCTCCCGCCCTCTTTGACATTCCATAAAACCGCACCTCCTTTAACAGAGTAAACCTACCAGCATATAACATGCTGGCAGATAAATAAAGTAGGTTTTAGTTCACACAGGAGAGCATCCTGTGTGACACATACCTCCCCTCACATATAAAACCAGTGACACTGTCACATATTCCCCCCTCTGCCCAAAGCCGGGGGTTTGGGCAACTTCTGACACCAGACAGGGAATCCTAGAGAGGGCATCTGCATTCCATGTAACTTCCCTGGCCTATGCTCCACGTGAAAGTTAAAATCTTGAAGCTCTAGGAACCATCTAGTTACCTAGCATTTTTTCCCTCTTTTCCCTCAACCATCTCAACGGGGCATGGTCTGATACTAATTTAAACTTCCGGCCTAGTAGGTAATATTTCAGTGTATCTACGGCCATTTTATGGCTAAACACTCTTTCTCTACTATGGCGTAGTTCTTCTGCAGGAGGACAGCTTTCGGCTTAGATAGAGAATGGGATGTTCTTCCCCATTTATTTCTTGGGAGAGTACGGCCCCTAGACCAACCTCTGATGAGTCAGTCTGGACCACAAATTCTTTTTTAAAGTCTGGCGCGACCAGGACAGGCTGCTTGCACGGTGTTAGCTTCAGCTTTTGAAATGCGGTCTCCGTTTCTTCCGTCCATTTCACCATGGTTGATTTGGTGCCTTTTAGAAGATCTGTTAGTGGGGCGGCCATCGTGGCGAAATTCGGGATAAACCGCCGGTAGTATCCCACCATTCCCAGGAATGCTTTCACCTGCTTCTTTGAGAGCGGTTGCGGCCAGGTTTGAATTGCTCCACTTTCTTGATTTGCGGCTTTATTTCGCCTCTCGCAACAACATAGCCCAGGTACTTGGCCTCTCTTTTCCGATGGCACACTTTCTCGGATTTATGGTAAACCCTGCTTTCCTTAGCGCGTCCAAAACGGCCTGTAGTTTGGGTAGGTGACTAGCCCAGTCTGGGCTAAAGACCACAATGTCGTCGAGGTAGGCTGGGGCCCATACTTCTTATGTGGGGCTAGGATCCGATCCATAGCCCTCTGGAAAGTGGCTGGGGCCCCCTGTAGTCCGAACGGCATCCGCTTGTATTGAAAACAGCCATCAGGTGTTGAGAAAGTCGTCTTCTCTTTAGCCATCTGGGACATGGGGATCTGCCAGTAGCCCTTCGTCAGGTCAAGAGTGGTGATGTACCTCGCCGGTCCAAGCCTCTCGATGAGTTCGTCGACGCGGGGCATCGGGTACGCGTCACACTTGGATACCTCATTTAGCTGACGGTAGTCATTACAAACCTCCACTCTCCATTGGGTTTCGGCACGAGGACGATTGGGCTCGACCACCCACTCTTTGACTCCTCTATTACCCGAGGTCTAACATACTCTTCACCTCAGCCGAGATCACCTCCCGGCGTGCTTCCGGAATCCGATACGGCTTCAAATTCACTCTTACATGCGGTTCTGTCAGCACGTCATGCTCTACCACTTGCGTGTGCCCTGGCAACTCTGAGAACAGCTCCGATTCTGCTGTAGTAATTCTCGACACTGTTGCTTCTGGGCCGGTGATAGAGTCTCTGCAATAGTGACCTCCTCCCACGGTTCCTTGTCTTCTGGTGCGGCTCCCATGCAAGGAGTTTCCACAGGTTCACGGTCCCGCCACGGCTTGAGCAAGTTTACATGATATATTTGATGTGCCTTCCTTCGGCCAGGCTAGTGAACTTTATAATTAACCTCGCTGACTTTCTCCACCACCTCTTATGGACCTTGCCATTTGGCGAGGAACTTGCTCTCGACGGTAGGGATCAGCACCAAAACACGGTCTCCGGGCTGGAACTGTCTCAGTCTCGCCAACCGGTTATAGACCTCGCCTGGGCTTCCTGCGCCTGGAGGAGATGTTCCTTTACGATGGGCATCACCTTTGACATTCTCTCCTGTAACTGGGCGACATGTTCGATGATGCTCCGGTGTGGCGTGACTTCAGCCTCCCAAGTTTCCTTGGCGATGTCTAGGAGACCTCTTGGATGCCGCCATATAGGAGCTCAAATGGAGAGAAGCCAGTGGAGGCTTGAGGAACTTCTCTGACCGAGAAAAGCAGAAATGGGAGCAGGTAGTCCCAGTCTCTCCCATCCTTTTCAACGACCTTCTTGAGCATCGCCTTTAAGGTCTTGTTGAAGCGTTCCACTAGGCCGTCCGTTTGTGGATGATAAACCGAGGTCCGCAGCTGAGTTATCTGAAGGACTCTGCAAAGCTCCTTCATCACCTTGCTCATGAAGGGGGTTCCTTGGTCTGTTAGAATCTCTTTTGGTAGACCTGTCCGAGCAAAAATATGGACCAACCTCGGGCTATACTTTTACTGGACATGTTCCTTAGGGGAACCGCTTCTGGATACCGAGTCGCATAGTCCATGACGACCAGGATATATTGGTGTCCCCGAGCTGATTTGACTATGGGGCCCACGAGGTCCATGGCAATCCTCTCAAAGGGAACCTCTATCACATGTAGTGGAAGTAAGGGTCTACGGAAGTGGGAGGAGGGAGCGGTTATTTGGCAAGTGGGGCAGGACCTACAAAAGTTTTGAATTTCTCGATAACACCCTGGCCAATAAAACCTCCTCAGTATCCTCGCCTGAGTTTTCTCGACCCTAGGTGTCCCCCCAGAACATGTGAATGGGCCATATCTAGCACCGTCGTCTGTATGGCCCCGGCACTAACAGCTGTTCCACTATCTCACCGCCCCTCAGTTTGGCCACCCGATATAGCAACTCCCCCTGTACTGCAAAGTGAGGAAATCTGGTGTCGGCCCCGGCTCTTGGGCAACCCCATTACATACAGTAACCTGGTCGAACGCCCCTTTTAAAGTCAGGTCTCGAACTTGAGCAGTCCCAAAGTTCTCTCTGGACATATCTAACGCAGGTAGGTCGGCCTGCTCAGGCACCGTCTCACCCTCATCACCGACAAGGACACACAGTGGGAACTCCTCTCTCTGAGACTCTGTCGGGGGTTCTTCTTCAAGGATCTCACTTTTCCCCATGCTACTTAGTCCAGTTCCCTTCCCCCACAAGTCCCAGAATAAGGGAAAATCACGGCCCAATATAACTGGATGTATCAGGTCCTTTACCACCCCGACTTCCTGGGACTGGGCACCACAGTCTGTCCCCACTGTTACTGTGGCCACGGGATAGTCCTTGGCGTCACATGGATGCACGAACACCCAGGGTTTTGGAAGGGATCAGCTGGTGGGGAAGGGATGCTCTGATCAAGGTCACCAGACTCCCGGAGTCCAACAGTCCAAGCACTGTTATTCCATTAATGGATACTGCACACGCCTGCGGTCCCTCACCGGGTCGACAGTCCACGCTACAGGCTGGATAGGCATAATAGGAGACCCGTCGGCCTAGGCTGCAGTTCATGGGCTCAGGGGATATTTGACACTGGCGGCTACATGTCCAGGGTTGTGACATCGCCAGCAAACTATATCTTTCCCAACTGTTCTAAAGGCACCTTCAATAGGAGTGGGACGCCCCCAGTGGGGGCTCTAGACCCTTCCGTGGTGAACCCACCCCTTTTGGGTATCCAGTAGGGAGAAATGACTGCATCGGTTTCCCAAGAGATCTCTCAACTACCTGGTACCTCTCTACCAGGCCGATAAAGTCATCTGCGTTCTGGGGATCACCCTGGGCAACCAGGTCTGTACTGACTTGGGGAGGGAATGCATGAATCTGTCAATCACCGCCGCTCAACCATCTGGGCCGGAGTGGAGGAGTCCGGTTGTAGCCACTTCTGAACAAGATGCAGTAGGTCAAACATCTGCGAACGAGGGGGTTTGTTGCTAGCATACGCCAGTGATGAACTCGCTGGGCTCTTACTGCCATATTTACTCCCAGACGTGCTAAGATCTCTGTCTTTAGTTTGGGATACTCCTTAGCATCTTGCAGCGCCAAGTCAAAATACGCTTTTTGGGGTTCACCCGATAAATATGGCACCAGAACCTCTGCCCACTGTGCTGGTGGAAGTCTCTCCGATCAGCCACCCTCTCAAAAACAGTCAGAAATGCTTCTACATCATCCCCAGGGGTCATCTTCTGCATGGCCCGCCTTACCGCCTTCCTGACGTGAGAATCATCAGTCGGCCCTGGGGCTGGGGTGGCCGCCCTGCTCTGGATGGCGTCCGCCAAAAGCTGTATCTGCTGTTGCGCCTCCTGCTGGTGCTGCTGCTGCGACTTTTGCTGCAACTGGATCTGCTGAAGCAACAGTTTGGTCGTCTCCTGGTGCTGCTGCTGTATGCTCTGCTGGGCCTGCTGTATGCTCTGCTGGCTCTGTAGGTGTTGCTGCTGCATGTTCTGCTGGGCCTGGACCAGGTGCTTAACGAGCTCCTCCATGCTGCCGGACTTCTCTGGCTGGCTGGCAGCCTTCACCCAGGACATCCACCGGTCTTTGAAGCAGGTACACGTGTTCCTGGAATCCTGCCCGCATTCTCCACCAACTGTGGTAAGACGACTCGCTCGGCTCTCAGGAGGTAGACTCAGGACACACGTTCTCAGGTTTTCCTTCTGCTGGTTTATTATCAGCCATAAACTCATGCAGGTTTCGCAGGAAAAGTAAACATGACCCCCCTGGGTTAAACGGGAAAAACATAAAAAAAAAAAACAATAACTCAGTCCATAGATGAGTGGGTTCCACCCGCTCTCGGTAGCATAACTGCACGACTAAAGTCCTTGTGGAAAGCTCTGCAGCTTCCACTATACTGTCTGGAGACTTTCCTCTCCAGACCACACTCCAGAGGAATAAAAAACAGGACTGAGCTTTTATCCATTGCTCAGCCACACCTGAGGGGAGGTAGGGGGAATGCCTCCCGCCCTCTTTGACATTCCCATTAAAACCGCACCTCCTTTAACAGAGTATCCTGTGTGACACATACCTCTCCTCACATATAAAACCAGTGACACTGTCACAATATATATATGTATTCTATGTGTGTATATTTAGTGTTTACAAGGAAGAAAGGGTTTTTTTTAGTTCCGATATTTCTGTCCCATAGACTTGCATTGTATTTCCGGTATCGGAATCGGGTATCGCCGATACTTTTTGGGTATCGGCGATACCCATTCCGATCCGATACTTCTTGATATCGGGAAGTATCGCTCAACTCTAGTTTTCAGGTAGATTCTTCTACAAAGTGATTCAAGTTGATTATCAAGGTAAATTGCTTGTGAAATGATACCAGGTTTTAGGGTTCGAGTTCCCAATGCTGCACAAGGGGAATCTTGAGCCATTCCCACTGCGTTCCCCAATCTGTCTCCGGCCGCAGTGGAGCTGCTCAGCAGAGATGTCGGTTGTTATGTTTCGGTAGCTGAGGAGTGCAGGTAAAAAAAAAAGGCAATACACCAGAGCAGTTGGAATCTATGGGATTGCAGTACCCTGACTAACCACCACAACTAGAGGCAGCCGTGGAGCGTTCCTACGTTGGTCCTAGACGCCTCGTCACAGCCTGAGAAACTAACTACACTAAAGATAGAAATAGGAAAGCTATCTGCCCGGAGCAGAACCCCAAAGATAATAGAAAGCCCCAAACATGTAATGGCGGTTAGACAAGAGGAAATACTGACACAGAAAGAAAATAGAATGAGCAAACGCTGGGGCCCAAACTATCTAAAAAGAAAAGGACAGGAAGGGTACTTACTGCAATCCCAGAAAACCCTGAAAACACCAACTCTACTAATTTCAAAATCACCTGAGATCACACGACCTCTACCACCTAAATTAGCTCTCTGGTGTAACAAAATCAAAACAGCAGCCACTGAAAAAACTGGAAAAAGTAAAGAACAAAACTCAGTGGCTGAACTAAACTGAGAAGGCAGAAGCCCCGGAGGGGACCAGAAGGCCCCAAAGAAGTGCAAGACAAAATGCAAAAATATAGCAATAACACAAAAGAAGAAAAAATCTTATCTGGTAGCAGGAGATGCAGACACGACACAGCAGGCTACAAGGGAAACTGGAATGAAGGATTCAGACCAGAACAATTGATCACGGCAACCCTGATGGGAAAATGACTCCCTTATATAAGACCAGTCAGTAACACCTGATTCCAGTCCTCACAATCTTCACTAGTACCGCTTGTAACCACCAGAGGGAGCCTCTGCTCAGAACTCATCTCAAACCCATTCACAACAGTACCCCCCCTTGAGGAGGGGTCACCGAACCCTCATTTGAGCAACCAGGTCGGTCAGGATGAGTTCTATGATACGCACGGATAAGTCTCCTAGCATGGATGTCCGAAGCAAACACCCAAGAATTGTCTTCTGACCATAACCTCTCCATTTAACCAAATACTGGAGTTTCCGTCTAGAAAAACGAGAATCCAATATTTTCTCAACCACATACTCCAGATTGCCCTCAACCAAAACAGGGTCAGGAGGCACAGCAGCAGGAACCACTGGCTCAACAAACCTCTTCAACAAGGACTTGTGGAACACGTTATGGATCTTAAATGTCCCTGGAAGAAGCAAACGAAAAGAAACAGGATTAATAATCTCCATGATCTTATAAGGTCCAATGAACTAGGCTTAAATTTAGGAGATGCTACTCTCATAGGAATATTCTTTGAGGACAACCAGACCAAGTCCCCCACTTTAAACCGAGGACCATCAGTCCTATGCGGTTAGCAAACGCTGGGCCTTCTCCTGAGAGAGGGACAACCTCTCCACTACCTGGTCCCAAATCTGTTGCATACGCTCCACAACAGAGTCAACACCTGGACAGACAGAAGCCTCCGTCTGTCCTGAAGAAAATCGAGGGTGAAACCCCGAATTACAGAAAAACGGAGACATCAAAGTGGCAGAGCTAGCCTATTATTAAGAGCAAACTCAGCCAAAGGCAAAAAAGAGACCCAGTCATCCTGATCAGCAGACACAAAGCATCTAAGATAAGTCTCCAATGTTGGTTTGTTCTCTCAGTTTGACCATTGGTCTGAGGATGAAATGCCGAGGAGAAGACAATTGAACACCCAGTTTAGAACAAAAAGTCCTCCAAAATTTGGAAACAAACTGGACTCCTCTGTCAGACACAATGTTTCAGGAATGCCGTGTAAACGAACCACGTGCTGAAGGAACAACGGCACCAATTCAGAGGAGGAAGGCAACTTAGGTAATGGCACAAGATGTATCATTTTGGAAAACCTATCACAAATTACCCAGATGGTGGTCATTCTCTGAGAAACAGGAAGATCGGAAATGAAATCCATAGAGATATGGGTCCATGGTCTCTTGGGCACAGGCAATGGCATCAACAAACACTAGAGCGAGAGCAAGGCTTGGAGCGAGAGCAAGTCCGCAGGACTGCACAAATTCCCTGACATCACGAGACAAGGTAGGCCACCAAAAGGACCGATAACAAGTCTCTGGTACCAAAAATTCCGGGATGCCCAGCCAATGCGGAACAATGAATCTCAGACATCACACTCTTTTTCCATTGGTCCGGGACAAACAATTTTCCAACATGGCAGCGCTCGGGCCTATCCTCCTGACACCCTCCAGAGCAAGTCTCAAATTGGGCGAGATGGCGGAAAGAACTACACCTCTTTCAAAATAACAGAAGGATCAGATAACTCAGGAGAGTCCGCAAGGAAACTCCTCGAGAGGGCATCCGCCTTAACATTCTTAGTGCCAGGAAGAAAGGAAACCACAAAATTAAAACGTGTGAAAAACAAGGCCCACCTGGCCTGTCTAGGATTGAGTCGCTTGGCAGATTCCAGATAGACCAGATTCTTATGGTCGTAAGGACCACCACTGATGTTTGGCTCCCTCCAGCCAATGTCTCCCCTCTTCAAAAGCCCACTTCATGGCCAATAACTCCCGATTGCCCACGTCATAATTACGTTCAGTAGGAGAAATTTTCGAGAGAAAAAGGCACAAGGGTTACTTTTAGAGGTCTCTGGATCTTTTTGGGACAAAACGGCACCTGCCCAATTTCAGAGGCATCAACCTCACCTGAAATGGCAGAGAAACATCAGGCTGCCGTTAGAACAGGAGCAGAAGTGAATCTCTGCTTAAGTTCCTGAAATGGAGAGACTGCCTCAGGAGGCCAATTCACCACATCAGAACCCTTTCTGGTCAAATCAGTTAATGGTTTAACAATAACCGAGAAATTACCAATAAATTTACGATAAAAATTGGCAAAACCCAAAAATCTTTGAAGAGCCTTTAATGAAGTAGGTTGGGCCCAATCACAGATGGCCTGAACTTGACCGGGTCCATTTCAATAAACGATGGGGACAAAATGAATCCCAGAAATGAGATCCTCTGTACGCCAAAAAGAAAACTTTGATCCCTTCCCTACGAGCCTTTCTCTCTCAAAATTGGAAACAGTTCGAACATGTTTCACATGAGAGTCCCCGTCATTAGAAAAAATCAAGATATCATCCCAAATTTAAAAAAAATCAGAAATTTGTCCCAAAATCCCTTTAAAAAGTCATTCATGAAGGACTGGAAGACGGAAGGAGCATTAGTGAGGCCAAAGGGCATCATGTCTCAAAATGCCCCTTTAAGGGGTATTGAATGCCGTCTTCCATTCATCCCGTGCTTAATGCGAATAAGGTTATACGGCCCCCTGAGGTCAAGCTTGGTAAACAAGTGCGTTTTTACCTCTGGAAAACAGGTCAGAAATCAAGGGGAACGGGTATGATATTTCACAGTATTTTTGTTCAAGAGACGATAATCAATACACGGGCCCTTAATGAACACCTCTTTTTGGCCACAAAGAAAAACCGGCACCCAAGGGTGAAAGGATGGGCTGATATGACCTATCTCCAAAAATTCCTTGATATAAGACCCGGGATA
>JARQOD010000001.1:123388231-123442367 GCA_033576555.1 Oophaga sylvatica
AAGTTCCTTGTCCAACTTCCTTCTGTGACAAGGAACCCCCCTATACTTTCTGGAAACTTCGATTCCGGTATCCGATGCAAAAAATATCGAAACCAGAATCGGAATTCCGATGCCGCGAATATGGCCGGATACCTGATTTTTGCAGTATCAGAATGTCAAACTAGCTACAGTATATGTGGTCCCCAATAATGTTGCCATACAGTTGGACGGTCCCCTAGAGTTTGGCCCCCTTTATTGCCTCCTTTACGTATAATGGTTCTAAAAAGCAAAAAGCCCTTAAGTTATGGGGCCACATTTATTGCCCTACTGAAGGGGCTCCATTAATGCTCCAGCAGAATAGGCCCCTAGGCTCCTATGTGCTCTTACCTATTGATGCCCCAAAATTAATAAAACCCCAAATTGAGCTCCAGTATATGATGGGCCCCATGGTGTGCTCCAGGTTGATGGGCCTTATAATTTCCATTTATAAATGGGCCAATATGATGCTTCAGTGTATAATGGGCCTGATATGAGCTCCGTGTTGTGGGCCCTTTATAATGTCCGTGAGAGGGGCCCCTGGATGATGCTCCATTTTGGGCCCCTTTTGATGCTCCAGTGTTTAATGGGCCTATATAATTTCCATATTTAATGGGCCCAAAAATGAATGCTTCAGGTTAATGGGATCGTATTGATGCCAGTGTTTGTGGGCCCCTTTTATAATGCTCCAGTGTTTGTGGGCCCCTGGTGTGCTCCATATTAATGGGCCCCCAATGATGCTCCAGTGATAATGGGCCCATTTTTTTTGCTCCCGTGTATGATGCCCCCAAATGGTTGAGCTCCGTGTATGGGGGCCCCCGTTTATAATGCTCCAGTGTATGAGGGGGCCCCTGGATGTTGCTCCATTTATTTGGGCCCATATGAGCTCAGTGTAAATTGGCCCCATTTTTAATGCTCCGTGATGTGCGCCCCATGGATGATGCTTCAGTGTGTGATGGGCCTATATAAGCTCCATATAAATGGGCCCCATTTATAAGCTCCCTGTATAATAGGCCCCTATTGTGCTCCATGGTATGAGGGGGGCCCCATTTAAAATGCGCCAGTGTATAATGCTCCCATTATATTGCCCAAACTTTTAAAAAAATGAAATCCTTCCTCGCTGGACAATGCTCTACTCTGGAATCCTCAGTGTACCCATCTTCAAGCTCCCCTGAACTGTGGCTGTTGGAGAGGGTTTTCAGACGTGAATCACACGCTCTCTGACCTGAATGTCCTGTCAGGAAACGCGGAATACATCACAGCGGTGGAGAGGGAGAGGTAAGTGTTAACCCGGTCCCAGCGCTCCCTTGCACTCCGTTTTGCTACCCCCTGTTCCTCGGGCTTCCCTTGCGGCGGGTCTGTGCGGGGGCTGGGGTCTCCTGCCCATTGCCTTCGGGTCCTGGTCCTTCTCCATTCCTGGCACGCTGCTGGCGGCCCTCCAGCAGTCGGCTTAGGAGCGGGCCCCCCGCCCACCGCCTCTCTTAGGGGCAGCGTGCATCTTTTGAAATAGCTAATTATCCAATGGCTGCGCACTCGGACTATATCTGGTACTCCACCATTAGGGGAGTGCCGGAAAAGTTGTTCTATCATTGCTACTTTGGTTCTGTTCCTGTTTGTCTGCCTGCGTCTGCGTCTCTGTCTTCGCTGATCTGTTTGTTCCTCAGATATTGCTAACCCGTATCTGGCTAATCTGGACAATTTCGGTATTACTGGCGCAAGTGTCATCCCGTTCCGCCACAGCCTTTCCCTAACCGTGGACCGTGACAAGTCACGAAGCCAGCCTTCTACCATCCGTTCTGGCCAGGGACCTACCTTCTCCGTCGAACTTTCCACGGTTCTGTAAATTACTTGTTACCCTTTCGGTCCCCCTGGGACAGCTGCCACGTGTCGGGGTCTAAGGATGGTGCCCTGTGTCCTCCGGGTATTCCATTTGGTCCTGTTCGGGGGCCTTATAAGGGTACCCGGGGCTCACTAGTTATGCCCTTTCGGGGGCCCTCTGGACAGCGGTCTCGAGGTTCCACGTTAAAAAATAATACAAATGTGAACTTCACCACCTCTGCCTCCCCTCATTCGTTACAGATTGCTCGGCCTGGAACCGCGGTTTCCCCGAGACCTCCGCCCCGGATTTGCCAGGGGTGGCCCGTTTGGGGGTTCAACAGGACAAGTCACGACTTTCTACGCTCTTGTCTACCCGCAAAGGATTCCCTAGGGTCCTGTCTGTACCTGACTCTTCATCAATAATCAGGTACCGGTTTTGAAGGACTTGAAATAAGTTCTGAGCAGAGGTCCCTCTGGGGTTAAAGCGGTACGGGTGTCCGTGAAGATTGTGAGGGTGGGAATAGGTGTTCTGGCTGGTCTTATATGGGGTCGCCTTCCCATCAGGGTTGCCGGTGATCTTGTCTGGTCTCTCCTTGAGTCCTGTTTCCTTTGTGCCTGCTGTGTCGTGTCTGCATCTCCTGAAACAGATAAGACTTTCTTCTTTTGTTTTTTGCTTGATTTTTTTCATTTTGTCCTGACTTCTGTGGGGCCTTCGGGGCCCCCCCTTTGGGGGGTTTTTTGCCCTCTCAGTTTAGTTAGCCACTGTGTTTGTACTTTTGCTTTTTCCAGTTTTTTCAGTGGTGGTGTTTTGATTTTGTTAACCAGAGAACTAATTTTTGGTGGTAGGGTGTGTGTTTAGGTGATTTTGAAAGTTGAGTTGGTGGTTTTAGGGTTTTTTGGGTTGAGTAAGTGTTCCTTCCTTTTCTATTTAGGTTAGTTTTGGGGCCCCAAAGTTTGCTCATTACCCATTTTCTGTCTGTGTCGTTTTCATTTGTTAACCGCCATTACATGTTTGGGGGCTTTCTAGTTCTTTGGGTCTGCTCCGGGGCGTGCTTTCCTTTCTATCTTTAGGTGTATTAGCTTTCAGGTGTGCGAGGCGGGCTGGACCAAGTAGGAAGCTCCACGGCTGGTAGTTGTGGTGGTTGTCGGGTACTCTCAATCTCAAGTTCCAAATTTTGGGTATTGCCTTTTTTTCCTGCATCCTCGCTACCGAAACTTACATCCAGTTCCCATGGCAAATCAAGGTCCCCGTCTGGCGGCTCCTACCCGTTTCCAGGGTGATCCTACTCTGTGTCGGGGTTTCCTCAATCAGTGCACTCTACACTTCGAAATCTTGGGGCATATGTTTGCTTCTGACCGAGCCAAGGTGGGCTTCATCATGTCACACCTGGGAGGAGAAGCCCTCGCCTGGCTAAACCCGCTATGGGAGAGAGGGGATCCGGTGGTTAACGATCTTCAATCTTTCCTAGAGGCTTTTCGCAGGACTTTCGATGAACCTGGTCGTACCACTTTGACTGCATCAGCTCTGCTCCGCCTGCGCCAAGTTACTCTCATGGTAGCTCAGTATGCTGTTAAATTCCGCACCCTCTCGTCTGAATTATCGTGGAACAATGAGGCCCTGGTTGCTAACTTCTGGGAAGGCCTATCCGGAAGAATCAAGGATGAGCTGGCGGGACGAGACAGACCTACTCTCTTGGAAGAGCTAATATCCTTGGCAACCCGAATTGACCTGCGTTTTCAGGAGCGCTCCATGGAGATCAAGCGGGACAAAAGGTCCTATCACCTGGACTCTAGTTTGTACAAAACAGGTACTTCACCCTCCGCCTCCGAGGCCATGGAGGTGGACCATGTAAGTTTGGCCACCCGCCGCCGGGAGGCACGTTGCAAGGAGGGAAGTTATTACTACTGCGGTAGTTCTGAACATTTGATTCTTTTCTGCCCTAAAAAGTCGGGAAACTCCAGTGCCTAGGTCCGGTAGGAGGGGCCAACCTAGGTAAAGAGCAGTCCTCTCCCTCTTTACACATCTCTGTCACCGTGTCCTATGGAGCAATAAAATTCTCCGAACACTGTCTACTGGATTCTGGAGCTGCAGGGAACTTCATCCAGCAGGCGGTTGTGGATCATTACCGCTTACCAGTCCAGCGTCTTCCTGATCCGTTACAGGTGTCCGCCGTGGATGGCAAACCACTGACCGAGCCCGTCCAGTTTCAAACCGAGTTGGTGGAACTCCGGGTAGGTCTAATGCATACTGAACGAATGCGATTTTATGTATATCCTGGTTTATCCCATCCCATTCGCTTCAGATGCATGAACAAGTCCTTAATTGGAAAACTGGAGAAGTTCTGCGTTGGGGAGATACCTGCATGAATCGTTGCTTAACCCAGATTCAACCTGTTTCGCCTCCAGTCCAGCCTAATACCCTGCCAGGGTTGCCTTCCGTCTATTGGTCCTTCTTTGACGTCTTTGGGAAAAAAGAGGCTGAGAGACTACCTTCACACAGGTCGTATGACTGTCAGATAGAGCTTCTTCCAGGAGCATCACCCCCTCGCGGGAGAGTTTATCCTCTTTCACAGGCAGAGACTCAGGCCATGTCGGACTACATTCAAGAGAATTTGGCTAGAGGATTTATCCGAAAGTCATCGTCACCGGCAGGAGCTGGATTCTTCTTTGTGAAGAAAAGGACGGATCCTTGCGGCCCTGCATTGACTATCGGGTCTAAATCAAATCACGGTAAAAAACAGGTATCCATTGCCTCTTATTTCAGAGCTGTTTGATCGTCTCCGAGGGGCCAAGATCTTCACCAAATTGGACCTCAGAGGGGCCTACAACCTGATCCGAATCAGAGAGGGAGACGAATGGAAAACAGCCTTCAACACCCGTGACGGCCACTATGAATACCTGGTAATGCCATTCGGCCTAAGCAATGCACCTGCGGTTTTTCAGGAATTTGTTAATGACATTTTCAGGGACTTGCTCTATACTTGTGTCGTGGTTTACCTGGACGATATTTTGATTTTTTCTGCTGACTTGACGTCACACCGGAGGCAAGTACGCCTGGTCTTACAAAGACTGAGAGAGAACAGGCTCTATGCCAAATATGAGAAATGCCTCTTTGAGCAGTCCTCTTTGCCTTTCCTTGGGTACATTGTATCTTCCACAGGATTAAAGATGGATCCGGAGAAGTTGTCTGCAGTTCTCAACTGGCCTCGTCCGTCTTGGCTAAAAGCCATACAAAGGTTCCTCGGATTCGCCAATTACTACCGGCAATTCATTCCACACTTTTCCACCCGAGTGGCTCCAATCACAGCCTTAACCCGGAAAGGTGTAAACTCTAAGGAATGGTCCTCCGAGGCAGAAGAGGCCTTTGTTTCTCTCAAAAAAGCCTTCGCTTCCGCACCTGTTCTCCATCGTCCTAATTCAAGTGAGCAATTTTTTCTTGAAGTTGACGCTTCGTCCATAGGTGCAGGAGCAGTTCTGACCCAGAAGTCGTCTACCGGGCGGATGATCTCGTGTGTTTTTTTTTCCAAGGTTTTTTCTCCTGCAGAAAGGAACTACTCTGTCGGTGATTGCGAACTGTTGGGCCATCAAATTGGCTCTGGAGGAATGGAGACATCTTCTTGAAGGAGCTCATCACCAGGTAATCATATTCACCGACCATAAAAACCTTGCCTATCTCCAATCTGCTTTAAGACTGAATCCCCGTCAGGCCCGTTGGGCATTATTTTTTGCCCGTTTCAATTTTGTACTTCATTTCCGTCCAGCTGACAAGAACATCAAGGCAGACGCACTCTCTAGGGCCTTCTTGCCTCCTGAACTGGAGGAGGAACCTCAGCACATTATTGAACCTTCTAGGTTAGTCTCTGTTGCCTCCACTGATCTGGCCCGGCTTCCTCCTGGGAAGACTTTCGTGTCTGCTTCTGACCGTACTCGTGTTCTGCGCTGGGGTCATTCTTCTAAGTTGGCTGGCCATGCTGGTCAGAAAAAGACGCAGCAACTCATCTCCCGGTATTACTGGTGGCCTACCATGGTGAAGGATATCCAGGAGTTCGTCGCAGCATGTCCTTCATGTGCTCGTAACAAAACTGTTAAACATCTACCAGCCGGCAGGCTTCTGCCTCTTCCGATTCCGTCCGCTCCCTGGCAGCACATCGCGATGGATTTCATCACGGATCTTCCCATCTCTTCTGGCTGCTCAGTGGTATGGGTTGTGGTGGACCGCTTCTCTAAAATGGCTCACTTCGTTCCGCTATCTGGCCTCCCGTCTGCTCCAGAACTGGCCACTCACTTCATCCAGAACATCTTTCGTCTACATGGATTTCCTCTCCACATCGTGTCCGACAGGGGCGTCCAGTTCACCTCTAAGTTCTGGAGAGGACTCTGTAAAATGCTAAAAATTGAACTAGATTTTTCTTCTGCATATCATCCCCAGTCTAATGGGCAAGTGGAGAGGATCAATCAAATTCTGCCTGGATACCTGCGTCACTTCGTCAACGCTCATCATAATGACTGGGTAGAATTACTGCCCTGGGCAGAATTCTCCTACAACAATCAAGTAAGTGAATCTTATGGAAAGTCTCCCTTTCAGATTGTGTTTGGACTGCAACCCAGAATTCCTCTTCCTGTCTCGGGATTGTCGGATGTTCCAGCAGTCGATACCTTGTCAAAGAATTTCTCGGACATTTGGAGAGAGACCAGGTCGGCTTTGGAGAAAGCTTCTCAACGTATGAAAACGCATGCGGACAAAAGACGTTTGGAGGCTCCCATCTTTCGTCCAGGAGACAAGGTATGGCTCTCCTCCAAGTACATCCATCTGAAGTTACCATCGTACAAATTGGGTCCTCGTTTCATTGGTCCCTTTGAAGTTTTGAGACAGATCAACCCGGTCTCTTATAAACTGAAATTGCCTAATTCTCTAAGAGTACCTAACTCCTTTCATGTTTCCCTCCTCAAACCAGTAGTTTTGAGCTCCTTTTTAAAGGACCCGGGTACCACTCCTGATCCGGTCTCTGAGGATGATGTTTTTGAGGTAAAACATATCTTGGCCTCTAAGCGAGTAAGAGGTAGGATCTATTACCTGGTGGACTGGAAGGGTTTTGGTCCTGAGGAGAGGTCTTGGGAGCCTAAAGGGAACATCCAGGCCCCTCTTCTTCTTAAAAGATTTCACGCAGGCTTGAAAAAGAGGGGGAGTAAAGAGGGGGATACTGTTACACCCGGTCCCAGCGCTGCCTCTGCACTCCGTTCTGCTCACTCACCTGTTCCTCGGGCTGTCCCTCTGCGGCGGTCTGTGCGTGGGCTGGGGTCTCCTGTCCCATCTGCTCTCCGGCGTCCTGAGTCCTTCTCCACTTCCTGGCACGCTGCTGGCAGGCCTCCAGACAGTCGGCTTAGGACGCGAGGCCGCGCCCACTGCCTCTCTTAAAGGGGCAGCGTGCATCTTTTGAAATAGCTAATTATCCAATGGCTGCGCACTCGGTACTATATCTGGTCACTCCACCATTAGGGGAGTGCCGGAGCAACGTGTTCTATCATTGCTACATCCGGTTCTGTTCCTGTTCTGTCTGCGCTGCGTCTGCAGTCTCTGTGCTTCGCTGATACTGTTTGTCTCCTCAGATCATTGCTAACCCGTATCTGGCTAATCTGGACAATCTCGGCTATTACTGGCGCAAGTGTCATCCCGTTCCGCCATCAGCCATCCGTACCCGTGGACCGTGACAAGGTCACTGAAGCCAGCCTTCTACCATCCGTTCTGGACCAGGACCTTACCCTTCTCCGTCAAGAACTTTCCACGGACTCTGTAAATACTTGTTACCCTTTCGGTCCCTCTGGGACAGCTGCCACGTGTCCGGGGTCTAACTGGAGGTAGCACCTGTGTCCTCCAGGTATTCCATTCTGGTCCTGTTCGAGGGGCCTTACTACGGGTACCTGGGGCTCACTAGTTACGCCCCCTTCGGAGCCCTCCGGACTGCGGTCTCGAGGTTCCACATTAAAAAATAAATACGAATGTGAACTTCACCACCTCTGCCTCCGCTTCCATTCGCTACAGTAAGTATTGCTAGTGCTGGGCCCTGAGCAAGCAGGGGGGGCTCACTCGAGGGCGACGGCACTGGCACAGGATCCCTCATAGTATGCTGGTGTCTCTGATGGCGAGTGGGCCCCCCACATCCTCAGGGCCCCAGCACTTGCCAGGGTGCTCCTGGTGCTGACGCTGGCCCTGGGGGGGTACAGCCCAGTTAGGGAGGTGGAAAAACTGGCATTTGTTGAGGTGTAGGCTGGACGTTCAGCAGCTGCAAATGGAGGAATTGGAGAAGTCGGAAGAAGAGGAGGACAAAGTGATCCATTTTGCTGGCAACTTATGTGTCATCAGAGGAAGTTAGTACAAAATCCTTTGAAACACAGGCATGGTTCATGTTACTGAAGGTGAGATCAACATTTTTGGTCGACAGTCGGGTCCTTCTTTCTGTCAGGATTGATCCAGCAGCACTGAAGACTCTTTCTGATAGCACACTACCAGCAGGGCAAGCAAGCTCCTGTAAGGCATATTGTGCCAATTCAGGCCAGGTGTCCAGTTTACAGGCCCAGTAGTCAAAGGGAATGAACTGTGAGGGAGAACATCGATAGGGGAGGAGAGGTAATTTTGAACCATAGTTGACAACTGCTGTCTCCTGTCTGTTGCAATCGATTCAGTATTAACAGTCGTGTGAGCGGTACTCAAGAAATCAGTCCACAACATGGTCATGAAACCCCTGTCTCCAACGCCACTTGGCTGTTTGCACCACGAACACCTCTTGAATTTGGCCCAGTACGGCTTGTGGTAGAACCTGCACCGCTGCTGTGTGCTGGAAATGCCTCTAACAAATGGTTTACCAAAGTTGCTTGTTTGGTCGCCAATATTAGCTCTAGGTACTCCTGTGGCATGATGTTCTTTAATTTGCCTTTATAGCGTGGATCGAGGATGCTGGCCAACCAGTAGTCATCATCCTTTATAATTTTGGCAATGCGGGGGTCGCTTTTTAGGATCCGCAAGACATAATCACACATGTGGGAAAATGTTCCAGGTGTCAATGAAGCACTGCCAGTGGTGGGTGGAGGAGCACTTTCTGCCAAATCCACATCCCTCCAGTCACGCACAAACACTGTACCTGACATTGGCAAGCCAACATGTTCTCTTGCCCCTGAGAAGCATTCTCCTCCCCAAAAATAGTCATCCTCCTCATCCTCCTTCTCTTCCTCCACCTCGTCCAGGACAGTTCCCAGAGCAGACAATGGCTGACTGTCATCAAGGCTTCCCTCCTCCTCTTCCTCCTCCGCTGCTGACGCCTGATCCTTAATGTGCATCAAAGTTTTCATGAGCAGACGCATAAGTGGAATGCTCACGCTTATGATGGCGTCGTCTGCACTTACCAGCCGTGTGCATTCCTCAAAACACTGAAGGACTTTACAGAGGTTTTTCAGCTTTGACCACTGCACACCCGACAACTCGATGTCTGCCCTCAAACTGCCTGCCCGTGTATCCTCCCACAAATGCATTTCTGCCTGCCTCTGTTCGCACAGCCTCTCAACCATGTGCATGGTGGAGTTCCACCTCATTGCAACGTCTATGATTATGCGGTGCTTGGGGAGGTGGAGCAATCGCTGCAGCCTCTGCATACGACTGGAGCCTGCGGGTGAGCGACGGATGTGCGAGCACAGTCTTCGCACCTTATGGAGCAGGGCTGTTAACTCCAGATAATTATTTAGGAAACACTGCACCACCAGGTTCAAGGTATGAGCCAGTCAAGGTAAGTGTCTGAGTTTTTGCCAGGGCTATGGCTGCCACAAAATTACGACCGTTATCACTGACTACCTTGCCTGGCTCAAGATGTAGACTGCCCAGCCATTACTCAGTTTCTCACTGCAAGTAGTCGGGCAGTACCTCCACGTTGTGTCTGTTGTCGCCCAAAGACATTATCTTTAAAACAGCCTGCTGATGCTTACCACTAGCTGTTCGATAGTGAGACACCTCGTGTGCAACACTGGCAGCTGCAGGTGGAGCGCTCATGCGACTGCGCTCTGACGATGAGCTTTCGCTTTGGGAGGAGGAGGAGGGTCGAACGCCTACAGCCAACTGTTGCCTATACCGTGGGCTAGGCATCACTGTCCCACCGCCGCTATCCCCTGTGGACCCTGCATCCACCACATTAACCCAGTGCGCAGTAATGGACACGTAACGGCCCTGGCCATGCCTGCTGGCTCATGCATCTGTTGTGAGGTGCACCTTTCCACTCCCTTTTCTAGAAAAGAAGTGCAGACTGGGTAGGTCATAGTGTGGGACAGCGTAGGCCATAAGCTCTCGGAACACTGCGCTTTCAACTAAACGGAAGGGCATCATCTTTAATATGATCAGTTTGGCAATGTAGGCGTTCAAAGCCAGTGTACGCGGATGAGAGGATGAGTACTTTCTTGCCCTACTCAGAGAGTCTGCTAGGGTGAGCTGGACTTGAGAGCTGCTTTTGGGGGAACTAGCGGTGGACATGGCAGACTGAGAGGGGGTTGGTGATGGTGATGGTAGTGGTGATGGTGATGGCCTAGATTCAGTCTTTGGTTGCAAAAACATTGTGATTTCCTGACTGCTTTGGCCTTGCGACGACACCTCAACATTTCTTGCTGGTGGTGTGCTAATTGGTGGGCATACAGTGGGGGAAGCGTTGTACCTTTGCTGGCTACCTTCAGTCGGATCAGGTGCACATGTGCTACCTGAGGTTTTGTAGTCCGTCCACGCTTGCAAGTGCATGGTGTTTAAATGTCTAAGCATGCAACTGGTATTCAAATTTCTGAGAATTTTCCCTCGGCTAAAGGTCATTCCGCACTTCTTACAGATAACCTTTGCCTCATCAATAGGATTTTGGTCAAAAAAGTGCCACTCTGCACTCTTCGAACTATGGTATAAATTTTCAGGGCTTGCACGCTGTGCTAATTTGACCGTCTGGCCAAGCTGTCCTGCAACTCCTTTTGTTTTTTTAACACCTTTTTGGACTTAACGTGGCTGCTAGATAACCTCAGCTGCGATGTCGATGTCTTCTGCGGATCCTTCTCCTCTTCTGAGCTATTGCAACGGCACCCTCTTCCCCCAATGGATGCCAATTCGGGTCAATAACTGGGTCATCCATCACCTCCTCTTCAATTTCATCTGCACCTTCCTTTGTGTCACCGTGTAAGGTGCGTTAGTATGCGGGAAGGGGCACCTGAGATTCATCAGGGGCAGATTCTGGCTCAGTAGACTGCGAGGGCAATGTAGTGCTCTGGGTGAATGTACCAGCAGAATCATATAGCAGTGGCAGTGCATCAGTGCACTCCATGTCAGATTCATCTTGGACTGGGGAATTCAGGATTTGACTTGATAACCTAGGCATGGTATGTGAAAAGAGCTCCATGGAGTAATCTGAAATGTGGCCTGCAGCATCCTTCACTTTTGGTGGGGGTGAAAGACAAAAGGAAAGGTGTTGTTCATGACCAGGAGCCTGCACTGACAACTCAGGCAATGTAAGCCAAAACCTGTTCCTGATGCTTCGGCTTTAAAAGCGGTTTACCTACTCCCAGAAAAGGGAGCCTTCCAGGCCTTCTGGAGCCTGACGATGACTCGGGCTCAACACTTCCTGCCTTAGGTGCTATTGTGCTTTTGGCACTATCAGCTGATGCACCACCACCACCAACATCAGTACCAGCTGGCCCCCACAAGCCCAAATCCGTGGCCTCTTCCACCATACTTCCTCATGTTTGCAAAAATGTACACAAAATACCAGCATTATATGGTACTGTATCAGATGCGTACAGCTGTATACAGTGAAGGGGAAAATTGTTAATCTCTGTATATATTTGCGGAGTCACACACAGACCTCTCAGGCTCAGTATGGATTAGACCAGAATATAAAAAACAGAAAAAGGGTACTGTATCAGAAGATACCAGGTGTATATAGTTTAGGGGAAAATTGTAAATCTCCGTATATAATTCCGGAATCACACACAGGCGCTCTCAGGCTCTGTATGGATTAGACCAGAATATGAAAAGCAGAAAAAGGGTACTGTATCAGAATTTACCAGGTGGATATAATATAGGGGAAAATTGTAAATCTCCGTATATATTTCCAGAGTCACACACAGACGCGCTCAGGCTCAGTTTGGATTAGACCAGAATATAAAAAGCAGAAAAAGGGTACTGTATCAGAAGATACCAGGTTTATATAATATAGGGGAAAATTGTAAATCTCCGTATATATTTCTCCGGCGTTACACACAGAAGCTCTCAGGCTCAGTATGGATTAGACCATAATATAAAAAGCAGAAAAACTCTACTATATCAGAAGCGCACAGCTGTATACAGTGTAGGGGTAATTGTAAATCTCCGTATATATTTCCAGAGTCACACACAGACGCTCACTCAGCATGGATTTGACCAGAATACAAAAAGCAGAAAAAAGGTACTGTATCAGAAGATACCAGGTGTATATAGTGTAGGGGAAAATTTCAATCTCCGTATATATTTCCGGAGTCACACACAGATAGTCAGCATGTATTTGTCCGTGATACCAGCCGGTACACGGTAGTGTGTGAGGAGCGTACAGCTCTATACAGTGTGGGAAAAAATGAACGCTCGGTAACTGTGCAGAAAAAAAAAAGTATTAATGCTGTGTAAAAAGCAGTCTGCACAGCAGTGTACACACAGCAATACAGCTAGCAGGCAGCCTAAGAACAAGCGCTGCTGCACACAAGAAAATCCTCCCCTGTCACTGGCAGGCAGCCTAATAATCAGCGCTGCTGCACACAAGAAAATCCTCCCCTGTCACTGCACACTAACTGTACAGCACAATTGCTATCAGCACAAGCACATAAGAACTTCTGTTTCCAGCCCTAACTCTCTCCATACTAATAAACAGCGTCAGCAACCTCTCCCTACTGTTAAGATTGGCAGAAGTAAAATGGCGGTCGGCGGTCAGGGCTTTTATAGACACTTTGATGCCCCCCAAATCAAGCAAATCACTGCAATGCCCATGACGCTGCCCATGTCATCTCATTGCCCACAGTATATGTCCTTGTTCATTGGCTGAAAAAAGGCGCCTGCAATCATTATGGGAAAACCGACTTTGGCGCTCGGGTCGACGACAGTATGGCCGACTGCACGCTATGGTCTTTGGCGAAAGTCGGCGACTTATGAATCTGACCGACCTGTTTCGCTCAACTCTTGTGAGCATTATTAGTGTGCCAACCTCTGTGGCAAGGTATCATTATAAAACAGATGTAAGGGAAAGTACTCAGGTTTTCTCTCCGCTTCCCTCCCATTTGTATAAAACCCTGGGTAATTATGTGGCATCTTTGATTGGATATGGAATTATTTTTAGTGGATGCTACTAATTTTATATGGTTGGTTGTAACCAGGATCATTAATTGTTTCCTTTTAATAAATGTAATAATAAAATTTTGACCTTTAATTAAAATATTATTGGACACTTGTAACACTTTCCACCTCATTTTTACATGTTAGTTTATTTAGTAATGTACCCTACTGACTACTGGCGGACACAGACAGAAAAGGGCCCCTGTGCAAGAACAATAGGTGCAGCCCAAGATCTCCTAAAAATGCAAAATTGCACCTGCTTTGGAGATATATATGGGCCCCCTCACCTCTTGACCCCTGTGCGGCTGCACAGGTTGGTCAATCATAAGTCCGCCCCTGCCACTGACAAAGGGAATGATATCACCAGACTGTTAATATATTTTTACATTTCTAGGACAAATAAGAACAGCACAATGCAAAGACTTAGCAAAAGATGCTCCTGAATTCCTATTTCATAAAGATTACAAGCATTTACTTAAGAGACATTAGTCCCCTTTAACATGCGTATGTATGCACTTCAATGTACAATTTCCTTAGTATTATACCATGAAAATATTTAAAATTATAAAAGCTTAGAATAATGTAAGAAATAGTTTTCAAAATAATTATTCATTGCCAATATAAAAATGGCAGCAACACTGTATTGTATGAGTTTTGTTAGTGACATATTTTTAACTGAAAAAAATAACCAATTTACGTTTGCAGTTTAGACAGTTGGTGCATGGATTGGTGAATTTCTTTTTCTGATGGTTAGCCTTCTGAAGTTTTCATTTGAATGTCAGTCCATATAGCACTAAATGGAGACTCGGATACCCTTCAGTTGGCACAGATAATAGTCAAGGTGAATAAAATTTACATGCATAAAAGACCAACATCAATATTAATGGATCGTTCAGATCACATACAATCCATGCCTATAAAGCACACATGGCTGCTAACATTTCACCCTACTAATTTGTTTGTGCAGCCTCAGATCTACAGAATAAATACATTAACCTTCACTGTTTTCAAAGGTCAGCATAATTCTTTTAAATATTTTGTCCCACATGAAATTCTATTTGATAAAGTATTTCTATTACAGGCAGGGCACTTTTAACAATTTGAAGTGGCAAAGGTGGTTGTATATAGGATTCATTACTAAATTGATTATCTCAGAATCACATTATTTTTCATAATGCACAATATACAGACTAAGCACAACATAGTTTTTTTTTCTTGTATCTTTGTATTTTTTTTCATCTCCTTCTGCCTTTTCTGCATACAGCTTCACATAACTCGGCAGTCTTATTGTTACTTGCTAAAGCTAGATTTCCCAGTAGAAACTTGTTTTTCCTCCTGGCTGCTGAACTACCATCAAGCTAATCAAAGTATAGAATTCACCCTATGATTTTGTACACTCTGCTCCAATGCCAAACCCGGCCTAAATAATTGTATATTTTACCATCCACATCAATAGCTACAGTAGTACTAGCATATGCTATGCTAGCAGGATGACAGCTGATAGACAATGCACTGTGAATGATTAAACCACTAAAGGACAGTTCCAATGGCAACTGGATTGGAAGGTGATTCTTAGGAAGTGATATGTGCAAATTGGGACAGATTTAAAAATTCATTTATTTGGCAAAATGAATAAATACATGTGTATTTTATTATAAAAAGTCATTCTGATTTTGGAAATACAGTTATGAAACATGAAACTACTTTATTCATACAGTAGGGAAAATAAGTATTTGATACACTCGAGATTTTGCAATTTTTATCACCTACAAAGAATGTGGAGGCCTATAATTTTATCGTAGGTGCTCTTCAACTGTAAATGACAGAATCTAAAAATAAAAAACAGAAATTCACATTGTATGATTTATAAATAATTAAATTACATTTTATTGCATGAAATATGTATTTGATTACCAACCATCCAGCAAGAATTCTGGCTCTCACAGACCAGTTTTTTTTAAGAAGCCCGACTACTCTCTACTCATTACCTGTATTAATTGCACCTGTTTGAACTCGTTAAATGAATGAAATTTGCCTGTCCACACACTCAATCAATCACACTCCAACTACCATGGCCAAGACAAAAGAGACCAAAGAGCCTTCTAATGACACCAGGGACAAAATTGTAGACCTGCACAACCCTGGAATAGGCTATAGGACAATGTGAAAGCAGCTTGGTGAGGAGGCAGCAAGTGTTGGTAAAATTATTAGAAAATGTTAGATACACAAGATGACAATAAATTTTCCTTTTTCTAGGGATCCAAACAAGATATCACCTTGTCGGGTAAGGATGATACTTAGAAAGGTCATGAATCAGCCCAGAACTACATGATAGTACCTGGTCAATGACCTGAAGAGTGCTGAGACTACAGTCTCAAACATTACCATTAGTAACACACTATGTCATTAAAGATTAAAATCTTGGAGGGTAGGCTAGGTCCCCCTGCTCATGCCACCACATGACCATGTCCATTTAAAGTTTGCAAATTACCATCTGAATGATCTGGAGAAGGCATGAGAGAAGGTAATGTGGTCAGCTGAGACCAAAATGTAACTTTTTGGTGTCAACTTCACTAGCTGTGTTTGGAGGAAGAAGGAGTAGTGCAACCCCAGCCATGAAGCATGGTGGGGGAAACATCATTCTTTGGGGTTCCTTTTCTGCAAAGGGACAGGATGACTGCCCCATATTAAAGAGAGGATGGATGGGGCCATGTATTATGATATTTTGGCCAATCTCATTCCCTCCTTTGCATTGACTATGGGTCATGGTTTGGTCTTCCAGCATGACAATGACCTGAAACATACAACCAGGTGAATTAAGGAGTGGCTTCATAAGAAGCATTTAAAGGTCCTGGAGTGGTTGAGCCAGCCTCCAGACCTGAACCCAAAAGAAAATCTTTGGAGGTGAGTGGAAGCTCAATGGTGCCCAGCGACAACACTGAAACCTGAAAGATCTGGAGAAGATCTATATGGAGGAGTGGGTCAAAGTCCCTGCTGCAGTGTGTGCAAACTTGGTCAAAAACTACAGGAAATGTCTGAATTCTGTAATTAAAAACAAATCTTTCTGCACCAAATATTGACCCCTTAACCCCAAGGGTGGTTTGCACGTTAATGAACGGGCCAATTTTTACAATTCTGACCACTGTCTCTTTATGAGGTTATAACTCTGTAACACTTCAACGGATCTTTGCGATTCTGAGATGTTTTCTCGTGACATATTGTACTTCATGACAGTGGTAACATTTCTTCAATATATCTTGCGTTTATTTATGAAAAAAATGGAAATATGTTTAAAATTTTGAAAATTTAGCAATTTTCAAACTTTGAATTTTTAATCCCTTCAAACAAAGAAATATGTCACACAAAATAGTTAAGAAATAACATTTCCCTCATGTCTACTTTACATCAGCACAATTTTGGAACCAAATTTTTTTTTTGTTAGCAAGTTATAAGGGTTAAAAGTTGACCAGCGATTTTTCATTTTTACAACAAAATGTACAAAGTCATTTGTTTTTAGGGACCACCTCACATATGAAGTCACTTTGAGGGGTCTATATGGCAGAAAATACCCAAAAGTGACACCATTCTAAAATCTGCACCCCTCAATGTACTCAAAACGACAATAAAAAAGTTTATTAACCCTTCAGGTGCTTCACATGAGCTGAAGCAACATGGAAGGAAAAATGAAAATTTAACTTTTTAGTCACAAAAATGATATTTTACAAACATTTTTTTATTTTAACAAGGGTAAAAGGATAAAATGGACAGATAAAGTTGTGCAATTTCTCCTGAGTACGGTGATACCCCATATGTGGGGGAAAACCACTGTCTGGACGCACGGCAGGGCTCGGAAGGGAAAGAGCTGGAAATGAGATTGGACGCCATGTTGCGTTTGGAGAGCCCCGGATGTGCCTAAACAGTGGAAACCCCCACAAGTGATCCCATTTTGGAAGCTAGCCCCCCTAAGGAACTTATCTAGATCTGTGGTGAGCACTTTGAACCCCCAAGTGCTTCACACAAGTTTATAATGCCCCGGCATGAAAATAAAAAATCCTATTTTTCTCCCACAAAAAAAAATCTTTTAGTCAAAAATTTTTTATTTTTCCAAGGGTAACAGGAGAAATAAGACAACAATCTTTGTTGTCCAAATTGCCCTGAGTACACTGATACCCCATATGTGAGGGGGAACCACTGTTTGGGCGCACGGCAGAGCTTGGAAGGAAGGAGCGCCATTTGACTTTTTAAAAAAAAAATTGGCTGGAATCTAGATTAAATGCCTTGTCGCATTTGGATAGCCCCTGATGTGCCTAAACAGTGGAAACCCCCCACAAGTGACCCTATTTTAGAAACTAGACCCCCTAAGGAACTTATCTAGATCTGTGGTGAGCACTTTGAACCCCCAAGTGCTTCATACAAGTTTATAACAAAGAGCCGTAAAATAAAAAAAATCCTTTTTTTTCCACAAAAATGATCTTTTCACCTCAATTATTATTTTCCCAAAGGTAAGAAGACCTCAAAAGTTATTGAGCAATTTGTCATGAGAATGCTGATACCCAATATGTGGGGTAAACCACTGTTTCTGTGCATGGCAGAGCTCTGAAAGGAAGGAGTGCCATTTGACTTTTTCAACGGAGAATTGGCTGGACGCCTTGTTGCGTTTGGAGAGCCCCTGATGTGCCTAAACAGTGGAAAACCCCCACAAGTGACACCATTTTGGAAACTAGACCCCTAAGGAACTTATCTAGATCTGTTGTGAGCACTTTGAACCCCAAAGTGTTGAACTAAAGTTTATTATTTCTGGGCATGAAAATTTTTTTTCCACAAAACTGATTTTTAAGTCCAAAATTTTTGATTTTTCCCAAGGAAATAGGACCCCAAAAGTTGTTGCCCAATTTGGCCTTAGTATGCTCATACCCTATATGTGGTGGGGGGGGAAATACTGTTTGGGCACATGGTAGGGCTCGGAAAGGAAGTGATGACGTTTTAGAATGCAGACTTTGATGGGTGTCATGTTCAGTTTGCAGAGCCCCTGATGTGCCTAAACAGTGGAAACCCCCCACAATTGACCACATTTTGGAAAATAGACCCCCAAAGGAACTTATCTAGATGTGTGGTGAGCGCTTTGAGCCCCAAGTGCTTCACAGAAAATTATAACGCTCTGGCGTGAAAATAAAAAAATCATATTTTTTCCACAAACATGATCTTTTAGTCCCCAGTTTTTTATTTTCCCAAGGGTAACAGGAGAAATTGGACCCCAAAAGTTGTTGTTCAATTTGTCCTAAGTTTGCTGATACCCTATATGTGGGAGAAAACTACTGTATGGGCACACGTCGGGGCTCGGAAGCGAAGTAGTGACGTTTTGCATTGCAGACTTTGATGGAATAGTCTACGGGCGTCATGTCGCGTTTGGAGTACTCCTGATGTGCCTAAACAGTGGAAACCCCCACAAGTGAGCCTATTTTGGAAACTAGACCCCCAAGGAACTTCGCTAGATGTGTGTTGAGCACTTTGAGCCCCCAAGTGCTTCACAGAAGTTAGTAACTTAGAGCCATAAAAATAAAAAAATCATATTTTTTTCCACAAAAATGATATTTTCTCCCCCATGTTTTTAATTTCCCAAGGGTAACAGAAGAAATTGGACCACAAGAGTTATTGTGCAATTTGTCCTGAGTGCTCTGATACCCCATATGTGGGGGTAAACTACTGTTTGGGAGCATGGCAGAATTGGCTGGAATTGAGATCAGACGCCATGTCGCGTTTGGAGAGCCCCTGATGGGCCTAAACAGTGGAAACCCTCCAATTCTAACTCCAACCCTAACCCCAACACACCCCTAACCGTAATCTCAACCCTAACCCTAACCAGAAACCTAACCCTAACATTAGCCCCAACCCTAATTCTAACTTTAGCCCCAACCCTAACCCTAACCCTAATGGGAAAATGGAAATAAATAAATTTTTTAAATTTTATTTTTTTCCCTAACTAAGAGGGTGATAAAGGGGGGTTTGATTTACTATTTTTAGCGGGTTTTTATGTTTGGCAGCTGTCACACACTAAAAGACGCTTTTTATTGCAAAAAGTAGTTTTTGCATCACCATATTTTGAGAGCTATAATGCTTCCATATTTTAGCCCACAGAGTCCTGTGAGATCTTATTTTTTGCGTGACGAGTTGATGTTTTTATAGGTACCATATTTGGGCACTTGACATTTTTTGATCACTTTTTATTACGATTTTTGGGTGGCAGAATGAACAAAAACAAGCAATTCATGAATTTCTTTTGGGGGGGTGTTTATACCGTTCTGCGTGTGGTAAAATCGATATAGCGGTTTTATTCTATGGGTCAGTACGATTACGGCGATATGTCATTTATATCATTTTTTTATGTTTTGGCACTTTTGTACAATAAAAGCAATAATATATTAAAAATAATTGTTTTTGCATCGCTTTATTTTGCGAGCTATAACTTTTTTATTTTTTCGCTGATGATGCTGTATGGCTTCTCGTTTTTTGCGGGACAAGATGACGTTTTCAGTGGTACCATGTTTATTTATATCCGTCTTTTTGATCGAGTGTTATTCCACTTTTTGTTCGGAATGATAAAGCATTTTTTTTGCCTTGCTTTTTTTAAGGGGTTCACTAAAGGGGTTAACTAGTGGGGCAGTTTTATAGGGCGGGTCATTACAGACACGGTGATACCAAATATGTGTACTTTTATTGTGTTTTTTTTACATTAAAAAAATGAATTTATTGGGGAATGTTTTCTTGTTTTCTTTTTTTAAGAATTTTTTTTGACACATGTTATTTTTGTTTTTTTTACATTTTTACTTTGTCCCAGGGTGGGACATCACTGTAAAAGGTCAGATCGCTGGTCTGACAGTTTCTGCAACACTCTGTCAGACCAGCAATCTGACAGGCAGTGCTGCAGTCTCTCTCAGCACCTGCTTTCGGCAGGCACTGAGGAAGCCGCCTCCCTGCAGGACCCAGAAGGACCCGCGGCCATCTTGGATCCGGGGTCCTGCAGGGAGGAAACTCTCAGAACAGTGCGGTCACATCGCGCTGTTCTGAGGGTCTTAGGGAAGCACGCAGGGAGCCCTCTCCCTGCGCAATGCTTCCCTGTGCCCACGGTACACTGCAATCATCTTTGATCGCAGTGTGCCAGGGGTTAATGTGCCGGAAGCGGTCTGTGACTGCTCTTGGCACATAGTGCTGGTTGTCAGCCGTGATAATCAGCTGACACCCGGCTGCAATCAGCTGCGCTCCCTCTGGAGTGCAGATGATCACCTATGACATACTATCATAATTAATACATAATAACTCTGCTATTAGAAGTGAAACTCTGCTATTAGAAGTGAAGGGGAAGAACAAAGACAAAAAAATCTACATAATAAAAATATTGACGAAAGAGAAACCAATCACAAACTAAAGTGTTTCTATACGAATGCACAAAGCATGGGCAACAAACAAGGAGAACTGGAGCTACTAACGCAGGAGAAGAAATATGATGTCATTGGAATCACTGAGACTTGGTGGGACGATACACATGATTGGAATACAAGGCTAGAAGGATACAACTTATTTGCAAGAAACAGACTTGATAAACGAGGAGGAGGTGTTGCATTGTATGTTAGAAAAGCGTATATCTGCACAGAGATTGAAGCTTCAGAGACTGGGAGTTCTGTGGAAACTGTTTGAGTAAGAATACAAGGACAGAACAATGGAAAGGACACCATTGTAGGCATTTACTACAGGCCGCCTGTGCAAGCTGAAGATATGGATGAACTCTTTATGCATCAAATGGCCAAGTTCTCCAAAAAATATGACATAGTGGTCATGGGAGATTTCAACTATCCAGACATTAGTTGGGAATCTCTCTCAGGCAAAACTAACAGGTCCAGGAAATTCTTATCCTCTCTTGCTGACAACTTTATCTTCCAAAAGGTAATGGAGAAAACAAGGGGATCTGCTACCTTGGATCTAATCCTCATAAACAGGGAGGAAATGGTGGAGGAGGTAAGAGTGGCTGGGACCCTAGGAGGTAGTGACCATGCTATTTTAGAATTTTGGATAACAAGAGGAGGAAGACCTGTGAAGACTCAGACGTCAAGGTTAGATTTCAGAAAGGCAGATTTTAAGGAACTCAGAAAGAGAATTGGAGGGATCCAATGGCTGGATATCCTTAAGGACAAAAATGTCCAGGAAGGATGGAAAATCTTGAAAAATGAGATTCTCAAAGCACAATCGTTAACAATTCCGAAAAGAGGGAAGAATGGGAAGCATTTAAGGAAACCAGGATGGATGAACACAGAACTTAAACACATGCTAAAAAGGAAGAAAGAAATGTTTATCAAATGGAAAGAGGGAGGCATATCTAAAGAAGAATATAATGCCGTCTGCAGAACCTGCAGGGCACAAATCAGATTATCTAAAGCTGACAATGAATTAAGGCTTGCAAGTGACGTCAAAAGCAACAAAAAAGGATTTTGGGGATACGTCAAAAGTAAAAGAAAAGTCAAAGATGCTATAGGATTTTTACAGGATGAAAATGATGAAATGGTAAGTCAGGATGTTGAGAAGGCTGAACTTTTAAATTCCTATTTTGCATCTGTTTTCTCTCAGAAAGGAAATGTAACATCAACTGATCTTCACTGTCCTATTAAAGGAATAGAAGAATCCAGGATATCTATAAACAGAAAGACAGTGAGGAAACACTTAGCTAACCTAAATGAATTCAAGTCTCCAGGTCCAGATGAATTACACCCCAGGGTACTGAAGGAGATAGCAGAAGAAATTCTTGAACCACTGTCCATAATCTTTGAAAATTCTTGGAGAACAGGAGAAGTCCCAGAAGACTGGAGAAGAGCAAATGTTGTTCCTATCTTCAAAAAGGGGAAGAAGGTGGACCCAGGGAACTACAGGCCGGTGAGTCTGACTTCTATACCAGGAAAGATCTTTGAACAAATTATTAAAGAACATGTATGCAAGTACCTGGATAAGAATGAAGTGATTAAACAGAGTCAGCATGGGTTTGTAACTAATAAGTCATGTCAGACTAACTTAATTTCCTTCTATGACAGAATCACTGACTGGGTGGATCAGGGAAATGCTGTAGATATAGTATATCTTGACTTCAGCAAAGCATTTGACAAAGTATCTCACACAATCCTTATTGAAAAAATGACTAAGTATGGAATGGACAAGGCAACTGTTAGGTGGATTCATAACTGGCTTAGTAATCGGACCCAAAGAGTGGTTGTAAATGGCGGCACATCCAGTTGGAAGAATGTCTCAAGTGGGGTACCACAAGGCTCTGTTTTGGGCCCTGTATTGTTCAACATCTTTATCAATGATTTAGATGAAGGAATTGAGGGTAAACTGATCAAATTTGCTGATGACACAAAGCTAGGAGGGGTAGCTAATACTAGAGAAGAGAGAGAGAGGATTCAAAAAGATATACATAAACTGGAGCAGTGGGCAGCAACTAACAGAATGGATTTTAACAGGGAAAAATGCAAAGTACTACATCTGGGCAATAAAAATGAAAAAAGCATATACAAAATGGGAGGAATAGGGCTAAGTAACAGCACATGTGAAAAAGACTTGGGTATACTAATTGATCACAGACTTAACATGAGTCAACAGTGTGATGCAGCAGCAAAAAAGGCAAATGCAATTCTAGGATGTATCAACAGAAGCATACAGTCTAGATCACGTGAGGTCATTATTGCCCTCTACTCCTCTTTGGTCAGACCTCATCTGGAATACTGTGTCCAGTTTTGGGCACCACATTTTAAAAAAGACATCAACAAACTGGAGCAAGTTCAGAGAAGAGCCACCAGAATGGTGACCGGTCTGCAAACCATGTCCTATGAGGAACGGTTGCAGGATTTGGGAATGTTTAGCTTGCAAAAAAGAAGACTGAGAGGAGACTTAATAGCTGTCTACAAATATCTCAAGGGCTGTCACATTATAGAAGGATCATCTTTATTCTCATTTGCGCAAGGAAAGACTAGAAGCAATGGGATGAAACTGAATGGGAGGAGACACAGATTAGATATTAGAAAAAACTTTTTGACAGTTAGGGTGATCAATGAGTGGAACAGGCTGCCACAAGAGGTGGTGAGTTCTCCTTCAATGGAAGTCTTCAAACAGAGGCTGGATAGACATCTGTCTGGGATGATTTAGAGAATCCTGCTTTGAGCAGGGGGTTGGACCAGATGACCCAGGAGGTCCCTTCCAACTCTACCATTCTATGATTCTATGATTCTATGATTCTATGATTCTATCCCGTCCTTGGTAAACAAGTCCCAGGGCACATGGAAGGGATAGTACGTCCAATGACAGAAAGAGGTAAAAATTAGCTTTTTTATTGTATCAAATAAATATTTAATGCAATAAAATGAAACTTAATTATGTAAAAATCATTCAATGTAATTTTCTTGATTTTTCTTAGATTCTGTCTCTTACAGCTGAAGTGTAGCTACGATAAAAAATACAGACTTCTCTATTCTTTGTAGGTGGGAAAACTTGCAAAATCGATATCAAGTTGGATGACAATGGGGGTGCATCTGTGGCTGTGGATGAGGAGGAGCATCAGTGGACGATGAGGAGGCATGAGCTGACTGCTGCGGCTTATACATGTGCCCGCTGCCAAAGAGAAATGAATATTCACTGCTCCACACACCCATAGTCCCTCCCACATCTATGCAATGAATATGGTGTGGAGAGGTGGGAGGAACAATGGGAGTGGAGAGCAGTGAATATTCATTTGTCTTTAATAGCAGGCACAGTGTTAGCCACAGCCATCAGCTTCGGCAACTGCTGTGCGATCATCTGTGCCCACTATTACAGAGAATGAATATTCACTGCTCTCTGCTCCCATGGGAATGGGAAGCATTGAATATTCATTGATCTTTAATAGTGGGCACAGTAGCAGCAGCCACCAGCTTCCTGCAGCTACCTTGCGTTTATGTGTGACCGCTACTAAAGAGAATGAAATTTCACTGCTCTACACGCTCTACACGGCTTACACTGTGCCTGCTATTAAAGAACAATGAATATTCACTGCTCCACACGCCCATAGTCCCAGATGTGGAGGGTAGTGAGTAATCCGGCAACTCTTCTCTGCTTGTAAACATCACATGAAATCACTGACATGTGCTGCTTACAAGCATAAATCATCTGCTGATATGAGAACAGAATGCTGAGAGGGAGAGCAGGGAAGGTAAGTAGAAGGTTTTTTTTTAACTTTTTCTGATTGGGATCATGCATACTGGGATGGGGATAAGTGAGCCATGCCATGATACCAGTACAGGAATGAGGGGACCATGCATACCAGGATAGGGATGAGTGGGCCATGCATACCAGGATGGGGATGAGCGGGCCATGCATACCAGGATGAGGAGGCCATGCATACCAGGATGGGGATGAGGGATCCATGAATACCAGGATGGGTATGAGGGGGCCATGTATACCAGGATTGGGTACATATATGTATATACCAGAATGGGGGATATTAGTACAGAATTGACCACATTTTTTTCTACACTTTTTTCTATTTTCCTCCTCTAAAACCAAGGTGCATACGATGGTCTTATGGTACTTATTTTCCCCACTGCATACATGCATATTTAATGCTTGTTCCCATGGGATTTATATTGACTCTATATTGACATTACGTTACATAATGGGACAACATTAAAAACATATTTCTGATTATTACCATCAATTATCTAATAAATCTGATCTGTTCCACAAGCCTCTTGTTCTGGCACCTATTTGTTCAATTTATTCTACATGTAGCATGGAATACAAGACCTTCATTTAAGTAACTGGTAGGGGTACTACTCCTGTAAACCTCATGAGCATATTTCATTGTTACTATATATACCTTTGATTTTTATAAGTAAATGTAAATTTTATCGTATTTGCTCTGCTCACCCTAAGGCCTCATACTCACTGGTGCCGATAACGGATGAAAATCAGACGATAAAAAATCGGATGCAAATCTGACCAATGTTAGTCAATGGGTGAGTTCTCATTAGCGATTTTTTTCTCATCAGATATTGGTGTGAGAAAAAAAATCGCAGCTTGCTGCGATTTGATGCGATTTTGTGATGAAAATCGCCAATGCAAGTCAATGGGTGCGATTAAAAAACGAACAGCACTCGCAACATGCACGTGCTGTCCGATTTATATGCACCAGTCTAATCACACAGTTTTTGACCATATTTTATTTTCCTGCTAAAACCATTTCCTGTAATAAAAATAAAAAAGCAAAATTATTCTTACCAATCCGATGTACAGTCAGGTCCCACGGTGTAATCCATCAGAAAGGGTTAACAGGTTACAGCTTGCAGAAAGCTAATGCTCTCTCCGAGTTGTAACCCCATGAATGAATCAGTTATTCTCCCAGCGAAAGGAGAGGAATAGATTCATGAATGGAGCTTAATTGATTTATTGCCACTTTCACTTCAGTGACCTGACCTAAGGTGAAAGTGGATACAATCAATTAAGCTTCATTCATTAATCACATCCTCTCCTGTCGGCAGGAGATAAGCTCATTCATTCAGGAGCTATCAGATGAGCACGCAGGATTACTTGCGCTGCTTATCTGATTGCTAGTTAACCCTTTGTGAAGGATTACATCGTGGGACGTGACAGATCGCAAGATAGGTAAGACTAATGTTGTTTTATTATTTTATATTTATTTTAGAAGAACAAGGGCTTCAAACGGATTAAGAGTGAAATAAAAGATGGTCAAAAATATGTGTTTTGATTTCATTAAAATTATTTATTCTTAAAGTGTGTTTGTGTTTTTTTATTTCCTTCAATAGGATTAATAATTGATAGTTGTCTAATTGACAGCTCTCAATTATTAACCTGCCTTAAGGTCACCTTTCAATACTAAGGTGACATTAACGCCTTATTAACCCATTCGCCACCGCTAAAGGGCAATGGGAATAGACGGGCAAAGTGCCAGAAAGGGCGAATCTAATTATAGATTTGCCCTTTCTGGGGTGTCTGGGGGCAGATGTTAGTAGCCAGGGGGGGCACAAAAAAAATGTACCCTCCCTAGGCTATTATCTGCCCCCACTCGCTTGCTTTGTCTGTCTGGTGGAGAAAATACAGCGGGAGCCCACGCATTTTTTTCCAACGAATTTACACCTTTAATTAACCCCTACATGTCTGAAATTTTGCACAAATACACTCATGTAATTGTAAGTTCAAACCATATATCAAAATACAGGAAATGACATGGTTAACTGTGTGGAAACAATGTATCATTTCATGTCGGCTTCTGTGATTTCACAAAAGCCGGCAATTGAATTAACGGCTATTACAGTATGTAGAAGTCTAGGAACTATAAATATATGTATATATATATGTCACAATTACATATTGTGAGACAGTGAAGGAATATGGGTTGAATGGGGTGTACATTTCACCTAGGTATAAGGGAAATGTGTGGTTTTGTAGACCTAGTGGTAGAGAAAGGTCATTACACCATCCATTCAAGTACACGCTTGCAGCTCAAACCTGTGGCCACTCAGGTGATAATTAGGAAACCAGAAGTAGGTGTCGGGGAATACAGACAGGGCTGGAACTAGTTTAGTCTGGACACCAGGAGGGTGTCCCGGCACGAGAAACAGTTTCCAAGTCAGAGTGTGAGCTGTCTTTAGCCTGGACACAGGGAGGTGTCCCGGCACAAGGAAGCAGTCTCCAAGTCAGAGAACTAGCTTAGCCTGGACACAGGAGGGTGTCCCGGCACAAGAGGCGTCTCCAGGAGTGTGAGCTATCTCAGTCTGGGTGCAGAAGGTACCCCGGACACAGGAGTAGTCTCAGTGAGTCTCCGTGTGAATAGCGGCTGAATAGGAGTGGATCTCTCTCAAGTCTGGACGCTGAAGGGGCCTTCAGACACAAGGAGGAGATCTGGGAAACTCCATACTGGTAACATATATCATATGTGTTGTTTTGGGGTACAGACTGGTAGAGTCTGGACCTGGATAGACAGGGCAATCTATCTATGTGTAATTAGTGGCTAGACAAGCCTAGGTTTTCTGTTTATGCTTTGTTTTATCTGTTTGCTGTGGACTTTAATAAAACTGGTTGCGGCCAGTTTTTACCAGAACTGCTGTCTGAATGAACTGTTTTCATGCCATTCTGTCTACCCAGACAGCGATCCTAGAGCTATACCCCCTGGAAATGTTACAATTGGTGGAGAATGCGGGCAGTGCAGTGGCTGATACAGTTAGTGCTGGAGTGTGCATGCAGCACAGAGGCTTAGAGACAGCAATAAAGGTGAAGTCTGTTGAAATAGCAGCAGAGAAAAAAAAAAAAAAGTGTGTCAGCAGAAACGTCTGTTTGGAGCAGTCTTGGAGAGACAGTGGCCCTGATAGGGTCTGCAGAGAGAAAATGTATGCACAGCAAAGCTGAACTTGTTGTGAAAATGACTGTGGAATGTGCAGCAGCAAAAGAAACGTCTGTGGAGCAGTCTTAAAGAGACAGTAGCCCTAATAGACTTTGCAAAAGAAAAAAAAAAAAAAAAGGGTGTTTGCACAGCAAGGCTGAATTTTCTGTGGAAAAAAGCTGTGTAGTGTGTGTGCCTTGATTGAGGTCTGCCGTTGTGGAGACAGAGAAGTCTGACAGCATGGACAACGAGTGTGGATACAAGCATCTTGCTGTGACTCAGTGGGGTCACGAAGGCATCTTGCTGTGACTCAGTGGGGTCACGAAGGCATCTTGCTGCAACTCGGCGGGGTTGTGAAGATTGCCGTCGCACTCAAATCCAGTTTTGCTGTGGCTCGGCGGGGCCACGAAGATTTTTTCAAGGGAAAGCGGTGAAGTTCTGGGTGAGCAGTGCTCCGCGATGGCTGTGAATGGAGCCACGAATGGGTCTGACAAGTCGGACCGCATATTTGAGAAATGTCTACTGGACATGCAACTGGACATGGTGCGGGAACCATGGGCACCGTATGGAATGGCGGCAGTGGACCATTCAATGGACTCTCCGGGGGTGCCAGTGTTGTCACAGAGTGCCCGGGGAGGTGGTAAGACATGTTGTGAACTGAGTCCTAAGACTACTGCTGATTTTTTGTGTAAAAATTACCCTGCCGGTGTGGTTGTTAAAAAGGGGGCGGAGTCTAAAAAAGGGGCGGATTTTCACAAGAGTGTAGAGTGTGGAAAAATGAAAATTGTTACTGGTGGTGGGTTGGTACCTCCTAAAAATGACAATGTGACCGTTGATAACGGGGTAGCTCCAGTAGAAGGGGGTGACGTTAAAGTGGGAGGTGACCTGTTAGTCCACAACACCATGGGAAGTGACACAGACTCCGTAGCTGACTGGGACACTATGAAAGTAAAAAGTGAGTTCAGTCAGGAGAGGCTAGATGAGGGAAGAGAGTCCTCCTCTCGTCGTAGACGGCGCAAGGGCCACAAAAAGTTTGTGCCGGTAGTACTCGCTGAAAAAAGAAAATGAAGAGAATGTAGTACTGTCTGCCCATGCTTCAAGTGTGGATTCTCCTTTAGAGGTAGAAGAGGAGAAGGCCAGTCATGGCCAAGAGCTGGAACCTATTCGGCTGCAGTATCAGAGTGACATACTGCAATTATGTGAAAACCTGGAGGACGTATCCTCAGACCAGCGAGTCCTAGAAGGAAGCAACGTGGAAGTTATCCTGTGGCAGAATATGTTCTTTGCCATTAAAGAGGACCGCCGCAAAATCAAGGAAGAGGTTTTGCAGTTAAAGCGTGAGAAGGAGGCGCTGCAGGATGGAGTTTCTGGAAGTAAACAAATCCTAGAACGATTGCGCGAACAGCTCAACCAGGAGCTGTGTGACTCCAAGAAGGAGTGTGATGAACGCAGTAGGGAACTGAAACAGATGAAGAGAGATTATGTAGATCTCCTCAGGGTCAAAGAAAAACTAGAAGAGGAGAAGATGGATGCAGAGCAAATGCACCAGGTGGTTGAGACCACTCTGCAGGACACCCGTGATGAAAATGGTGATCTGCGCAGAAAGACTCTAGGTCTGGAAGCTCAGGTGAAGGAGCTACAGATGTCCTGTGATACTCTCCGGAAGGTGGAGATGCGCCTTAAGGAAAAGCTCAGCCAAATAGAAGCTGAGCGGGAGAAGATGGAGGAGTCCATCAGAGAAGCTACAGACCAGGTCCAGGAGTTGGCCACTGGAGATGAGAGGTGTACAGCAGATACTTCCTCGAGTGCTGTGAGTTCGGATGATTCGGTGGATGTCGGAGCCGAGATCAAGGAGCTCAAGGAGTGGTTACAAGCCCAGTGGACGCAAGAGAAGCTTCAGAGACGGGCTGCTGAGAGGCGAATGGCGGAACTAGAGGAAGAAGTTCTCTGGCTTAAAAGTCGCCTGATACAGTGTCACTCGGTGAACAAGGCCTCCTTGGAGAAAGAAAAGGGCAACCACGTTGCACTCGCTTCCCTTGGCCAGAAGAAGATAGACCTGAGGAGAGCTAAGAGTGTGGTAACGGAAGATAATTGTGAAATGGAAGTGGTCCGGACGGAAATTCACGAAATTGTAGCTGTGAGTCAGCTCAGAAGAAGTGTAAAGGGGGAAGAAGCTGAAAGTCAGTTGTCCCTGAACCCTGAGCTGATTGATCGTCTGGAAACCACTGGTGAGATCGAAACGTGTCGGTACAAGTGCCTCGTAGATGTACCCGAGGACTTGAGAGAAGAATGCACCCGTGAGTCTGTGCATGAAGCGTTTAGGAAGGCCGTGGGAGCCTGTAAGGTGTACTCGACCTCAGGAGCTAAACAGCTGGTGGTCTTGTCCACGACTGAAGTTACAGTGAAGAGGGTGGCAATCCTAATGACATGCACTGGCGATGTATTCGCACAAAGCGGTTTCTCCGGTTGAAGACAGAACAAATCGTTAGACAACTAAAGCTTATGAGAAAAGCTCACAGTCTACAGGAAGAGGTCATCCGGGTGCCTCATGTTCTGGTGAGAAAGCTGATTGGGAGAAATGGCCGAGCCATGCAGATAATGGTGAAGAAGTCTGGTGTGGTGAAAGTAAGCAGTCCACGTGATCGTCGGGACTGGATACCAGATGAAGACGGCATGGTGTCATTCTACGCTATAGGAACGGAAGAAAGTCTTGAATATGTGCGCATGCTGGTGGCGTACCGTGTGACCTACCTGCGAGAGGTAGAACAATTGAATCTCGCTAGACAGCGAGTAGATAGACAGCATCATCTGAGCAGCAGAAGATGGCAGCCGTCTAAGAATAGTGAGACCCGACAGAGAAAGGGCCCCCTAAATAACAGAACAGCTACGGCTGAAGTTAGGGACCTTACAAGATGTCCTGAGGGTAGTGGGCGTGGGTTTAGAGGTAGTGAGACCTCCAGTAACTCAGGTTTGAGAGGCCCATACAGACGACCCGATAGAGTACCGGACAGTACAGAGTCTAACCGGACCTTAGATACCCAGGCAAGACCTGACAAGGTTACGATTGACCACTGGGAGCAAAGGGGAGACCTGACAAGGTTACGTCCCAGAAATGTGACTGGACGAAGTCTGTGACAATGACAGACGGTAGGTCCCTAAGGAATGAGCGAATGTCATTGACTAATATTCCGGGGCTGAACAGAGCAAGGGATAAGTACATGGTCTCTGTGTGAACTGTGGGTTGAGGTGATTGGATATATTATGTGTTCAACCCCACAAGCTTAAACTTATAATGATGATGATGATAATGATGATGATGATCATAATGATGATGATAATGATGATGATGCTAATCATAATAGTGATGATACTGATAATGGTGTTGACCGTGATAAAGATGAAATTCCTTTGCAGGTGATGTTGGGAGACGAGGATGGTGGTTCTCGGGAACCAAGTGTCCCTGACCTACCTGTGTATAGTGTTGATGCAGTGTCCGGAGTTCACTGTCTCTTTGGGATTGTTGACCAGCCCTCCGTCTGGATGACCAGCCCTCCGGTCTGGAGAAGAGGGAGGGGATATGTGAGACAGTGAAGGAATATGGGTTGAATGGGGTGTACATTTCACCTAGGTATAAGGGAAATGTGTGGTTTTGTAGACCTAGTGGTAGAGAAAGGTCATTACACCATCCATTCAAGTACACGCTTGCAGCTCAAACCTGTGGCCACTCAGGTGATAATTAGGAAACCAGAAGTAGGTGTCGGGGAATACAGACAGGGCTGGAACTAGTTTAGTCTGACACCAGGAGGGTGTCCCGGCACGAGAAACAGTCTCCAAGTCAGAGTGTGAGCTGTCTTTAGCCTGGACACAGGGAGGTGTCCCGGCACGAGGAAGCAGTCTCCAAGTCAGAGAACTAGCTTAGTCTGGACACAGGAGGGTGTCCCGGCACAAGAGGCGTCTCCAGGAGTGTGAGCTATCTCAGTCTGGGTGCAGGAGGTACCCCGGACACAGGAGTAGTCTCAGTGAGTCTCCGTGTGAATAGCGGCTGAATAGGAGTGGATCTCTCTCAAGTCTGGACGCTGAAGGGGCCTTCAGACACAAGGAGGAGTATCTGGGAAACTCCATACTGGTAACATATATCATATGTGTTGTTTTGGGGTACAGACTGGTAGAGTCTGGACCTGGATAGACAGGGCAATCTATCTATGTGTAATTAGTGGCTAGACAAGCCTAGGTTTTCTGTTTATGCTTTGTTTTATCTGTTTGCTGTGGACTTTAATAAAACTGGTTGCGGCCAGTTTTTACCAGAACTGCTGTCTGAATGAACTGTTTTCATGCCATTCTGTCTACCCAGACAGCGATCCTAGAGCTATACCCCCTGGAAATGTTACAATATATATATATACATATATATATATATATATATATATATATATATATATATGTATTCTATGTGTGTATATGTATTGTTTCTATTCTTTATTAAAGCTGTCAGTGTGATTTTACAGTAATGCCAGGGATGAATTAGCGGTTATTATACTATGTAGAAGTGTATGACCTATATATATATTATATATATATATATATTAGATGTATATATATATATATATATATATTAATATATAATTATTTGCTTTTTGTGAAAATTTTTTTGTTACAATGTGATTTTTACATGACTTTTTACATAGAGATAACTGCTCTATGTAAAACTTCATGTTAAAATCGCATTGCATACAGATGGAAAACTGATGGAAAACTGACAGAAAACGCATGGTGCGATTTAAAATCGCATCAAAATCGCATGCCTTTTTACAACAAATGTACCGTTTTTTTCCTGCAGAAAACGGACCGATTTTTTTCCAGCCAGTGAGTATGAGGTCTTAAACTTACAGCTCCAGCTGTAAATATCCTACTTTTTTTAAAGCACAACTGTACAAAGTAACTGTTAACTGCATACTGTCACTTATTTGCTCTCCTAGTGAAATTCAGAGCAAATAAGTGACAGTATGCAGTTAACACTTACTTTGTCAAGTTGTGCTTTAAAAAAAAGTAGGATATTTATAGCTGGAGCTGTAAGTTAGCGTCATCACTTTGCTTAGGTGAATTTATTTGTGACACATTTAATTTTTATCTTATTTTTAGTAACAGGCATAAAATGAATCAGTGCTAAAATACATTTACAGTTGATTCTTCACAAATGTACCTATTGGTAATATTAACATATTGAGATAGATTGAAATAACACAAATAGATTTAAGAATAATTATTTTGGAATGAAAAATATTTGTCACTTACAATACCTTTTGTAGGCATGGAACTAAAGGTGTAAAAACTTCAGTTAACTGTCATATTTGCTCAACACCTATAAGTTTATCTTCTGATTTATTTTACATATTTCTGTGCTACAGAAAATTAAATTAAAATTAGAGTATGCTCTGTATTATAATCTAACGTTTAGATGCAAAAGTTAATGTTGTTGTTATTATTATTTAAACAGAAGCTAACTTAGAGAGTTTAATCAGAATAACATGATGACAGCTGCTGTGAATGCTTCTGCATGTTTATACATCAGGAAATATGAAGATTTAATTTCTCAGCAGATATACAGCTTGGGCCATTTATATGGATACACCTAAATAAAATGGTAATGGTTGGTGATATCAACTTCCTGTTTGTGGCACATTAGTATATGGGAGGGGGAAAACTTTTCAAGATGGGTGGTGACCATGGCGGCCATTTTGAAGTTTGCCATTTGGATCCAACTTTATTTTTTTAAATGGGAAGAGGGTCATGTGACACATCAAACTTATTGAGAATTTCACAAGAAAACCAATGGTGTGCTTGGTTTTAACATAACTTTATTCTTTCATGAGTTATTTGCAAGTTTATGACCACTTATGAAATGTGTTCAAAGAGCTGCCCATTGTGTTGGATTGTCAATGCAACCCTCTTCCACTCTAGACACACTGATAGCTACACCGCAGAAGAAATGCTAGCACAGGCTTCCAGTATCCGTTGTTTCAGATGCTGCACATCTCGTATCTGAAGGCAATTGTCTAAGCTGTGAAGATACAAAATTTGGGGCTAAAAAACATTTTTGTGATAAAAATTAGTTTTTTTTATTTTCATGGCTCAATGTTATAAACTTCTACGAAGCACCTGGGGGTTCAAGGTGCTAAGCACACATCAAGTTATATTCCTTAAGAGGTCTAGTTTCCAAAAAAATGTCACTTGTGGGGGACTTCAACTGTTTAGGAGTATCAGAGGCTCTACAATGCGACATGGCATCATTTAATTATTCCAGCAAATTTTGCATTTAAAAAATTAAATGGCGCTTCTTGCCTTCTGAGCCCTGCACAATAAATGTTGGGGCGCATTTTGTCCTGTTACTAGAGATGAGCGACTTTGCCTCCGGGAGGGTCGAGTCGGGTTTCAGACCACCCGACTTTCACAAACGTCGAGTCGAACGAAATCGGCCGACTATCGTCAAAAGTCGAAGGTCCGACTGAAACACGAAACCCAATGCAAGTCAATGGGGAAGCAAAGTAGGCAGGGAGTGGAGGACAGTAAACATACCTACAGTGCCCATTTTAATGCCAACAACATCAATTCTTATTACTTAAGCTTGTCAACCTTCATTTACGTTATAATAATAGTTACGCATTGAAAACTAGGAGTTATTTGGCTAAGGTTGTGGGGGGGCATGGCTGGCTCCAGGTTTTCATGGGCCCCGGGCTAAAGAGTCTCAGTGGGCCCCTTTAACACATACCACAATTCCTGATGCTCCGATACGGCACAGAAATAGAGTACAATGCCAAAAACTTCACTTCTTACATAACATGAGTGATATCTATTTTAAATTCTACAATAGCTCAAAAACTGGACAGTATATTCCTCCATACAGTATTATGGCCACCACATAGTGCGCCATACAGAATAATGAGCCCCATATATTGCTCCATAAATAATTGGTCCCATCTAATGTTCCATACAGTATATGATGAACTTCACATAATGCTCCAGTATATGATGGTCATCATATAATGTGCCATACAGTATAGAATGGCCCCATAGAGTATAATGATCCCCACATATTGCTCAATACAGTATGAGACGCATATAAAGCTCCATACAGTATATGATGAGCCCCATATATTGCTCCATACAGAAATGGCTCCATATAATGCTCCATACAGAATAGGCCTCATATGTGATCCATATGTTGCTCCATACCCTATATGATGCCCCATAAATAATGAACCCCATATGATGCACCAGTATATAATGGGCCCTATGGATGATGCTCCAGTGTATGATGGGCCTATATAATGCTCCATATATAATGGGCCCCATTTGTAATGCTCCAGTGTATAATGGGCCCCGTATATGATGCTCCAGTGTATGATGGGCCCCATTTCTAATGCTCCAGTGTATGATGGGCCCCATGGATGATATTCCAGGGTATGATGGGCCTATATAATGCTCCATATATAATGGGCCCCATTTATAATGCTCCGATGTATAATGGGCCCTATCTATAATGCTCAAGAGTATGATGGGCCCCATATATAATTCTCCAGTGTATAATGCTCCCCATATATTGCTCCAAACATTAAAAATGAAATACCTCTACTCGCTGGACACTGTTCTACTCTGGACTCCTCAACGTCGCCATCTTCCAGCTCTCTGCACTTGAACTGTTCAGGCAGAGGGCGTACAGACGTGACGTCATCACACTCTCTGATCTGAATATCACTGTCAGGAAATGGCGAAGACGTCACAGCGGTGGAGCAGGGAGAGGTAATTATTGCAAGTGCTGGGGCCCTGAGCAAGCAGGGGGGCTCACTCGTAGGCGACCGCACTTGTACAGGGCCCCTCATAGTACGCCAGTGTGTCTGATGGCGAGTAGGCCCCCCCACCGTCAGAGACACCGATGTACAATGAGGGGCCCTGTGCCAGTACCTTCGCCCATGAGTAGGCCCCCCCACCTGCTCAGGGCACCGGCACTTGCCCGGGTGTGCCAGGTGGTGACAGCCCAGTTAGGGAGGTGGAAAAACTGGCATATGTTGTGGTGTAGGCTGGATGTTCAGCAGCTGCAAATGGAGGAATTGGAGAAGTTGGAGGAAGAGGAGGATGAAGCGAGCCATTTTGCTGGCAACCTATGTGTCATCAGGGGAAGGTGGTACAAAATCCTTTGAAACCCAGGCATGGTTCATTTTAATGAAGGTGAGATCACCAACATTTTGGGTCGACAGCCAGGTCCTTCTTTCTGTCAGGATTGATCCTGCAGCACTGAAGACTCTTTCTGATAGCACACTACCAGCAGGGCAAGCGAGCTCCTGTAAGGCATATTGTGCCAATTCTGGCCAGGTGTCCAGTTTACAGGCCTAATAGTCAAGGGGGAATTGAACTGTGAGGGAGAACATCGATAGGGGAGGAGAGGTAATTTTGAACAATAGTTGACAACTGCTCTCTTGTCTGTTGCAATCGATTCAGTATTACCAGTCGTGTGAGCGTTACTCAAGAAATCAGACCACAACATGGTCATAAGACCCCTGTCTCCAACGACACTTCAGCTGTGTGCACCACGAAAACCTCTTGCATTTGGCCCAGTACGGCTCGTGGTAGAACCTGCACCGCTGCTGTGTGCTGGGAATGTCTCTAACAAACGGTTTACCAGAGTTGCTTGTAAACTCGCCAATATTAGCTCTAGGTTCTCTTGTGGCATGATGTTCTGTAATTTGCCTTTATAGCATGGATCGAGGATGCTGGCCAACCAGTAGTCGTCATCCTTCATAATTTTGGCAATGTGGGGGCCCCTTTTTAGGGTCCGGAAGACATAACCACACATGTGGGCCAATGTTCCAGGTGTGAATGATGCACTGCCAGTGGTGGGTGGAGTAGCACTTTCTGCCAAATCCACATCCCTCCAGTCACGCACAAACCCTGTACCTGACCTTAGCAAGCCAACATTTTCTCTTGGCCCCTGAGAAGCATCCTCCTCCCCAAAATAATCATTCCCCTCATCCTCCTCCTTCTCCTCCTCTTCCTTTTCTTCCTCCACCTCGTCCAGGACAGTTCCCAGAGCAGACAATGGCTGACTGTCATCAAGGCTTCCCTCCTCCTCCTCCTCTACCTCCTTCGCTGCAGACGCCTGAACCTTATTGTGCGTCAAAGTTTGCATGAGTAGACGCATAAGTGGGATGCTCATGCTTATGATGGCGTCGTCTGCGCTTATCAGCCGTGTGCATTCCTCAAAACACTGAACGACTTTCCAGAGGTCTTTCAGCTTTGACCACTGCACACCCGACAACTCGATGTCTGCCCTCAAACTGCCTGCCTGTGTATCCTCCCACAAATACATTACAGCCTGCCTCTGTTCACACAGCCTATTTAAGAAGCACTGCACCACCAGGTTCAAGGTGTGAGCCAGGGAAGGTATGTGTCTGAGTTTTGCCAGGGCTATGGCCGACACAAAATTACGGCCTTCATCATTGACTACCTTGCCTGGCTCAAGATGTAGACTGCCCAGCCATGACTCAGTTTCTCGCTGCAAGTAGTTGGCCAGTACCTCCGCGGTATGACGTTTTCTGCCTCTGGGATGGCACATTAGAGTCCCTGAATCAATTCCATTCCTTTTTTAATCAAGCCTGGCCGGGTATTACATTTACACTGACACATGATCCCTTTTCTGTCAACTTTTTGGACACTATGGTCCATAAGGATCCTGAGGGACATTTATCGACCGGTCTCTTCGTCAAAACCACTGATAGAAACAGTATTTTACATTTCACTAGCTTCCATCCATCTGCAGTGAAACGTTCAATACCGAAGTCACAATTCCAGCGGGTACGCCGCATAATATCAGATGACACCACACGTGAACGTCGTCTTACTGACATGACGCTTAAATTCTCTAAACGAGGCTATCCTCTCCCATTGCTTGACAAAGCAAAGCAGACATCACCTATCGTCAGACCTAACAAGACAGGCAAACGGATTCCATTCGTACACTCTTTTCATCCATTTGCATTCATACTTCACAAAACGATCAGACGTCATTGGCCACTTTTATCCTCCGCACATCCCACCATAGCGGAATTTCAAGCACCCTTTTTTACCATGCTTCAAAGGGCCACCCATCTTGAGAGACCGTTTCGTCCGGGCTGACATTGGTCCCATTCACCAACGCAAACAATTATTTCTTTCCAAACCCAAAACGGACACTTACCCATGTTTACATTGTGCGCAATGCAATAATGTTACCAAGGGGGGTAGGTTCCAGCATCCACGAAAGGGCAAGACATTCTATGTTAGGGATTACTATACATGTGAATCCTCTTTTGTCATATATCTTGTAAAATGTCCTTGTGGACTTCTCTATGTCGGCGAAACGACACAATTGGTATGAGACCGAATTTCCAAGCACAAGTCCACCATACACTGTCAGAACCTCCTTCTCCCAATACCATGCCATTTCCATATGGTGGGCCATTCCATTTCTCAGCTAAAATATCAGGTCATTGATTCCGTCCCACCACTAAGATGAGGTGGTGACAGGATTTTACTTCTGAAAAAGCCCTAATCTTATTGGATCCATACACTTGAAACATTGGCCCCAAAAGTTTTGAACAGAGACTATGATTTGTTGTCTTTTATATGATCTGCAATATTTACTGCTCAACTAATATTATGTCTCCTTATTTTTAGAGCCGTTTATACTGAACACCTCTTCACTTTCTGGATCCTTACTCTGCACTGTTATGTTATATCTAACATCATTCACCCCTCCTACTGAGGCTCTGCACCAAGGCTCCTGAGATTACGTCACTGAATATGACCCTGGATGACTACCATACCTCTTGGAATGCAAGCTTTCCTCAGTTTGGAACGCATTGCCATTACTATCATGTCACTTCCGGGTCCGGTCATCAGAGTGGAACGCATGCTTAGACACACTGTCGGGCACTTCCGGTCACACGGCACACATCCTCTCTTACGAGCGCTCAGCATATAAGCTAGCGCTCGCTCTGCCTGCTTTAGACTAGCGGTGGACACCGTGTCAGCAGCACTACTCCACTAGGTAAGATTTATTACCACTCTGACCTTATGCTCTCTGCATCCACCCTGATTATATAGTGACGCATGGAGATGTTTTAACTCTTAGGCTGCAGCCGCACTATATTTGACAGAGTACCTTACTTCAACCGGTGGTATGTTATTCTATTGAGTATATTACTGCGACAATAACACCTTATGCGCTATACTTATATATCACTACTCACTTACCACAGGCCGCTTACTTGTCTGCAATTAATGGCCCGAGTTCAGTTCAGTATCACAAACGGTATGTCCACTTCTGTCTCCTTATGCCTATGCATTTCTAAATGTCTTATAACTACTGTGATAGATTAGCTATCTTCCTTAATGATAATGAGTCTTCTTGACCATATAAATATGAAATTCCCTGTATATACTTTATTTTTCTTATTTGACCAACTTGTTTCATCTGTTTTGTTTAATTCTGTATATAGCAACTCACGAAGGTCCGATTGTGGACCGAAACATTTGCTGTTTGTTTGCTATACGGATGCAATAAATCACATATCTTTTGCAAGTTGAGTGCCAGATTCTTTGATTTACATAGTCCGGTGTGGGAACCTATCTTGGCACCCTCTTATATTGCAGCTGTGCAAACGTTTCCGTTTATTTGTTGTCGCCCAAGACATCATTTTAAAACAACTGCTGACGCTACATAGCTGTTCGATAGTGGGACACCTCGTGTGCAACACTGGCAGCTGCGGATGGAGTGCTTGTGTGACTGCGCTCTGTCGACGAGCTTTTGCTTCTGGAGGAGTAGTAGGAAGGCTTGAATGATACAGCCAACTGTTTCCTATACCGTGGGCTAGGCAGCATTATCCCACCGCCACTGTCCCTGAAACCCTGCATCCACCACAGTAACCCAGCGCACAGTGATGGACACTTAACGACCCTGGCCATGCCTACTGACCATGCATCTGTTGTGAGGTGCAGCTTTCTACTCACTGATTGTTTGAGTGCATGGACAATGCGTCTTTCACATGCAGGTGGAGGGAAGGATGGCTTTTCTAGAAAAGTAGTGCCAACTGGGTAGGTCATACCATGAGACAGCGTAGCCATGAGCTCTCAGAACGCTGCACTTTCAACCAAATGGAAGGGCATCATCTCTAATGAGATCAGTTTGGCAATGTAGGCGTTCAAGCCAGTGTACGCGGTGAGAGGATGAGTATTTTTTTGTCCTACTCAGAGTGTCTGCTAGGGTGAGCTGTACTTGAGAGCTTCATATGGGGAACTAGTGGTGGATATGGTGAACTGAGAGGGGGTTGGTGATGGTGATGGTGGTGGTGATGGTGGTGGTGGTGATGGCCGAGATTCAGTCTTTCATTGCAAAAGCAGTGTGATTCCCTGACTGCTTCGGCCTTGCGATGATACCTCAACATTTCTTGCTGGTGGTGTGCTAACCGGTGGGCTTACAGTGGAGGAAGCGATGTAGCGTTGCTGGCTACCTTCAGTCGGAGCAGGTGCACATGTGCTACCTGAGGTATTGTAGTCCGTCCACGCTTGCAAGTGCATGGTGTTTAAATGTTAAGCATGCAATTGGTATTCAATTTCGGCGATTTTTCCCTCGGCTAAGGCTAAGTGCACACGATCAGGATAATTGCGTTTTTTCGCGGTTTTTCCGCGGTTTTCCGCGGTAAAAACGCGATAAAACGCAAGCATTAAGCATCCTATACATGTTAATTGATTCCGCATGTTTTGGCCACATGTTGCGTTTTTTTCCGCGAAAAAAAACGCTTTGCGGAAAAAATAGCAACATGTTCATTAATTTTGCGAATGTAAGAGTTCATGTGCGGTGGTACCCAGGGTCTGGAGGAGAGGAGACTCTCCTCCAGGCCCTGGGTACCATATCCCTGGTAAAACAATAATTAAAATAAAAAATAATGATATTCTCACCTTCCGGCGGCCCCCGCAGCCTTCCCGCGGCCCCCGCAGCCTTCCCGCCTTCAGCGACGCTCCCGGCAACTTCCGGTCCCAAGAGTCCTTTGCAAGAATCACCCAGATGGCATAGCGGTCTCGCGAGATGCTACGTCATCGGTGTGATTTGCCGCAAAGCATCCTTGGGACCGGAGTTGCCGGGAGCGTCGCTGAAGGCGGGAAGGCTGCGGGGGCCGCCGGAAGGTGAGAATATCATTATTTATTATTTTTACATTAGATCTTTTTACTATTGATGCGACATAGGCGGCATCAATAGTAAAAAGTTGGTCACACTTGTCAAACACTATGTGTGACTCGTGTGACCAACCTGTCAATCAGTTTTCCAAGCGATGCTACAGATCGCTAGGAAAACGCTAGCATTCTGCAAGCTAATTACGCTTGCAAAACGCTATTATTCTGGCGGGAATCAGCACACAAAAAACGTGCGTATTTCCTGCGGAGAAGTGCGGGATTGCCGCGGAAATTTCCGCGGCAATTCCGCAACGTGTGAACTTAGCCTAAAGGTCCTTTCGCACTTCTTATAGATAACCTTTGCCTCATCGATAGGATTTTTGTCAAAAAAGTACTACACTGCACTCTTCCTACTATGGGATAACTTTTCAGGGCTTGCACGCTATGCTAATTTGACTGTCTGGCCAAGCTGTCCTGCAACTCTTTTTGTTTTTTTAACCCGTTTTTGGACTGCTACGGGCCTGCCAGATAACCGCAGCTGCGATGTCGATGCCTGCTGCAAATCCTCCCCCTCATCTTAGCTATTGCCAGTGGCACCCTCTTCCCCCAATGGATGCCAATCCGGGTCATCCATCATCTCCTCTTCAATTTCATCTGCACCTTCCTCAGTGTCACCATGTAAGGTGGAATAGTATGCGGGAAGGGGCACCTGAGTTTCATCAGGGTCAGATTCTGGCTCAGTAGACTGCGAGGGCAATGTAGTGCTCTGGGTGAATGTACCAGCAGAAACATACAGCAGTGGCTGTGCCTCAGTGCACTCCATTTCAGATTCATCTTGTACTGGGGAATTGAGGATTTGACTTGATAACCCAGGCATCGTATGTGAAAAGAGATCCATGGAGTAATCTGAAGTGTGGGCTGCCGCATCCTTCACTTTTGGTGGGGGTGAAGGACACAAGGAAAGGTGTTGTTCCTGACCAGGAGCCTGACGACTCAGTGCTTAAGTTTTTTGAAACTTTAGAAGAGGAGGCAATAGAGCTGGAGGCTGTTTCGGCAATGTAAGCCAAAACCTGTTCCTGATGCTCCGGTTTTAAAAGCAGTTTACCTACTCTCAGAAAAGGGAGCCTTCCAGGCCTTCTTGAGCCAGACGATGACGCCGGCTCAACACCTCCTGCCTTAGGTGCAATTGTGCTTTTGGCACTTCCAGCAGATGCACCACAACCACCATCAATACCAGCTGGCCCCCCCTGCCCACGTCCGTGGCCTCTTCCACCATACTTCCTCATTTTTGGGAAAATGTACCCAAAATACCAGCAGATATATGGTACCGTATCAGAATCGTACAGCTGTATACAGTCTAGGGATAATTGTAAATCTCTGTATACATTTCAGGAGTCAGACACAGACGCTCTCAGGCTCAGTATGGATTAGATAAGAATATAAAAAGCTGAAAAAAGGTACTGTATCACCAGATACCAGGTGTATATAGTATAGTGGAAAAATTGTAAATCTCTGTATATATTTCAGGAGTCACACACAGACGCTGACAGGCTCAGTATGGATTAGACAAGAATATAAAAAGCTGCAAAAGGGTACTGTATCACAATCATACAGCTGTATAAAGTCTAGGAGTAATTGTAAATCTCTGTATATATTTCAGGAGTCAAACACAGACGCTCACAGGCTCAGTATGGATTACACCAGAAAATAAAAAGTAGAAAAAGGGTAATGTATTAGAATCGTACAGCTGTATACAGTGTTGGGGTAATTTTAAATCTCAGTATATATTTCCGGAGTAACAAACAGATGCTCACAGGCTCAATATGGATTAGACCAGAATATAAAAAGCAGATCCGCAAGACATAATCACACATGTGGGCCAATGTTCCAGGTGTCAATGATGTACTTACAGTGGTGGGTGGAGGAGGACTTTCTGCCAAAAAGGGTACTGTATCACAAGCGTACAGCTGTATGCAGTCTAGGGGTAATTGTAAATCTCCGTATATATTTCAGGAGTCAAACACAGATGCTCACAGGCTCAGTATGGATTACACCAGAATATGAAAAGCAGAAAAAGTGGACTGTATCAGAAGCGTACTGCTGTATGTAGAGTTGGAGTAATTTTAAGTCTCCGTATATATTTCTGGAGTAACACACAGACGCTCACAGGCTCAGTATGGATTAGACCAGAATATGAAAGCTGAAAAAGTGTACTGTATCAGAAGCGTACAGCTGTATTCAGTTTTGGGGTAATTTTAAATCTCTGTATATATTTCAGGAGTAACACACACAGACTCTCACAGGCTCAGTCTGGATTACACCAGAATATAAAAAGTATAAAAAGGGTAATGTGTTAGAAGCGTACAGCTGTATACAGTGTTGAGGTAATTTTAAATCTCGGTATATAATTCCGGAGTAACACACAGACGCTCACAAGCTCAGTATGGATTACACCAGAATATGAAAAGCAGAAAAAGTGTACTGTAACAGAAGCGTACAGCTGTATACAGTGTTGGGGTAATTTTAAAATCTCCGTATATATTTCGGACGTAACACACAGATGCTCACAGGCTCAGTATGGAGTAGACCAGAATATAAAAAAGCAAAAAAGGCTAATGTATCCGAAGATAACAGGCTTATCAGTTTTGGGGTAATTGTAAATCTCCGTATATATTTCCGGATTCACACACAGACCCTCTCTCAGTATGGATTTGACCTTAATACAGAAGGCACAAAAATGGTACTGTATCAGAATATACCAGCTGTATACGGTTTGTGGGAATAATTTAAATCTCCGTATATATTTCCGGAGTCACACACAGATTCTCTCTCAGTATGGATTTGACAGTAGTACAGAAGGCACAAAAACGGCACTGTATCAGAATATACCAGCTGTATACGGTTTTGAGGAAATTTTAAATCTCCGTATATATTTCTGGAGTCACACACAGACGCTCTCTCAGTATTGATTTGACCATAATACTGAAGGCACAAAAACGGTTCTGTATCAGCAGATACCAGCTGTATATGGTTTTGGGGAAAATTTAAATCTCCGTATATATTTCCGGAGTCACACACAGACGCTTTCTCAGTATTGATTTGACCGTAATGCAGAAGGCACAAAAGCTGTAATGTATCAGAAGATACCAGCTGTATTCGGTTTTGAGGAAATTTTCAATCTCCGTATACATTTCCTAAGTCACACACAGACGCTCTCTCAGTATGGATTTGACCGTAATACAGAAGGCACAAAAACGATACTGTATCAGAAGATACCAGCAGTATACGGTTTTGGAAAAAATTTAAATCTCCGTATGAATTTCCGGAGCCACACACAGACGCTCACAGGCTCAGTATGGATTACATCAGAATATGAAAAGCAGAAATAGTGGACTGTATCAGAAGCGTACAGCTGTATACATTGTTTGGCTAAATTTAAATCTCCGTACATATTTTCAAAGTAACACACAGACGCTCATATGCTCAGTTTGGATTAGACCAGAATATGAAAAGCAGAAAAAGTGGACTGTATCAGAAACGTACCGCTGTATATAGTGTTGGGGTAATTTTAAATCTCCGTATATATTTCTGGAGTAACACACAGACGCTCACAGGCTCAGTATGGATTACACCAGAATATAAAAAGTATAAAAAGGTAATTTGTTAGAAGCGTACAGCTATATACAGTGTTGGGGTAATTTTAAATCTCGGTAAATAATTCCGGAGTAACATACAGACGCTCACAAGCTCAGTATGGATTACACCAGAATATGAAAAGCAGAAAAAGTGTACTGTATCAGAAGCGTACAGCTGTATACAGTGTTGGGGTAATTTTAAATCTCCGTATATATTTCGGAAGTAACACACAGATGCTCACAGGCTCAGTATGGAGTAGACCAGAATGTAAAAAGCAAAAAAAGGCTAATGTATCTGAAGACACCAGGCTTATACAGTGTTTGGGTAATTGTAAATCTCCGTATATATTTCCGGAGTCACACACAGACGCTCTCTCAGTATGGATTTGATCTTAATATAGAAGGCACAAAAACGGTACTGTATCAGAAGATACCAGCTGTATACAGTTTGTGGGAAAATTTTAATCTCTGGATATATTTCCGGAGTCACACACAGACGCTCTCTCAGTATGGATTTGACCGTAGTAGAGAAGGCACAAAAACAGCACTGTATCAGAAGATACCAGCTGTATATGGTTTTGGTGAAAATTTAAATCTCCGTATATATTTCTGGAGTCACACACAGATGCTCTCTCAGTATGGATTTGACCCTAATACAGAAGACACAAAAACGGTACTGTATCAGAATATACCAGCTGTATACGGTTTTGAGGAAATTTTTTAATCTCCGTATATATTTCTGGAGTCACACACAGACGCTCCCTCAGTATTGATTTGACCATAATAAAGAAGGCACAAAAACGGTTCTGTATCAGAAGATACTAGCTGTATATGGTTTTGGGGAAAATTTAAATCTCTGTATGTTAGGGTTCGATTTCCCGCTGCTGCACAAGGGGAGTCTCCAACCCGTCACGCTGCGGTCTCCCATTCATCTCCGGCCGCAGTGGAGCCTGCTCAGCAGAGACGTCGGTCCAAGCGTCTTGCTCACTCCACTACTGTGCAGTGACTTGCTGCTGCCTTTCCTGGATCTGCTATTATAGCCAGTGCTGGAGCAGACGTCTTTGGGACAAAGTCCTGCGTTTTCCCTTCTGAGCATGCCCAGAGTGAGATCTCTCATTGTAGATCAGGGGTCACATGTTCAGGTGCTGCAGCGGCTCCTATTGGTCCGCCAGGAAGGTCATGTAGCTACATGTGTTTGTAACAGTTTCTCATTGGTCCTTGTTCCTGGAAGGTCCTGTAGCTGTTGCTATAAAAGGGTAGCATGGCTGGGCCGCCATGCGCTAATATCAACCATTGTATGCTATGCGCCAGTGTGGTCATGTGTATGTGTGGATAGGGACCCGGCTGAAATAAGCCACTAGAATACCGACTTAATCGGTGAGGAGTTTGGTATGGTAGCTGGTCAGGTTCGGTGTCCTAGATGCCCTAGATTACCGGCATAACCGGTGAGGAGTTTTGATTGCCGTATTCAGGGTCTGGCGTTCAGACGGCATAGATTGCGAGTGACTCCCGCGAGGACATTAGCACATGATCACGCTTTATGTACGCTTAGCACTTAACTGTGTACCTGAGAGCCTTACAGGACACAGTGCTTTTTCTCAACGGCCCTGTGACGTAACAGGGTTCGCTTTCAACGCTAGTCAGCGCCCTAGCGTGTTTTCTTTGCCACTCAGTTGTGTCTAGTGAGTGCGCATACATCGCAATATATCGCGGCGGCTCTCCTTCTAGCGACTCTGTGGAGTAACAGAGTTCGTACTCATTGCCACAGCGCATTACGGCGTTTATGTTGGCGACTCTGCGGGATAACAGAGTTTGCTTCTCGCGCCATTTTTACTAGCAGCAGGCTCCGCTTGCACGGTGGACCCCGGGCTGCGAACGCACCTTTCTACATTATATATTTGGTGTGTTCCGCAGACCCATAACATAATATTAGCGCCAGGGTCTGGCTAGTAAAATGGCGGATGAACAGCGATTACAGCTGTACATCCAGCAGCTGGAGGGTAGGTTGGCGGCTCTTGATCGTACAACCTCAGCTGTGGATGTTACCGCAGTCACTGTTCAGGCTGCTAGTGTAGCTGCAGCCAGTTTGTCCTCTGCCACCTCTGTCCCTACATTGTCCCACCTCCCGCTTCCAGACAAGTTTGCTGGTGACAGCAAGCAATGTCGGGGATTCGTAAGTCAGTGCTCCATACACCTCGAACTTCTGGCTGCACGTTTCCCCACGGATCGGGCACAAGTGGGCATTGTGATAGCTCTTCTGTCGGGCAGAGCGTTGGAGTGGGCAACGCCGCTGTGGGAGCGTGACGACCGTGTGGTGCAGAGCGCTTCTCGTTTTCTGGAGGCTCTGAAAAAAGTTTTTCTAGGACCTCAGGTCACCCACGATGCGGCGCTCAAACTGCTGGCAAGTACCCAGTGTTCGGCTTTGGTCAGCCATTTTGCTGTCCAATTTCGACTCTGGCCTCGGAATTAGAGTGGCCAGATAAAGTCCTCATTGCCGTGTTCTGGAGAGGACTGGCGGGTCATGTGAAAGACGCCTTGGCTACCAGGGAGATTCCTGCCACACTGGAGAAGCTTTTCGCTATTTCCACCCGCGTCGACCTCCGTTTCCACGAGCGGAGGCTGGAACGTGTCCAGTGTAGGCAGAGGGTCCAGTTGGCTCCTACCTTCACCAACACTCTGGAGTCGCCTGTTCAGGATCCCGACCTTCAGGAGGTTGCTCCTGCAGGATCTAAATCTCGGGTCACTCGTCCATCCCCGATTTGTTATATTTGCCAGCAGCAGGGACATTTTGCCAACCGATGTCCACAGCGGCTGAATAAGTGGTCGCGCCCAGTAACCGTAGGAACAGGGTCACTGGACGCCATGAGTTTTGCCCCTAAAGTGCTCCTCAAGGGGATAATTACCCACGGTTCTACCACCCTACCCGTCAAGCTGTGTGTGGATTCTGGGGCAGAGGGAAATTTTATGTCATACTCCTTTGCTTCTCGCCACACCATGCCTTTGGTGTTGCTGGCTGAACCAGTATCGGTTCGGGTGTTGAACGAAGCAATTCTGCCCTCACAAATCACCCATCAGTCTGTTCCAGTCACCTTGTCTATGTCTTCTTCCCATCAGGAGAATATATCATTTTTTATCCTCCCTGAGGGTATAGATGAGGTTTTGTTGGGATTACCCTGGCTCCGCCACCACTCTCCCCATATTGAGTGGGCTTCAGGGAGAATTCTGGGTTGGGGTAATTTATGTAAAGGCAGATGCATTAGGGACAGCGTGCAGGTCAACACCACTGAGATACCCATAGACCTCTCTACTCTTCCAAAGGTCTATTGGTCTGATGCCGACGTTTTCTCAAAGAAGGCTGCGGAGACTCTTCCGCCTCATCGCCCCTATGACTGTCCTATCGACCTCTTGCCTGGAGCTGAGCCTCCTAGAGGAAGGGTCTATCCCCTCTCTCCTCCTGAGACAGAGGCCATGTCCCAATATATTCAGGAGAACTTGGCAAGGGGATTCATTAGGAAGTCGGTGTCACCAGCGGGAGCGGGGTTCTTCTTTGTGCAGAAGAAGAACGGAGAACTACGTCCGTGCATTGATTATAGGGGTCTCAACGCTATCACCGTGAAAAATAAGTATCCTTTGCCGCTAATCTCTGAGCTTTTTGACAGGCTTCGGGGAGCAAGGGTATTTACTAAGCTAGACCTGCGGGGTGCGTATAACCTGATTCGCATCCGTGAGGGGGACGAGTGGAAGACGGCATTTAACACCACGGATGGGCATTATGAATATCTGGTAATGCCCTTTGGGCTCTGTAATGCTCCAGCTGTCTTCCAAGACATTGTGAACGACATCTTCCGGGATATGTTGACCACCTCGGTGGTAGTCTATCTGGATGACATTCTCATCTTTTTTCCAGATATGGCCTCCCTTCGGAGAGATGTCTGCAAGGTCTTCGACCTCTTGCGAGCAAATTCCCTATATGCGAAGTTGGAGAAGTGCATGTTTGAGCAGGAGTCTCTACCTTTTCTGGGCTATATCATCTCCACCCAGGGATTGGCTATGGATCCTACCAAACTACAGGCTGTGATGGATTGGCAAGAACCACACTCCCTTAAGGCGGTGCAGCGCTTTATGGGGTTCATTAACTACTATCGCCAATTCATTCCCCACTTCTCCACTTTGGTAGCTCCCTTGGTAGCCCTCACCAAGAAGGGAGCTAATCCCAAGTTGTGGTCAGAGGAGGTCACCAAGGCGTTCTCCTCCATTAAGTCGCATTTCGCCAGTGCTCCCATCTTACATCGCCCCAATGTCGATAAACCGTTTATCTTAGAGGTGGATGCCTCTTCTGTTGGTGCTGGAGCAGTCCTTTTTCAAAAGGATGCCCAGGGACGGAAGCATCCCTGCTTCTTCTTTTCCAAAACCTTTACACCAGCAGAGAGGAATTATTCCATCGGAGGACAGGGAGTTACTGGCTATGAAGTTGACCTTCTCCGAGTGGCGACATCTTCTGGAGGGGGATCGCTTCCCCTTCCAAGTATTCACAGACCACAAGAACTTGGTGTATTTGCAGACAGCCCAGCGGCTAAATTCCCGTCAGGCCAGATGGTCCTTGTTTTTCTCCCGGTTCCATTTCACCCTCCATTTCCTCTCCGGTGAGAAGAACATTCGCGCAGATGCTCTATCCCGCTCCGTGGTGTCCTCTGAGGAGGTGGAGGAGGAGCCTCGGCTGATTGTCCCCACAGAAAGCCTAAGAACGGTGGCTCCGGTTTCGCTTGAGTCTGTGCCTTCGGGCAAGACTTTTGTGCCCACCAATTTGCGACTGGAAGTACTCTCTTGGGCACATTCGTCCAGGGTGGGTGGACATTTTGGGACCAAAAGGACTTCTGAGTTGCTGGCGAGGACATACTGGTGGCCGCAGATGGCCCGTACTTCAGGGAATACGTTCAGGCGTGCGTCTCCTGCGCCAAGAATAAGTCCCCTCGACAACGGCCAGCTGGGTTACTTTTTCCTTTACCGGTGGCAGACAGGCCTTGGGAGATGGTCGGGATGGATTTTGTGGTGGGCTTACCCAAGTCTCGGGGTTGCACCATCATCTGGGTGATAACCGACCACTTCTCCAAAATGGTGCACTTAGTGCCGTTACCACGGTTACCGTCTGCACGGGCCTTGGCAGCATTATTCATTAGGCATATTTTCCGCCTACACGGTATGCCAGACAAAATTGTCAGTGATCGAGGTCCCCAGTTTGCGTCTCGGTTCTGGAGAGAGCTGTGTCTTCTACTCAGCATTGAGTTGAATCTCTCCTCTGCATACCATCCCGAGACGAATGGGTTGGTAGAGAGGGCCAACCAGACCTTGGTCACATACTTGTGACATTTTGTCTCTGCCAGGCAGGATGACTGGGCATCCTTGCTACCGTGGGCTGTGTTCGTTCTAAATAATGCTGTGGCTGACTCCACCGGACAGACCCCATTCCTCCTGAACTACGGTCAGCATCCGCAGGTACCAGTGCCTATGCCCGTGTCTTCCGCCGATTCCAGGGTGGCATACTGGGCTGTGGAGGCACGGGACATTTGGGACCGCAGGATGCCATTCAGGCCTCCAAAGAGAGGATGAGGTCTTCGGCCGATGCCCATCGGCGCCCCGCTCCTACATTTGCTCCGGGTGACCTAGTGTGGCTTTCTGCCCGAAACATCAGGCTGCGGGTAGAGTCCACCAAGTTGGCACCTCGCTTTTTGGGCCCCTTTAAAGTTCTTGAGCAGGTGAACCCGGTGGTTTACCGCCTAGCCCTTCCACCTCGCCTTGGTATCACTGACACCTTTCACGTGTCCCTCTTGAAACCCGTGGCCATTTCCCGGTTTTCCGAGTCATCTGCCGGGACGTCGGGTTCATCTACCAACGATCATGAGGTGAACGCCATTGTTGGGTGCAAGGTGGTACGAGGCAAAAAATTTTATTTGGTTGATTGGAGGGGTTATGGGCCTGAGGATAGATCCTGGGAGCCTGCCGAGCATGTTCACGCTCCGCAGCCTTTGAGCGCAGCGAGGCCCAAAGAAGGGGGGGCCATGTTAGGGTACGATTTCCCGCTGCTGCACAAGGGGAGTCTCGAACCCGTCCCGCTGCGGTCTCCCATTCATCTCCGGCCGCAGTGGAGCCTGCTCAGCAGAGACGTCGGTCCAAGCGTCTTGCCCACTCCACTACTGTGCAGTGACTTGCTGCTGCCTTTCCTGGATCTGCTATTATAGAAAGTGCTGGAGCAGACGTCTTTGGGACAAAGTTCTGCGTTTTCCCTTCTGAGCATGCCCAGAGTGAGATCTCTCATTGGAGATCAGGGGTCACATGTTCAGGTGCTGCAGCGGCTCCTATTGGTCCGCCAGGAAGGTCATGTAGCTACATGTGTTTGTAACAGTTTCTCATTGGTCCTTGTTCCTGGAAGGTCCTGTAGCTGTTGCTATAAAAGGGTAGCATGGCTGGGCCGCCATGCGCTAATATCAACCATTGTATGCTATGCGCCAGTGAGGTCATGTGTATGTGTGGATAGGGACCCGGCTGAAATAAGCCACTAGAATACCGACTTAATCGGTGAGGAGTTTGGTATGGTAGCTGGTCAGGGTCGGTGTCCTAGATGCCCTAGATTACCGGCATAACCGGTGAGGAGTTTTGATTGCCGTATTCAGGGTCTGGCGTTCAGACGCCATAGATTGCGGGTGACTCCTGCGAGGACATTAGCACATGATCACGCTTTATGTACGCTTAGCACTTAACTGTGTACCTGAGAGCCTTACAGGACACAGTGCTTTTTCTCAACGGCCCTGTGACGTAACAGGGTTCGCTTTCAATGCTAGTCAGCGCCCTAGCGTGTTTTCTTTGCCACTCAGTTGTGTCTAGTGAGTGCGCACACATCGCCATATAGCGCTGCGGCTCTCCTTCTAGCGACTCTGTGGAGTAACAGAGTTCGCACTCATTGCCACAGCGCATTACGGCTTTTATGTTGGCGACTCTGCGGGATAACAGAGTTTGCTTCTCGCGCCATTTTTACTAGCAGCAGGCTCCGCTTGCACGGTGGACCCCGGGCTGCGAACGCACCTTTCTACATTATATATTTGGTGTGTCCCGCAGACCCATAACACCGTACATATTTCCGGAGTCACACATAGACTCTTTCTCAGTATTGATTTGACCGTAATGCAGAAGGCACAAAAGCTGTACTGTATCAGAAGATACCAGCTGTATACGGTTTTGAGGAAATTTTCAATCTCCATATACATTTCCTAAGTCACACACAGACGCTCTCTCGGTATGGATTTGACCGTAATACAGAAGGCACAAAAACGGTACTGTATCAGAAGATACCAGCAGTATACGGCTTTGGCGAAAATTTAAATCTCCGTATATATTTCCGGAGTCACACACAGACGCGCTCTCAGTATGGATTTGACCATAATACAGAAGGCACAAAAACGGTACTGTATCAGAAGATACTAGCTGTATACGATTTTGGAGAAAATTTAATTCTCCGTATATATTTCCGGAGTCACACACAGACGCTCTCAGGCTCAGTATGGATTATACCAGAATATGACAAGCAGAAAAAGTGGACTGTATCAGAAGCGTACAGCTGTATACATTGTTTGGCTAAATTAAATCTCCGTATCTATTTTCAGAGTAACACACAGACGCTCATAGGCTCAGTAAGGATTAGACGAGAATATGAAAAGCAGAAAAAGTTTACTGTATCAGAAGCGTACAGCTGTATACAGTGTTGGGGTAATTTTAAATCTCCATATATATTTCAGAAGTAACACACAGACGCTCACAGGCTCAGTATGGATTACACCAGAATATGAAAAGCAGAAAAAGTGTACTGTATCAGAAGCGTCCAGCTATGTACAGTGTTGGGGTAATTTTAAATCTCCGTATATATTTCTGGAGTAACACATAGACGCTCACAGTATGGAGTAGACCAGAATATAAAAAGCAAAAAGGCTAATGAATCCGAAGATACCAGGCGTATACAGTGTAGGGGCAATTGTAAATCTCCGCATAAATTTCCAGAGTCACACACAGACGCTTTCTCAGTATGGATTTGACCGTAATAGAGAAGGCACAAAAACGGTGTTGTATCAGAGGATACCAGCTGTATACGGTTTTGAGGAATATTTAAATCTCCCTATATATTTCCGGAGTCACACACAGACGCTCTCTCAGTATGGATTTGACCGTAATACGGAAGGCACAAAAACGGTACTGTATCAGAAGATACCAGCTGTATACGGTTTGTGTGAAAATTTAAATCTTCGTATATATTTCTAGAGTCACACACAGACGATCTCTCAGTATGGATTTGACTGTAATACAGAAGGCACAGAAACTGTACTGTATCAGAAGATACCAGCTGTATACAGTTTTGGGGAAAATTTAAATCTCCGTATATATTTCCGGAGTCACACACAGATAGTCAGCATGTATTTGTCCGTAATACCAGCCAGTACACGGTAGTGTGTGAGGAGCGTACAGCTCTACACGGTGTGGGAAAAAATGAACGCTCGGTAACTGTGCAGAAAATACAAATAAAAGTATTAGTGCTGTGTAGGTGCTGTGTTAGAAAGCACTCTGCACAGCAATGTACACACAGCAATACAGCTAGCAGGCAGGCTAATAATCAGCTCTGCTGCTGCACACAAGAAATTCCTCCCCTGTCACTGATAGGCAGCCTAATAACCAGCGCTGCTGCACACAACAAAATCCTCCCCTGTCACTGCACACTAACTGTACAGCACAATCGCTATCAGCACAAGCACAGAATCACTTTTCTTTCCTGCCTAACTCTCTCCCTACTGAGAAACAGCGGCAGCAACCTCTCACTACGCTAAGATCGGCAGAAGTAAAATGGCGGTTGGCGGTCAGTTCTTTTATAACCACTGTGACGCCACACAAAGCAAGCCAATCACTGCAATGCCCTACTCTAAGATGGAGGTGGCCACTGCCCATGTCATCTTGCTGCCCACAGTGTGCGTCCTTGCTCATTGGCTGAAAAAAAGCTCCTTGAAGCATTATGGGAAAACCGACTTTGGCGCTCCGGTCCACGACCGCATGGCCGACCTCATGCTATGGTTGGGTTTCGCTCGGCGAAACCGGACTTTGGCGAAAGTTGGTGTTTTTTGAATCTGACCGAACTGTTTCGCTCAACTCTATTGGTGATATTTAAGCGCTGTGGAAGACTGAGGGGACAAACTACAGGATTCACCTGCTCAAAAACCTTGAAAGGATGTAAATAGTGAGAAGCAAATTTAGTAGACTCTACACGCACGTGAATGTTATGAGCTGACAGCCACAGTCAATCTCCCGGGGCAAACACTGGAGCAGAATGACGATACTTGTCGGCAGAAGCCCTCATTCTCTCCTTCGATACCTTAATAACATCCTGCGTGCAGTCCCAGATGTCACGAGCCTCCATTGCCTTGTCCACCACCCTCTAGTTGGAAGATGAGACGGGCATGGGCAAAGGGACACACGGATGCTGACCGTAGTTCAGGAGAAAAGGAGTCTGCCCCGTGGAATCGGAGACAGTTTTGTTTAATGCAAACTCTGCCCACGGCCGCAGGGACAACCAGTTGTAATGCCTGGAGGATACAAAATGTTGTTTGCCTTAGAATGATGCGCTGAAGACAAATTGAGCTCTATACTGAGCAGGCGACAAAG
>JARQOD010000001.1:123442467-123552085 GCA_033576555.1 Oophaga sylvatica
CTTCACGGGTTGCCTTCCGATGTGGTGTCGGATCGGGGTTCTCAGTTTGTGTCCAAATTCTGGAAGGCATTTTATTCTCGTCGGGGATGCAGTTGTCATTTTCTTCGGCTTTTCATCCGCAGACCAATGGTCAGACAGAGCGTCTGAATCAGAGCTTAGAGACATATCTCCGGTGTTTTGTCTCAGAGAACCAAGAGGACTGGTCTTCTTTCTTGCCTCTGGAAGAGTTCGCTCTTAACAATAGGCGGAGCGAGTCCACTGGTAAGTCCCCGTTTTTTGGGGCATATGGTTTTCACCCCCAGTTTTGTACTTTCAATGGGGGGGACTCTTCTGGGGTTCCTGAGGAGGAACGATTTTCGTCGTCACTTGCTTCAGTGTGGAGAGGAGTGCTTAATAATCTGAGCACTATGGGGAACCGATACAAACGTATGGCTGATAGGAGGAGAGTGTCTGGTCCGGACCTAAGTGTGAACGATCTGGTATGGTTGTCTACCAAGAATATAAAACTTAAGGTTCCCTCCTGGAAACTCGGTCCCAGATTCATCGGGCCATACAGGATCAGTTCAATAATTAATCCGGTGGCTTTCCGTCTTGACCTCCCTCCTACGTTTAAAATCCACAATGTGTTCCACAAATAGTTGCTTAAGAGGTACGTGGCACCAGTTATACCGTCTCCTCTACCTCCTCCTCCAGTGGTGGTCAATGGTAATTTGGAGTTTCAGGTATCGAAGATCATTGACTCACGTCGGAATCGCCGGTCCCTTCAGTACCTTGTTCATTGGAGGGGGTATGGTCCTGAGGAGAGGATGTGGGTTTCTGCGTCGGATATTAACGCAGACCGATTGGTTCGGGCCTTCCACACTACTCACCCAGATAGACCAGGCCCTGAAGGTCCAGAGGCCCCTCGTAGAAGGGTGGGTACTGTCACGGGTGTGTCGCGGCGGAGATCATCGCGATTGCACACCCTGACTTCGCACAGCTGAGTTTCTGGTGCTGGGTGTTTTTTCGGCACTGAGGGAGTTAATTCTTTCTCTCTCGGTGCTGGACTGACCAGCCTCGCCCAGCTGCGTTTGATGTTTTGTTAATTAGTTTCCTTCATATACCTGCTGGTCTGCTGGGGAAGTTGCCGGTGAAAGCATTCATTCAGACCAGCAGAGCGGATCATTTCTGAGAAGACTTAAGCTAAGAGTGCCTGTTGTGGTTTTTCCTCTCCTCGCTTATTGTTTATCTCCTTTACCTTTTGTGTTCCTCTGTAGTGGAAGTTTTGTATGCAAGACAGTGTTTTCTTTACCCCTTGTCTGTTTCGTTTGTCTAAGACTGTGTGTAAGCTGTGACCTGCCCATTTCCTGTGGTGGTAATCAGGGTCCTTCTCAGGACTAGATTACAGTGGTCAGGGATCTACAGGAGACAGGGTTACGCTGGTGGCCTGGACCTCTGTACCATTAACAGTACCTCCAGGTAGAGGGACTAATCAGGACCCCAGTTCAGGGTCAGCTTAGACCCCGGTCCACCTCTATCCAGAGACAGCGTGACACGTACACAGTAGAGACCCACAATTCATAGGATATTATGTCAGGTAAGACATTGCTGGCAGATACTATGTATACATGTTGATATTTTCTATTATATGTAATATAGAATGTTGTCACATTAGATATAGGTTACTATCATAGAATATATCTGTTATACGTCGTGACAATTACGTGCATAAATAATACCATGTTCAGTGGCATTTTTCTTTTCTTAAACTGAGAGACTCCAAAAAAAAAAACAATGATCCTTGTAGAGAAAAATGTGCTCTTTCTAATGATATCAGAATTAATATATTTTAGGGGTACCCTTTTTGAGAAATTTGACCTAAAAATAGGTAAAATTCGTTTTTTTTAAGTTTTTCATCATATGTGGGTGTGAATATTTCCACAAATACATATGGTTTGACCGTGATATTGCAGCAATGCAAAGTCATGTAGATGTTTGGTGTACAGGGCAAAGCACCAGTTACTATTGGTTTTTGGTCTTGAGTTATATATGGGCAAAGTTTGGCATAAATTTTATGCGACGCGTTTTACAAGCTACTTTGACACAAAATTGCGGCCGAAATATTGTTTTGTCATAGCCGGTAATAATTTTATCGTGTTTAGCAGCAAAAGTTGAGCTAGTATGCCAAATTTCAGCATCATAGCCAGTATAGAACACTAATGGCTATGCGCCAAAGTTTGCAAAATCCTCTTAGCTGAAGCCACAGGCTTGGTGGAACCTCCAGTGAAAGGTCAACAGTGCCCAATGTATTTGAGAACTGGCCCTAAAAATTTACAGAACCTCTTTTCAAACATACATGTACATCCTTATAAATTTTCAACAAAATCGGAGAAGGTCGAGTGGGGACGATTTTTAAAACTGGTCCACTTGATGTGGAATGACCCATATGTGTGGAGAAAAAATGGCACAGAATTTCAGGAAAAGAACATCTCGCCAACCATTAAACATGGCTGAGGATCAATCATGCTTTGAGGTTATTTTACAACTAATGGCAACTGAACAATTCATGGGTAGAGAGTAGAATGGATTCAATTCTTGAAGGAAACATAACAATATCTACAAAAAAGCTGAAGTTGAAAAGATGATAATGATCCTAAACACACATCAAAATCCACAATGGACTACCTCAAAACATGCATGCTGAAGGTTTTACAATGGCCCTCAAAGTCCCCTGACCTGAACATCATTGAAAATCTGTGGCAAGACCTCAAAATAGCTGTGCATGCATAACGACCAAGGAATCTCACAGGATTGGAAACATTTTCCAAGAAAGAATGGATGAAAATGTCTCAAATAAAAATTGAAAGACTCTTGTCTGGCTACAAAAAGCATTTACAAGCTGTGATACTTGCAAAAAAGGGGTTCTACTAGATACTAACTAAACAGGGTGCCCAAACTTTTGCATTGGTTCATTTTAATTTTTGTAATTTTTTAAATGTTAAAGATGAATATGTATGTATATTGTGGTATATATATTTAATTCAATTTCAATTCAAAGAAGCTTAATTAGCAGGACCAAATAAACATTAGTTTTGCCAAAGCACATGTACAGTAGGGAATAGGGAGTAGAGACTGTGGAGATAATGGGTGGGGACTGTAGAAACGATGGATGGAGTACAGGGTGGAGCTAAGGAAGTCCATGGCATATCACGGTTGTCATTCTCGCAGCCTATGGCATGTGCTCACATTCTGAGCTGCTATCTCCACGGCGCTTCCTCCTCCATATATATATCTATATACTTACCATATATATATTTGCAGGTGCTTCTCACAAAATTAGAATATCATCAAAAAGTTAATTTGCTTTAGCTCTCAATGCAGAAAGTGTTTATTTCTGTTAATGTTGATGATTATGGTTTACAGCCAATAAAAACCCAAAAGTCATTATCTCAGCAAAGTAGAATACTAAATAAAAAAAACACCTGCAAAGGCCTCCTAAAGGTATAAAAAGGTCCCTTAGTCCGTTTCAGTAGGCTCCACAATTATGGGGAAGACTGCTGATTTGACATATGTTCAGAAGGCAGTCATTGACACACTTCACAAGGAGGGTAAGCAACAAAAAGTCATTGCTAAAGAAGCTGGCTGTTCACAGAGTGCCATGCCCAAGCATGCCCAAGCAATAATGGACAGTTGAGTGGAAGGAAAAAGTGTGATAGAAAAAGGTACACAAGCAATCGGGATAACCGTAGCCTTGAAAGGATTGTTAAGAAAAGTCCAATTAAAAAATTTGGGAAAGATTCACAAGGAGTGAACTGCTACTGGAGTCATTTCTTCAAGAGCCACCACACAGAGACGTATCCAGGACATGGGCTACAAGTGTCACATTCCTTGTGTCAAGCCACTCATGACCAATAGACAAGGCCAGAAGCGTCTTACCTGGGCCAAGGAGAAAGATAACTAGACTGTAGCTCAGTGGTCCAAGGTGTTGTTTTCAGATGAAAGTAAATTTTGTATTTCATTTAGAAAGCAAGGTCCTAGATTCTGGAGGAAGAGTGGAGAGGTACACAATGCGGGCTACTTGAGGTCTAGTGTGAAGTTTCCACAATCAGTGATGGTTTGGGGAGCCAAGTCATCTGCTGCTGTAGGTCCACTGTGTTTTATCAAGACCAAATTCAGTGTAGCTATCTACCAGGAAATGATGGAGCATTTCATACTTCCCTCTTCCGACAAGCTTTTTGGAGATGGAAATTTCATTTTTTAGCAGGACTTGGCAACTGTCCACACTGCAAAAAGTACCAATATCTGTTTAAAAATAACAGTATCACTGTGCTTGATTGGCCAGCAAACTCACCTGACCTTAACCCCATAGAGAATCTATGTGATATTGTCAAGAGGAAGATGAGAGACACCAGACCAAACAATGCAGATGAGCTGAAGGCAAAGCAACCTGGGCTTCCAAAACAACTCAGCAGTGCCACAGGTTGATTGCCTTCATGCCATGCCACATTGATGAAGTAATTGATACAAAAGGAGCCCTGAATAAGTATTGAGTGTACTTACTGAACATACATATCAGTAGGTCAACATTTTGAGATTAAAATCATTTTCAAGCAAGTTTTATAAAGTATATTAATTTACTGAGATAAACGACTTTTGGTTTTCATTGGCTTTAAGCCATAATCATCAACATTAACAGACATAAACACTTGAAAAAGATCACTCTGTTTGTAATGACTCTATGTAATATATGGCTTAAACGTTTTGTATCGATTCTCTACATGTCTGACAGCCATTCCATTCGTGTCAGTTGAATTCCAACCAGAGTACACCTCATTCTACTTAATGTGCTTCTGATTAGGTGATCACCTGAAACAAATCTTATTTAACGAAAGAAAGTATAAAAACCCTGCTGTGGTGTTCACAATTCTCTTGCAATAGGACATGCCAGATGGCAAAACAAGTGCTAGTAATATCCCAAAAGTAATAGGAATTAGAAAATAACTTTTAACCATGCCAAAGGAGTTGAAAAGAAAATTTTGAGTGAGGAAAAGAAGGGCTCTCTTCTGGCTTTGCTAGCAGAGGGATACTGTGAGCGTCATGCTGCCTCCATCCTTAAAATTTCTAAGACGGCAGTCCATTACAACAAGTTCAAGCAGCAGACACTGGGGACAACAAATCTACAGACTGGCAGATGGCAAAAATGACTCTCCACTGACTGGAATCACCGTTATCTTATTCAAATGTCACTCAGCAACCGCAGGAAGACATCAAGTGACCTAGAATGGAATGGCAAATGGCAGCTTGGATGAAGTGCACGGCAAGAACAATTTGCAACAGACTACTAGCGGCAGGGCTCAAGTCATGTAAAGCTAGAAAAAAGCCTTTCATCAATGAGAAGCAAAGGAGAGCAAGGCTGAAGTTTGTCAAAGACCATAAGGATTGGACCATAGAGGACTGCAGTAAGGTAATCTTCTCTGATGAGTCTAATTTTCAGCTTTGCCCAACACCTGGTCGTCTAATGGTTAAATGGAGACCTGGAGAGGCGTGCAAGCCAAAGTGTCTTGCACCCACTGTGAAATTTGGTGGAGGATCGGTGACGATCTGGGGATGCTTCAGCAAGGCTGGAATTGGGCAGTTACTCATTGGGAAGGATGTATGAATCAAGCCGCATACAAGGTTATCCTGGAAAAACAGTTGATTCCTTCTGCTCAGGCAATGTTCCCCAACTCTGAGGACTGGTTTTTCCAGCAGGACAATGCACCATGCCACACAGCTAGGTCAATCAATGTGTGGATGAAGAACCACCACATCAAATCCCTGTCATAGCCAACCCAATCCCCAGACTTGAACCCCATTGAAAACCTCTGAAATGTAATCAAGAGGAAGATGGATAGTCACAAGCTACCTTACAAAGAAGAACTGCTTAAATTTTTGTACCAGGAGTGGCATAAGGTCATCTAAAAGCAGTGTGAAAGAATGGTGAAAGCATGCCAAGACGCATGAAAGTTGTGATTAGAAATCATGGTTATTCCATAAAATATTGATTTCTGAACTCTTCCTGAGTTAAAACATTAGTATTGTTGTTTAAAAATGATTATGAACTTGTTTTCTTAGCATTATTTGAGGTCTGCAAGCACTGCATTTTTTGTTATTTTGACCATTTCTCATTTTCTGAAAATAAATACAAAATTTATTGCTTGGAAATTCGGAGGCATGTTGTCAGTAGTTACATTTTACTCAAAAATATACCTATAAAGAGAAAAATCAGACAAACTGAAAATTTTGCATTGGTCTCTTAATTTTTGCCAGAGCTATAAATACATAGACTCTGCTCAAAAAAATAAAGGAAACACTTAAACAACAGAAAATAACTCCAAGTAAATCAAACTTCTGTGAAATCAAACTGTTCACTTAGGAAGCAACACTGATTGACAATCAATTTTACATGCTGTTGTGCAAGTGGAATAGACAACTGATGGAAATTATTGGCAATTATCAAGACACACTCAATAAAGGAGTGGTTCTGCAGGTGGGGACCACAGACCACATCTCAGTACCAATGCTTTCTGGCTGATGTTTTGGTCACTTTTGAAAGTTGGTTGTGCTTTCACACTCATGGAAGCATGAGATTGACTCTACAACCCACACAAATGGCTTAGGTAGTGCAGCTCATCCAGGATGACACATCAATGCGAGCTGTGGCAAGAAGGTTTGCTGTGTCTGTCAGCGTAGTGTCCTGAGGCTGGAAGCGCTACCAGGAGACAGGCCAGTACACCAAGAGATGTGGAGGGGGCTGTAGGAGGGTAACAACACAGCAGCAAGACCGCTATCTCCGCCTTTGTGCAAGGAGGAACAAGAGGAGCACTGCCAGAGCCCTGCAAAATGACCTCCAGCAGGCCACAAATGGGCATGTGTCTGCACAAAAGGTTAGAAACCGACTCCATGAGGATGGACTGAGTGCCCGACATCCACAGATGGGGGTTGTGCTCAAAGCCCAACACTGTGCAGGACGCTTGGCATTTGCCACAGAACATCAGGATTGGCAAATTCGCCACTGGTGCCCTGTGGTCTTCACAGATGAAAGCAGTTTCACACTGAGCACATGTGACAGTCGTGACAGAGTCTGGAGATGCCATGGAGAGCTGCCTGCAACATCCTTCAGCATGACCGTTTTGGCAGTGGGTCAGTAATGGTGTGGGGTGGCATTTCTTTGGAGGGCCGCACATCCCTCCATGTGCTCTCCAAAGGTAGCCCATCTGCCATTAGGTACCGAGATGAGATCCTCAGACCCCTTGTGAGACCATATGCTGGTGCGGTTGGCACTGGGTTCCTCCTAATGCAGGACAATGCCAGACTTCATGTGGCTGGAGTGTGTCAGCAGTTCCTGCAATATGAAAGCATTGAAGCTATGGACTTGCCCGTCTATTCTCCAGACCTGAATCCGATTGAGCACATCTGGGACATCATGTCTCACTCCATCCACCAACGTCATGTTGCACCACAGACTGTCCATGAGTTGACGAATGCTTTAGTCCATGTCTGGGAGGAGATCCCTCAGGAGACCATTCGCCGCCTCATCAGGAGCATGCCCAGGCATTGTAGGGAGGTCATACAGGCACGTGGAGGCCACACACACTACTGAGCATCATTTTGACTTGTATTAAGGAAATTACATTCCACTTTAATTTTGTGGGTGACTCCAAATCCTGGACTCCATTAGTTAATAAATATGATTTCTATTGATGGTTTTTGTGTGATTTTGTTGTCAGCACATTCAACTTTGTACAGAACAAAGAATTCAATGACAATAATTCATTCATTTAGTTCTAGGATGTATAATTTGAGTGTTACCTTTATTTTTTTGAGCAGTGTATATATATATATATATATATATATATATACAGTACAGACCAAAAGTTTGGACACACCTTCTCATTTAAAGATTTTTCTGTATTTTCATGACTATGAAAATTGTTCAGTCACACTGAAGGCATCAAAACTATGAATTAACACAGTGGAATTATATACTTAACAAAAAAGTGTTAAACAACTGAAATTATGTCTTATATTTTAGGTTCTTCAAAGTAGCCACCTTTTGCTTTGATGACTGCTTTGCACACTCTTGGCATTCTCTTGATGAGCTACAAGAGGTAGTCACCGGGAATGGTTTTCACTTCACAGGTGAGCCCTGTCAGGTTTAATAAGTGGGATTTCTTGCCTTATAAATGGGGTTGGGACCATCAGTTGTGTTGTGCAAAAGTCTGGTGGATACACAGATGATAGTCCTATTGAATAGACTGTTAGAAATTGTATTATGGCAAGAAAAAAGCAGCTAAGTAAAGAAAAACGAGAGGCCATCATTACTTTAAAGAAATGAAGGTCAGTCAGTCCAAAAAATTGGGAAAACTTTGAAAGTGTTCCCAAGTGCAGTTGCAAAAACCATCAAGCGCTACAAAGAAACTGGCTCACATGAGGACCACTCCAGGAAAGGAAAACCAAGAGTCACCTCTGCTTCTGAGGATAAGTTTATCCGCGTCACCAGCCTCAGAAATCGCAGGTTAACAGCAGCTCAGATTAGAGACCAGGTCAATGCCACACAGAGTTCTAGTAGCAGACACATCTCTTCAACAACTGTTAAGAGGAGACTTTGTGCAGCAGGCCTTCATGGTAAAATAGCTGCTAGGAAACCACTGCTAAGGACAGGCAACAAGCAGAAGAGACTTGTTTGGGCTAAAGAACAAAAGGAATGGACATTAGACCAGCGGAAATCTGTGCTTTGGTCTGATGAGTCCAAATTTGAGATCTTTGGTTCCAACCACAGTGTCTTTGTGCGATGCAGAAAAGGTGAACGGATGGACTCTACATGCCTGGTTCCCACCGTGAAGCATAGAGGAGGAGGTGTGATGGTGTGGAGGTGCTTTTCTGGTGACACTGTTGGGGATTTATTCAAAATTTAAGGCATTCTGAACCAGCATGGCTACCACAGCATCTTGCAGCGGCATGCTATTCCATCCAGTTTGTGTTTAGTTGGACCATCATTTATTTTTCAACAGGACAATGGCCCCAAACACACCTCCAGGCTGTGTAAGGGCTATTTGACCAAGAAGGAGAGTGATGGGGTGCTACACCAGATGACCTGGCCTCCACAGTCACCAGACCTGAACCCAATCGAGATGGTTTGCGGTGAGCTGGACCGCAGAGTGAAGGCAAAAGGGCCAACAAGTGCTAAGCATCTCTGGGAACTCCTTCAAGACTATTGGAAGATCATTTCCGCTGCCTACCTCTTGAAGCTCATCAAGAGAATGCCAAGAGTGTGCAAAGCAGTCATCAAAGCAAAAGGTGGCTACTTTGAAGAACCTAGAATATAAGACATAATTTCAGTTGATTCACACTTTTTTGTTAAGTATATAATTCCACATGTGTTAATTCATAGTTTTGATGCCTTCAGTGTGAATGTACAATTTTCATAGTCATGAAAATACAGAAAAATCTTTAAATGAGAAGATGTGTACAAACTTTTGGTCTGTACTGTATATATATATATATATATATATATATATACACATACTTTTGATCAGACCTACATTGAGCTAATTTTTTGTAAGATGTGGTTTAGACCTGAAGTTAGACAAATATTTAGAAAGTCTTGAATGCATCAAATGCTTTCAAAACGTACAGTGGCATGTAAAAGTTTGGGCACCCCTTGTCGAAATGACTGTTATTGTGGGTAGTTAAACAAGTTGAAGATAAAATGATCTCTAAAAGGGCTAAAGATGACACATTTCCTCTGTATTTTAGGCAAATGTGTGTGCATACATATTTGTCTAACTTCAGGTCTAAACCACATCTTACAAAAAATTAGCTCAATGTAGATCTGACCAAAAGTACAAATATTATAAAGTTTCTTACTTTGCTTTGACAATTAGATGAAAAAAAAATTGGATGACATCATCAATGGGAAATAAGTGTCATATATGTAAACATAATTAGACATTGTAGAATAATTAAATATACAAAAAAGTATTCTAAATGTATTATAAATAAACTAGAGGCGACTTTACACCTAAAGTGGCCAGAACAGGTTTTGAATACATATACAGTGAAGGAAATAAGTATTTGATCCCTTGCTGATTTTGTAAGCTTGTCCACTGAGAAAGACATTAACAGTCTATAATTTTAAAGGTGGGTTAATTTTAACATTGAGGGATAAATATCAAAAATAAAATCCAGAAAATCACATTGTATAAAATGATTCCCGTAACTCTCATGTAGCCCAATTGTCTTGGAAAATAGTTTAGAACATTTTGCTATCCACCAATATTGCTATCTATTGTGTTTTGCCATTTATATAGTTATACAGGAAAGAGAGTGAAAGAGAAATAGACCAAACTTTTTTACTGCAAGAAGGATGAGAAATTTGTGCGATACATATATAGTACAGTAATCATTTACACTGACACTGTTGCTGCCACCTAACCAATTTTTCTCTCTATTGATGCATCTAACGGTTTATACAGAGGACTGTCCGAGTATAAAACTGCAGCATGCACAATTTGCATCCGATATTCGGGTTCATTCTCAACCATGCAAGTCAATGAGTTTGAGGAAAAAATTGGACTGTACTTGGATGGCATCCAAGATGTGTGACGTGTCTTGGAGTGAACCCTCTGGGTCGCAATACCAATGCACCCTGGGCGAGCTGACCAAGTGAGAACCACCCCTTATACAGGGAGCATCAGGGGCAGGCCCAGGGGAACACAGTACCACGACTGCTGGAACCTAGTGGCCGGCTCACAGAAGACAGGACAGTGCAAAGCGAGTTTACGCAGAGTACAGGATAGTGCAAAGCGAGTTTACGTGGAGTACAGGATAGTGCAAGGGATGTACTCAAAGGTGCACAGAGTACAGGACAGTGCAAGGCATATACACGAGGGTGCACAACAGACAGGGGTGCATATAGCAAGTGCCGAGAGGCACGAAAGAGTACGGTGCAAAGCAAGGCGTGTGCGAGGAGCACGCCTAGGTACAAGGCAAGGCAGAAGGTGTGCTAAGACGCACGGCAGGAGACAAGGCAGGAGCTGAGCGTGTGCTAAAGAGCACGGGAGAGAACAAAGCAGAGCGTGTGCTAAGGAGCATAACAGCGCACAGAGCAGAGCTTGTGCTAAGAAGCACGGTAAAGGGGACCTGAGTACAGGGAGCGACCGAGCAGAGACAAAGCAAGCCTAGCAGGGAAGCACAACAATAATCAGGCACCTCCCACAGGAAGAGGCAGCCTGATATAGGGCATGAGCACTAGAACCTCCGGGTCAGGTCCTCCTGGACCATAGAGACAACGTGGCTGCAGTCAGAGCAGAGAAGAGCGCGCCTGCGTGTCAGGCACAGCAATGCAGCCATGGAATCAAGTGCGAGAGGTGCGCGTGCTCACTCGGCGGGACCCCCAGAGTGGCCGCGGCACCGGAAGTGTTGACATCAGGCGCGGAGTCTCCGCCCTAGATGAGCGTAGCATGACAAGATGATGATGCCATCCAAGATGATGATATTTTTTTCCCCTCTACTCCTTTTCCGAGGAAATTCCTATGATTTCCATGGACTGACAAAATAGATAAGAAGGATTTTTTTTCCCTCTTCTCCTTTGGATCACATGATCACACTCTTGTGAAACTCTGATCAGAGTGTGATTAGCCCAATTTTCTAGGAAGAGAGAAAATACACTCCTGTGACCATAGTCTTAATGATCATAAAATGACACTGCTTGGCCAGTCCTATCTTTTATTCTAGCTGTGATAATCCTAAGTTTGCCTGCACTAGACAATGTGATGTGAACAATAGATCACAAAAAAGGCAAATACAGTTCTAGGATGTATTAAGAGAAATATAGTGCTTAGAAAACTTGAATGATGTACAATAATAAATTATATTGTGGTACCGTGTTAGCCAGAAAAATCGATGGGTTAATAAGAAAAAAGCACATTTAAGAGATACTACAGTAGGATATTTGTTCATTAGATGGGAGGTGTGATGCCTCATAAAGATAAGCCAAGGAAATCGAATTAGCATTTTCTTACAAATGGAAGGCAGAGGGAATGATATTCTCAGTTATCTGGAGTCCTTATGGTGGAAGTGTGAACTGTGTCTATGTAGTGAGTCATAAATCCAAGTGTTAAATTGAGTCCTATGTAGTGTCAAAGTATTGAACATCCTTATAAGTTTGAATTCCCAAATTTTTCTGTCATCCTTAAGGGTATGACACACTAAACAATATCGCTAACGGGATCGCTAAAAAACGTCACTATTTAGCGATCCCGTTAGCGATGTTGTTCAGTGCGGCATCTGCCAGCGACGAGCTTCCTGCTGTGATCTCGCTCGTCGCTGGAATCGTTCCGGACCCTATTTCATCGCTGGCGCTCCCGCTGGGTAAGTATATATCGCTAGTGTGGCACCTTTTCTTAGCGATTTAGCGGTACTTTTGTACCGCTAAAGTCGTTAAGAAGATCGCTAACGGCGATAGCGTCGTTAACTATATCGCTAAATGTGGCCGCATTTAGCGATATAGAAACAATCCCGCTAGCGATCTCATTAGTATGCAACGCTAACGAGATCGCTAGCGGGATAGCTTAGTGTGGCAGTACCTTTAAACTGACCTTTTAGTATTTAGACTTTTAAGTCTGTCATACAATGTCCAGTTCCAGAGAAATGTTTTCCCACAGGCATGTCCATTTCATTCCTGATTGTATGTCTGTGTAGATTCATCCTTATTTGTAGTTTTTGCATGGTGAACAAATGTCCTACTGTAGTATCTCTTAAATGTGCTTTTTTCTTATTAACCCATTTGTAATCTCGCCAGGAGAAGGAGCCTCTGTGATATGAAAGCTTGCAAACATATTATTTTCTGGTTAGCCAATAAAGGTATCACTCTTAGAATACTTTTGTCATCATTGGGCGGAAAAGTATTCACATAGAAGTAATTATCCCCTTCTACTCCTCCTAGGTCAGGCTGCATCTGGAATAGTGTACAGTTCTGGGCACTACATTTAAAAAAAACATTGAAAAACTGAAGCAAGTTCAGAGAAGAGCTACCAGGATGATGAGCAGACCGCAAAGTGTGTCCTACGAGGAACGGTTAAAGGATCTGGGAATGTTTCGCTTGCAAAAAAGAAGGCCAAGAGGAGTTTTTGTAGCTGTCTACAAATGTCCGAAGGGCTGTCACAGTGTAGAGGGATCATCCTTATACTCATTTGCACATGAAAACACGAGAAGCAATGGGATGAAACTAAAAGTGAGAAGATACAGATTAGAAAAATCTTTTTGACACTGAGGCTGATCAATGAGTGGAACAGGCTGCCATGAGAGGTGGTGAGTGCTCCTTAAATGGAAGTCTTCAAACAGAGGCTGGACAGATATCTGTCTGAGATGGTTTAGTGAACTCTGCATTGAGCAGGGTTTGGACACGATGACCCTAAAGGTCACTTCCAGCTCTAACATTCTATGAATCTATGATTCCATATACTAGTTGCAAGGCATTTTTGGTAAGCCCATCTGGCCAAGCCTGTCATCATTAGCCCAATGTGTGACTCTTCAGCAGCGTGTAAAATGGCACTGAGCATTTTTAGCGGCTGATCCATACAAATCTATTTGAAAATTGTTTGACTCAGCGGGGAGTTCTGTGAATTTCAGGAAATTTGACTCAAATTTGATTAGCTGCAGATCAATGTCAGACAAGAAATACATTGCACTTCACTTATGCCTTCAATGTGTGTTTAAAAAGTAAAAAAAAAAAAATTCCACCTATAGTTAGCATACTGGAATATGATGATTTTGCACATGAACACTATTATTGTTTTGACTAGTTGAACACTGGAAATCTATAAGCTGTGACTACCAATCCAATATAAAGTGTATGAAAGCAGGGTAGGATTAATAATAAAAACACAATTTTATTAGATAAGTTTAAAATAAGTCCTATACTAGTACTATAAACATATAACACATGCAGTAAAAAAGACTTACAAAAGTCCAAAATCAGCCAGATCACTGACCTAATAGTCATATGTCTGTCAAATATTTCTTGACAAAGCAAAGGAGCAAAATTCACAAATCACTTAATTCAAATGCTCCAATCAATAATGACAGAGATCAAAAACTGCCAAAGCAAATTGTCATCCAGCAATTTGCAAATTAAACAAATTGGAAAGATCTCACCTCTATCTTCTTTGTTTTCCGATCATAAGAGGGACCATGGATTCTCAGCAGTAGAGGGGGAGGCATTTACTTATATCCATACAATACCCCAAATAAAGAATCAAGAAAAAGGACTCTTAATATCACAACCCCATAGTTATCTCTTCCCAATGCGTTTCGTTTGTAAAACTCATCAGGGAAAGGTTGAAAAGATAACCCATTTAAACGCATGGGAAAAGACCGGCATAATAAACGAAACGCGGATGACAATTTGCTTTTGCAGTTTTTGATCTCTCTCATTATTGATTGGAGCATTTGAATTAAGTGATGTGTGAATTTTGCTCCTTTGCTTTCTCAAGAAATATTTGACAGACATATGACTATTAGGTCAGTGATCTGGCTGATTTTGTACTTTTGTAAGTCTTTTTTACTGCATATGTTATATGTTTATGGTACTAGTATAGGACTTTTTTAATCTAATGAAATTGTGTTTTTTATTATTAATCCTACCCTTCTTTTCTACACTATTTGAACACTGGGAATAATCTTGCAAGTTTTTTAAACCTTCTTTTTCTGTGGATGTCAGTACATTACAAGGACAGAAGATTTAAATCAGATTGTTTACTTTTTTGTTTTACCTTTTTTGTGTTAATATTAGAGTTGAGCGATACTTTCCGATACCCCTAAGTATCGGAATCGGAATGGTATCGCCGATACCATTAAAATATCGGCGATACCCGATACCGATACCGGAAGTCCCATGTAAGTCTATGGGAACAAAATATCGGAACTAAAAAAACCCCATTCTTTCCTTGTAAACACTAAATATACACACATAGAATACATATATATATATATATACATGTCATTGTGACATATATATATATATACATATATGTATAGTTTATACACTTCTACATAGTAAAATATCCTCTGATTCAATTGCCGGGTAAAGCAGGCTTCAGTGAAAAGACAGAAGCACCCGACATGAAATGACACTTGGTGTACATAGGGTTAACCATGTCTTTTCATGTCCTTTGCTATCTGATTTGCACAAACAATTAAATCAGTCTATGTGTGCAAAATTTCACACCTGTAGGGGTTAATTAAAGGTGTAAATTCGTTGTAAAAAAAACTGACTTTTTTGCTACGAATTTACACCTTTAATTAACCCCTACAGGTGTGAAATTTTGCACACATAGACTGATTTAATTGTTTGTGCAAATCAGATAGCAAAGGACATGGTTAACCCTATGTACACCAAATGTCATTTCATGTCGGGTTCTGCATTTTCACAAAAGCCGGCAATTGAATTAGCGGCTATTATACTATGTAGAAGTGTATGAACTATAAATATATATATATATATATGTGTGTAACAAACTCAATGACATGTATATATATATATGAGGTGTAAAATTGCTGAAAAAAAATGCGTGGGCTCCCGCCCTATTTTCGCAACCAGACAAAGCCAGTGAGTGGGGGCAGATAATAATAGCCCAGAGAGGGACCATTATTTTTGGCCCCCCCCCGGCTACTAACATCTGCCCCCAGACACCCCAGAAAGGGCAAATCTCTAATTAGATTTGCCCTTTCTGGCACTTTGCCCGTCTATTCCCATTGCCCTGTAGCGGTGGCGAATGGGTTAATAAGGGGTTAAAATGACCTTGCAATTGAAAGGTCACTTTAAGCCAGGTTAATAATTGAGAGCTGTCAATTAGACAACTATCAATTATTAATCCTATTGTATGAAAGAAAAATCAAACACACACACTTTAATAAAAAAGAAGTTTAATGAAATAATCACACAGTTTTTGACCATATTTTATTTACCTGCTAAAACCATTTCCTGTAATAAAAATAAAATAATAAAGCAAAATTATTCTTACCAATCCGATGCACAGTCAGGTCCCACGGTGTAATCCTTCAGAAAGGGTTAATGTTTACTGCAGGGACCGCAGCTAATGCTGCAGCCTCACAGTAAACCCCCAAATGAATGAGTTCCTCTCCTGGCTGACAGGAGAGGAAGTGGAAAGCTTAATTGATTGCTTTCCACTTTCACTTCAGGTCAGCCAGGGACACCATCAGTGACGTCAGAGGGAACTGATTAACAAAAATAGGGGTTCCCTTCGAAAAAAAAATGGCGTGGGTCCCCCCTATTTTTGTTAACCAGCCAGATATAGCAGACCGCTGAGGCCTGGATTTTCAGGCTGTTAAGGAGCCAAGATCCATGGACCTTGCCAGCCTGATAATACCAGGCCACAGCAGTCTGCATATCTTGGCTGATTAACAAAAATAGGGGATCCCTCGAAAAACATTAGCGTGGGGTCCCCCCTATTTTTGTTAACCAGCCAGATGAAGCAGACCGCTGAGGCCTGGTTTTTCAGGCTGGTAAGGATCCAATATCCATGGACCTTGCAAGCCTGATAATACCAGGCCACAGCAGTCTGCTTAGCTTGGCTGGTTAACAAAAATAGGAAATCCCCTCGAAAAAAAAAACGGCGTGGGGATCCCCCCTATTTTTGTTAACCAGCCAAGTAAAATGCAGACTGCTGCGGCCTGGTATTAAAAGACTGTCAAGGCCCATGGATTTTGGCCCTCAACAGCCTGATAATACCAGGCTACAGCAGCCCCACATTTGGCGCATCAAAAGATGTGCCAATTGTGGCACTTTACCCGGCTCTTCCCACTTGCCCTGTAGCGGTGGCAAGCGGGGTAATAAGGGGTTATTGTCACCGTTGATTGCACGGTGACAATAAGCCCAGTTAATAATGGAGAGGTGTCAATAAGACACCGATCCATTATTAATCCCAAAGTTATTAAATGTTTAAAAAAAGACACAGCAAGAAAAAAGTCTTTTAATGAAATAAAAGAGACAACACAGTTTTCATTTATTTTATTATACTCTCACTCCTGCGACGCCATCGATCTCCTGTAAAAAAATAAAAAAAACAAACCAACAGTATACCACCTGTCCGACGCAGTCCATAGTAACGATTGTCCCACGACGATCCAGCTCTGCTACATCGGAATGACAGGCAGAGCCTGTCATCCCGGCGCAGCACAGCTGCTTACCAGCTTCCCCGGCGGTGACGTCATCGGACTGCTTTACGGCCGCGATTACCCAGCAGTCACTGCAGTTATCGCGAGATACTGCATGTGACCGCCGGGGAGAAGAGGATGGCGGCCATTAAGCAGCCCGGGATGTGACCGCCGGAGATCTTCTGCCGGGTAAGTGCCGCTGACTCCTGACAGACCCGACCGACGGACACTGACAGTGACAGTGACAATTCCGATTCCGGTATCCGATATGACGAAAATATCGGAACTCGGGATCGGAATTCCGATACAGCCAATATCGGCCGATACCCGATATTTGCAGTATCGTATCGCTCAACACTAGTTAATATGCTATGAAAATACAATTAAAATGTATTATAATAATATATTAACGTAATTAATTAACAGGAAAAAATAAGATAAAGTAAAAAAGTAAATTAAATGTTCTGTCCTTGTAATGTACTGATGCCGACAGAAAAAATGTAGGTATAAGAACGTATAAGGTTATTCCTGGTGTTAAAACAATCAAAACAATAGTAGTGTTCATGTGCGAAATAATGATACTCCAGCTGAGGGTAAAATGTTATAAATTATGACAGATTAACCATTGTTTGCTGCTGTGAATGGGGCAGGACTGAACAGTCAGAAGAATTTAACAAACAGTTTGGTTCCTGAATGAGGAATATACTATTAAACTTAAACTAATATATATTTTTGGTGGTTTTGATGTTAATGCTTTTGGAACATTGCAGAACATTTAACATACTTATTATATTTAGAGCCATCTGACATCCATCCATATATGATATTAGTAATTGATTGCAGTATCTGTTATATGTTCAAAAGGGATCATTGTATTTATTTTAAAGCCTGTGTTTGAATAATCATTGTTTTAATTTTTTTTTATTAAATCATTACAACAAGGAAAGAAAATAAACTAGGTAGTATACCTTGGAGAAATAAGCTTCTTTGCTTTCCTGGACTGATCATTAATTTACAATTTGCAGAACAAATCTTTCTTCAGTTAACACAGATTTCCACATTGCTGATGTATGAGAGTTTACTGTTTGCAAAAAATTATGAACAGATTAGGGGAGCAGGAATAAAGAAGAAGTACAGCGGTACAAATATTTTGCTGTAATTTCTCCTAAAGCGACAGTTAAGTTTTGTTCATATTGACCTCATCCTTTAGTTCCATCAATTTCTGTTGCCTCTGATGTTTAACCCCTTCATTCCTGAGTGATTTCTATTTTTTATTTTGTTTTTTTCCTCTCCTGCCAAGAGAACTTTTATATTTTTCTGTCCACATAGCCGTATGAGGGCTTGATTTTTCTGGACAAGTTGTACTTCTGAATGATATCTGAAGGTCTCAGAGGAATTAGAGAGTACGCTGGTTTTGTCAGCCAGGTATTGCTTGACCATCTTTAAAAACTTTTCCATTCTTGTCAAAAATACCCGATTATCAGGACCTGGTCACTAGAGATGATTGAATTTGTTCCAATTCGGTTCCGAATGTGATCGGAATCAAATATCGTTTTTCCAATATTCGTCGAACACAGCCGAATGTCATTAGTGTCAATGGGAGCAGAAATTACCAAATATGTTCGGAACCATCGAAAAGACATATATTTGGCACGAATAGTGTTCGAATATGGCACGAATATGTCAAAATCAGATGCGGGGCCAAAATCCGAACCAATTCGCTCATCTCTACTGGTCATTGGGAAGTTGTCATGAAATTGGCCCAGGCTTTTGACAGTGTACCCATGCCTCAGCTGTACCTGGTGTGTGTCTTCTCGCCTCTCCTTCTTGGTTGGTCAAAGTAGCTTGCTCCATGCCGCTAGCATTGTCTGATGGGAATTTTTTCAACATATTTTCTAAAATGGCTTTCTGGAATAGCACCATTTTAGTATACCTCTCCACCTCAGGAACGAGAGATGCAAGGTTCTCCTTGTAGCGTGGGTCTAGCAGGGTGAACAACCAGTACTCTTTTTTTGTCCAAGTTGAATATAACACGAGGGTCACAGGAAAGGTACCGGTACATAAATTCGGCCTTATGTTCTTAGCTCCCTATAGCCAACACTTTCTTGTCTCCACCATGATGATGACTCTCCATCCATCATGACAACACTCCCTCTCTCTCTTCACTCCCCTCCTCAGCCCATCCATATAGGAGAGACCGTATGTAGCTTGTGTGGATACTAGCCTTTGTTGCTCTAGCAACCAGCTCCTATTCCTCCTCCTCAGCCTCCACCTCTTCATTGTTACCTAGTCTGTGCTGAGCAGATGAGATGAGTCTGGGTAGTATCTCCCTTTCTCATGCCTTCCTTCATCTCTACCTGATCCAGAAGCAAAGCTTCATGTTTAATTGACAGCAGTGACTGATTAAGTAGACACAAAAGCAGGATTGTTACACTGATTATGGCATCATCACCACTCACCATCTTTGTGTAGTCTTGGAAAACTGCACAAATGTCAGACACCCATGTCCACTCTTCAGTTGTTATGTGCTGAGGCTGAATACCGACGGACATGTTGGAGCTAGTATTTCACAACTGGCATCTGCTGCTCACAAAGTCTTGCCCCAGGGTCAGACTGAAGTGCGTAGGCCCCACAGGGAGAATTGATTCCACAGGGCCCACCCTACTGCTACTATATGTAGACATTTTACTAGTTCATATTCCAGCCTTACACACAAGTACGTGAGGCACAACACACAACACAGTGTGTAAAACAGTGTGCATCCTAATGAATTTGGCACATTTTTCAGCTTACATGCGCCACCACAATAAATGTCCTACAATCAGAGACTGGCTGATATTACTGTTGTATTTACACAACTTTTTTGGAGTAAATAATTTTGAAAATGTATTTTCATGGGACAGATCAAAGCCTTTTATTTGGTCTCATGCTACTTGTATATTGACACCAGTCCCAGTAATCTTGCTGAGGCTGATGATCACATCTACAAGAGGGTCTGCCTGGATCAAAATTTTTTCCAATTTCGGCAGTTACTGCAGGAGTACAGCTGTTTATTCGCACCATCTGCCTCCTGCTGTTGACGCTATGAACAGAATGGCAGCATCTTCACCATCATCTTGATGTAATAGTATGTTAGAACCACTTTTGGTGCAAATGTAATGTAAAGATTTATTCTTGCTACATTTCTTAGGGAGAAATGGGAGAATGAGAAAAAATATTGAATCCATAACCATTTTTTGATGCATGAGCATTTTTTGTCTCTTTATTATATCAAGGTGACACAGCCAAGACTGACTGTGGAATCTGAGGGGAAAGTGCCAGCAAGTGACAGTGCAGGCACAAGTGTGTAACTAACTCATCACTGCATCATAATAACACTATAGTATGTGGTGAGATACTACAACTATCAGCAAATTTATTTATTTTTATTTTACATGTTGCTGTTTTCCTCAGTGTATTACTAAAAACATATGCACCAACATCACTCAATGCAAATTTGCAATTGTGGATTTTCTTGCAGATTCTTGCTAATTTGCTCTGATTTCCTATGTGTGTTCTCCATAAAAAAATCTGCTATATTTGAACAGATCCTTAGACCTTTTTCAGACATCTGTAGTTTTCTGGAACATTTAAAAAAACAAAACAAAAAGAAAGTGATTTTCATTAAATCGATGGATCAGAATTTCATAAAAGCTTGTTACTGTATGTAACATTTAAAGAAAGATAGTTATATGAAAAAGTTTGGGCACCCCTATTAATCTTAAACTTAATGTTTTATAAAAATTGTTGTTTTTGCAACAGCTATTTCAGTTTGATATATCTAATAACTATTGGACACAGTAATGTTTCTGTCTTGAAATGAGGTTTATTGTACTAACAGAAAATGTGCAATCTGCATCCAAACAAAATTTCACAGGTGCATAAGTATGGGCACCTCACCAGAAAAGTGACATTAATATTTTTAGATCCTCCTTTTGCAAAAATAACAGCCTCTAGTCGCTTCCTGTAGCTTTTAATGAGTTCCTGGATCCTGGATGAAGGTATTTTTGACCATTCCTCTTTACAAAACAATTCCAGTTCAGTTAAGTTTGATGGTCGCCGAGCATGAACAGCCCTCTTCAAATGATCCCACAGATGTTCAATGATATTCAGGTCTGGGGACTGGGATGGCCATTCCAGAACATTGTAATTGTTCCTCTGCATGAATGTCTGAGTAGATTTGGAGCGGTGTTTTGGATCATTGTCTTGCTGAAAGATCCATCCCCTGCGTAACTTCAACTTTGTCACTGATTCTTGAACATTATTGTCAAGAATCTGCTGATACTGAGTGGAATCCATGCGTCCTTCAACTTTAATAAGATTCCCGGTGCCGGCATTGGCCACACAGCCACCAAATTTTACTGTGGGTAGTAAGTGTTTTTCTTGGAATGCTGTGTTTTTTGACGCCATGCATAACGTCTTTTTGTATGACCAAACAACTCAATCTTGGTTTCATCAGTCCACAGGACCTTCTTCCAAAAAGAAATTGGCTTCTCCAAATGTGCTTTTACATACATTCGCCGACTCTGTTTGTGGCGTGCTTGCAGAAATGGCTTCTTTCGCATCATTCTCCCATACAGTTTCTCCTTGTGCAAAGTGCGTTGTATAGTTGACCGATGCACAGTGACACCATCTGCAGCAAGTTGATGCTGTAGCTCTCTGGAGGTGGTCTGAGGATTGTCCTTGACTGATCTCACCATTCTTCTTCTCTGCCTTTCTGATGTTTTTCTTGGCCTGCCACTTCTGGCCTTAACAAGAACTGTCCCTGTGTTCTTCCATTTCCTTACTATGTTCCTCACAGTGGAAACTGACAGGTTAAATCTCTGAGACAGCTTTTTGTATCCTTCCCCTGAACAACTATGTTGAATAATCTTTGTTTTCAGATCATTTGACAATTGTTTTGAGGAGCCCATGATGCCACTCTTCAGAGGAGATTCAAACAGGAGAACAACTTGCAAGTGGTCACTTTAAGTAACTTTTCTCATGATTAAATACACCTGGCTATGAAGTTCAAAGCTCAATGAGATTACAAAACCAAAAAAAGTGCTTTAGTAAGTCAGTAAAAAGTAGGTAGGAGTATTTAAAACATGAAAATGATAAGAGTGCCCATACTTATGCACCTGTCAAATTTTGTTTGGATGCAGATTGCACATTTTCTGTTAGTACAATAAACCTCATTTCAAGGCAGAAACATTACTGTGTCCAACGGTTATTAGATATATCAAACTGAAATAGCTTTTGCAAAAACACCATTTTTTTTTATAAAACATTAAGCTTAAGAATAATAGGGGTGCCCAAACATTTTCATATAACTGTAGATAGCTAGACAGATAGATATGTGAACAACTCCATAGATGATACAGGGTACATATTCTGTCAATAACATTGATGTATCACAGAATTAAAAAGAAGACATCTGAATGACACCTTTACACCACAATATTATCTATCAATAGTGCCCCTCTCATGCCATACATAGCATTTACAGAAAGGCTACTCATCAACACATATGATATCTTTGTGATCTATAAAGTAGTCCTCCTCCCCAGAGATTGCACACCATGCATGTACATTTACAATAAAGCTGCTCCCATAAAATCAATTTATACAACTGCCCCACACTTACCACCTATAGCCAAATCCCCATCCTCTTACATAGTATATGCAGTCAAGTCTACCCCTCCTCTACATGTAGCCTATAAAGCCAAGTCCCTGTCCCCACACATACTATATATAGCCAAGTCTCCCCCCACATATAGCATAAACAGCCAAGTCCCCTTCTCCATGTATAGCATACATAGCCAAGTCCACATCCCCCATACTTAGTATATACAACAAGTTCTCCCTCCCCCACATATAGCATGTATAGCTAAGTAATCTTCCACCACACATAGCATAAAGTATACAGACAAGTATCCCTCCCCAACACAGCATATATAGACAAGTTCCACTTCCCCACACAGCACTATATAGACAAGTCTCCCTCCCCCACACATAGCCTTTATAGTGAAGTTACCCTCCCCATACACCATACAGTATATAGACAAGACCCCTTCCAAAACACATAACATATACAGCGAAATTCCCCTCCCCTGCACAATATATATTATATAGACAAGCCTCCTTTCCCACATATAACATATATAGCTATGTAATCCTCCCCCATTAAACATACAGCATATAGACAAGCCCCCCTCCCCCACACATTGCACATATGGTCAAGTCACCTTCTACCACACATCACACAGTATATAGACAAGTCCCCCTCCCACACATATAACATATAAACACATATAGCAATGTTCCCCTCCCCCACAAATATAAAACAGTATATAGACATGTCCCTCATCCCACATACAGCATGCAGTATATAGCCAAGTCTCATCCAGATACACTATCTATTGCACGTTTTAATTTCATATAAAATAATATTTAATAATGTAAGCTGCCTCCATTGAGAGTCTTCTGTGCTCACAGGTGTTTTCTTAATAATTAACAGCAGAAGAGGGAAGAGGTCCTGCATCATTGCCCAGCTGCATGCTGGGCAAAGACACAGGACCAATCACAGAACAGCTTCATCAAGCTCCTACTGTAATGTGAGAGAGAGGAGTGAGGGGCAGACTGCTGTGGTGACCTCCCCACAGCTACAGTCACAAGACCTCATTGCACTGCCTTGGAGAGGGGCCCTTGAAGCTAGTCACATTGACACCTCTGCAGGAGAGGTGTCATTTAGCACACTAATTAAATATACACTGCTCTTGCTGGGCCCATCCTCTTACATAGAGGCACAGTCCCTTCTTCCTCTGCTTTGCTTAAGGTACTGCCACACTACACAATCCCGCTAGCGATCTCGTTAGCGTCGCATACTAATGAGATCGCTAGCGGGATTGTTTCTATATCGCTAGTGTCGGCCACATTTAGCGATATCGTTAAGGACGCTATCGCGGTTAGCGATCTCCTTAACGACTTTAGCGGTACAAAGTACCGCTAAATCGCTAAAAAAGGTGCCACACTTAGCGATATATACTTACCCAGCGGGGCGCCAGCGACGAAAATAGGGTCCGGAACGATTCCAGCGACGAGCGAGATCACAGGAGGAAGCTCGTCGCTGGCAGATGCCGCACACAACAACATCGCTAACGGGATCGCTAAATAGTGACGTTTTTTAGCGATCCCGTTAGCGATGTTGTTTAGTGTGGCATACCCTTTAGGCATGGTATTAAAGTCAGACTGAAAGCTGTGCAAGAGAGGTGGTACTGTCAGTGGCACCTTACCTGCACAGATGTTAATCTGATCCTGATACCAAGCATGAGCACAGCAGGGGATAAAGGGCGTGTGCTGCTATGGATCTGGATTAGCCCTGCAGTGCATAGCTGTGCTAGGGCTGGAGGATAGGAGCCTTCCTTCACTTGTCAGTGCTGGCCCTGTAGAAAGGGATTCACTGATTCTTCGCTAGGCCAGCCTGCTTGAAAGCATGTGCAGCATTAAGGGGACAGTCCCAGTAAGTCAGTAAATGTGTTGGTAAGGACACTGGTAATATTTCTGGACATGTGCTGGTACAAGGCGGGGAAACCACACAGGGAGAAATAGTGGTGGCTGTGGACCAAGTACGGAGGGACGGCTGCCGCCATGAGTTGGCGGAAATTCTTAGTGTCTACAAGCCTAAAGGACAACATTTCCACTACAAGCAGCCTGGAAATGTGCTCCTCATTTAGCATTTGGGCCTGTGTGTGGGTGCCTGGGAACTTTTCATTAGGGACAGCTGAACACTGAACTGGGACAATGATTTGGAAGTGCCTAATGATGGTGCCTCAGAATGTGAAAGGACCGATGCAGGGCAGGAGGAACCCGTGTCAGTGTCCTGAACAGTGGATTGGCAAGCACCTAGCACAGGGAAAGAGGCAGTGGTTTTATCCGAAAGCACCAATTATGGATCAGGCTTTCGACCCTCCGAGTCGGGAGCTTAGATGACATGTGCCTGATCATACTAGTGATGGTTAGGCTCTTAGTGGTCAGGCCCTGTTGATCTTGGCATGGCAGAGGCTGCAAATGACCATTTTTTGTCTCAAAACTCTTTTTATAAAAGTCCCAGATTGGGGAACAACCAACTCTTTGACAGAAAAATTCTTGAGTGTTGGTACTTTGTCGAACAGTTGCCTGCTTTCTCCTTCTGGTCAACCCCACTTCCTGCCTGTTTCAATACTGCTGATCCCTCCTCCTCAGCGTTGCTGTCCACACTTTTGCATGCCAGCTTCCCAGTTTGGGTAAGTGATTTCCTCATCCACCATCTTGTCTTCCACACCTGACTTATCAGCAACTTTCTATCATCATCATCTACCCATCTACGTCCTTACACAAAATTTGCTGTTCCTCACCATCATCTTCTAGTGACCGTGGCTGCTCTAAGTTTTGTGCATCACTAAGCAGCATGTCCTCCTGTGCCTCCTGGAACATGCAGTGTGAGAGGCCTCAATCAAAAAATGATGACGATAAGAGCACCTTGGAATGTCCTAATGAGGGATTACTGGTCTCCTGGCATTCGACATGGTGGGAGGAAGGAGGATCAGGCTGAGGATTAAGTGATCCAGACTCCTAGGTGGTGAGACTGAATGGTGTGCAAGACTGGGTGGTGTTGGCAAGCATGCTGTAAGCATTATATGCTAACCAACTGACCACCTGTTCCCTGAAAAGAGGACAGGAAGCCATGTGGTGTGGATGGGTGTGTTGCTTGTGCTGCAGCAATGTTAAACTACCGTAATTTCACATAAAGCAAGTTAAACTGTTGCAGATGACAATATAGTAAATTTTCTCACCCCCCAAAAATAATGTGGTCATCTGCAGCAGCTATATATTTAGCAACAGACTGCAAAACCCTAAGCCCTGCCTACACGTTGTGTTCAGCCACTCTCTCTGCTCCAGCTGTCTCTAGGTTAAATGCCAAATGTATCGCAAAGAAACTGCAAAGCACAATATTAGCCCTAAGAAGGATTTTTAGTATGATAGTTCAGCAAAGTATCACCACTAGAAGAATCTGATGCTTATAACTGTGCACACTGGCCTGGACAACCGGTCTCTTCCTCCAATTAGAATGATGGCTATGTCATAACAGTTACTGGCCGGCAATCCCCACATGTTTGGTGGCTGTGTAAGAGGCACCAAACATGCGTGGTGTGGAGTTCAGCATTCAATCTAAGCACCAGCCAATGCTTGAAAAGTGCCGAACATATCCTTGAATCATAGAACATGTTTTTTCATCACTAATATTCACCCCTTCTGCTATGAAGCCCCTAAAAATATCTGGTGCAAGCAATTACCTTCATAAGTCACATGCTTAGTGAAAGTAAGTCCACCTAAGTGAAATATGTCACATTGTCTGTCAGTACATACACACCATTTCTGAAAGTCCCCAGAGACTGCAACACCATTAAGCATGAGACACCACTAACCAAATATCATCATGAAGACCAAGGAGATCTCCAAGCAAATCAGGGACAAAGTTGTTAAGAAGTCCAAGTCATGTTTGGGTTATAAGAAAAATCCCAATCTCTGATGATCACCTTAATCACCTTCAAATCCATTATCTTTAAATGGAAAGATCATGGTATCACAATAAGCTTGCTGTTATGTTACGGTAGCTGAGGAGTGCAGGTAAAAAAGGAAATACACCAGAGCAGTTGGAATCTATGAGATTGCAGTACCCTGACTAACCACCGCAACTAGAGGCAGCCGTGGAGCGTTCCTACGTTGGTCCTAGACGCCTCGTCACAGCCTGAGAAACTAACTACACCTAAAGATAGAAATAGGAAAGCTATCTGCCCCGGAGCAGAACCCCAAAGATAATAGAAAGCCCCCAAACATGTAATGGCGGTTAGACAAGAGGAAATACTGACACAGAAAGAAAATAGTATGAGCAAACGCTGGGGCCCAAACTATCTAAATAGAAAAGGACAGGAAGGGTACTTACTGCAATCTCAGAAAACCCTGAAAAAACACCAACTCTACTAATTTCAAAATCACCTGAGATCACACGACCTCTACCACCTAAATTAGTTCTCTGGTGTAACAAAATCAAAACAGCAGCCACTGAAAAAACTGGAAAAAGCAAAAGTACAAAACACAGTGGCTGGACTAAACTGAGAGGGCAAAAGCCCCCGGAGGGGACCCTGAAGGCCCCCACAGAAGTGCAGGACCAAATGCAAAAATATAGCAAAAACACAAAATAAGAAATTGTCTTATCTGATAGCAGGAGATGCAGACACGACACAGAAGTCTACAAGGGAAACTGGAAAGAAGGATTCAGACCAGAACAATTGATCACCGGCAACCCTGATGGGAAAATGACTCCCTTATATAAGACCAATCAGTAACACCTGATTCCCAGTCCTCACAATCCTCACTAGTACCGCTTGTAACCACCAGAGGGAGCCTCTGCTCAGAACTCATCTCAAACCCATTCACAACAGTACCCCCCCCTTGAGGAGGGTCACCGAACCCTCATTTGAGCAACCAGGTCGGTCAGGATGAGTTCTATGATACGCACGGATAAGTCTCCTAGCATGGATGTCCGAAGCAAACACCCAAGTATTGTCTTCCTGACCATAACCTCTCCATTTAACCAAATACTGGAGTCTTCGTCTAGAAAAACGAGAATCCAATATTTTCTCAACCACATACTCCAGATTGCCCTCAACCAAAACAGGGTCAGGAGGCACAGCAGCAGGAACCACTGGCTCAACAAACCTCTTCAACAAGGACTTGTGGAACACGTTATGGATCTTAAATGTCCCTGGAAGAAGCAAACGAAAAGAAACAGGATTAATAATCTCCATGATCTTATAAGGTCCAATGAACCTAGGCTTAAATTTAGGAGATGCTACTCTCATAGGAATATTCTTTGAGGACAACCAGACCAAGTCCCCCACTTTAAACCGAGGACCATCAGTCCTATGCCGGTTAGCAAACCGCTGGGCCTTCTCCTGAGAGAGGGACAACCTCTCCACTACCTGGTCCCAAATCTGCTGCATACGCTCAACAACAGAGTCAACACCTGGACAGACAGAAGCCTCCGTCTGTCCTGAAGAAAATCGAGGGTGAAACCCAGAATTACAGAAAAACGGAGACATCAAAGTGGCAGAGCTAGTCCTATTATTAAGAGCAAACTCAGCCAAAGGCAAAAAAGAGACCCAGTCATCCTGATCAGCAGACACAAAGCATCTTAGATAAGTCTCCAATGTCTGGTTTGTTCTCTCAGTTTGACCATTGGTCTGAGGATGAAATGCTGAGGAGAAAGACAATTGAACACCCAGTTTAGAACAAAAAGTCCTCCAAAATCTGGAAACAAACTGGACTCCTCTGTCAGACACAATGTTCTCAGGAATGCCGTGTAAACGAACCACGTGCTGAAGGAACAACGGCACCAATTCAGAGGAGGAAGGCAACTTAGGTAATGGCACAAGATGTATCATTTTGGAAAACCTATCACAAATTACCCAGATGGTGGTCATTCTCTGAGAAACAGGAAGATCGGAAATGAAATCCATAGAGATATGGGTCCATGGTCTCTTGGGCACAGGCAATGGCATCAACAAACCACTAGAGCGAGAGCAAGGCTTGGAGCGAGAGCAAGTCCCGCAGGACTGCACAAATTCCCTGACATGCGAGACAAGGTAGGCCACCAAAAGGACCGACTAACCAAGTCTCTGGTACCAAAAATTCCGGGATGCCCAGCCAATGCGGAACAATGAATCTCAGACATCACACTCTTTTTCCATTGGTCCGGGACAAACAATTTTCCAACAGGGCAGCGCTCGGGCCTATCCTCCTGACACCCCTCCAGAGCAAGTCTCAAATTGGGCGAGATGGCGGAAAGAACTACACCCTCCTTCAAAATAACAGAGGGATCAGATAGCTCAGGAGAGTCCGCAAGGAAATTCCTCGAGAGGGCATCCGCCTTAACATTCTTAGTGCCAGGAAGAAAGGAAACCACAAAGTTAAAACGTGTGAAAAACAAGGCCCACCTGGCCTGTCTAGGATTGAGTCGCTTGGCAGATTCCAGATAGACCAGATTCTTATGGTCCGTAAGGACCACCACCTGATGTTTGGCTCACTCCAGCCAATGTCTCCACTCTTCAAAAGCCCACTTCATGGCCAATAACTCCCGATTACCCACGTCATAATTACGTTCAGTAGGAGAAAATTTTCGAGAGAAAAAGGCACAAGGGTTACTTTTAGAGGTCTCTGGATCTTTTTGGGACAAAACGGCACCTGCCCCAATTTCAGAGGCATCAACCTCCACCTGAAATGGCAGAGAAACATCAGGCTGCCGTAGAACAGGAGCAGAAGCGAATCTCTGCTTAAGTTCCTGAAACGCAGAGACTGCCTCAGGAGGCCAATTCACCACATCAGAACCCTTTCTGGTCAAATCAGTTAATGGTTTAACAATAACCGAGAAATTACCAATAAATTTACGATAAAAATTGGCAAAACCAAAAAATCTCTGAAGAGCCTTTAATGAAGTAGGTTGGACCCAATCACAGATGGCCTGAACCTTGACCGGGTCCATTTCAATAACAGATGGGGACAAAATGAATCCCAGAAATGAGATCTTCTGTACGCCAAAAAGACACTTTGATCCCTTCACATACAGAGCATTCTCTCTCAAAATCTGGAATACAGTTCGAACATGTTTCACGAGAGTCCCAGTCATTAGAAAAAATCAAGATATCATCCAAATAAACAATCAGAAATTTGTCCACAAAATCCCTGAAAATGTCATTCATGAAGGACTGGAAGACGGAAGGAGCATTAGTGAGCCCAAAGGGCATCACAAGGTACTCAAAATGCCCTTCAGGGGTGTTAAATGCCGTCTTCCATTCATCCCCGTGCTTAATGCGAATAAGGTTATACGCCCCCCTGAGGTCAAGCTTGGTAAACCAAGTAGCGTTTTTCACCCTGGAAAACAGGTCAGAAATCAAGGGTAACGGGTATTGATATTTCACAGTAATATTGTTCAAGAGACGATAATCAATACACGGCCTTAATGAACCATCTTTTTTGGCCACAAAGAAAAAACCGGCACCTAAGGGTTAAGAGGATGGTCTGATATGACCCTTCTCCAATGATTCCTTGATATAAGACCGCATAGCGTCATGTTCAGGTACAGACAAGTTAAAAAGGCGACCTTTAGGGAATTTACTACCTGGCACTAATTCAATAGCGCAGTCATAGCTCCTATGGGGAGGTAAGGATGCAGATTTACTTTCGCTAAACACATCAGAAAAATCAAACAAAAAGTCAGGAACATCCCCAGCCTGGGGGGAGGCAGAAAAAACAGGAGTATTGGCACTAACACATTGGCAGCCCCAACTGGTTACAGACACAGATTTCCAATCCAAAACAGGATTATGAGACTGTAACCAAGGGAAACCCAGCACTATAATGTCATGCAGATTATATAGAACCAAAAATTTGCAGCACTCCTGGTGATCAGGTTCAACCCTCATTATCACCTGAGTAGAAAACTGGGGTTTATTCTCAGCCAAAGGGGTAGAATCGATCCCCAGTAAAGGAATAGACTTCTGTAGGGGTATCAAGGGAAACCCACAATGTTTAGCAAAATCATAATCCATCAGGTTAATAGCTGCTCCAGAATCAACGAAAGCCTGAGCAGAAAATGAGGACAGAGAGCATATCAGAGTGACAGTTAATAAAAACTTAGTCTGAACACTACCCAAGATAACTGAGCGTGCAAAATGTCTTCCCCGCTTAGGGCAGACTGAAATAGCATGAGAGGCATCACCACAGTAGAAACATAACCCATTGCGCTTTCGAAACTCATGACGCTGTGCCCCAGACACCACTCCATCACACTGCATGGGCTCAGCAGCTGGCTCACAAGGCAACACCACTCCACGCATACTTCTCCGCTCACGCAAACGTCTGTCAATTTGAATCGCTAATGACATAGAATCATTGAGACCAGAGGGGACAGGGAATCCCACCATAACATCCTTTACATTATCCGACAGACCCTTCCGGAAAAGGGCCGCCAAAGCGTCGTCATTCCATTTGGTCAGGACTGCCCACCTACGGAATCTCTGACAGTATAACTCAGCGTCATCAAGCCCCTGATTTAATGCCAACAAGGCTTTTTCAGCTTGATCAGTGACATTAGGCTCATCGTACAATAACCCCAAAGCCTGAAAAAATGCATCAACATCACTCAAAACAGGATCCCCAGGTATCAGGGAAAAAGCCCAATCCTGAGGATCGCCGCGCAGGAGAGAATGATAATTTGAACCTGCTGCGCTGCGTTTCCTGAGGACTTAGATTTTAAGGCAAGAAACAATTTACAATTATTTTTGAAATTCTGAAACTTAGCTCGATCCCCTAAAAACAAATCTGGCATGGGGATCCTAGGTTCCACAACAGGCAACCTAGCAAGATATGCAGCAATACTCTGAACCTCAGTGGCAAGCTGATCCACACGGCCAGACAACTGTGCAAACTCCATTGGGAGAAAAGATCCTCCCCAGCACCCAGAGATACAGAGGGGAAAAAAAAAAAAAATGCAACAAACAGAAAAATATCTCTGACAACTTTTCTTCCTTCAAAATATTTTTTCCCTTCTGTGAGTACCATACAATTTTTATGGCCGGTGATACTGTTATGTTACGGTAGCTGAGGAGTGCAGGTAAAAAAGGAAATACACCAGAGCAGTTGGAATCTATGAGATTGCAGTACCCTGACTAACCACCACAACTAGAGGCAGCCGTGGAGCGTTCCTACGTTGGTCCTAGACGTCTCGTCACAGCCTGAGAAACTAACTACACCTAAAGATAGAAATAGGAAAGCTATGTGCCCCGGAGCAGAACCCCAAGGATAATAGAAAGCCCCCAAACATGTAATGGCGGTTAGACAAGAGGAAATACTGACACAGAAAGAAAATAGTATGAGCAAACGCTGGGGCCCAAACTATCTAAATAGAAAAGGACAGGAAGGGTACTTACTGCAATCTCAGAAAACCCTGAAAAAACACCAACTCTACTAATTTCAAAATCACCTGAGATCACACGACCTCTACCACCTAAATTAGTTCTCTGGTGTAACAAAATCAAAACAGCAGCCACTGAAAAAACTGGAAAAAGCAAAAGTACAAAACACAGTGGCTGGACTAAACTGAGAGGGCAAAAGCCCCCGGAGGGGACCCTGAAGGCCCCCACAGAAGTGCAGGACCAAATGCAAAAATATAGCAAAAACACAAAATAAGAAATTGTCTTATCTGATAGCAGGAGATGCAGACACGACACAGCAGGCTACAAGGGAAACTGGAAAGAAGGATTCAGACCAGAACAATTGATCACCGGCAACCCTGATGGGAAAATGACTCTCTTATATAAGACCAATCAGTAACACCTGATTCCCAGTCCTCACAATCCTCACTAGTACCGCTTGTAACCACCAGAGGGAGCCTCTGCTCAGAACTCATCTCAAACCCATTCACAACAGCTTGCCAAGAAAGAGCCTCCCAACAAAACTCTGTCTGGGCAAGAAGCATATTAATCAGAGCACAGAGAACCAAAATTAACCGTGAAGGAGCTACAGAATTCCCAAACAGCGACTGGAGTATTTCTCCAAATGACCACAATAAGCCGTTTAGTGTATAGAGGTGGCCTTTATGGAAGAGTAAGCAAAAAAAAAAAAGCCTTTATTAACACACTCAAATTGTAATTCTCATTTTGAGTTTGCCAAAAGACATGTGGGAGAGTCGTCAAATGTGTGGAAAAAATTGCTGTGGTTAGATGATACCAAAATTAAACTTTTTGGCCACCAAGGTAAACGCTATGTCTGGCACCAAATCAACACAGCTGATTACCCCAAGAACATCATCTATTCCAGCAAGGATAGGGAAAATTATCTTAGTCAAGGGGAAGATGGATGGAATGAAACACAGGGATATTCTTGAGCAGAACTTGTTCATCAGTGATTTGAGACTGTGACAGAGGTTCAACTTCCAACAAGACAATGACCCAAAGCATACTGCTAGAGCAACACTTGAGTGGATTAACAGGAAACAATTAAATGTTTTGGAAATGCATAGCCAAAGACCCGACCTTAAACCAATTGGAAATCTGTGGTCAAAATTGAAGATTGCTGTTCACCAGAAGAAACCATCTAACTTGAAGCAGCTGGAGCATTTTTACCTTGAGGAATGAGCAAAACTCCCAGTGGCAAGCAGTGGAAAGCTTATACTGACTTATCCAAAGCAACTTGCAGCTGTAATTGCCACAAAAGGAGGCTTTAAAAAGTACTGACTTTAGGGGGGATTAATAGTTATGCACACAGAAGTTTTCAGTTATTTTGACTGATTTGTTGCTTGCTTCACAACAAAAAGAAAATCAAATATTCACAGTTGTAGCATGCTCTTTAAATGAACTGATGCAAACCCTAAAAAAACGACGAACTTCCAGTTGTGATGTAGCAAAACATGAAAATGCCAAGGGGGTTAGTTCTTTTGCAAGCCCCTGTACTTGACATTACTTATATCATACAGTATCTACAAGGAGAGTATATCTTACTAAGTTGAATATTTCTAGAGCTCATGTCTTAAGCTTTTAAGCCTGAAAATACTTTAACATCTTTTACCACTAATATAATGTATATGTGAGACAGATTTTTTATTTATATTGTGTTGTTTCAGGGGCAGTCACTGACTGCTTAGGGCGCTTGTGAAAGAATTTTGTCCAAGCCCCTCTACTTTCATGGTGACAAAGCTACACATTTACTTACAGCATGGTATATGTTGATATTGCATTTGTCTTAGGTTTTGTTAAATGATATAGTATGTAGATATATAAACAAACAAACTTTATGCACAAAATTAGCTTGGCATAATATGGAGCAAAAAAACCTTCTATCTCGGCTAATAAAAAATGGCAAAAGGGGCAGCACAGTAAAAAACGAAAAAAAAAATGTAGAGTTCTACTATATGCTATGCAGAGTTGGCGTGAATCAATTCACAAGACCCAGCCGCTGACCTGGCCACTGGACCTGGCCCTATGCATTAATTTGCACAAACTTTAATGCTATGCTTTAAAGTTTTAATAGGGCTCCATAGTGCAGGGCCACTTTTTCTTTCATCAAATTATGTACATATTTTATATAGAATAAACTCATGTGTCATAGATGCAAGTCACACAGGCACAACATATGCTAGACATATGTCATATATAGGAGAAGCTGGAAAGGTGATCACTGAGGTGAGTGTACATACAGATTTTGCTGTTATTTTGTTTAATATTTGATGGTATTTCACAGTTTAGAAATATGGTGGCCAATGGCTATCATGAACTATTCAAGTCATCGCCTGGTACAGGGGGAGAAGAGAACCCTGCCCATGACGGCTCGCAGTCTGCAAGGAATGGATGAGGACACAGTAGGTGAGGGTAGAGTTCAATTTTCTCACTGTACAATAGCCTCACTGGTAACAGAGCCACACACTCCCCCAAATAGGCCGACTTTCCATTGCTTCACATTCAATCTTAAAGGTAAAAGAAGACATACCAAGGCACTTTCTAACAGTTGTTAAGTAAATTATTCGACATCACTGGAAATGGACGAAAACTCACACTTTAGTGAGTGAATGGATGAAAGAGGTTAACAATATTATGAAAATGGAAAACATGATTGCACTAGATAACAGTCATCTCAAAGCTTTTCATTACCAATGGACATGTTGGATATTACTCAGTGAGGGGAATGACCTGGAAATCTGTTTGTCAGAAAGTAATGCTTAACCACTTAACGATCGTCGATACACCTTTTAACAACAGTAGTTAATGGTACTTAATCCTCAACGCCGCTTTTTAGCAGCACTGAGAAATAAGGTTATAGCGCCCCCCAAATCTCCTGGTTTTTGCTACTGGGGGTAGCGGAGACCACGGAGAACATGTTTTGGGTTGGTTTTTACCCACAGTGTTGCGATCGCCATTATTCCCTTAATAACGGAGACCCCTCAAAAAAAGGCAGATTTCCCATTTATTTCTGTCTCCTGCAGTTTGACCTAGCATATCAGAAGAGAGAGAAATGGGGTCCCTCAAGCCCTCCCAGGTATCTCCGGTGTCACCCAGTCCCTCCGGCTCTGTCCCCCATCCCTCTGCATCTTCCTCCAGGAAAAAAATGGCGGGCGCTTGCCGAGATCTGCCGGCTGGCACCTGGTAACAATAGGATATTTTTCCTATTGGTTCTTTTTGATCACTGTGATACACCTACCATAGTGATCAAAATAAAAAAATGTAAATAAAACCCTACTTTATCACACCCTCAGTTAGGTAAAAATAATAAAATTAAAAAAAATATTTTTTTCACATTTTTCCATTAGGGTTAGGGTTGGAGCTGGGTTAGAGTTGAGGTTTGAGCTAGGGTTAGGGTTGGGCAAAGGTTAGGTTTGAGGCTAGGGTTAGAGCTAGGGTTAGGGTTGGGGCTAGAGCTAGGATTGAGGCTAGGGTTAGAGCTAGGGTTAGGGATGGCTAGGGTTAGGGTTGGGACTAGGATTGAGGTTAGGGTTGTGTTGAGGTTAGGGTTGTGGTTAAGGTTATGGTTAGGATTAGTGTTAGGGGTGTGTTGGTGTTAGGGTTGGGGTTAGGGATGTGTTAGGGTTTGATTTAGAATTGGAGCATTTCCACTGTTTAGATACATCAGATGGTTTCCAAAGGCAACATTTAACCTGCTATTCCAGCCAATTTTGGGTTCAAAAAGTCAAATGGTTCTTCCTCCCTTCTGAGCCCTGCCATGTGCCCAATCAGTGTCTTTCCTCCACATACGGGGTATTGGCATGCTCAGGAGAAATTTCACAACAAATTTTGTTGTCCATTTTTCCCTGATACCCTTGAGAAAATAAAAAAGTTTGGTTCCAAAGTAAATTTTTGTGAAAAAAGTAAAATGTTCATTTTTTCCTTAAAATTGCTTTAGTTCTCGTGATGCACATGAAGGGTTAATAAACTTCTTGAATGTGGTTTTGAGCACCTTTAGGGGTGCAGTTTTAGAATTGCATCACTTTTGAGCATTTTCCATCATATTGACCCCTCAAAGTCACTTCAAATGTAAGGTGGTCTCAAAAAAAATGGTTTTGTAAATTTTGCTGTAAAAATGAGAAATCGCTGATCAACTTTTAACCCTTATAACATCCTAATGAAAAAAAAATATGTTTCCACAATTGTTCTGATGTAAAGTAGACATGTGGTAAATGTTATTCATTAACTATTTGTGCGATATGACTCTCTGATTTAAATTTTCTGATTTTCTGTTTGAAAATTGTAAAATGTTCAAAGTTTTTGCCAAATTTCTTTTTTTTTTCATCAATAAACGCAAGTCATATTGAAGAAATTTTGCTACTAACATGAAGTACTATATGCCACGAAAAAACATGCTCAGAATCAGTGGGATCTGTTGAAGTGTTCCAGACCTATAACCTTATAAAGTGACAGTGGTCAGAATTGTTAAAATTGGCTTGGTCATTAAGTACAAAATTGTCTCTGTCACTAAGGTGTTAAAACACAATGTTTGTGGTAGATGTGGTCTCCGCTGAAGTGCTGGTTTCAGTAAGTCATGATCTATTTTTGGTTCCCACCACCTCCTTTTCCTCCCATTCTTTCTTCTTCCGCCTTCTTTTTTTCTTTACATTTCTCTAGCCCACATATAATTATTTGGTTCTTGTAAGTGCTTATATTAATACAGCATCAAGCTAATTATACTTATATCCTAATGTTTAGCAATAACTGATTAATAACATCAACCTTTTATTTATTATTGTATGTATTTGGAATGTTCTGTTTTCTTATCAATGTTGTTAAACCCAATAAAAAAATTGTAACATTAGAGAAAATTGTTATTAGTCATGCCTGTTACTGATTGTACATAAGTCCCATCAAATATACTATTTTTTATAACTTGAACTCAACCCTTCCTTGTGAATACCATAAATATGTGGATTCAATGCCATCTGATAGTATGCAGCCATAAAAAGAATCATCTGCAAAAGTTAACTAGACGAACACCCTGAGGAACCCATGTCACTTGTTTCTAAGGTCGCAATAGAAAACCTTGGCCCAAGTGACATTTGCACATGCAAAACCCATATTTAAGGAGTGAAAACTCCTTATTTGGCTAAATAATGAGGACTATCTTATACTCAGATTAACTGAGATTATGAATGTCTTCAAATCCATTGTTAGACTGCTTTGGTGCAAATATCAGGATGATAATTTTGTCTGCTAGTGACTTAAGCCCCCGACTCACTAGTTTTGGGACGCAGCAGCGAGCTCCCCAGCGATATCGCTGTGTGTGACATTCAGCGACGATCAGCCCCCCTGCCTGGTATCACTGATCGTCGCTGAATGTCCTGGACATTTTTTTGATCGCTGGTCTCCCGCTGACAGGCACGCATCGCTGCGTGTGACAGGCAGGAGACCAGCGATCCGCTGGTAACCAAGGTACACAGCGGGTTTCCAGGCACGGGGCTGTGCCTAGAAACCCGCTGTGTACCTTGGATACCAGCTCCCTGAAGCAGGGAGCTGGTAACCAAGGTACACAGCGGGTTTCCAGGCACCGCGCAGCGCCTGGAAACCTGATGTGTATCTTGGTTACCAGCTCCCTGCATCAGGGCGCTGGTATCCAAGGTACGCTACGGGTAACTAAGCGATGTTACCCACAGTGTCGTTGTGCTGATCGCTGCCTGAGCTGCCTGTTTGGCAGCTCAGCAGCGATAATGTAGCGATACACCAGCGATCCTGATCGTTGTCGGGATCGCTGGTGTATCCCTATGTGAGACCCAGCCTTTAGTATTACAGCTTGAAATCACATATTCTGATAGTATAAAAACTGTTAACACTTAAAACTATCATTTGGTTGAAAGATTAATTTAGTGCAGACGAAGAAGAAACAAGAGAAACCAAATTTTTCATTTCAGTTTTACTTTTACAGAAACAGAAGTATTTCCCTTTGTAGTGAAAAACTTACATGATGCCTGAGGCTGCTGAACCCTCAGGCATTTCCTGTATTAGCACTTTCTTAATTTCAGTCTTGTATGAAGAATATCTTAAGAGCTTCTCAGTAATTACTATAATGTGTATGTGCGTGTGAACATACTGTGCTAAAAATCATTTTATAGCACTATTTTTTGCCTTAGGCTAACTGAACTGATAAAAAACAAAAAATCACACATTCCACAATAATTATATTAACAACAATGACCAAATATGTTTAAAAAAGCTATTATCCACTTCCATGGCTCTGTAGTTATGCAAAAATAATACATTTTTAATTGGCAGACAAAGTGGGGTTGTTTTTTTAACAGCCAAAAAAAATGAAAGATAACCTCTTACTAGCTAATAGGGCATTTCCAAACATACTGTATTAAGAAATTGTTGATAAACTTGGACATTTAAAACGTCTGATTAATTCTAATGAATCTTTATATTTACTTGTCACTTTTGTGATTGATAACCACTGATGATATAATTAGTGAGCTAATTATCCATAGAAGAATCACTACATGCAGGGATTTATTTTGCCATGTTGTATGATTAAAATATTTTGTGACATGGTGTTATATGCAATACTTTTGGTATGCACAGTAAGGAAAAATGTAGCTTTGTATGTGAGGTAGAATCTACGAACTGTAGCTGATTATTTGCTTAATGTGCTCCTTACTATGCTTTGGGGTTTATATAGACCCCAAGGTATAACTAATGTAAGATTTTAAAAAAATAAAAAATAATAATTTTACTTTCCTTACCGCTACCCTCTCCGGCTCCTCTTTTTCTTACTGTCACCATGCCTAGTTGCATCCACTTATCACTGCCACAAGCACTGAATCCCAGGGCCTTTCCAAGCTAGGCTCAGATTTCCTGATGGGGTCTGAGAAGATCCTACATGTGCCCCATGAACTTGAGCACAAAGCTGCTATGTTGATAAAACCACATGAAAGCAAATTATAAAAAAATCCACATTTTGGCAGATTTTTGTAATATTCAATCGGACCTTCAACTTTTTGTTGATGTGTGCCTTTTATATGTACAGTATATAATATATTGACCAATTTTTAACACATTTTTGGGGAGTGGGAAAAAAGAAAAATAACAGCACTATTTTTACACCATGTTCTGATAGGTACCGTGTTTCCCTGAAAATAAGACCTACCCTAAAAATAAGCTTGAGAAAATTTTTTTTATGCTTAAAATATAAGCCCTACTCCAAAAGCCCTAGTAACTGTTCTATTAAAAAAAATGTCCAGACGGCTAACAGTATACATGTATAAAAGTGAATAGAAAACGCAGAATCCTTCATCAATAGAAACAGACACCCTCAAAAGAATTGCCCTCAAAAGACCCCACAAAATGGTCATAAGAGTTGGAATGTCATACACAGATCTGTTAGTGCAGCTGCCATAATTCCATTTTGGCTGCTTCCGATCACCAGTGGGAGCCAACCAATACACTTGGCTGAAGTGGAATGGATTACAAGGAACCTGACTGTGATGCAGATCTGTGTGAGAGCTCATCCACCATTGGCACTTGATACAATTGTTTGGAGTCTAAGGGGGTCTGTTGAGTGTGATTATTATGGGGTGTCTGCTTTTCTTGATGAAAGGTTTACTGCATCTGTCCTGTTATATTCTATTTATATTTTTACATTGACCATAACAAAACTTCAGCCAGCAGAGATGTACTATATGGAGACAAGAAGTATGATACATAACTACAGTATAGGTAATATATACAGTAGTATCAATAATGGCACCCTGGAAACTTTTTACATTATTAAAAATGTGACTATAAATCAAATACGGTAGCATTAAAAAACCTGTTCACAAATTATGAATAGTCATGAATAAATTATATAAGCATATCTTTATTACTTAAATCAAATATCACAAAAGGTTAAAAACAAAAGTAGTGCTCTGGATTGTTGTTCATGAAAAAAATAAGACATCCCCTGAAAATAAACCCTAACCCTTCTATCAGAGCAAAAAATAATATAAGACCATGCCTAATATTAAATAAGCCTTTATCTAAAATAAAGATTATGATTGCAGCATTATGAATATTAATAAGAAAGGATATTTTTTATTCTGTGGAATTAATTAATTTAACTGTATTTAATGTAGTTTAACTTATTTTTTGATAAGTGAGAGAATTCAAAGAAATTATCTTTTAATGTCTTGTTAAAATATTTTGGTCTGATCCGAAGCACTATTGTCTGCCACTGTAAAATTGACAGTCATTGTGTTACACCATGCAAATGATTGAATAGACAGATGTATATGGCTGGTTTTAGGGCAGGTGCTGGCTGCCATTGTATCAGATCAGCACTCTTCAATTGTTTTGAGGAGTGCCAATAGGCTGAGTGATGGAGTCTCCTCCTTCCTTTCAAATACTTTTGGTTCTGCAGTAACTTTTTCTGATTTCAGTCATTAAATTGAAAGCTAACTTGTCAATAACCTCTGGGATCCTATGCCCAGCTAGATGTTTTGCTCTGTGACTAAAAAACGAGTTGCTGATGTTATACATTTAGTTTTGTTATTTTCATGCTAAGCAATGAGAGCTTTTGTCTTACACAGTGTGCAGCGTGTTGTCAAATAACCCAGCCATCAGAGCTTTGCTGAGTATGCCCAGTGGCTACATTCAAGGCTGAGGAGTCAACTTTTTTATACCAACCACATCTCCAGCCATTGATTTTTAAACAGCAGTTAGTGGTTCACCTTCCCCTACCTCTCAGCTCCTGAACAAGCTCTCCTGTGTTATCAATCCTGCAAAATCGCAAAGGTCCACATCACTAGCAGGTTCGAGATAAGATTGTGCATGCTTGCTCAGAGGAATCTTTATTGTCTAGAAAAATACAGTGTTAACAGTATAGACTTCAGAACAAGCACTGACAAATGGTTAATGTGTCACAGTAGAAATCGGTATCTACTAATCCAGAAGTGACTGCCCCATCAACAAGAAAGTGAAAGAGAATGTGGAGCTGTGCTTCTGAAGATAAAAGTTAAGAATAACCCTTTAACACAAACCATTCCTATGGCTTATATACGTTTCAAAGTTCATTTAAGTTCTTCATATTTTTATGCATAGTAATAGTGGAATTTATGTATTTCTTTATTGCAATGTGCTAATGTGTTATGATTCAGTAACCGAGGAGGATAACAGGAAAAATAGGCTAGGCAACCAGACACACAGACATGAAGGTAACTTAGCAGATTGCAGACCCCTAAACTGACAACACAACTAGAATTAGCTGTGGGACATACCTGCGATGCCCTAGATGCCTCGACACAGCCAAAGAGTTAACAAAGCCTAAAGAGAGAAAGGGGAAAGCTAACTGCCCTGGAGTAGAGCCCCAAAGGAATAGATAGCCCCAAACATATATTAACGGTGAGGCAGATGAAGCACACAGACAGAAAATAGAGTAAGCAAATGCTGGGGCCCAGACTGTCTAGATAGAACAGGACAGAAAAGGATACTGTCTGCAATCCAGCAAAAACCCTAAGAAAACTCCAACACGTCTGATATGCAAAACATCCTGAAGCCACACAACCTTTCCCCGCTACATCCGAACTCTGGTGTTACTGGAAGCAAAACAACAGATACTGAAAGAACAGGGAACTAGAACCACAGAAAAGACTGAAGCAGGCTGTGGCAAATGAACACAGAGTCCAGCATGGGTCCCCGCAGGGAATCCCCGGCTGAACTAACTCCAGCAAGACCGAAAACTGAGAAAAGCAAAATTAGAACAAAGCCACAGATTAAGCAGCAAAATAACTTATCTGAAAGATGCAGGACACAGCAGGGAGCAAGCTGACTTCCAAAAGGCTCAGGAAGAAACGAATCACTGGCAAGCATTATAGGAAGGCTGCTCACTTATATCTCCCCAGTCAGTCACACCTGATTTCCAATCATCCCCGTCAGGTGAGTTTCTGTTAGCCAGAGCAGCTCCATTACCAGAAGCAACCACCAGAGGGAGCCCAACCTCAGAAACCAGATTAAAGGTGTTCACAACACTAAAGCATTTTACTAGCATATATATTTGAATTGTTATCATTGAATAAGTGCACCTGTGTATTAATATATTCTATTATTTCTAAACACTGTTTTTCAGTGATTACTTTGTATCTCTGTTTATACTGCACCCACATACACAAATCATATACCATTTGAAAGATAAACTTGCCCCCTTCAGCAAGAAAGTAGCCAAACAAACCACACATCCACGATTTGATCACAAAATACAGTTTAAACATTAATTTTCATAAACCTGTAGTAAGGAAAAATGACCTGCAGGTGGCACCTCCACCGGAAGACATTTTTTGGCACACTTCGACAAAGCTGCTTACAGATATCACAAACAAATCCATACATTTGCTTTGGGGGTTTTCCAGCTTGCCAAACTGCTTGCCCAGCTTATTTTAGCCAAATTGGAGGATTGCACACTTCATTGCAGGTGAGGCACATATGCAAACACATTTGTAAACATGTACTGTCTATTGAATTGCACACTTGCTCCGTTCATACTCCAACCACACAAGAAAAATGATACACCATTTGAACGGTCAAATTACCTGCAGGTGGCAGCACGTTATCCCAAAGCACACTACCACAAACATGCTTACAGACATCACAAACAAATCCAAACATTTGCCATGGGGTCTTTCCAGCTTTCTCAGGTGCCTGGCCAGCCTATTTCAGGCATATTTCAGGATTGCACACTTCACTGCAGGTGAGTCACATATGCAAACACATTTGTATACATGCACTGCTTTTTTGGTGATTACTTCAACCCACACACACAAATGATACACCATTTGAAAGGTAAACTTCTTCCCTTCAGCATGAAAAGAGCCAAACAAACCACACATTCACGATTTTATCACTAAAAACAATTTAAACATTTAATTTCATAAACCTACAGAAAGACTGAATGACCTGCAAGTGGCACCTCAACCAGAAGACATTTTTTGTCCTCTACTTATCAAACCAATTTATTGTATTACCAAGCTACATATATAAATATCTGTCTGTGTTCATCATCTCATGAAATACATTTACATTTGACCAGCTTGCTTTTTCTGAAATTGCCTGCGCCCAGACAATCAATGTGCGAAGATTTTGCATGGGCCAAGCTAGTTTAATAATATGGGAGTGCTAATCAGTATATTATTTTCTCTGTAAGTAGGGATATATGTTCACCTATTGTGCTTTGCACATTTATCTACCCATTTCTTTACAGACAGGTTTGACTCTATCTTATCTCCATTATATAATAGGCAATCAGCCACTCAAAGAGGTCAGTCATGAGACCTCGGGGCCATCAGTGAGATACGAGGGGTGTTCATTAAAGATTTTCCCTGACCAAATTCTATTTATCACAGGACGTTGAAACTGCACATGTGTAATGATGTAAAGGCTGGGTCTCACATAGCAATACACCAGCGATCCCGACAACGATATGCACTTGTCAGGATCGCTGGTGTATCGCTACATGATCGCTGCTGAGCTGCCAAACAGGCAGCTCAGGCAGCGATCTGGGACAGCGACACTGCGGGTAACATCGCTTAGTTACCCGCAGTGTACATTGGATACCAGCGCCCTGATGCAGGGAGCTGGTAACCAAGGTACACAGCAGTTTTCCAGGCGCTGCGCGGTGCCTGGAAACCCGTTGTGTACCTTGGTTACCAGCTCCCTGCATCAGGGTGCTGGTATCCAAGGTACACAGCGGGTTTCTAGGCACAGCCCCGCGCCTGGAAACCCGCTGTGTACCTTGGTTACCAGCGGATCGCTGGTCTCCCGCCTGTCACACGCAGCGATGCGTGCCTGTCAGCGGGAGACCAGCGATCAAAAAAATGTCCTGACATTTCAGCGACGATCAGCGATAGCAAGCAGGGGGGCTGATCGTCGCTGAATGTCACACACAGCGATATCGCTGGGGAGATCGCTGCTGCATCACAAAACTAGTGACTCAGCAGCGATCTCGCTAGCGAGATCGTTGTGTGAGACGGGCCCTTAAGTCTCTATAGGTTATGTGCCAATTTGCAATTCAGAACTGATAACGGTCTTGATTTTGCAGGTGCTGAAGTGGTGTGAGGTTTGATAATGGATCTAGTAGAATTCAGAGCAGTAATCAAGTTGCTTTACATGAAAGGCTGCACACCAAAGGAGACGTTCGATGGGATGAAAGAAATTCATGGCGATGATTCCCATCATGTGATGTAGTCAAGAACTGGCATTGTCAATTTAAATGTGATCGGACTTCAGTGCAAACAGCTCCAATTCCAGGGCGACCTCACTCTGCTATTGGTGAACACACAACTCAGCTAGTAGAGGTCTCCATTTTGGAAAATTGCCACTTAACCATTCGCCACATAGCCCAAAATGTCAAGATTAATGTGAGGTCCGTGGAAAAAATCATCTATGACCATCTTCACATGAATAAGGTATTTGCTCGCTGGGTTCCTGGCTGCTCACACCTTTCCAGAAGCAGGAATGAGTCAAATGCTCTCAGGCTCTATTGACGATATGCCATTGAAACCAGGAGGACTTTTTCAACAGACTGATCACACAGGATGAAAGCTGGGTCCATCTCTATGATCCTGAAACTAAAGTCCAGTCGACGCAATGGAAGCATCATGACTCACTGCCTCCAAAGAAGGCATGTGCCCTACCCTCGGCAAGCAACTTCATGCTCACAGTATTTTGGGACCAGCACAAAGTAGTATTGATGGATTTCCTAGCAAAGGGTACCATGATCACTGGGGCATACTACGTTTCACTGCTGCAGAAATTGCTGAAGGCCATCAAAACCAAGAGCCTTGGCATGCTCACCAAAGATGTCCGCCTTCTGCAAGACAATGAACCAGTTTACAACTCACATGTAGCCCAAATGGAAGCATGCTCCAGTGGCTTTGAAATTCTACCTCATCCCCCAGATTCACCCGACCTCACACCATCGGACTTTCACCTCTTTTCAACAATGAAGTTATTTTTGAAAAGCAAACATTTTCCAGATGATGAGATTCTGATTTCTGAGGTCATAACATGGATTTTAGAGTAACCTGTCAACTTCTGCAAGCAAGATGTTTACAGTTGCTTAAAGAAATGAGAGAAGTGTGTGTCACCTATGGAGCACCTATGTAGAGTAGGACAAATATTTGTGCTAAATTTCATTGCTCTCAGTCCACAGGAAGTGGATCAGTGGAAATCTTTAATGACTTCCACTCGTACTTCTTGTTGATGGTGGATTGCTTTTAGACTTTTTGATTAAATTCAGTTAAGAACTTTACATTTTTAGTGAGACCTATGTATTAAGTGTAGTGCACAGAGGCATTTTGTTAGTATACAGTACTGTGTTAAAATGTTAGGCAGTTGTGCAAAAAATTTTGTAAAGTAAGAATGTTTCCAAATATAGAAGTGTTAATAGTTTGTTTTTATCAATAACAAGATACAAAGTGAGTGAACAAAAACAAATCTAAATGAAATTAATATTCAGTGTGACAATCTTTTGCCCTCAAAAACACAATCAAAACATCAATTCTTCTAGGTGCACTTGCACAAAGTTTTTTTTAAGGAACTCAGCAGGGAGAAGAAGGTAGTGAGTAGCTAAATAATGTATAGAAATCAATGGATCGGATAGAGCTACCTGTGATGTAAAGTGCTAACCCCTATCCTGCAATGTTACTACTGCACACTCTCAGCCAGGATCTGGAGGCCAAGCTCCATGGAAAACAGCTGTACACTATAAAAGATAAAAGCTTATTTTAATGCTGTCTAACAAATTAAAGTAATGTAAAAAATTGAGAATACTCCTTTAATTTACTTAATATAGGAGTGCTGTCTTTGTCCTTATTTTTGCATTGTAGTAAAGCCAATTTTTACTGTGACTTTGCACAAGAGCAAAAGATACTTTTAGCTGCAACTTAAATCACAATTTCAGAAAAAAGCACGTAAATCGAATGGACTAATAAAAGTCACGTGTAGCTTAGTAGGCTTGTCACTAATGTTTACCTAATATAAAATGTAAATATAATTATACATGATGGCCAAAGGTTTGCAAGAAAATCATTTTAAACTTACAGAGAAAAATATGGCATATAAATAAAGTGAAAGATAACTTTCACATGAACATTGTTGAGCATCAATATTTGTATTTTAAAAAAGTAGTTGGTTCAATTATGGGAAACATCTATTTTTTCTTTATTATACTATTTCACTTTGCACTTTCTGGTTTTCTCTTACAAATTCTCATGCAAAATATTGATCTAAATATTGCTATGTGAAAGTGGCCCAAGTGTCGATCAATTGCTCGAAAAAAGATTTGCTCAAAATAAAATAATGGATAAAGCTTTTCCATTAGATAAATCATAGATAATGTTTTATTAAATAATAAAAGCTTAATAAAGCTCAAGAGTCTTCAAATTGCAAAAGTATTACAGAAAGAAATGTATCTAGTAGTGCTTGTGAATGATGAGTAAAAGCTTATAAAAAACTTTTTTTAGGATAGTAACGAATTCCAAATTTATGATGTGGGCTAAGACATGAATGAACTTCACCTTTTATATTATTATTAGTCGAGAGAGAGAGGGAGGGTGAGTTAAGGAAAAAGAAAGTGAGAGAAAAGAGCAAACAAGATAGTAGAAAAAAGTACCTACTTTTAATTGAAAGTCGTGATGAGCGGAAGTTTACTTCATCCTTATAGTTTCCACAAAAAGAACACATTTTTACAATCCAAGTGTCTAAGTTCTGAGCATTGAGTTCCTGAGTTTTGTTTCTTTATTTTTTAGTCAATTCCATGAACTGATTAAAGCCCTAAAAATTAATATTACATTTGTTGTTTATTTTAAAATAATAAATACCAGCATTTACAAAAGAAAATGTTGCAAGAAATGAAGGAGTCAAAAAAATGTTAGAGAAATGAATATTGTTTGCTACAATTTAGCTTAAAGAAATATATTATTCAATGTGCATTGTTATTACAACTAGCATTTCTATAGACAAGCTCTTCAGCACAATGTTTAGCAAGACTTTCAATAAGTAATAAATAAAATATGTTTTTTAGATGTTTAGAGTAACAGAAAAAATCAGTAGATATACAGCAAACAACCAACTTATTAAAAGTATTTGCCTGTTATTGTGTAGATCGTTTTGTCACTACTAAAACAGCAATTAACCATCAAGGCATGAACTCAACAATACATCTGATGGTTTCCTAAGGTATTTGGCACCAAGAACATTACCAGTAGATCATGTTATTTGTCATATTTGTATTTCACATCACACAGATGTTTTAGCTAAATGAGACATGGGAAATTTGTAGACTATCATAAATTCTTTATGTTCTGCAAACTATTCCTTAAAAACATTAGTGTGGCTTGAGGCAATGTTTAGGTATGTGGTTCATGTTCAAGTAGCATCCATTTATCATATTCTTGTCAAAGCTTTGAAAAAGCATCACATTAGCTTTACTGCTTGCTGGATTTTAATAATACATTTTAATCCATTGTCATCTCATGTCCAGGTAAGTAAGATTGCACTAAACCATCCACATGATGAAAAAGAAAACAAGATTTGTCAAACTATATTTTTTTTTTCCTTTTTGTGTGGTTCAGTTCATTTGTTTGTTCTAGTTGCTTTTGGTTGTGAACCTGGAATAGTATAAACAGTAAAGTCACATTTCTGTGGCTATGCAATCTAATACACAGCAAGCTGAAATTCATTATACATTTTCTCACCTTTCTATCGTAGCCAGGAGCTTCATAGATATTTATATATACAGTACAGACCAAAAGTTTGGACACATCTTCTCATTCAAAGATTTTTCTGTATTTTCATGACAATGAAAATTGTAGAATCACACTGAAGGCATCAAAACTATGAATTACCACATGTGGAATTATACATTACACTTTACAAAAAAGTGTGAAACAACTGTAAATATGTCTTATATTCTAGGTTCTTCAAAGTAGCCACCTTTTGCTTTGATTACTGCTTTGCACGCAGAAAAGGTGAACGGATGGACTCTACATGCCTGGTTCCCACCGTGAAGCATGGAGGAGGTGGTGTGATGGTGTGGGTGTGCTTTGCTGGTGACACTGTTCGGGATTTATTCAAAATTGAAGCGAAGAGCGGTCCAGCTCACCCCAAACCATCTTGATTGGGTTCAGGTCTGGTGACTGTGGAGGCCAGGTCATCTGGCATAGCACCCCAACACTCTCCTTCTTGGTCAAATAGCCCTTACACAGCCTGGAGGTGTGTTTGGGGTCATTGTCCTCTTGAAAAATAAATGATGGTCCAACTAAACGCAAACCGGATGGAATAGCATGCTGCTGCAAGATACTGTGGTAGCCATGCAGGTTCAGTATGCCTTCAATTTTGAATAAATCCCCAACAGTGTCACCAGCAAAGCACCCCCACATCATCACACCACCTCCTCCATGCTTCACGGTGGGAATCAGTCATGTAGAGTCCATCCGTTCACCTTTTCAGCGTGCAAAGCAGTAATCAAAGCAAAAGTTGGCTACTTTGAAGAACCTAGAATATAAGACATGTTTTCAGTTGTTTCACACTTTTTTGTAAAGTGTATTGTATAATTCCACATTAGTTAATTCATAGTTTTGATGCCTTCTGTGTGATTCTACAATTTTCACAGTCATGAAAATACAGAAAAATCATTGAATGAGAAGGTGTGTCCAAACTTTTGGTCTGTACTGTATATAATATATATATATATATATATATATATATAGTGAGATAGCACTTTTTCAATTTCCTATTTATAAGAATTGACAGCATTTTTAAAGATTTTGACACTTTTTTGCTTACAAGTTGTTGCCTAGGAGACCAACCACCACTGCTGTCTAGTTTGTAAGCACTATGCTGAAGTTGGCTAGCAAAAATGACAAAGGCCTAGGATGTTGCTGAGAAACAAACCTCCTGCATAAGAATGTAGTTGCCGCTAGTAGCAGCAGCTCTAACACCACTGGTAGTACAGGCAGCAACAGTTATTGCAGTATAGTACCGAACACAAGTTACATTTGTCCACCTTTCAAACTCTGGCAAGCACATTAGCAAGGTGAAAGAGGAGAATGTAATGAACTACATGTCCCATTACTCATCTCAATCACATCTCCAGGATATAGCCTCTGGCAGCGACACCATCGGCTGGAGTCAGTGTTCTGCTAAGCCCACCTCTACTGTTGCCATAATGGTTAATGTTTTGCAAAGTGAAATTTCCAATGTCAATGATACCTGTTTCTATTCTGCCCCAATGTCACTTAACCCACAGGGCTATGGGGGCTAAGTATCAAACTACACCAGTAAAACCTCTTTCAGTTAATATTTTGGTAGACGTGAACAATTAGTCTTTGTTGTAGGAAGACATAGATAGACAACATTATTGTATTGGCAATTTGTGTTGCAGACTTTCTGAGCCGAGGTGGTAGGGACACTGTCTATGGTAGCAACTCTCTCAGTCAGAGAAAACCTCAGGGTGGGAATCAAGCTGGGGGGCAAGGAGTTCTGGACATTTCACACACAGAAGCACCTGTCCGCCATATCATGGATGATGATCAAGTTGCTAATTTTGTCTTGGACAAAACGTGGAAACCTAACAGCCTGCGGTCAGCTCTGGAGAAGGTAATGCTGCTTATGCTGTTGGTGGAGGAGACTCTACCATACTTTAAAGGTCTGGTCATGGTGGTAGTGAGTCATACATGAGCGATTCTCGTGTGGTAGTTATTTTGCGTTTTCCCACCAGACAATTCTTTGGCACTCTGCAGGCTCTGAAAAAAAGATGTGTTTGTTCTGGCTCTTATAGACAAGGAACGGCGCTTCTCCATCAGCACATCAAATGACATCACCTACTTATTTAAGAAAGGCAAGCCGACTAGTAATTAAAGCAAGATCTCCCTCAAGTTGTCTTCACCTCCATGCTTGCTACAATCATCTTTCTGTTAGCCAAGTCAGACCTTTAGGTAGCACTTGTTTGATGTCATCCTCACCACCACCATCATCATCAAACTACACATCCTCCTCATCCATGAAAACTACAAATATCCATCACTTATTATGTGGCAAGGAAACAACTGTATGCTCACAGACATAAGCTAATTTGCCAACTTGTTTACACACCTTGTCAAATTGTTTACGGTGCAGTCACTGCCTTACCAGCTTGTGGATTCTGCTGTCTTTGCAAAATGTTGTGGTCTGCTTGCCATGCTAAAAGATACTAAGGGGTGACCATTCTCTGTTTTTGAGTTAATAAATAATAATAATAATAATCTTTATTTATATAGCGCCAACATATTCCGCAGCGCTTTACAGTTTAACAGTTTCAAAACACAAGTCATAGGTAACAACGTTAACAATACAATAATTAAAGCAAAATAAGCCGACCCTGCTCGTGAGAGCTTACAATCTACAATGAGGTGGGGGAGTTACAAAGTACAGGTGTGTATATACAATGGTGCATTTACAATAATGGTCCAGCCATCTTGAGGGAGTGAGGCATGGATGGAGATAGTGAATGGGCTACACATACACACTTAAACATAGAACGACTTTGGTTAGTGAATGTGATAGGCCACTCTGAACAAATGTGTTTTGAGGGAGCTCCTGAAACCATGCAAATTGTGGATAGTCCTAATTTCTTGGGGTAGAGCATTCCAGAGGATTGGCACAGCGCGGGAGAAGTCTTGGAGTCGGGAGTGGGAGGTACGGATTAGTGCAGAGGTTAGTCGAAAGTCGTTTGCAGAGCGCAGCAGTCGGTTAGGCCGATAGATAGAAATGAGGGAGGAGATGTAGGGGGGTGCTGCACTGTGGAGAGCTTTGTGGGTGAGAACAAGTACTTTGAATTGGATCCTATAATGAATGGGCAGCCAGTGTAAGGACTGGCGAAGAGCGGACGCGTCCGAGTACCGATTAGCCAGATGGATGACCCTGGCTGCTGCATTAAGGATGGACTGGAGAGGGGATAGTCGAGTAATGGGGAGGCCAAGTAATAGAGCGTTGCAGTAGTCCAGGCGGGAGTGGATCAATGCTACAGTGAGGGTTTTTGTTGTTTCCATGGTGAGAAAAGGGCGGATTCTAGAGATGTTCTTTAGGTGTAGACGGCAAGAGCGGGCAAGAGATTGTATATGGGAGGTGAAGGAGAGATTGGTGTCAAACATAACACCCAGACAGCGAGCCTGCTGCCGGGGTGTTATTATGGTGCCGCCCACAGAGAGGAAAATGTCAGATTTAGGGAGGTTAGTAGACGGCGGGAGCAGAAGGAGTTCAGTCTTGGAGAGGTTAAGTTTCAGATAGAGAGCGGACATGATGTTGGAGACTGCGGACAGACAGTCGGTGGTGTTCTGTAGAACAGCGGGGGTAAGGTCGGGGGATGACGTGTATAGTTGTGTGTCATCGGCATAAAGATGGTACTGAAAGCCAAATCTGCTGATGGTCTGTCCAATTGGGGCCGTGTAGAGAGAGAAGAGAAGGGGGCCAAGGACTGAGCCCTGGGGTACACCGACAGTGAGAGGAAGAGGAGATGACGTGGAGCCAGAGAACGAAACACTGAAGGAGCGGTCAGAAAGATAGGAGGAGTACCAGGAGAGAACAGTGTCCTTAATACCTAGTGACTGGAGCCTAGAGAGTAGGAGACGGTGGTCAACCGTGTCGAAAGCTGCAGAAAGGTCGAGAAGAATGAGCAGAGAGTGGTCGCCGTTACGTTTTGCTGTAAGAAGGTCATTGGTCACTTTGATGAGTGCAGTTTCAGTCGAATGTAGGGGGCGGAAGCCGGACTGTGAAGGGTCTAGGAGGGAGTAAGTGGAGAGGTAACGGGTGAGGCGGGAGTAGACTAGGCGCTCCAAAAGTTTAGAGATGAAGGGGAGATTGGAGACCGGTCTGTAGTTGTTTGTGCAGGAAGGGTCAAGAGCGGGTTTCTTTAGTAATGGAGTAATGATGGAGTGTTTGAAGGAGGATGGGAAAATGCCAGAGGAGAGTGAGAGATTAAAGATTGTAGTTAGGTGAGTTGTGACAACTGGAGAGAGAGACTGGAGGAGATGTGAGGGATGGGGTCGGTAGTGCATGTAGTCGGACGAGAGGAAGAGAGGAGTCTGGAGACTTCTTCTTCTGTGATGGGATCAAATGTGGAAAGTGAGCCAGGGGAAATGCAGGGTGGGATGGGAGTCACAGCACTTGGTGGTTGAGAGCAGATTTCCTGACGGATAGTATCTATTTTTTCTATAAAGTGGGAGGCCAGGTCGTCAGCACAAATGTCTGTGATAGGGGCTTGTGCTTTTGGCCTGAGGAGGGAGTGAAAAGTGTCAAAAAGTTTCTTGGGGTTGTTGGCTAGTGAGATCAGTGTGGTGAAGTAGGTCTGTTTGGCGAGGTGAAGGGCAGCATTATAAGTTCTTAACATGAATTTAAAGTGGATGAAGTCTTCTGGTGTGCGGGTTTTTCTCCAGAGGCGTTCAGCACTCCTAGAGCATCGCTGAAGAAGTCGAGTTTGCAATGTGAGCCAGGGCTGTTTTACTGTGTGTTTGGAGGTTCTGAGGGTGAGCGGTGCTACTTGGTCAAGGGTGCTTTTAAGAATGTCATTGTAGTGATGAACAGCCAGATCAGGACAGGAAAAAGAGGAGATTGGGGACAGCGATGAGTGTAGGGAGTCTGAAAGTGTCTGAGGGTTAATGGCTTGTAGATTTCTGAATGTGTGGTAGGTAGGAGTGCGCTGGGGTGGTGGAGGATTTGTGAGCGTGAAGGAGAGAATGTTGTGGTCAGAGAGTGGAAGCGGTGAGTTATTTAGGTGGGAGATTGAACAGAGGCGGACAAAGACCAGGTCAAGGGTGTTGCCATCCTTGTGTGTCTCAGAGGTTGAAAGCTGTGAGAGGCCTAGAGAAGTGGTTAGTGATAGAAGCTGAGATGCAGATGTGGAAGTAGGGCTGTTAATGGGGATGTTGAAGTCTCCAAGGATAAGGGTTGGTAGTTCTGAGGACATGAAGTGCGGCAGCCAGGCTGAGAAGTGGTCAAGGAACTGGGTGGGTGAGCCTAGGGGCCGATATATGACCGCTACTCTGAGGGAGAGGGGACGGAAGAGCCTGATGGTGTGGACCTCAAAAGAAGGGAATGAGAGTGATGGAATTGGGGGGATGACCTGGAAAGTGCATTGTGGGGACAGGAGTATGCCAACTCCACCACCATGTCTGTTTGTGGGTCTCGGGGAATGGGAGAACTGTAAACCACCATAGGAAATGGCAGCAGGGGAGACAGTGTCAGAATCCTGAATCCAGGTTTCAGTGAGGGCCAACAGATTAAGAGAGTGGTTCAGAAAGTAGTTGTGCAGGAAGGATAGCTTGTTGCATGCAGACCGTGGATTCCAGAGGGCACAATTGAAAGAAGGAGATGAGGGAGTGCAAGTAATATTAATAAGATTATTATGGTTTCGGTATGAGGTAGGGTAGGGATTGAGGTTGGGGGATGGTGGACCAGGGTTGGGGAGATGTCCCCTGAAATCAGTAGGAGTAGGAGTAGGAGTAGGAGTTCTGGAGTACATAAAGTTCTTTGGATGTTTCTTTGAGTTCAAAAGTGCACTAAGATATAGAGTGCTCTCAGTATGAGAAAAAAATAGGAATCTTGTGGGTATGATACCTTTTAATGGCTAACAAAATATAGTGAATGATGTTACAAAGCAAGCTTTCGAGACTGCTTACGTATCTTCATCAGGCTGGTATAACAAAATATTTGAAGAAACCCAATTATCTACAGTGAAGAGCACAGGCATGGTTTGATACATGGACATTTAAATAAACAAACACTGAGCTTAAAGAGAGAATCCTTAATTAGGTAAGATTAGATAAGTGGTGTGAAAGTTTTATGGACCCCATATACATGTGAGATCGAAGGCCCACTACCAAATCTGAGCAACTTCCTCCAAAAACAATGAAGACACCACCAGTCTTTTGATCTCACATGCATATGGGGTATCATAACCACAAGATTCCTATTTTGCTTCTCTCCCTGAGAGCACTCTATATCTTTTTTTCTACTCGCTAACATGGTACCAAACATATTTTTTTCGTTTATCTTAAAAGTGCACTAAAGAATAGCTGTCAAGAGCAGCAACCATGGCCAGGGACAATGCATGTTTTTCAGAGCTCACTGCGTGAATGTTTTCAGCAGTAATAATGCCCCATCACATCTGAGACAGGTGGTCAGGCCTCTATGCCTAGGAGCTATATATGTATTTACCGCCAAGATGCAGTTATCTGTCTCATCCTGCACCTCAGCTGGATCTTGTTAAACTAACATGACATCATCGTCACCAAGCACAGAGCACATAATTGATTCCACATTGATTTTTGATGTGCAAGGCAGTAAAGCAGTTTTACATGTTTAAAGCCTGAGTGTGAAAAGCTACATAGCAGAAGAATTGATGCTATCCTTTAAAAGGCTAATAAACTACTGGCTGTCTCCCCATAAGCTACAGCTTGGAAATTTTGTGAGTGCAATGCCTGGAATGTTCCAATTGCCATACTGTCAGACAAAACAACGCATGTGCTTTGCAATGCCCCTGTCTTGAATTTCATGCTATCAAATTTGCAAACATGGAGGGTGGTAACTGTGGCCAGAAAAGTATCATCCCATTTCAATAGTTAAAGTTATTTTGCAAAGCACACCTTTCTTGCTTTGCAAAATAACAATTGATTAAAGAGCACCACCTGGTTTAAGACGTTGCAACTCACAGTTACCCAATGCTATATATATTGCAGCATTTGTACAAACAATGTAACATGGTGAAAGGCTACATCATGCATCAGTCAGGTTAGTATGATACATGTTATTATCAGCTAATGAGGGATGCATGCTGCCTACTAAAGGTCCTTGAAGAGGCAAAACATTTTTACAGTAGGAACATGTGTGGTATCAGTAATATAGTCCTGCTAATATTTATCCAGGAAGAAACACTCAACATGCAAGAGGAGATGGAGGATTAAGACAAATTTGAACTGTTCTGCTTTGCTCTGTGTCTGTTGAGGACCCTGAAGGTCCTTTCACATGTTTGAGGAGGACATAGACTTGTGCAGGTAGTGGACAATGCCAACAGTCACAGCTGAAATGCTGATGACTATGAAATTAGCCATGACAACCAACCTGTGACAGTTTGGTTATGATAATGAAACAACACAGCCCTAAGTCGTTCTGGCTGGCATGGCAAGCTGTGTGCTGCAATGCCTGTGGGAAGGCAAGTGTATTGTTAATGTAAAGCAAAGTAGTAACTTTCTGGATACCCACACCTTTAGACCTTTGCTTTAAAATTAAATTTGAAAAAATTCTCAAGCTTACAAAAGAAAGTCCAAATCGGCTGACAGGAGAGGAAGTGGAAAGCTTAATTGATTGCTTTCCACTTTCACTTCAGGTCAGCCAGGGACACAATCAGTGACGTCAGAGGGAACTGATTAACAAAAATAGGGGTTCCCTTCGAAAAAAAAATGGCGTGGGGTCCCCCCTATTTTTGTTAACCAGCCTGATGAAGCAGACTGCTGAGCAGTGGCGTACCGTGAATGAAGCAGACCAAGCAGCTGCTATGGGGCCCGGACAGGTGAGGGGGCCCTCGACGGTCGGGTAGCTGTGCTGACACAGTACTACCAGGGGGTCGGCGGGGGAGGGGGAGCGCAGCTCTTCTATATACTCACCCCTCCTGGTGCGGTCTCTGCAGCCCCTGCTCTTCTCCCACGGTCTCCGACGCCTGTGTTCAGCGGTCAGGTGGTACCGCTCATTACAGTCATGAATACGCACATATTCATGGCTTTAATGAGCTGTCCCGCGTGACCGCTGAACACTGGCGGCGGAGACCGTGGGAGAAGAGCAGGGGCTGCACAGACCGCGCCGGCGGAAGGGTGAGTATAAGGGATATTTACCTGTCCCGTTCCACCTTTGCTCGCGTCCTCTTGCTGCAATGTTCAGGTCAGAGGGCGCGATGATGTCGTTAGTGCGCGCCGCGCCCTCTGCCTCATCATTCACTGCTGGAGGACCCCGAAGACAGCGGCACTCAGCAGTGGAGAGAGGACAGGTAAATATCTCAGGTGCCGGGGCCCTGAGCGAGCGGTGACATCGGCACCTGGTGTCACCCCCTGCTCAGGACACCGGCACCTGGCCCCCAGTGACGAAAGGTGAGTATGTCTATTTTTTGTTTGGTTGCAGCAGCTGGGGCAGCATAAGGGCCTATACTATGGAGCATCTATGGGGGCACAATCTATGGGGGCATAATACATTTTTTTGTTTAATGTGTCCCCTCACTGTGCTGGCACTTTACATTTACAATGGCTCTGGGTTTTTTTTTTTGGGGGGGGCCCATTCAGACTTTTGCTATGGGGCCCCATGATTTCTATGTACGCCCCTGCTGCTGAGGCATGGTATTTAAGGCTGTTAAGGAGCCAATATCCATGGACCTTGCCAGCAGCGTCGGACTGGAGTACCTTGGGCCCACCAGAGAAAAAATATTCTTGGGGCCCACCATCATACTTCCCAACCTTTGAAGAAGGGAAAGAGGGACAAAGGCTGTGGCACGCTGTGCCTGCTGCAGCAAATTTTAGGCCATGCCACGTTGCACCACAGACTGTCCAGGAGTTGGTGGATGCTTTAGTCCAGGTGTGGGAGGAGATCCCTCAGGAGACCATCCGTCGCGCTCATCAGGAGCATGGCCAGAAGTTGTAGTGAGGTCATACAGCATACCTCCCAAATTTTGAAGACAGGAAAGAGGGTTAAAGGCTGCGGCGCGCGTAGGGCGTCGCTGCAAATTTTAGGCAACGCCCCGACCACACCCATTTAACAGCTAATCACACCCATATCCTGGCCCCAAGCGTACCCATTTAGCACTGCTGATCACACTGACTGGTAATGAGGGCACAGTTGCTGGTACTGAGGAAAAGAAAGAAAGAGCAGCGAGAGAGAAAGAACAAACAGAGAAAGAAAGAGAGGAAAGAAAGAAAAGAGAGAGAGAAAGAAAGAACAGAGAGAAAAAAGAACAGAGAGCGAGAAAGAAAGAACAGAGAGCGAGAAAGACTAGAGAGAGAAAGAAAGACTAGAGAGAGAGCCAGAGGTGTAGCTAGGGTTTTGGTTTAGTGGGGGCGAAACTTCTGAGTGGGCCCCTAATCAGAGAACCTCAGCAAATGACCGCGCTGTTGCCAAAAATAATCTATATATAAAAAGACCAATATTGATATTACCGCCATATGGTCTGTGGTAAATAATACCAGTCCTACAGAACATATAATAGATTACAGCACAGGTACAGATAATGACTTACCGCTGATGTTCTTTCTAATGGAATTGTTCACTTTTCATTTCTTTTCCATCTGGCCCAGACCGACATGACGACTTCTCCAGCCAGGACTCGACTGCAGAGATTACAACAAAGACACATTTCACTTCTCATATTTTTAGCACTGTCTTGGTCACCAATTGGACTATTCTCAACCTGCACAAACTCCTCATCCTGCTGATACCCCAATACTGAGCCGCTGCTGCCATATGTGTCCCTATTTCTTCACCTGATACCCCAATACTGAGCCGCTGCTGCCATATGTGTCCCTATTACTGCACCTGATACCCCAATACTGAGCCGCTGCTGCCGTATGTGTCCCTATTACTGCACGTGATACCCCAATACTGAGCTGCTGCTGTTGCCGTATGTGTCCCTATTACTGCACCTGCTGTGTGGTTCTGTGTGACCTCTAAATTTTAAAGCACCCCTCTAGAATATAGTAATGCCGGGTGCAAGTGCCCTAGAAAACAGTGACCACATTTTGTCCCCTAGACTGTAATAATGCCCTGTGTGCCCCTTTGACAGTCACAGTAACCCGAGTTCCCCTATAACAATAAGTGTCCACTTTACATTTAATAATGTCCCAAGTATCCCCCTGTACATCTCCCCTATACACAGAATAATGCCCCTCACTGGATATATACTGACCCCTTAATGTCCCCAAACTATTTAATGGGTCCAACACTGTATGATGGCCCCTAGATAGCATCCATACAGCATAATACACCAGATAGTCCTCAATATAGTATAATGCACCCCCATAGGCAGCCTCTATATTATAATAAACACCCATAGGCAGAGTCTATAATATAATGCACCACCATAGGCAGCCGCTATATTATAATGCACCCCCATAGGCAGCCTCTGTAGTATAATGCATCCCCATAGGGAGTCTCTGTAGTATAATGCACCCCAATATGGAGCCTCTGTAGTATAATGCAGCCCCCATATACAGCCTCTGTAGTATAATGCACCCCCCATATACAGCCTCTGTAGTATAATGCACCCCCATTAAAAAAAAAAAAACAATACTCACCTCCCGGCTCCTGTGCTGCTCACTGTTCTCCCTCTCAGCGTCTGACAGCGGGCGCCGGCAGATGATGTCATCGCGCCCGCTGTCAGACGCTGAGAGGGGGATTATGGGAGAGAAGGAGCGCTCGCTCCTTCTCTCTCTATGCGGTCAGCTGTATCGGCTGGATGCCGATACAGCTGACCCTCCGATGACGGGTGGGGGGCCCACTGCTGGCACCGGTTTCTCCGGTGTACCGGTGGCTCAGTCCGACCCTGCTTGCCAGCCTGATAATACCAGGCCACAGCAGTCTGCTTATCTTTGCTGGTTAACAAAAATAGGGGATCCCCTCGAAAAAAATTGGCGTGGGGTCGCCCCTATTTTTGTTAACCAGCCAGATGAAGCAGACCGCTGAGGCCTGGATTTTTCAGGCTGTTAAGGAGCCAAGATCCATGGACCTTGCCAGCCTGATAATACCAGGCCACAGCAGTCTGCATATCTTGGCTGATTAACAAAAATAGGGGATCCCCTCGAAAAAAATTGGCGTGGGGTCCCCCCTATTTTTGTTAACCAGCCAGATGAAGCAGACCGCTGAGGCCTGGATTTTCAGGCTGTTAAGGAGCAAAGAACCATGGACCTTGCCAGCCTGAATAATACCAGGCCACAGCAGTCTGCACATCTTGGCTGATTAACAAAAATAGGGGATCCCCTCGAAAAAAATTGGCGTGGGGTCCCCCCTATTTTTGTTAACCAGCCAGATGAAGCAGACTGCTGAGGCCTGGTTTTTCAGGCTGGTAAGGATCCAATATCCATGGACCTTGCCAGCCTGATAATACCAGGCCACAGCAGTCTGCTTAGCTTGGCTGGTTAACAAAAATAGGGGATCCCCTCGAAAAAAAAACGGCGTAGGGGTCCCCCTATTTTTGTTAACCAGCCAAGTAAAATGCAGACTGCTGCGGCCTGGTATTAAAAGACTGTCAAGGCCCATGGATTTTATAGACAAAAAAACCTGACTGGCACATCCAGACTAATGTGAACTAGGTGCAAACCAAGGGAAGCTACCCCCATGTAAAACATACAAAAAAAGGCTGCACTCAAGCATACTAAAGCATGACAATATGGAATACATGAAATTTAGAATAGCAATATGGCTTTGGAATATAAGGAAAAATTTGAGACGCTTAGTATAAACATTTGGCCAAACATTTTAAAGCCCACCAACCATCGTCAAGGTGGTCTCAATACTGGTGAGTCCCTGACCTAATGTGAACATACCTCTATTAGGCTGATATCTGAATTTCTGGGTGAATATGCACCTCTGTCAGCAATGCCTGCATTTATGGGTAAAGTAGGGACCTTGTGAATATGCACCTCTGTCAGCAATTAATTAAAATTAATTACACCAGGTCCCTACTTTACCCATAAATGCAGGCATTGTTGACAGAGGTGCATATTCACCCAGAAATTCAGATATCAGCCTAATAGAGGTATGTTCACATTAGGTCAGGGACTCACCAGTATTGAGACCACCTTGACGATGGTTGGTGGGCTTTAAAATGTTTGGCCAAATGTTTATACTAAGCGTCTCAAATTTTTCCTTATATTCCAAAGCCATATTGCTATTCTAAATTTCATGTATTCCATATTGTCATGCTTTAGTATGCTTGAGTGCAGCCTTTTTTTGTATGTTTTACATGGGGGTAGCTTCCCTTGGTTTGCACCTAGTTCACATTAGTCTGGATGTGCCAGTCAGGTTTTTTTGTCTATTGAATGTTAGCTTGCTGACCGAGCACTCCGCCCCCACCAGGTGGTGATTTTAATTACACCAGGTCCCTATTTTACCCATAAATGCAGGCATTGCTGACAGAGGTGCATATTCACCCAGAAATTCAGATATCAGCCTAATAGAGGTATGTTCACATTAGGTCAGCGACTCACCAGTATTGAGACCACCTTGACGATGGTTGGTGGGCTTTAAAATGTTTGGCCAAATGTTTATACTAAGCGTCTCAAATTTTTCCTTATATTCCAAAGCCATATTGCTATTCTAAATTTCATGTATTCCATATTGTCATGCTTTAGTATGCTTGAGTGCAGCCTTTTTTTGTATGTAGGCCCATGGATTTTGGCCCTCAACAGCCTGATAATACCAGGCTACAGCAGCCCACATTTGGCGCATCAAAAGATGTGCCAATTGTGGCACTTTACCCGGCTCTTCCCACTGCCCTGTAGCGGTGGCAAGTGGTGTAATAAGGGGTTAATGTCACCGTTGATTGCACGGTGACAATAAGCCCGGTTAATAATGGATAGGCGTCAATAAGACACCGATCCATTATTAATCCCAAAGTTTTTAAATGTATAAAAAAAAGACAAAGCAAGAAAAAAGTATTTTAATGAAATAAAAGAGACAACACAGTTTTCATTTCTTTTATTATACTCTCATTCCTGCGACGCCATCGATCTCCTGTAAAAAAAGGAAAAAAACAAACCAACAGTATACCACCTGTCCGACGCAGTCCATAGTAATGACAGTCCCACGATGATCCAGCTCTGCTACATCGCAATGACAGGCAGAGCCTGTCATCGCGACGCAGCACAGCTGATTACCTGCTTCCCCGGCGGTGACGTCATCGGACTGACTGCTTTACGGCCGAGATTACCCAGCAGTCACTGCAGTTATCACGAGAAACTGCATGTGACCGCGGGGAAAGATGATGGCGGCCATCAAGCAGTCCATGCCGTGACCGCCGGAGATCTTCTGCCAGGTAAGTGCCGCTGACTCCTGACAGACCCGACCGACGGACACTGACAGTGACAGTGACAATTCCGATTCCGGTATCCGATAAGACGACAATATCGGAACTCGGAATCGAAAGACCGATACAGCTAATATCGGCCGATACCCAATATTTGCAGTATCGTATCGCTCAACACTAGTTACGATATTTCTGTCCCATAGACTTGCATTGGATTTCCGGTATTGGAATCGGGTATCGCCGATACTTTTTGGGTATCGGCGATACCCATTCCGATCCGATACTTCTTGATATCGGAAAGTATCGCTCAACCCTACTCTCTATTCAAAGCTTTCACCAAGCAAATATACCTATTGCTTGCACAACTGAACAGCAGACCTCTATGGGATCCATTCAAACACAATGTTCCCTCCCTTTTGTCAGCTTTAAGGCTATATCAAAGAGGAAAGGTAGCAGCAACCACACATACAGCATATTTGACAGGATGACCTACATGTTTTTTCTGCCAATGCATCAACTTAGCGCAGGTTCAGTTATACCTAAGCTGTATTTTTTTTTCAGGCAGAAAACAATACTATGGATTTCTGGGTAACAAGTTTAGAAAAATACTGCTCAATTTGCTAAGGAGTAGAGATGAGCGACTTTGCCTTTTTTCGGGTTGAGTCGGGTTTCGTGAAACCCGACTTTCTCAACAGTCGAGTCGAATGAAGTCGGCCGACTAATGGAAATGGTCAGGTCGGAGTCGAAAATCCGACCCCAATGCAAGTCAATGGGGAATAAATTGCCCCCTTATCACAGTCAGACAGCCTACTAATCAGATGTGATGCTCACACAAGCAATTTGTACACTGTCACTGGCAGAATGTCACGACGTATAACAGATATATTCAATGATAGTAACCTATATCTAATGTGACATCATTCCAAATTTCATATAATAGAGAAAATCAACATGTATACATAGTATCTGCCAGCAATGTCTTACCTGACATAATATCCTATGTATTGTGGGTCAATACTGTGTACGTGTCACGCTGTCTCTGGATAGAGATGGACCGGGGTCTATGCTGACCCTGAACTGGGGTCCTGACTAGTCCCTCTACCTGGAGGTACTGTTAATGGTACAGAGGTCCAGGCCGCCAGCGTAACCCTGTCTCCTGTAGATCCCTGACCACTGTAATCTAGTCCTGAGAAGGACCCTGATTACCACCACAGGGAATGGGCAGGTCACAGCTTACACACAGTCTAAGACAAACGAGACAGACAAGGGGTAAAGGAAACACAGCCTTGCATACAAAACTTCCACTACAGAGGAACACAAAAGGTTAAGGAGATAAACAATAAGCGAGGAGAGGAAAAACCACAACAGGCACTCTTAGCTTAAGTCTTCTCAGAAACGATCCGCTCTGCTGGTCTGAATGAATGCTTTCACCGGCAACTTCCCCAGCAGACCAGCAGGAATAAGAAGGACGCTAATTAACAAAACATCAATCGCAGCTGGGCGAGGCTGGTCAGTCCAGCACCGAGAGAGAAAGAATTAACTCCCTCAGTGCCGAAAAACACCCAGCACCAGAAACTCAGCTGTGCGAAGTCAGGGTGTGTAATCGCGACGATCTCCGCTGCGACACACCCGTGACAGTACCCCCCTTCTACGAGGGGCCTCTGGACCCTCAGGGCCTGGTCTATCTGGGTGAGTAGTGTGGAAGGCCCGAACCAAACGGTCTGCGTTAATATCCGACGCAGAAACCCACATCCTCTCCTCAGGACCATACCCCCTCCAATGAACAAGGTACTGAAGGGACCGGCGATTCAGAAGTGAGTCAATGATCTTCGATACCTGAAACTCCAAATTACCATTGACCACCACTGGAGGAGGAGGTAGAGGTGACGGTATAACTGGTGCCACGTACCTCTTAAGCAACGATTTGTGGAACACATTGTGGATTTTAAATGTAGGAGGGAGGTCAAGACGGAAAGCCACCGGATTAACTATTGAACTGATCCTGTATGGCCCGATGAACCTGGGACCCAGTTTCCAGGAGGGAACCTTAAGTTTTATATTCTTGGTAGACAACCATACCAGATCGTTCACACTTAGGTCCGGACCAGACACTCTCCTCCTATCAGCCATACGTTTGTATCGGTTCCCCATAGTGCTCAGATTATTAAGCACTCCTCTCCAAACTGAAGCAAGTGACGACGAAAATCGTTCCTCCTCAGGAACCCCAGAAGAGCCCCCCCCATTGAAAGTACAAAACTGGGGTGAAAACCATATGCCCCAAAAAACGGGGACTTAACAGTGGACTCGCTCCGCCTATTGTTAAGAGCGAACTCTGCCAGAGGCAAGAAAGAAGACCAGTCCTCTTGGTTCTCTGAGACAAAACACCGGAGATATGTCTCTAAGCTCTGATTCAGACGCTCTGTCTGACCATTGGTCTGCGGATGAAAAGCCGAAGAAAATGACAACTGCATCCCCCGACGAGAACAAAATGCCTTCCAGAATTTGGACACAAACTGAGACCCCCGATCCGACACCACATCGGAAGGCAACCCGTGAAGTCTCACAATCTCCCCAATGAACACCTGCGCCAGAGTTTTAGCATTAGGAAGAGCAGGAAGAGCAATAAAATGTGCCATTTTGCTGAACATGTCAACTACAACTAGTATGACAGTTTTACCTGAAGACGGAGGAAGGTCCGTAATGAAGTCCATAGACAGATGGGTCCATGGACGCTCCGGATTTTCAACGGTAAAAGGGCCCCAGACGGACGGGTATGTGGGGTCTTAGAGCACGCACATACCCCACAGGACGCGACAAAAGTTACCACCTCTTTATTTAAGTTAGGCCACCAAAACCGGCGAGAAACGAGATCTACAGTTGCTTTCCTCCCTGGGTGTCCTGCCAAAGCAGAATTATGATGTGCCTCGATAACCTTTTGTCTTAACTGATCTGGAACAAACAGTTTCCCTGGAGGTCCTACAGGGGCGACCCCCTGAGCCTCCAATACCTCCTCCTCAAGCTCAGAGCATAAAGCCGACACCACAACTCCCTCCTGAAGAATAGAAACCGGGTCATCCGTCTTCCCGGCCCCCGGGAAACTACGAGATAAGGCATCAGCCTTTACATTTTTTGACCCAGGACGATATGTGACGACAAAATTAAACCTGGTAAAAAAAACCGACCATCTAGCTTGTCTGGAATTCAGACGTTTAGCAGACTCTAAATACAGCAGGTTCTTGTGATCAGTAATGACGGTGACCGGGTGGACTGCCCCCTCCAAAAAGTGACGCCACTCTTCAAAAGCCAACTTAATGGCCAAGAGTTCCCTATTGCCGACATCATAATTCCTCTCGGCGGACGACAATTTTTTAGAGAAGAAAGCGCAAGGATGCCATTTACCAGGGGACGGACCTTGAGATAATACCACACCCACTCCTACGTCAGATGCGTCTACCTCCACAATGAACGGTTGTGATGCATCAGGTTGGATGAGTATGGGTGCTGAATAGTGTTGAGCGATACGATACCGCAAGTATCGGGTATCGGCCGATATTAGCTGTTTCGGCCTTTCGATACTTAGTTCCGATATTTTCCATATATCGTATACCGGAATCGGAAGTTCCCATAATTCTTTGAGAGGCAATGTGATTTTAGTCAGCCAATGAGGAATCCTAAGAAGTGTGGGCACATCCTGTACTGCTGCGGTCATGTTAACTAATGGCATGGCTGTGATTGGATGCTGAAATGATGTCAGAATGCACTATAAAAGGCGCCGCCGCCATTTTAGCGTCACTGTGCTGTGAATTCAGTAAGGGACAGAACGCTGCTGTGCTGACTCTGAGGGACAGTTAGAGATTGCGATTTAGTGTACTGTGCTGTAGGCAGGCTAGCACCAACCGCTGTGTAAAGCTTCCTTTTGCCTGCAGTGTTGTTTTAACAGCTCTGCAAGGTGTGTGTGAGTGCAGGTGACGCTGCAGTTTGCTCTGCATGCAACGCTGTCTGTAGGCATCTGCACGTGTCACTCACAGACTCTTTTTTTTTTCTTCAGTGTAATTCTTGCTGCTCCATGCAATTTAACTATTAGTGTGACGCGCTTCCATCCGTATCCAATACATTGGTTGCAAACACTATAGAAGTAGACAAAGGAGTAGCCTTTCACAGATTGTGAACAGTTGTGTTTCAGTGTTCACTTCAGTCTGTGTTTTTTATTTTTTGAGTGCACATCACGCTCCAGTTACTTGTTCAAGCACTGCTGCTTGTACTCTGCTGAGCGTGTCTCAGTGCCTCATCCTTTTCATTTCTCTCCAATTGGTTCTGCTCCATTCCATTTAAAATAAATATAATCTATTAGTGTGACGCGCTTCCATCCGTATCCAATACATTGGTTGCAAACACTATAGAAGTAGACAAAGGAGTAGCCTTTCACAGATTGTGAACAGTTGTGTTTCAGTGTTCACTTCAGTCTCTGCGTAATAACCACACTTAGGCCTTATAACTAGTGTTGAGCGATACTGCTCGATATCTAAAAATATCGTATCGGAATGGTATCGCCGATATCACTAAATATCGTCGATATCCGATTCCGATACCGGAAGTCCCATGTAAGTCTATGGGAACAAAATATCGCAACAAAAAAAACCCTTTCTTTCGTTGTAAACACAAAATATACACACATAGAATACATATATATATATATATATATATATATACATGTCATTGTGACATATATATATATATATATACATATATTTATAGTTTATACACTTCTACATAGTAAAATAGACTCTGATTCAATTGCCGGGTAAAGCCGTGACATACCCCATAGAAGTCGACGGGCTCGGTGCCGAGTACCCCCAAAACCTCTGGCTCTGTGCGACTCAACTTGGGCGTCACGAACAGGATTCTGTAGCTCGCTATAAGCGAGTCCTGTGTGCCTGAATTGAACTGGTTTTGTGCTTGAGAATTGCTAAAATCATCAGAGAATGTATTTGCCATTTTTCCACCATATCTGCGTCACGACGAGGCACTGGTGAGGAAGAGGGGCGTGCTCTTCGTGGGTGTACACTCACTCAGTGGCGCGAAAACGATGGCCGACCACTCTAAATGGTACTGCAATGTAAGATCGTGCCCCACAGCTCTTCAGTTCCGCCTCCTCATCCTCCTCAGTGTGCGGAAACTAACACGAAGGTCCCGCCTCCCTACAAAAGAGGGGCCCTCTCCAGATGCTAATGACACATGTGACTTGGCAGAGATGGCTAATGGACACGAGCAGAAGTGTGAAGGGATGGAGCAGTCAGAGCTCTCCCCCCACGGAAGCGACCCGATCGCCACGGAACCACCGTTGGGCACCCGGCCTGGAAACCCTCCTACGCTGCAAGAAGCGGAGGATACCCTAAGAGGCCTGGCCCGGCACCGGGAGGAGGTCGCCAGGATGGAAGCCAGCTGGCGTGCCCTAAAACTAAACTTGGAGCGGCGCCAATCCCTCTTACCTGAAGTGTCTGTACCGGAAGGTGAGGCACCCGTTCTAGTAGAGGAGTCCGTGCGGGCATCCCAGCCCTTGCAATGTGATCCGGTTGACGTTGTCGCAGTGGAGGCACCCGTTCGTGCAAAAAACTCTGCACCGGCAGCACCCCAGATCCCGCTGTCTGCCCCCGTCGCTGAGACAGAAGAAGCGACACCCGTCCTCACGGAGGAGGCCGCGCAGGCACCAGAGGTCTACCTGTCTGTACCGGAGCCCCGACTGTCATTGTTCCAGAGCCGGCTGCTTCCTCCGCAGGTGAGCGCCGCCAGGACTGTCGGGCGCCAGGAGAGCTGCTGCAAACCGGACATCGTAAGCTGCAGTTTGATGGTGGAGACATGGAGATGCTGGTGGAGGAGAATTACAACCGGCGTCAGGAGGAAGAGTGGAGACGTTGGGAGTGGGAAGCAGAGCAACAAAGGGAGCAGCGAGAATCCCAAAAGCTTCGGCAACGTAACCTGGAGAAGGACCGGGCAGATAAGGACCGGATGAGAAAAGATAAAGGAACCCTGTGGGAGCCGCGGCGTAAGGGTGCAGTACGGAGCTTTAAATTGAAAGGTGGTTGGGGCTTCATCCAGGAGCCTGGACTTTATTTAGAAGTGTTTGTGACCCGGCGGGACGTGGAGACTCACCTCCCAGAAGGACACCCGGGGAGGGACCTGTTGCCAGGAGACTTGGTGACTTACACCCGACACTGGGGTTACAATGGATGATACGCCCTAAATGTTACCAGGTGCGACCCCTACTCCCCAGAGTGTCAGGAACCTGTGAGACCCTCGGAGCCTTCAGCCTCCCACATCCAGGCCTCTGCACAAGTGCCCACCCTACGCCGTAAATCTCCCCAGCCTACCTAAGTGGTCTCCTCAGCAGCCCCAGCTATGGACATGATAACTATAGCTGGCCCGTACCCGGCGCCTGTTAGGCCCCCTGGGGTTCGTTCAGTCCGGGACATAGGACTCCAGACCCGGAGGGAGATGAAAGAGGTGGCCACACAGACACAGATAGCGGGTCACGACTTGACTGTACAGGCCACACGACGTCATCAGGTCCTGGTGGTCCTTGGTGTCTCGGATGTTTGGCAAGCATCAGAAGAGTACCAGGTGGTACCTGGAACATCCCTGCCAAAGAATTATAAATAACCCGGACAGGGTCCCTGTATGTAAAATAGTTAAATTGTTGATGTACCCGGACGGGTGAATGTTCATAAAAAAGTTTTTTAATTTAATAAAAAACACAACACAGTTTTCATTACTTTTATTACAGTCTCATCCTGCGACGCCATCGATCTCCTGTAAAAAAATGAGAAAAAAAAACAGCAGTATACCACCTGTCCGACGCAGTCCATAGTAAAGAGTGTCCCACGACGATCCAGCTCTGCTACATCAGAATGACAGGCAGAGCCTGTCATCCCGGCGCAGCACAGCTGATTACCTGCTTCCCCGGCGGTGACGTCATCGGACTGGTTTACGGCCGGGATTACCCTGCAGTCACTGCAGTTATCGCGAAAAACTGCATGTGACCGCCAGGGAGAAGATAATGGCGGCCATCAAGCAGTCCAGGACGTGACCGCCGGAGATCTTCTGCCAGGTAAGTGCCGCTGACTCCTGACAGACCCGACCGACGGACACTCATAGTGACAGTGACAAATCCGATTCCGGTATCCATATGACGAAAATATCGGTACTCGGAATCGAAAGCCCGATACAGCTAATATCGGCCGATACCCAATATTTGCAGTATCGTATCGCTCAACACTACTTATAACTTTTCTGACTTTCTTTATCAATCTACCAAGATGAAGAAGGCAGGGAGTAAGGCACGTGGTCGTGGCCGTGGAGTTTCAGCAGGGAGAGGACGTGGGATTCTGTGGCTGCTGCCGCCCTCAGTGACACAGCATCCACCAGTTTTACCCATGAGCGTTCCTTTATGCGCAGTTTGGTAGGAGCTCGGCGTGCCCCCCTGCTGCGGGAAGAACAAATTGAAGCCGTTGTTGGTTGGATGGCAGCCAATGCATCGACTTCAATTCCTTCCACCTCCTCTCAGGAACACAACACTGTTGAGCAACCATCTGTCTGTTCACCGCCTGTCAAATTGCCCAGGCAGTCAGAGAGTTCTGTACAGGAGCCAGCTGAGTCTCTGCTTCTGTTCTCAGAATCTGTTGGCTCGCAAACACGGGCACAGGCAAGCAGCATTCTGCAATTTGAAGAAGAGGGAGTATGCAGTGATGCGCAACAGCTGTGTCTCTCTCAATCTGAAGAGGCGGGTGAGCCAGTGCCGATGGACAGCACACCGCAGAACGCATCTTACGATGATGATGAGACTCAGGTGCCAGGTTTTGTGGAGCATGGTGCTGCCCAGACCATCCAACAACAGCAGGTGTTGGAAGAGGGTAGTGGAGATGATAAAGTCCGAGACCCAACATGGCGTGAGCAACAGGAAGGTGGTGGGAGCAGCTCTGAGGAAGAGATTGTCCCAATGGTACAAAGAGGAGGGAGAGGTAGGCTGCAGACTCGCTTGCCTGTAGCCTCCAGTTTGGCACCTGTTGGGAGCAGTTCTCTTAGAAATGTCAGAATTGGCGCTCCCATGACTTGCACTGCGTGGTCCTTTTTTGACAGACTTGTAGATGATATTTGCTATGTTCAATGCAAGCTGTGTAAGCAAAAAGTTAAAAGAGGTAAAAATATCAGTAACCTGAATACCACAAATATGTGGAAACATGTACGGACAAAGCACGTAGCTGAGTTACAAAGACACACTGGAGATGTAGGCCAACCTACAGCAGCACCTACATCTTCAGGTCGTGTTGGAGCCTCTACCTCCAGCTCACACACACCTGGTTCGGCTTCCTCACAGGATCTCCATGGAAGAACCTCGGTCACTGTTGTCCATAGACAAACTGTTATTCCACCCACAGCAGCAAGTTCACAGTCATCGTCACACTCCCAGACCACAAAACAGCCATCGGTACCACAGGCATGGGATAAAAGACGGCCATACTCGGCAAACCATCCACGAGCACAGGCTCTGAATGCTGGCATTGCAAAACTCCTGTCCCTTGAAATGCTGTCATTCAGGCTGGTGGAGACTGACAGTTTCAGGAACTTTATGGCATTGGCAGTCCCACAATATAATGTGCCAAGCCGATTTTATTTCAGCAGGCAAGCCGTCCCTGCTCTGCAAAAACATGTCGAGGGAAACATTAAACATGCGCTACTAAACGCCGTCAGTAGCAGGGTCCACCTGACCACCGATGCGTGGACCAGTACCCATGGCCAGGGACGATACCTTTCCCTCACTGCCCATTGGGTCAATGTTGTGGAGCCGGGTACAGATCTTGCCAGTGGCGCTGTACGTGTTCTGCCAACTCCAAGGATTGCAGGAATCCAGTCTGTACACATTGATTCCTCCTCCTACTCCAGTTCCTCAGAATCATAGCTGCACGAGCCGTCACGGTATACCTCCACATGGACCCGTGAACGCTTACCTGTTGCGACCGATATGAGCACAGCCGTGGCCAAACGTCAACAGGCCGTCCTGAAATTAATTTCCATGGGGAATCGAAGCCACACAGCGCAGGAGCTCTGGGATGCCATCAAGCAGGAGAGCGACGTGTGGTTTTTGTCAGCTAATCTCCAGCCAGGCTTGGTAGTGTGTGACAATGGCCGAAATCTGGTGGCAGCTCTGGGCATTGGCAACCTCACTCACATACCATGTTTGGCACATGTGCTCAACTTGGTCGTGCAGAGTTTTTTGAGGGACTATCCGGATCTTGATGCACTGCTGCACAAGGTCCGCCTAGAGTGCGCTCACTTGCGATGTTCCAGCATGGCCAGATCGCGCATTGCAGCTCTGCAAGTCAGATTTCGCCTTCCTGAACATCGCATCATATGTGACGTACCCACCAGGTGGAATTCCACGTTACATATGTTGGAGCGGTTGTGTGAGCAGCAGCCAGCAGTAATGGAGTATCAGCTGCAACAGGCGCAATCAACTCGCAATTTGCGCCGTTCACACTTCACCACTACTGAGTGGGCCTCTATGAAGGACATCTGCGACGTTTTGCGTGCGTTTGATGTCTCAACGCGGATGGCGAGTGCAGATGATGCACTAGTCAGCATGACTGTCCCCCTTATCTGCCTGCTTCAGAAATCACTGAAAGCACTAAAGGAAGAGGTTTTGGAAGAGGTGGAGGATGAGGAGTCACAAATTCAATTACCTTCAGGACAGTCATCGCAACGTGGTTCCTCACAAAGGGCTGGGCAGGGCTCACTTTGTGAGGAGGATGAGGAGGAGGAGGAGGAGTCAATGGAGGAGGAAGAAATCCCTACAGAGGGAGGTACACAACGCTCTAGTCAGTATGTAGAGCGAGGGTGGGGTGATGCAGAGGAGGCAGAGATGACGCCTCTTCCAGAGGACAGCCTTTGTTGGCCAGTTGGGAGTCTTCAGCACATGGTTGATTTCATGCTTCAGTGCCTGAGAAACGACCGCCGCATCGCCCACATTCTCACCACGTCAGATTATTGGGTGTACACCCTCCTAGACCCTCGCTACCGGGACAACTTACAAACCCTCATCACACCAGTGAACCGGGACCGTAAAATGCAGGAGTACCAAGACACACTGGTGCAATCCATACTGTTGTACATTCCAGCCGAGAGAGCTGCTGCTGCTGCTACTGCTTTACAAAGCAGCTCTGTGCGTCGAGGCAGTGTAGACACCTCTACAACAAGAGGGAGCAGAAGCAGCGCCTCTGCACAGGGCAAGAGCTGTATGTTACAAATGTGGCGAAGTTTTGTGACAGCGCCAGCAAGGTCTACACCATCCGAGACGGCTCCAGTCACCAGGAAGAAACGTTTCCGTAAGATGGTGACAGACTACTTGACTTTCCCTCTAAGTGTACTCCCAGATGCCTCTTCCCCTTTCAAATTTTGGGTCTCTAAGTTGGATACATGGCCAGAGCTTAGTCAGTATGCATTGGAGGTGCTGGCTTGCCCTGCTGCCAGTGTATTATCTGAGCGCGTCTTTAGTGCTGCAGGTGGTGTAGTAACAGAACGTCGCATGCGACTATCCTCAGAGAATGTAGACCGGCTTACTTTTCTGAAAATGAACAAGGCATGGATCTCACCTGAATTTGCCTGTCCGTTTTCAGATTAAATAACTGTTTGGCAACGTTTTCCATGTCTCCTGTTATGTTCATCTTTCTACCACCTGAACTCTACTCCCTGGGCTACAACACCGCCATTTGTTGCTCGTAAGTAATTGGCAGGGGTACTGACTCCTGGCCAGCCTGGTTACAGCACGACAGCTGTTTCCTGGCAGTGTGAACGTCAATTATCCTCCAATAAGTTGTGCTGTCGTGTTGCATTCGGGTTAGCCGACTCTATGGTGCCTGCAGTTTAGGTGATTCCTATGTGTGCTGTGGGATATGTAAATAAAGGCTGTTTCCATTGTGACAATAGGACAAGCACACACTGTAGGACTGTGTGATTCGGTAACTGCGGACGGCTTGCGTCCTGTCAACTTACATTTTCATGGGTGCGTTCTGATACCCGTCCGGGGTCCAGTACCGTCAACTGGTTCTCCCCAGTGCCTTTGGCCTAGGTGCCTCCATCTCCGTATCCGAGTTCCACCAACGTCTGCTGGTCCTTGGTAGTGCTTTGGAGCACAGGTACCTCCTGCTTAGTAACCGTGTCACAGTCACGTCAGCTGGTACTCGTTGTGACATTGCCTCTTTTCCTTCTGCTACCCGTCCGGGGTCCAGTACCGTCAACTGGTTCTCCCCAGTGCCTTTGGCCTACGTGCCTCCATCTCCGTATCCGAGTTCCACCAACGTCTGCTGGTCCTTGGTAGTGCTTTGGAGCACAGGTACCTCCTGCTTAGTAACCGTGTCACAGTAACGTCAGCTGGTACTCGGTTGTGACATTGCCTCTTTTCCTTCTGCTACCCGTCCGGGGTCCAGTACCGTCAACTGGTTCTCCCCAGTGCCTTTGGCCTAGGTGCCTCCATCTCCGTATCCGAGTTCCACCAACGTCTGCTGGTCCTTGGTAGTGCTTTGGAGCACAGGTACCTCCTGCTTAGTAACCGTGTCACAGTAACGTCAGCTGGTACTCGGTTGTGACATTGCCTCTTTTCCTTCTGCTACCCGTCCGGGGTCCAGTACCGTCAACTGGTTCTCCCAGTGCCTTTGGCCTAGGTGCCTCCATCTCCGTATCCGAGTTCCACCAACGTCTGCTGGTCCTTGGTAGTGCTTTGGAGCACAGGTACCTCCTGCTTAGTAACCGTGTCACAGTAACGTCAGCTGGTACTCGGTTGTGACATTGCCTCTTTTCCTTCTGCTACCCGTCCGGGGTCCAGTACCGTCAACTGGTTCTCCCCAGTGCCTTTGGCCTAGGTGCCTCCATCTCCGTATCCGAGTTCCACCAACGTCTGCTGGTCCTTGGTAGTGCTTTGGAGCACAGGTACCTCCTGCTTAGTAACCGTGTCACAGTAACGTCAGCTGGTACTCGGTTGTGACATTGCCTCTTTTCCTTCTGCTACCCGTCCGGGGTCCAGTACCTCAACTGGTTCTCCCCAGTGCCTTTGGCCTAGGTGCCTCCATCTCCGTATCCGAGTTCCACCAACGTCTGCTGGTCCTTGGTAGTGCTTTGGAGCACAGGTACCTCCTGCTTAGTAACCGTGTCACAGTAACGTCAGCTGGTACTCGGTTGTGACATTGCCTCTTTTCCTTCTGCTACCCGTCCGGGGTCCAGTACCGTCAACTGGTTCTCCCCAGTGCCTTTGGCCTAGGTGCCTCCATCTCCGTATCCGAGTTCCACCAACGTCTGCTGGTCCTTGGTAGTGCTTTGGAGCACAGGTACCTCCTGCTTAGTAACCGTGTCACAGTAACGTCAGCTGGTACTCGGTTGTGACATTGCCTCTTTTCCTTCTGCTACCCGTCCGGGGTCCAGTACCGTCAACTGGTTCTCCCCAGTGCCTTTGGCCTAGGTGCCTCCATCTCCGTATCCGAGTTCCAGCAACGTCTGCTGGTCCTTGGTAGTGCTTTGGAGCACAGGTACCTCCTGCTTAGTAACCGTGTCACAGTAACGTCAGCTGGTACTCAGTTGTGACATTGCCTCTTTTCCTTCTGCTACCTGTCCGGGGTCCAGTACCGTCAACTGGTTCTCCCCAGTGCCTTTGGCCTAGGTGCCTCCATCTCCGTATCCGAGTTCCACCAACGTCTGCTGGTCCTTGGTAGTGCTTTGGAGCACAGGTACCTCCTGCTTAGTAACCGTGTCACAGTAACGTCAGCTGGTACTCGGTTGTGACATTGCCTCTTTTCCTTCTGCTGCCCTCCGGGTTCCAGCACAGTCAGCTGGTCCTCGTTACTTCCATTGTCTCTTGCTCCATCTGATACCCGTCAGGGTTCCAGTAACGTCAGCTGGTTCTCGGAAATTAGACGACCTTAAAGACCACCCAGAAGAAGATGACGACAACAAGGACGACGAGCATGAAGCCAACCAGCCTGAACACCATCACAAAGAAAAAATAAAAGATTACCCAGAAGAAGATCACCAACAGGACAAAGAAGGTTAAGACAAACTACAAGATACAGAACAAGAGACAGAAGAACAATAAGCAGAAGATCAAAAAGCAGAAGAACATGAAGTATAAGACCAAAATGAAGAGCAAAATATATGCTCTAAATTCTAAGCAGAAGAAGACTAAGCAGTGTATGGGGGTGAGTCCGTTCCTCCTCGTGGTGCCCCTGGAAAATGCCTGCTGCTGCAGGCTAAACTGAACACGGACAAATACTGTTGTAATTTAAATCTTTTGTGACAGCAAGAACGGAAGGATGAACAATTCATACTTTTACAGATTACAAGTATAGGAATCTCTGTCACAAATAAGAATATGATGAAGAAGATGAAGAGGAAGAAGATGAAGAATTTGAATATGAAGAAGATTAATTAGTTTAATAATAACAATATGAGTAATGTAAACAAAAACATGAATAGCAAGAAGTTTAAGAAGAAGTTTAAGAAGGTGAAGATGAAGAATAATTTGATGAGAAAGATGATGCTGCTGAAGATTATGAAGGAGAAAGTGTGGCACTGGCAAAAGTTAAAAAGGTGAAGAGCATGGAAGTTGTGAAACATACATATTTGCCAAAATAGAAAAAAGGTTAACAACATTGTCAATTTGTTAGTCAATCCAAACGTATTTCCAAAAAAAATATATTAATGCTATTCCAATGTATTGGGTTAAACATGTATGCCTTTATTGTCTCCTCAACCTCCCCCAATACATTCTACATTAGTCTTTGTTGTTTTCCTTCATGTACAATTAACCAACAAGGCAAGAATGGTTTTTTTAATGTCGATATTTGGTTCCCATAGACTTACATGGGACTTCCGGTATCGGAATCGGATATCGACGATATTTAGTGATATCGGCGATACCATTCCGATCCGATATTTTTAGATATCGAGCAGTATCGCTCAACACTAGTGCTGAAGCAAAACATTTTTTCAAGGAGGAAAATGCTTGACAAGCTTTGTCAGACCACCTAGAAAAATCCGTCCCTTTTTTTGTCATGTCAGTGAGAGGTTTGACAACGGATGAGAAATTACGAATAAATTTCCGGTAGTAGTTAGCAAACCCCAGGAAACGCTGCAGTGCTTTAAGATCCTCTGGCCGATCCCATTCAAGCACAGCCTTCACTTTCCCAGGGTCCATACGGAAACCGGAGGCTGACACCAGGAATCCTAAAAACTGAAGTTCTTGTACGGCGAATACACACTTCTCCCATTTGGCGTACAGTTTATTGTCTCGCAAGATCTGCAACACTTGTCTCACATGCTCCTGATGAGACACAAGATCCGGCGAGTAAATTAAGATGTCATCTAGATAAATGACAACAAACTGTCCCACTAGGTGGCGAAAGATGTCATTAACAAAATGTTGAAACACCGCCGGGGCAGTAGTCAGACCGAAAGGCATGACAAGGTTCTCATAATGTCCCTCCGGAGTGTTAAACGCCGTCTTCCACTCATCCCCCTCCTTTATCCTAATCAGATTATACGCCCCCCTGAGATCCAACTTAGAGAACCATTTGGCGCCCACAATCTGATTGAAGAGATCAGGAATAAGTGGGAGCGGATACGGATCTCGGACCGTAATCCGATTAAGCTCACGGAAATCCAGGCAAGGGCGTAGGCCTCCATCTTTTTTCTTCACAAAGAAGAACCCCGCGGCCACTGGGGAAGATGAAGGTCTAATATGCCCCTTGGCCAGACTTTCCGAAATATAATCCTTCATAGCTTGCCTCTCAGGACCAGAAAGGTTATATAACCTAGATTTTGGTAACTTAGCATCAGGAAGCAATTTTATAGCACAGTCATATGCGCGATGAGGAGGTAATTCTTGACACCCTTCCTCTGAAAACACATCCTCAAAGTCCTCCAGAAAAGGAGGTAAGGTTCTAGGCACGACCGTACCGATGACCGTGTTCATGCAGTTACTATTGCAAAATTCACCCCACTGGCTTATCTCTCTGGATTGCCAATTAATAACTGGGTTATGTTTAGTTAACCAAGGAAGTCCCAACACAATAGGAGTGGGAAGGCCCTCCAACACATAACAAGACAATAGTTCTTTATGTATTGCCCCCACTCGAAGGTCTATGTTTTGCACGGCTTGCACAAAGCTACCTTGACCGAGTGGCCTGGCGTCAATAGAGAATATAGGGATAGGTTTGGCCAATACACTCAGTTGCATACCTTGCACCTGGGCAAACCGAGCGTCCACCAGATTAGCCGCGGCCCCACTATCCAGAAGAACAGAAATCCTCTCAGTTCTCGTACCTACCACCACCTCCGCTGGTACGAGAAACTGAGACGGACTTGGGGACGAAATACATACTCCCAGATTGTCGTCCACCACACAACCTGGGATTAATAGTTTTCCGGCGACTTTTTGCTCAGTACAGTACGGGATGGACACCCCTCAATAAAATGTCCCTTTCTCCCGCAGAAGAAACACCTTGTTTTGCGGCGCACCGCCGATCCCCTCCCTCGGAATGATGTCCCTCCCAACTGCATAGGTTCCTCGGACAAACCAGGGGAGCCTCAATATTAGGGACTTTAGAAGGAGGTGGAGTCATCACAGGGGGCGGAGTTACCCCACACCTCTCCCGAAGCCGTCTATCAATGCGAATTGCAAGAGCCATAGCGGCCTCCAGTGACGGGGAAGAATCATACTGAGCCAACACATCTTTTAATTTGTCAGATAAACCTTGACAAAACTGGCTCTTAAGGCCGGGTCATTCCACTGAGTATCCGTGGCCCACCTACGGAACTCTGAAGAATATTCCTCCGCCGGACGATCTCCCTGCTGTATCCTACGTAACCTCATTTCAGCAAGGGAGACCCGATCCGGGTCATCATATACCAGACCCAGGGCTGTAAAAAATCGGTCCACTGACTGGAGAGCCGGGAGCCCGGGGGGAGAGAGAACGCCCAGGATTGAGGGTCCCTTTGTAAGAGCGAGATGACAATTCCCACCCTCTGATCCTCACTCCCCGACGACTGCGGCCGCAGCCGAAAATACAATTTACATGCTTCCCGGAAAGTAAAAAACTTGTCCCGCCCACCAGTTAACCTGTCCGGGAGAGCCACTTTAGGTTCAGATCTAGCTTGCTCTCGGGGGTACAAAACCTTGGATTTAACGTCCGTCAGCTCCAAGGACAAACACTGCAACTGCTGAGCTAAATGGGCTACTGGATCCATGGTTGCTGGGGAGAATCTTTAGTGTGGCCGGTGAAAATGTCACGACGTATAACAGATATATTCAATGATAGTAACCTATATCTAATGTGACATCATTCCAAATTTCATATAATAGAGAAAATCAACATGTATACATAGTATCTGCCAGCAATGTCTTACCTGACATAATATCCTATGTATTGTGGGTCAATACTGTGTACGTGTCACGCTGTCTCTGGATAGAGATGGACCGGGGTCTATGCTGACCCTGAACTGGGGTCCTGACTAGGGTTGAGCATTCCGATACTGCAAATATCGGGTATTGGCCGATATTGGCTGTATCGGAATTCCGATTCCGAGTACCGAAATTTTGTCTTATCGGATACCGGAATCGGGATTGTCACTGTCACTGTCAGTGTCCGTCGGTCGGGTCTGTCAGGAGTCAGCGGCACTTACCTGGCAGAAGATCTCCGGCGGTCACGTCTTGGACTGCTTCATGGCCGCAATCTTCTTTCCCCGGCGGTCACATGCAGTTTCTCGCGATAACTGCAGTGACTGCTGGGTAATCCCGGCCGTAAAGCAGTCAGTCCGATGACGTCACCGCCGGGGAAGCAGGTAATCAGCTGTGCTGCGTCACGATGACAGGCTCTGCCTGTCATTGCGATGTAGCAGAGTTGGATCGTCGTGGGACTGTCGTTATGGACTGCGTCGGACAGGTGGTATACTGTTGGTTTGTTTTTTTTCTTTTTTTACAGGAGATCGATGGCGTCGCAGGAATGAGAGAGTAATAAAATTAATGAAAACTGTGTTGTCTCTTTTATTTCATTAAAATACTTTTTTCTTGCTTTGTCTTTTTTTTATACATTTAATAACTTTGGGATTAATAATGGATCGGTGTCTTATTGACACCTCTCCATTATTAACCGGGCTTATTGTCACCGTGCAATCAACGGTGACATTAACCCCTTATTACCCCGCTTGCCACCGCTACAGGGCAAGTGGGAAGAGCCGGGTAAAGTGCCACAATTGGCACATCTTTTGATGCGCCAAATGTGGGGCTGCTGTAGCCTGGTATTATCAGGCTGTTGAGGGCCAAAATCCATGGGCCTTGACAGTCTTTTAATACCAGGCCGCAGCAGTCTGCATTTTACTTGGCTGGTTAACAAAAATAGGGGGGATCCCCACGCCGTTTTTTTTTTCGAGGGGATCCCCTATTTTTGTTAACCAGCCAAGCTAAGCAGACTACTGTGGCCTGGTATTATCAGGCTGGCAAGGTCCATGGATATTGGATCCTTACCAGCCTGAAAAACCAGGCCTCAGCGGTCTGCTTCATCTGGCTGGTTAACAAAAATAGGGGGGACCCCAAGCCAATTTTTTTCGAGGGGATCCCCTATTTTTGTTAATCAGCCAAGATATGCAGACTGCTGTGGCCTGGTATTATCAGGCTGGCAAGGTCCATGGATCTTGGCTCCTTAACAGCCTGAAAATCCAGGCCTCAGCGGTCTGCTTCATCTGGCTGGTTAACAAAAATAGGGGGGACCCCACGCCATTTTTTTTTCGAAGGGAACCCCTATTTTTGTTAATCAGTTCCCTCTGACGTCACTGATTGTGTCCCTGGCTGACCTGAAGTGAAAGTGGAAAGCAATCAATTAAGCTTTCCACTTAAGGGCCCGTCTCACATAGCGATATCGCTACCGAGATCGCTGCTGAGTCACTAGTTTTGTGACGCAGCAGCGAGCTCACCAGCGATATCGCTGTGTGTGACATTCAGCGACGATCAGCCCCCCTGTCGGGTATCGCTGATCGTCGCTAAAATGTCAGGACCTTTTTTTGATCGCTGGTTTCCCGCTGACAGGCACACATCGCTGCGTGTGACAGGCGGGAGACCAGCGATCCGCTGGTAACCAAGGTACACAGCGGGTTTCCAGGCGCGGGGCTGTGCCTAGAAACCCGCTGTGTACCTTGGATACCAGCGCCCTGATGCAGGGAGCTGGTATCCAAGGTACACAGTGGGTTTCCAAGCGCTGCGCGGTGCCTGGAAACCCGCTGTGTACCTTGGTTACCAGCGGATCGCTGGTCTCCCGCCTGTCACACGCAGCGATGCGTGCCTGTCAGAGGGAAACCAGCGATCAAAAAAAGGTCCTGACATTTCTGCGACGATCAGCGATACCCGGCAGGGGGGCTGATCGTCGCTGAATGTCACACACAGCGATATCGCTGGTGAGCTCGCTGCTGCGTCACAAAACTAGTGACTCAGCAGCGATCTCGGTAGCGATATCGCTATGTGAGACGGGCCCTTAAGCAATGTTACCCGCAGTGTCGCTGTCCCAGATCGCTGCCTGAGCTGCCTGTTTGGCAGCTCAGCAGCGATCATGTAGCGATACACCAGCGATCCTGACAAGTGCATATCGTTGTCGGGATCGCTGGTGTATCGTTATGTGACACCCAGCCTTTACTCTCCTGTCAGGCAGGAGAGGAACTCATTCATTTGGGGTTTACTGTGAGGCTGCAGCATTAGCTGCGGTCCCTGCAGTAAACATTAACCCTTTCTGAAGGATTACACCGTGGGACCTGACTGTGCATGGGATAGGTAAGAATAATTTTGCTTTTTTATTTTATTTTTATTACAGGAAATGGTTTTTGCAGTAAAATAAAAGATGGTCAAAAACATGTGTCTTTATTTCATTAAAATGATTTTTAATTAAAGTGTGTGTGTTTTATTTTTATTTCATGCAATAGGATTAATAATTGATAGTTGTCTAATTGACAGCTCTCAATTATTAACCTGGCTTAAGGTCACCTTTCAATAGCAAGGTGGCTTTAACCCCATATTAACCCATTCGTCACCGCTACAGGGCAATGGGAATAGACGGGCAAAGTGCCAGAAAGGGCGAATCTAATTATAGATTTGTCTTTCCTGGGGTGTCTGGGGGCAGATGTTAGTAGCCGGGGGGGCAAAAATAATGGTCCCTCTCTGGGCTATTATTATCTGCCCCACTCACTGGCTTTGTCTGTCTGGTTGCGAAAATAGGGCGGGAGCCCACGCATTTTTTTTCAGCAATTTTACACCTCATATATATATACATGTCATTGAATTTGTGACACATATATATATATATATATATTTATATTTGTAGTTCATACACTTCTACATAGTATAATAGCCGCTAATTCAATTGCCGGCTTTTGTGAAAATGCAGAACCCGACATGAAATGACACTTGGTGTACATAGGGTTAACCATGTCTTTTCATGTCCTTTGCTATCTAATTTGCACAAACAATTAAATCAGACTATGTGTGCAAAATTTCACACCTGTAGGGGTTAATTAAAGGTGTAAATTCATAGCAAAAAAGTCCGTTTTTTTTACAACGAATTTACACCTTTAATTAACCCCTACAGGTGTGAAATTTTGCACACATAGTCTGATTTAATTGTTTGTGCAAATCAGATAGCAAACGACATGAAAAGACATGGTTAACCCTATGTACACCAAGTGTAATTTCATGTCGGGTGCTTCTGTCTTTTCACTGAAGCCGGCTTTACCCGGCAATTGATTCAGAGGATATTTTACTATGTAGAAGTGTATAAACTATACATATATGTATATATATATATATGTCACAATGACATGTATATATATATATATATATATATATATATATATATATATGTATTCTATGTGTGTATATTTAGTGTTTACAAGGAAAGAATGGGGTTTTTTTAGTTGCGATTTTTGTTCCCATTGACTTACATGGGACTTCCGGTATCGGTATCGGGTATCGCCGATATTTTAGTGATATCGGCGATACCATTCCGATTCCGATACTTTAGGATATCGGAAAGTATCGCTCAACTCTAGTCCTGACTAGTCCCTCTACCTGGAGGTACTGTTAATGGTACAGAGGTCCAGGCCGCCAGCGTAACCCTGTCTCCTGTAGATCCCTGACCACTGTAATCTAGTCCTGAGAAGGACCCTGATTACCACCACAGGGAATGGGCAGGTCACAGCTTACACACAGTCTAAGACAAACGAGACAGACAAGGGGTAAAGGAAACACAGCCTTGCATACAAAACTTCCACTACAGAGGAACACAAAAGGTTAAGGAGATAAACAATAAGCGAGGAGAGGAAAAACCACAACAGGCACTCTTAGCTTAAGTCTTCTCAGAAACGATCCGCTCTGCTGGTCTGAATGAATGCTTTCACCGGCAACTTCCCCAGCAGACCAGCAGGAATAAGAAGGAAGCTAATTAACAAAACATCAATCGCAGCTGGGCGAGGCTGGTCAGTCCAGCACCGAGAGAGAAAGAATTAACTCCCTCAGTGCCGAAAAACACCCAGCACCAGAAACTCAGCTGTGCGAAGTCAGGGTGTGTAATCGCGACGATCTCCGCCGCGACACACCCGTGACACAGGCAGCTCTGCTACTCCACCAAATTAATTGCCCCCTTATCACAGTCAGGCAGCCTACTAATCAGATGTGATGCTCCACCCAAGCAATTTGTACTCTGTCACTGGCAGGCAGCTCTGCTATTCCACCAAATTAATTGCCCCCTTATCACAGGCAGGCAGCCTACTAATCAAATCTGATGCTCTACACAAGCAATTTCTACAGCGTCACTGGCAGGCAGGCAGCCTAAAATCCAGCGTTTCTGCACACAGCAAAATCCTCTCCCTCTCACTGCTCAGTCACTGTACAGCTAATTGCTATCAGCAGAAAGTATTTTTTTAAGGCCCTGCCTAACGCTCTTCCTGCTCAGACGCACCGCCAGCAACCTTCCCCTACACTGAGTTCGGCAGATGTAAAATGGCGGTCGGCGCTGAGGGATTTTATATGCACTGTGACGCCACTGAAAGCCAGCCAATTGCTGCAATGCCCTTCTCTAAGAAGGTGCTGGCCGCTGGCTATGTCGTCCCATTGCCCACAGCCTGAGTCCTTGCTCATTGGCCGAGAAAAGGCGCTTAAAGTGTAGGGGGAAACCGACTCCAGCAAAATGGTCACCGAACACGTGACCAAAGTCACTCCACGGTAGGGTTTCGTTTCATGAAACCCGACTTTGGTGAAAATCGGCGACTTTTGAAAATGAACGACCTGTTTCGCTCTACTCTACTAAGGAGTACTGTTGGGTCTTGCTTCCAGTGTAATTGTTTTGATTCGGTAACCGAGGAGGATAATGGGAAAATAGGCTAGGCAACCTGACACCCAGAGAGGTTGGCAACTAAGCGGATTGCAGAACCCTAAACTGACAACACAACTAGAATTAGCCGTGGGACGTACCTACAATGCCCTAGACGCCTCGACACAGCCAAAGAGTTAACTAAGCCTAAAGAGAGAAAGGGGAAAGCTAACTGCCCCAGAGTAAAGCCCCAAAGGAATAGATAGCCCCCAAACATATATTACCGGTGAGACAGATGAAGCACAAAGCACAGACAGAAAATAGAGTAAGCAAATGCTGGGGCCCAATCTGCCTGGATAGAACAGGACAGGAAAGGATACTGTCTGCAATCCAGAAAAAATCCTAAGAAAAATTCCAACATGTCTAATATGCAAAAATACTGAGGCCACACAACCTCTCCCACACTGTTAGGGGCCTGCGGAACGCACCTAATAGATATTAAGGAGAGGTGCGTTCGCAGCACGTGGTCCACCGTGCTGGCAGAGCCTGCTGCTAGTAAGATGGCATAAATAGGCAGTATGAGCGAACTCTGTTATCCCGCAGAGTCGCAGATGTAAACGCCATAGCACTATATGGCGATATAAGCGGACTCTGTTAATTCACAGAGCAGCTGAAACAAAGACAGTGTCCTGTTGGACTCACAGGGAGCACAGATGACTGCTAAGCGGATTGCAGTCTGTTGTCAAGCAATCAGAACCCAAGCAATAATCTCCTCACCGGAGGTGCCGGTATTCTAGGGGCTTATTTCAGCCAGACCGAACCACATGCATACATGGCCACACTGGCGCAAGCACGTAACAGATTTGATACTAGCGCACGGCCGTTCTGTATGGACAGCCTTTTATAGCAGCCACGAGAAAAAGACCTTCCAGAAAGGACCAATGGGAAGCTGCTTCAGAACATCAACAGCCACAGGACTTTCCGAAGGACCAATAGGAGTGGCAGCTGTATCTGAGCATGTGACCCCTGATGTCCAATGGGAGATCTTGCCCTGGGCATGCTCAGATGAAGCAACAAACGACTTAGTCCCAAAACTGTCTGCTCCAACACTGGTTGCAGCAGCAAGTCTCTGCACAGTACTGGGCCGGGCAAGACGCTGGGACCGACGTCTCTGCTGAGCAGGAACCACTGCGGCTGGAGACGGATGGGGGACCACAGCGGGAACAGCTCAATATTCCTCCTGTGCAGGAGTGGGAACTCGAACCCTAACATTACCCCCTCTCCTAGGGCCCCCCTTCTTTGGGCCTCGCTGCGCTCAAAGGCAGCGATGAGCTGCGGAGCATGAACATGCTCGGCAGGCTCCCAGGACCTATCCTCATGCCCATAACCCCTCCAATCCACCAAATAAAATTTTTTGCCTCGTACCACCTTACACCCAACAATGGCGTTCACCTCATGATCGTCGGTAGATGAACCCGACGTCCCGGCAGAAGACTCAGAAAACCGGGAAATGGCCACGGGTTTCAGGAGGGACACATGAAAGGTGTCGGTGATACCAAGCCGAGGCGGAAGGGCTAGGCGGTAAACCACCAGGTTCACCTGCTCAAGAACTTTAATGGGACCCAAAAAGCAAGGTGCCAACTTGGTGGACTCTACACGTAGCCTGATGTTTCGGGCAGAGAGCCACACTAGGTCACCGAGAGCCAATGTCGGAGCAGGGCGCCGATGTGCGTCGGCGGAAGACCTCATCCTCTACTTGGAGGCCTGAATGGCATCCTGAGTGCGGTCCCAAATGTCCCGTGCCTCCACGGGCCAGTCTGCCACCCTGAAGACACGGGCATGGGCACCGGTACCCGCGAATGCTGACCGTAGTTTAAAAGGAATCGGGTCTGTCCGGTGGAGTCAGCCACAGCATTATTTAGAACTCAGCCCACGGTAGCAAGGATGCCCAGTCATCCTGCCTGGTTGAGACAAAATGTCGCAAGTATGTGACCAAGGTCTGGTTGGCCCTCTCCACCAACCCATTAGTCTCGGGATGAGATTTAACTCAATACTGAGTAGACGACACAGCTCTCTCCAGAACCGAGACGCAAATTGGGGACCTCGATCACTGACGATTTTGTCTGGCATTCCGTGTAAACGGAAAATATGCCTAATAAATAATGCTGCCGAGGCCCGTGCAGACGGTAACCGTGGTAAGGGCACCAAGTGCACCATTTTGGAGAAGTGGTCAGTTATCACCCAGATGATGGTGCAGCCCCGGGACTTGGGTAAGTCCACCACAAAATCCATCCTGACCATCTCCCAAGGCCTGTCTTCCACCGGTAAAGGGAAAAATAGCCCAGCTGGCCATTGTCGAGGGGACTTATTCTTGGTGCAGGAGACGCACGCCTGAACGTATTCCCTGACGTCATGGACCATATGTGGCCACCAGTATGTCTTCGCCAGCAACTCAGATGTCCTTTTTGCCACAAAATGTCCACCCACCCTGGACGAATTTGCCCAAGAGAGTACCTCCGGTCGCAAATTGGTGGACACAAAAGTCTTGCCCGGAGGCACAGACTCTAGCGATACGGGCCACAGTTCTTAGGCTCTCTGTGGGTACAATCAACCGAGGCTCCTCCTCCACCTCCTCAGAGGACACCACGGAGCGAGAAAGATCATCAGCCGGAATGTTCTTCTCACCGGAGAGGAAATGAAGGTTAAAATGGACCGGGGTAAGAACAGGGACCGTCTGGCCTTACGAGAGTTTAGCCGCTGGGCGTCTGTAAATAGACCAAATTTTTGTGGTCAGTGAAAACTTGAAAGGGAAAGCGAGCCCCCTCCAGGAGATGTCTCCAATCGGAAAACGCAACTACATGGCTAACAACTCCCTATCCCCAATGGAATAATTCCTCTCCGTTGGTGTGAAGGTCTTGGAAAAGAAGAAACAAGGATGTTTCCGACCTTGAGCATCCTTTTGAAAAAGGACTGCTCCAGCACCAACGGACGAGGCATCAACCTCCAATATAAAGGGCTTATCAACCTTGGGGCGATGTAAGATGGGAGCGCTAGCAAAATGGGACATAATTGAAGTAAAGGCCTTGGATACCTCCTCTGACCACAATTTGGGATTGGCTCCCTTCTTGGTGAGGGCTACTAAGGGAGCTACCAAAGTGGAGAAGTGGGGAATGAATTGGCGATAGTAATTAATAAACCCCATAAAGCGCTGCACCGCTTTAAGAGAATGAGGTTCTTGCCAATCCATTACAGCCTGTAGTTTGGCAGGATCCATAGCCAATCCCTGGGCAGAGATGATATAGCCCAGTAAAGGTAAAGACTCCTGCTCAAACATGCATTTCTCCAACTTTGCATAGACGGAGTTCGCTCGTAACAGGTCGAAGACTTTGCAGACATCCCTCCAGTGAGAGTCAATATCTGGAGAAAAGATGAAAATATCATCCAGATAGACTACAACAGAGGTGAAAAGCATATCCCGGAAGATGTCATTAACAAAGTCTTGGAAAATGGCTGGGGCATTACAGAGTCCAAAGGGCATCACCAGGTATTCATAATGCCCATCCCTGGTATTAAAAGCCGTCTTCCATTCGTCCCCTTCACAGATGCGAATCAGGTTATAAGCACCACGCAGATCTAATTTAGTAAATACCCTTTGAGCCTATCAAACAGCTCAGAAATCAGGTGCAACGGGTACTTATTTTAACGGTGATGGCATTAAGACCTCTGTAATCTATACACGGACGTAATTCTCCACTCTTCTTCTGCACGAAGAAGAACCCCGCTCCTGCTGGTGACACCAACTTCCTAATGAACCCTCTTGCCAGATTTCCTGGATATATTGAGACATAGCCTCCGTCTCAGGAAGAGAGAGGGATAGACCCTTCCCCGAGAATGTTCTGCTCCAGGCAAGAGGTCAATAGGACAGTCGTATGGACGATGGGGTGGCAGAGTCTCCGCAGCCTTTTTAGAGAACACGTCTGCATATGACTGATAGCACTTGGGAAGAGGAGAAAAATCTGCGGGCATCTCTGTAGTGGTAACCTGAGTGCACTCCCTGACACATCTGTCCTTACATGACTCACTCCAACCCAGTATCCTACCGGAGGTCAACTCAATATGAGGGGAGTGGAAATGGAGCCAGGGTACTCTCAGTAGGATTTCATCTGTTCCCTCGGGAAGGACAAGAAGGGAAATAATTTCCTGATGGGAAGGGGGTACAAACAAAGTAAGAGGGACCGTCTAATGTGTAATTGGTGAGGGCAATGTCAACCCATTCACTACCCGGACAGTCACCGGTTTGTCGAGCGCTACCAGATGTATTGCATGGCAACGAGCAAAGGTAGATGACATGAAATTCCCCTCTGCTCCTGAGTCCACACAAAGCTCGACTGTAAGTGTGGAAGAGTCTACAGTGACTGTCCCTTTAAATGTCATCTTGGAGGAAAATGCCGCTGTCTCTAGTGAACTTCCTCTCAGAGCCACTAGACGCGATCACTTCCCTGATCGCTGTGGACATTTGTTAGCATAATGTCCTGTCTGCTGACAAAGGTTACAGACCACGTATACTCAGACGGCCTGAGACTTAGGTCCTGCACGAGGAACCTCTATGGCCTTTTGGGGTTCGGACGCCGGATCGGGGATTCGAGAGGTTTGGCAAAGGTGGGAGCCAACCGAATCCTCTACCTACACTGGGCCCGCTTCAAGCTCCGCTCGTGAAAACGGAGGTCGATGCGGGTAGATATGGAGATAAGCTTCTCCAGTGTGGCGGAATCTCCCTGATAGCCAAAGCATCTTTAACATGGTCAGCCAGTCCTCGCCAGTAGACTGGAATGAGAACTTTATCCTACCAGTCTAGCTCTGAGGCCAGAGTCTGGAACTGGACAGAAAACTGACTGACCAAAGATAACCCTGTGCCAATGCCAGCAGTTGGAGCGCCGTATCGTGGGTGACCTGAGGTCCTAAAAAGACCTTTATAAGAGCCTCCAGGAAATGAGGAGCACTCCGCACCACACGATCGTCGTGCTCCCACAGTGGCGTAGCCCACTCCAACGCTCTGCCCGAGAGTAGAACAGTACAAAACCCACTTGTGCCCGCTCCGTGGGGAAATGTGCAGCCAGAAGCTCGAGCTGTATAGAGCACTGACTCACGAATCCCCGACATTGCTTACTGTCACCGGCAAACTTGTCAGGAAGCGGGAGGTGGGATAATGTAGGGGCAGAGGTGGCAGAGGACAAACTGACTGCAGCCACACTAGCAGCCTGAACAGCGACTGCGGTAACATCCACAGCTGAGGTTGTGCGCTCAAGAGCCGCCAACCTACCCTCCAGCTGCTGGATGTACTGCGGTAGACGCTGGTCATCGGCCATTTTACTAGCCAGACCCTGGCGCTAGTATTATGTTAGGGGCTTGCGGAACGCACCTAATAGATATTAAAGAGAGGTGTGTTCACAGCCCGGGATCCGCCGTGCAGGCAGAGCCTGCTGCTAGTAAGCTGGTGTAAATAGGCAGTATGAGAGAACTCTGTTATCCCACAGAGTCGCAGATGTAAACGCCGTAGCACTATATGGCAATATAAACGGACTGAAACAAATACTGTGTCCTGTTGGACTCAGAGGGAACACAGATGACTGCTAAGTGGATTGCAGTCTGTGGTCAAGCAATCAGAACCCAAGTAATAATCTCCTCACCGGAGTAACCGGTATTCTAATGGCATTTTCAGCTGAGCCCTGAACACGTGCATACAATCTCCTCACCAGAGGTGCCGGTATTCTAGGGGCTTATTTCAGCCAGACCTAACCACATGCATACATGACCACACTGGCGCAAGCACGTAACAGATTTGATACTAGCACATGGCCGTGCGGTAAGGACAACCTTTTATATCAGCCACGATTAAAAGACCTTCCAGAAAGGACAAATGGGAAGCTGCTTCAGAACATCAACAACCACAGGACCTTCCTGAAGGACCAATAGGAGTGGCAGCTGTATCTGAGCATGTGACCCCTGATCTCCAATGGGAGATCTTGCCCTGGGCATGCTTAGATGAAGCAACAAAGGACTTAGTCCCAAAACTGTCTGCTCCAACACTGGTTGCAGCAGCAAGTCTCTGTACATTACTGGGCCGGGCAAGATGCTGGGACCGAAGTCACTGCTGAGCAGGAACCACTGCGGCTGGAAACGGACAGGGGACCGCAGCGGGAACAGCTTGAGATTCCCCCTGTGCAGGAGTGGGAACTCAAACCCTAACACACACTAAATCAGAACTCTTGTGTGAACTGGATGCAAAACAACAGATATTTAAATAACAGGGAACTAGAAATACAGAAAAGACTGACATAAGTAGTGACAAATGAAAACAGAGTCCAGCACAGGTCCCAGCAGGGAACCCGGTTGAACTCACACCAGCAAGGCAGAAAACAGAGAAAAGCAAAAGGGGAACAAAGGCCACAGATTTAAACAGACAAAAACTTATCAAAAGATGCAGGACAAAGCAGGCAGCAAGCAGACTTCCAAAAGGCTCAGAAAGAAAACCAAATCACCGGCAACTACTAAAGGAAGGCTGCCCACTTAAATCTCTCCAGTCTATAACACCTGATCTCCAATTATCCTCCTCAGGTGATTGACTTCTGTCAGCCAGACCAGCTCCATTACCAGCAGCAACCACCAGAGGGAGCCCAAACTCAGAAGCCAGATTAAAAGTGTTCACAACTGTGATGTCAGAGAGGGTGTTCAGTGTGGCTGGTGGATTTACCACACTAAGTGGACCAGTTGTCTGCCATAAGCGTGAAAAACCTAACATTTGTCAAAATGAATCAGACATGGATTAACGCAGATTTTCATGCACCAATGAATGATAGCAATGATTAAACCAGCCAAACCAACTTTCTTTGTAACTGTCCACTGACAGTCATCTACATCACTTTGGTACCACAAGTGCTGATTGGACACATTCAGCTGGGCATCAACTCACTATTCATCATTTCAACTATAGTGTAGTTCTGCTTCTGTTGGAGCTACCATTGCTAGTCTTATACTGCCAAGAGGCTCCTTGACTTCCCTGTCTTAAGTCTCTACTGTCCTGCTCCTGCTAAAGTCATTGGAGTCATTCTCGCCATATAGCTCCAGTCTGCTGAGTGCGTTTTATAGTGCAAAAAAGAATATCTGGATTGGATAATGTTTTATTCCATTCAATGAAAAAGGTTTAAAAACATTCATAATGAAAGGAGATGAAGTCTGTTTGATGCATTTCTTGTGTCACCACCCTTAGTCATAGAGTATGACAAGAAAATTAATTCACTTAAGGGTATACATAGTGATTTTTTTATACCCACTATCTTAGTAACTTTGTTACCTATTTAACTCCCAGGAGGACAATTCCATTATTAATGATTAGAATTGAGCGAAACAGGTCGGTCAGATAGCTGACTATCTGTGTGTGACTCTGGAAATATATACGGAGATTGAAATTTTCCCCCACACCGTAACAGCTGTACACTTCTGAGACAGTACCGTATATCTGCTCTTTGTATTACGGTCAAATCCATACTGAGTGAGCGTCTGTGTGTGACTCGGAAATGTTACAGAGATGCAATTTTCCCCTACAACATATGCAGCTGTACACTTCAGATACAGTACCTTTTTTCTGCTTTTTGTATTACGGTCAAATCCATACTGAGTGAGCGTCTGTGTGTGACTCTGGAAATATATACGGAGATTGCAATTTTCCCCCACACCGTATACAGCTGTACACTTCTGAGACAGTACAGTATATCTGCTCTTTGTATTACGGTGAATTCCATACTGAGAGAGCGTCTGTGTATGACTCCGGAAATATATATGGAGATTTAAACTTTTCCCTACACCGTTTACAGCTGTACCTTCCTCATACAGTACCATATATCTGCTGGTATTTTTGGTACATTTTCCCAAACATGAGGAAGTATGATGGAAGAGGCTGCGGACGTGGGCAGTGGGGGCCAGCTGGGACTGATGGTGGTGGTGCACCTGCTGGCAGTGCCAAAAGCACAATAGCACCTAAGGCAGGAGGTGTTGAGCCTGCGTCATCATCTGGATCCCGAAGGCCTGGAAGGCTCCCTTTTCTGGAAGTAGGTGAACCGCTTTTAAAGCCGGAGCATCAGGAACAGGTTTTGGCTTACATTGCCGAAACAGCCTCCATCTCTATCGCCTCCTCTTCTGAAGTTTCAAAAAATGCAAGCACAGTGCAGGCTCTTGGTCAGTAACAACATCTTTCCTTGAGTCCTTCACCCCCACTACAAGTGAAGGATGCGGCAGGCCATACTTCAGATTACTCCCTGGAGCTCTTTTCACATAGCATGCCTGGGTTATCAAGTGAAATCCTGAATTCCCCACTCCAAGATGAATATGACATGGAGTGCACTGATGCACAGCCACTGCAGTCTACTGAGCCAGAATCTAACCCTGATGAAACTCAGGTGCCCCTTCCCGCATACTCTAACACCTTACACGGTGACACAGAGGAAGGTGCAGATGAAATTGAAGAGGAGGTGATTGATGACCCAGTTGTTGACCCAGATGATTGGCATCCATTGGGGGAAGAAGGTGCCGCTGGCAATAGCTCAGAAGAGGAGGAGGATCCGCAGCAGGCATCGCCATCACAGCTGCGGTTATCTGGCAGGCCCGTAGCAGTCCAAAAACGTGTTAAAAAAACAAAAAGGTTGCAGGACAGCTTAGCCAGATGGTCAAATTAGTACAGCGTGCAAGCCCTGAAAATTTATACCATAGTAGGAACAGTGCAGTGTGGCACTTTTTGACCAAAATCCTATTGTTGAGGCAAAGGTTATCTGTAAGGACCTTTAGCCGAGGGAAAAGTCTCCAAAAATTGAATACCAGTTGCATGATTAGACATTTTATACACCATGCACTTGCAAGCGTGAACGGACTACAAAACCTCACTGGCTTTGAACGCCTACATTGCCAAACTGATCTCATTAGAGATGATGCCCTTCCGTTTGGTTGAAAGCGCAGCGTTCCGAGAGCTCATGGCCTACGCTGTACCACACTATGACCTACCCAGTCCGCACTTCTTTTCTAGAAAAGCCATCCCTGTCCTCCATCTGCATGTGAAAGACCACATTGTCCATGCACTCAAACAACCAGTGAGTGGAAAGGTGCACCTCACAACAGATGCATGGGCCAGTAGGCATGGCCAGGGCCTTTACGTGTCCATCACTGCACACTGGGTTAATGTGGTGGATGCAGGGTCCACAGGGGACAGCGGCAGTGGGACAGTGCTGCCTAGCCCACGGTATAGGCAACAGTTGGCTGTAGGCGTTCGACCCTCCTCCTCCTCCAGAAGTGAAAGTTCGTCGAAAGAGCACAGTCGCACGAGCACTCCATTCGCAGCTGCCAGTGTTGCACACGAGGTGTCCTACTATCGAACAGCTAGTGGTAAGCGTCAGCAGGCTGTTTTAAAGATGATGTCTTTGGGCGACAACAGACACACGACGGAGGTACTGGCCTACTACTTGCAGCGAGAAACTGAGTCATGGCTGGGCAGTCTACATCTTGAACCAGGCAAAGTAGTCAGTGATAACTGCCGTAATTTTGTGGCGGTCAGAGCCTTGGCAAAACTCAGACACATACCTTGCCTGGCTCACACCTTGAACCTGGTGGTGCAATGCTTCATAAATAATTATCCAGAATTACCAGCCATGCTCCATAAGGTGCGAAGACTGTGCTCGCACATTCGTCGCTCGCCCGTAGACTCCAGTCGTATGCAGAGGCTGCAGCGATCTCTCCACCTCCCCAAGCATCGCCTAATCATAGACGTTGCAACAAGGTGGAACTCCACCATGCACATGGTTGAGAGGCTGTGCGAACAGAGGCAGGCTGTAATGCATTTGTGGGTGGATACACGGGCAGGCAGTTTGAGGGCAGACATGGAGTTGTTGGGTGTGCAGTGGTCAAAGCTGAAAGACCTCTGTAAAGTCCTTCAGTGTTTTGAGGAATCACATGGTTGGTAAGCGCAGACGACGCCATCATAAGCATGAGCATCCCACTTATGCGTCTGCTCATGCAAATTTTGACACACATTAAGGATCAGGTGTCTGCAGCGGAGGAGGAGGAGGAGGGAAGCCTTCATGACAATTAGGCATTGTCTGCTCAATGAACTGTCCTGGACGAGGTGGAGGAAGTAGAGGAAGAGGAGGAGGAGGAGGATGAGGGGGATGATTATTTTGGGGAGCAGGATGTTTATCAGGGGGCAAGAGAAAATGTTGGCTTGCCAAGGTCAAGTACAGGGTTTGTGCGTGACTAGAGGGATGTGGATTTGGCAGAAAGTGCTCCTCCACCCACCACTTGCAGTGCATCATTAACACTTGGAACATTGGCCCACATGTGTGATTATGTCTTGCGGATCCTAAAAAGGGACTCCCGCATTGCCAAAATTATGAAGCATGACGACTACTGGTTGGCCAGCGTCCTCAATCCACGCTATAAAGGCAAATTACAGAACATCATGCCACAGGAGAAACTAGAGCTAATATTGGCGAACAAACAAGCAACTCTAGTAAACCGTTTGTTAGAGGCATTCCCAGCACATAGCAGCGGTGCAGGTTCTACCACGAGCCGTACTGGGCCAAATGGAAGAGGTGTTTGTGGTGCACACAGCCGAAGTGGCGTTGGAGACAGGGGTTTCATGACCATGTTGTGGTCTGATTTCTCGAATAACGCTCACACGACTGGTAATACTGAATCGATTGCAACAGACAGGAGACAACAGTTGTCAACTATGATTCAAAATTACCTCTCCTCCCCTATCGATGTTCTTTCTCATAGTTCATTCCCCTTTGACTACTGGGCCTGTAAACTGGACACCTAGCCTGGGTTGGCACAATATGTCTTACAAGAGCTCGCTTGCCCTGCTGTCCGTTTTTTGAGCTATTGTTGAATTTACAATAGACATCACTCATGTAATGTAAGAAGTGAAGTATTTGGCATTACACTATACCTATATTTCTCTGCCGTATCGGAGCATCATGAATTGTGGTATGTGTTAAAGGTACCCACTAAGACTCTTTCGCCCGGGGCCCACGAAAACCTGGAGCCAGCCCTGCCCCCCCACAACTTCAGCCAAATAACCCCCAGTTTTCAATGCGTAACTATTATTATAAAGTAAATTAAGGTTGCCAAGCTTAAGTAATAAGAATTGATGTTGTTGGCATTGAAATGAGCACTGTAGGTGTATTTACTGTCCTCCACTCACTGCCGACTTTTATTCCCCATTGACTTGCATTGGGGTTTGATTTTCGACTTCGACTCGACCTTTTTCGTTCGACTTCGTTCGACACGACTTTTGGGAAAGTCGGGTAGTCCGAAACCTGACTCGACCCTCCCGGAGCCAAAGTCGCTCATCTCTATTAATGATGTTTAGTATGTGTATATTAGTGTATTGTATGTTTTATTGTGATTCATAGGGGACATTTGGGTTTTCAGGGACTGCAGCGATTGAGCAGGAGTGCCATATCGACTGTTTAGGGTGCCAACCTCTGCAGTCAGGTAGGTTAACAACTCTATAGGGCCTATAAGGGTCTGTTAGTCTTTATATATTATTGTTCCTGCTTTTACAATCACACCCATTTACAGTCCCCTTTTAAGCGTTTCATATATGTATTTAAGTTATTTTTAAGGCATTTTTCACTCCATTGCTTCTCACTTATATTGGACCCCACCTGCTATATCAATTCAATTGCTTTTTTCTTGAGATTATTTCGTACCCAAAGGTGCTTCAAAGATTTTTATAATAATGATTTTTTTTATTTTCATGTCCCAATCTTATAAAATTCAATTGAAGACCCCTTAACTTGTTACAACAGAAAAAAAAATATGTGACCCCATTTTAAAAACTAGACCGCTTGATGAATTATTCTACTGGTGCAGTGACTTTCTTTGGCCCCACAGTTGATTTACAGAAATAAACATGTAGTGGATGTAACAGAGGGAAAATTGCAAACATGTCAGCTTAGTGCCCAGCATGTGCTTTTGGAGCCACACACTCTGTAAATTGCTAAGTGAGAAGAGGTGAACAAACCTGAACTCTAAAGTTCGGGGTCCTTACCAGGACGTACGTTGGATTAACTGTTTGGGTTTGGCAAACTAATAAGGCTTATTGAAAGGCTGCAGCACAGCCAAACAACAAGTTTTTCTGCTGTGGGCACTACTAGCACCATCACAGCCATGTCGAGTATTGGCAATGCTGTGATTTGCCGGCGCACCATGTTAGAAAAAATAATAAAAAAAGGCATGGAGTTCGGTATGTAGACAGTTGCGGACTGAACCACTCAGCTGTCAGCTTTATCTTGGCGGATTATCAAAACAGAGGATAACAGTTAAAAGACATAAATAAATACTTTTAAAAAATGGCTTGGATTCCCCTCATTTGATAGCCAGCCATGGTAAAAGAGACAGCTGGGGCTGGTATTCTAAGACTGGGAAGGTCCATGACTATTTTACCCTCCCCAGCCTAAAAATTGTAGCACTCAACCACCTCATCCATTAGATCCACCATTTCTGGCACTTTTCTGGGATCTTCCTGCTTGCTCTGATGCGTTGGCAAACTGGTATTATTTGGGGATGTCAGCTGTGTAATGTCCAATGACATCAAGCCCAGGGGTTAGTAATGGAGAAACATCTATCCGACACCCCCATTACTAACTTTTATAAATGAATAGCTAAAAAAAACACAGACACAAGAAAAAAATATTATATTTAAATAAATAATCCACCACACTCCCTCGTTTACCCATTTATTAAAAAAATTATAATAATAATAAAAAAAATCCACAGGGTCCGCCGTAATCCATAATATAAATGTCCCACAAAGATTCCCGGCTTCTTCATCCAATCTATGGAGCTCAGAGAAAGCAGCTCCATAGACTGGAGCAGCAGCCACTGCCGTGTCTTATGCTGCGCTCCGTGAGACCCAGCTGCTGTAAATTGAGATGACATCAGTAAAGTAACCCCAGTTAGGCTACTTTCACACATCCGTTTTTCGTCATCCGGCACAATCCGTCCAATATGTAAAAAGACGGATCCGGCGTAGATGGTAAAAAACTGATGCAACGTATCCGATGTCCAGTCGGATCCGTTGTGAACTTTTGAACCCGGAAAATGGAGTCTGCGCTTGCCAGGAACGAGAAGAGAGAGAGAGACTGGGCATGCTCCGAGCACAAAGATGGAATGCGGTGGCCGTATCAGGCAAAAAACTAATCCGGTCGCCAGATTCAGCATTGACTTGCATTGTACCAAAGAGCCAGTTACGCCGCATCCGTTGCTGTCCGTTTTTTTTCGCCGGACACAAAAAATGTTACAACGTGCGTTGTGTCCGGCAGCCGGAAAATTTTTTTAGACGGATCCGGCAAAAAACGTATGAAACGCAAACACATGCGGCGTGATCCAGCGCTAATGCAACTCAATCAGAAAAAATTGGATCCGGCGAAAAAAAACAAATAATCCATTTTTTGCAAAACATGCCGGATCCTGCCGGACGGCAAAAAGCGGATGTGTGAAAAAGGCCTTAACAGTGACTGGATCTCATGATGCCCAGTGCCGGAGTGATGAATTACCGCTCATCAGTCTGGCATTGGATCTGCACATCATGAGAACCAACAGCTATGAAACTAGGTGAACTTACTGATGTCACATAATCTCACAGTGGCTGGTTATCACTTTGCTAGAGCTGTACTGATGAGCAGTCATTGATCAGTCAAGCACTGATGCTGTGCATCGTGAGAACTATCCGCTATGAACTGATGTGACATTATTGATGTCACCTCAATTCACAACAGCAGTATCTCGTGGATAAAAAATACTGGGATAGTTGTGGGATCTTTATATTATGGATCATGGCAGACCCTGTGCACTATTATTTTTTTATTATCATTTTTAATAAATGGGGGAAAATAACTGGGGAGGTTTTTTCATTTTTTTTAAATAAAGATTTTTTTCGGTGTTTTCTGCTTTACTTGTTTAGTAAATGGAGTTGTCTGATAGATGCATCTCCATTACTAACCTACGGGCTTGATGTCAGCTGACATTGTGCAACTGACATCAACCCCAAAATCCCATTACCCCAATTGCCACTGCAGCTTGGCTAAACAGGAAGAGCCAAGGCTAAACAACAGAATTGGCCAGTCTAATGTATGTGCCATTTCTGGAGTGGTTGAGGGTTGGTCTTATTAGACTGGTAAGGGGCAAATATCCATGGCCCTTTCAGCCTATTATATAAGCCCTTTAGCTTTCTGCTTTGCCTTAGCTGGTTATTATCTGCATAGCCAGCTTAAATATAAAGTTAAAATGTTCAAGGCAAAAATAATTTGTCCACCTCTCACAACCTTTGCACTTTGAACATTATTCATGTTGTTATGGAAATGTTTTATGTTTCTTTATTGTTATTTTAGTATACTTTTTATCCTAACATATTATAAACATGAGTTTATTAATATAAATTCTTTTAAAGCAATTTGCTTGTAAGAACATTTCCAAGTATACTCAAGAGTCTCCTTAAAACACAAGTGTTGCTGAAAAAAACATCTAGGGAAAAACTCAGATTCACTGAAAAAAGATGACACAGGAATATCCTGCTATCTTTAATAGACTTTTTATAATCTTATCTTTTCCCTACATTTTAATTTCACAACCAGCCACATTTATGTCTTATTAATATTTAATTTCCAGGTATTATCCTGCATAATAATAAATCAACTGATATTGTTTGCAGATTTAGCACAATTAGAGGCAAGATAAAAAGCCTAAACTAAAGCACTAATACTACTCTAATTTTAGAATTAGAAATTATGCTGTGCTAAATATTGTATTAATGCTAAATAGATTATGTTATTAATGCCAGAAAAGCTGGAAAGATTGGGTCATGAAAATGCAAAACTTTTTTATTTAATTGCTTTTTAATATGCACCGCTATTGCTAATGCTAACAGACTGTAGCTGTGTATAATATCACAAGCATTTTCAAGGATTTAACTATTTCATAATAGCCATGTTTAAGGAATCTGTTACATAATTACATCAGATACTCAAAATAAAATTATACATGTATTGACTTATATTTTTTCCAACCTTGGCCCCAAGCCATGCACATTTCTGATGCTGGAAGGCATTAATTAAGGATAGTGTTGAGCGATACGATACTGCAAATATCGGGTATCGGCGGATATTAGCTGTATCGGGCTTTCGATTCCGAGTACCGATATTTTCGTCATATCGGATACCGGAATCGGATTTGTCACTGTCACTGTGAGTGTCCGTCGGTCGGGTCTGTCAGGAGTCAGCGGCACTTACCTGGCAGAAGATCTCCGGCGGTCACGTCCTGGACTGCTTGATGGCCGCCATTATCTTCTCCCTGGCGGTCACATGCAGTTTTTCGCGATAACTGCAGTGACTGCAGGGTAATCCCGGCCGTAAACCAGTCCGATGACGTCACCGCCGGGGAAGCAGGTAATCAGCTGTGCTGCGCCGGGATGACAGGCTCTGCCTGTCATTCTGATGTAGCAGAGCTGGATCGTCGTGGGACACTCGTTACTATGGACTGCGTCGGACAGGTGGTATACTGCTGGTTTTTTTTTTTCATTTTTTTACAGGAAATCGATGGCGTCGTAGGATGAGACTGTAATAAAAGTAATGAAAACTGTGTTGTGTTTTTTATTAAATTAAAAAACTTTTTTATGAACATTCACCCGTCCGGGTACATCAACAATTTAACTATTTACATACAGGGACCCTGTCCGGGTTATTTATAATTCTTTGGCAGGGGTGTTCCAGGTACCACCTGGTACTCTTCTGATGCTTGCCAAACATCCGAGACACCAAGGACCACCAGGACCTGATGACGTCGTGTGGCCTGTACAGTCAAGTCGTGACCCGCTATCTGTGTCTGTGTGGCCACCTCTTTCATCTCCCTCTGGGTCTGAAGCCCTATGTCCCGGACTGAACGAACCCCAGGGGGCCTAACAGGCGCCGGGTACGGGCCAGCTATCATTATCATGTCCATAGCTGGGGCTGCTGAGGAGACCACTGAGGGAGGCTGGGGAGATTTACGGCGTGGGGTGGGCACTTGTGCAGAGGCCTGGATGTGGGAGGCTGAAGGCTCCGAGGGTCTCACAGGTTCCTGACACTCTGGGGAGTAGGGGTCGCACCTGGTAACATTAAGGGCGTACCATCCATTGTAACCCCAGTGTCGGGTGTAAGTCACCAAGTCTCCTGGCAACAGGTCGCTCCCTGGGTGTCCTTCTGGGAGGTGAGTCTCCACGTCCCGCCGGGTCACAAACACTTCTAAATAAAGTCCAGGCTCCTGGATGAAGCCCCCACCTTTTAACTTAAAGTTCCGTACTGCACCCTTACGCCGCGGCTCCCACAGGGTTCCTTTATCTTTTCTCATCCGGTCCTTATCTGCCCGGTCCTTCTCCAGGTTACGTTGCCGAAGCTTTTGGGATTCTCGCTGCTCCCTCTGTCGCTCTGCTTCCCGCTCCCGACGTCTCCACTCTTCCTCCTGACGCCGGTTGTAATTCTCCTCCACCAGCATCTCCATGTCTCCACCATCAAACTGCAGCTTACGATGTCGGTTTGCGGCAGCTCTCCTGGCGCCCGACAGTCCTGGCGGCGCTCACCTGCGGAGGAAGCAGCCGGCTCTGGAACAGATGACAGTCGGGGCTCCGGTACAGACAGGTACACCTCTGGTGCCTGCGCGGCCTCCTCCATGAGGACGGGTGTCGTTTCTTCTGTCTCAGCGACGGGGGCAGACAGCAGGATCTGGGGTGCTGCCGTTGCAGCGTTTTTTGCAGGAACGGGTGCCTCCACTGCGACGTCAACCGGATCACATTGCAAGGGCTGGGATGCCCGCACGGACTCCTCTACTAGAATGGGTGCCTCACCTTCCGGTACAGACACTTCAGGTAAGAGGGATTGGCGCTGCTCCAAGTTTAGTTTTAGGGCACGCCAGCTGGCTTCCATCCTGGCGACCTCCTCCCGGTGCCGGGCCAGGCCTCTTAGGGTATCCTCCGCTTCTTGCAGCGTAGGAGGGTTTCCAGGCCGGGTGCCAACGGTGGTTCCGTGGCGATCGGGTCGCTTCCGTGGGGGGAGAGCTCTGACTGCTCCATCCCTTCACACTTCTGCTCGTGTCCATTAGCCATCTCTGCCAAGTCACATGTGTCATTAGCATCTGGAGAGGGCCCCTCTTTTGTAGTGAGGCGGGACCTTCGTGTTAGTTTCCGCACACTGAGGAGGATGAGGAGGCGGAACTGAAGAGCTGTGGGGCACGATCTTACATTGCAGTAACATTTAGAGTGGTCGGCCATCGTTTTCGCGCCACTGAGTGAGTGTACACCCACGAAGAGCACGCCCTTCTTCTTCTTCACCAGTGCCTCGTCGTGATGCAGATATGGCGGAAAAAATGGCAAATACATTCTCTGATGATTTTAGCAATTCTCAAGCACAAAACCAGTTCAATTCAGGCACACAGGACTCGCTTATAGCGAGCTACAGAATCCTGTTTGTGACGCCCAAGTTGAGTCTCACAGAGCCAGAGGTTTTGGGGGTACTCGGCACCGAGCCCGTCGACTTCTATGGGGTATGTCACGGCTTTACCCGGCAATTGAATCAGAGTCTATTTTACTATGTAGAAGTGTATAAACTATAAATATATGTATATATATATGTCACAATGACATGTATATATATATATACAGTATATATATGTATTCTATGTGTGTATATTTTGTGTTTACAACGAAAGAAAGGGTTTTTTTTGTTGCGATATTTTGTTCCCATAGACTTACATTGGACTTCCGGTATCGGAATCGGATATCGACGATATTTAGTGATATCGGCGATACCATTCGGATCCGATATTTTTAGATATCGAGCAGTATCGCTCAACACTAATTAAGGACCATTGCTGTCAATGTGTGACAGTCAGCCACCTGTAACAACAGAAATGTTGCTTTAATATTGACATTGGCCTACAAATAACATAAACTAAAGCAAGACATATAGAAGAGAAGTGGCTTACTTAGACAGTAGTTAAATATGTGATGCAGGAGCCTAAAAAATATCCATGTGACTGTTTCATGTAGAGGAGCAGTACTGTGAAACACAGTGTCTGAAAATTGAGATTTGGGTTTTGGCTTTTATCCTAATTCATATGGCAAGGCTCATTATATGGTCAATATTGACTTTTAAGATGGCTACTTCCAATAGGTAACACTAAAGTTCTAGTTCTCTTCCTCTCTGAAGAGACAATTTGCATATTTCCCAGAGGAGCATTGCAAGGCTTAAAAGTCTCCTCACCTTGACATGTGAGGCTTGATATGTTACCCCTTGGATCACAGCCAGACACCTCTCACCCAGCCAAACCAGATCTCACACTTTATTCTGACAAAGAGTAGTACCTTGAAACACAATGTCTGCAAATTGAGACTTTCATTTTGGCAAGGTTCGTTATAGCATTGATATCGACTTTTAGGATTGCTACTTTCAATAGGTGACACTAGAGTTCTAGCCCTCTTCCTCTCTGAAAAGACAAATTGCATGTTTCATGTAGAGACTTACTAGGCTGTATTTAATGACCTATTACATGCTTGCCAATTTTTCACTCACAAATAAGAAAGTATTGGACTATACTGTACAGGTTTATTCATTCATAGTCTTATATTCACAGCTCAGCTCCGAAGTAATCTCCAACACATTCATAACAGTAAAAAAAAATCTTCTGACAACTCTGACAACTTTTTTACTGTTATGAACGTGTTGGAGACAGCAGAAAAAACAGCTGATTTCCAACCTAGACCAGGAAGAAACAATTGATCACCATGGAGGATCATGGGAGGTCAGCTCACTTATATCAGGCCAGTCCGTTCCCACTGATAACCATTCATCCATTGCAGGTGGTGGACTTTTGCTGTTTAACATATGTTCAATACCTTAAGCAACCACCAGAGGGAGCCTCAGCTCCGAATTCGTCTCCAACACGTTCATAACAGTTAAAAAAGTTGTCAGAGTTGTCAGAAGATTTTTTTTTTACTGTTATGAACGTGTTATCCCTTGTGATAACACTGGCAGCAGACGTCAGAGTGTGTTGTACAGCCAAGGAGTCCAAGTGAGAGAGACAGAAGTACAATCCAGCTCAGGCAGGGGAACAATGGCAAAATTCTGGTACAGTTTTTTCAGACCCTCCCATTGTGCCGCCACAGAGGCAAGGGGTGCTGGCACAAGAGTTGCAATGTTTGGGAAGATGGTGAGGGAGTACCTTGCAGATCGTACAAACTTCCTCCGTGATTCCTCTGTGCCTTTTAATTATTGGGTATCCAAGCTGGACACATGGCATGAACTGGCTATTTACGCCTTGGAGGTCCTGGTATGCCCTGCTACTAGCGTTTTGTCAGAGCGGGTTTTTAGTGCCACTGGTGAAATTATAACAGATAAGCACATCCGCCTGTCAACTGACAATGCTGACAGGCTGACTCTTATAATAGTGAACAAGGGCTTGATTGGGCAAGACTTCTGTACACCATCGAATGAAATCAGCGACATATAAGCTCAAATAAATTGTCTTTTTTGTGGAGGTGTATTCTCATGCACGTCTTCACAACCACACATGAGTATCCACTTCCTTATTGGTCTGTTTGGTGTTAAACTCCTCCTTATCCTCATCCTCATCATCCACAACCAGTACAACACCAGGGTGAACGTATTCCGTGATGCCAAAGTTATTCAATTTTTTGCAAGAGTGTTTTTATGATGCCCGTTACTAATTTGCAACCAAAACATATATTACTCCCCATGGTTAAATCTCATAAAAATTAGATTTACGCATATTCTTACCATTTATTCTAATATTTTCCATTTTTCCTATCTGTGGAACATCCTCTAATGTTCTAGTGTATTCCTCTCCAATATAAAAATAGTGAAATCCTATTATATTATATTTTTATTTATATCCCTGTCTCTGAGCTGTTGCTACGGACAAACATCTCGTTTGACACATTCTGGCTTCATATCTATAAACCTGTGTTCGCCCCTCCCTTTTGTTATTTTCTTTCATAGGTGGATTCCCATTTTTTATTTGTTTTATTTCAGTATCATTTATCATCAATGTCTCCTCATTGTCAGCCACTAGATGACCAGGGTTAACGTGTTCTGTGCTGCTACAGGCAGTCCAATTTGGTGATGCCCATAAAATATTTTTAACAATTTTACTCCCCCAGGTGGAAATGTTTGCCAGCCCATACGCTAAGTGTATGGGCATTACGAGTCTAGGAGACCCACTCCTTTTTCTTATTGGTAGTGTTGAGCATTTCGATACTGCAAATATCGGGTATTGGCCGATATTCGCAGTATCGGAATTCCGATTCTGAGTTCCGATATTTTTTGCATATCGCATACCGGAATCGGAATTTTCCTGTAAAGTATATGGGAAGTTCCTGTGTCACAGAAGGAAGTAAAGGGTATGCCACACTAAGCGATCTGTGATTCCAAACACAACTCATCAGCGATCTGTATAACGACCTCTGCGGTCGTTGGGAAAACTAGTCCCACCTGCGACGCTGGTGAAGTCATTCATAAAGGGTGTTACACTCAGCGATTCAGGCTCACCAGCGGGACACCAACGACCAAAAATGGCTCAGAACGTTCATGAGCGATCAACGACATTTCAGCAGGGGCCACATCGCTGCTACATGTCACACACAGCTAAAGTCGCTAACGAGATCGCTACTGCATCATAAACGGTGACGCAGGTGCGATCTCGTTAGCGATCTCGCTAGCGATCTCGCTTAGTGTGGCATACCCTTGAGTGACACAGGAACTTCCCAAAAGAGTCACTGTCAGTGTCGGTCGGGTCTGTGAGGAGTCAGCACTCAGCACTTACCTGGCAGAAGATCCTCGATGGTCACGTCATGTATGGCGGCTATTACCCTCTCCCTGGCGGTCACGTGCAGCTTCTCACGATAACTGCACGTGACTGCTGGGTACTGGGTAATCTCGGTCAGCTGTACTCTCACGACAGCTGGCCGTAAAGCAGTCCGGATGACGTCACCGCAGGGAATCTCCTCCGGTAAGCAGCTCTGGTGTGTCTGGATGTCAGGCTGAGCCAGGCATCCAGATGTAGCAGAGCTGGACTCGTCGTAGGACCCTCGTTATCTTGGACTACATCGGACAGGGAGTATTTGTGTTGGTTTGTTATTTTTGTTTTTTTACAGGAGATTGATGGCATCGCAGGATGAGAGTACAATAGCAAATAATGAAAACTGTGTTGTGTATTATTTCATTAAAAGATTTTATTCTGGCTGTGTATTTTTTTTTACATTAACAACCTTTATGATTAAAATGGATCGGTGTCTTATTGACGCCTCTCCATTATTAACCGGGCTTATTGTCACCGTTTAATCAAAGGTGACATTAACCCCTTATTACCCCACTTGCCACCGCTACAGTGCAAGTGGGAAGAGCCGGGTAAAGTGCCACAATTGGTGCATATTTGGATGCGCCAATTGTGGGGCTGCTGCAGCCTGGTATTTTTAGGCTGTTGAGGGCCAAAATCCATGGGCCTTTACAGTCTTTTAATACCAGGCTGCAGCAGTCTGCTTTTTACTTGGCTGGTTAACAAAAAAAGGGGGACCCCCACGCCATTTTTTTTCTGAGGGGATCCCCTATTTTTGTTAACCAACCAAGATAAGCAGACTGCTGTGGCATGGTATTATCAGGCTTGCAAGGTTCATGGATATTGGATCCTTACCAGCCTGAAATACCAAGCCTCAGTACTCTGCTTCATCGTCTGGTTAACAAAAATAGGGGGGGCCCCACGCCATTTTTTTTCGAGGGGATCCCTATTTTTGTTAACCAACTAAGAAAAGCAGACTGCTGTGGCCTAGTATTATCAGGCTTGCAAGGTTCATGGATCTTGGATCCTTAACATCCTTAAAACCAGGCCGCAGTAGTCTGCTTCATCTGGCTGGTTAACAAAAATAGGGGGACCCCACGCCATTTTTTTTCTGAGGGGATCCCCTATTTTTGTTAACCAACCAAGATAAGCAGACTGCTGTGGCATGGTATTATCAGGCTTGCAAGGTTCATGGATCTTGGATCCTTAACATCCTTAAATACCAGGCCGCAGTAGTCTGCTTCATCTGGCTGGTTAACAAAAATAGGGGGACCCCACGCCATTTTTTTTTCGAGGGGATCCCCTATTTTTGTTAATCAGTTCAGTTCAGGTCAGCCGGGATTCCCTCTGACGTCACTGATGCTGTGCGGTGTCCCCTGTCCTGACCTGAAGTGAAAGTGGGAAACAATCAATTAAGCTTCCCACACTAATCACTTCCTCTCCTGTCAGTCAGGAGAGGAGATGATTCATTCTGGGGTTTACTGCGTGGCTCGCAGTATTAGCTGCGGTCCCTGCAGTAAACATTAACCCTTTCAGAAGGATTACATCGGGGGACATGATTGAACACTGGATAGGTAATAATAATGTTGCTTTATTATTTTATTTTATTACAGGTGAACAAGGGCTTCAAATGGATTTACCTGGAAAATAAAATATGGTCAAAAACTGTTTCATTATTTCATTAAAATGACTTTTAATTAAATTGTGTGTGTTTTATTTTTGTTTCATACAATAGATTAATAATTGATAGTTGTCTAATTGACAGCTCTTAATTATTAACCTGGCTTAAAGTCACCTTTCAATAGCAAGGTGGCTTTAACCTATTATTAACCCATTTGCCACTGCTACAGGTCAAAGGGAAAAGACCGGCAAAGTGCCAGAAAGGGCACATCTAATTATAGATTTGCCTTTTCTGGGGTGGCTGGGGGCAGATGTTAGTTGCTAGGGGGGCACAAAATAAATGCACCCTCTCTCGGCTATTATTATCTGCCCCCACTTGCTGGCTTTGTCTGTCTGGTTTAGAAAATAGCGCGGGAGCCCACGCATTTTTTTCAAAAATGTTACACCTCATATATACAGTACAGACCAAAAGTTTGGACACACCTTCTCATTCAAAGATTTTTCTGTATTTTCATGACTATGAAAATTATAGAATCACACTGAAGGCATCAAAACTATTAATTAACACATGTGGAATTATACATTACACTTTACAAAAAAGTGTGAAACAACTGAAAATATGTCTTATATTCTAGGTTCTTCAAAGTAGCCACCTTTTGCTTTGATTACTGCTTTGCACGCAGAAAAAGTGAACGGATGGACTCCACATGCCTGGTTCCCACCGTGAAGCAAGGAGGAGGTGGTGTGATGATGTGGGGGTGCTTTGCTGGTGACACTGTTGGGGATTTACTCAAAATTGAAGGCATACTGAACCAGCATGGCTACCACAGCAGCATGCTTTTCCATCCGGTTTGCGTTTAGTTGGACCATCATTTATTTTTCAAGAGGACAATGACCCCAAACACACCTCCAGCTGTGTAAGGGCTATTTGACCAAGAAGGAGAATGTTGGGGTGCTACGCCAGATGACCTGGCCTCCACAGTCACCAGACCTGAACTCAATTGAGATGGTTTGGGGTGAGCTGGACCGCTCACCTCTTCAATTTTTAATAAATCCCCAACATTGTCACCAGAAAAGCACCCCCACACCATCACACCACCTCCTGCATGCTTCACGGTGGGAACCAGGCATGTAGAGTTCATCCGTTCACCTTTTCTGCGTGCAAAGCAGTAATGAAAGCAAATGGTGGCTACTTCTGAATGTTATTGTTAGTGAAAACCATATATCCAATCTACATGAAATGACATGGTTAACGGTATGTAAACCATGTGTCAATTCATGTGGGGTGGTTCTGTAATTTCACAAAAGCCGGAAATTGAATCAGCGGCTATTTTACTATGTAGACGTGTATGAACTATAAATATATGTATATTTATATATATATATGTCACAATGACATGTATATATATATATATATATATATATATATATATATATATATATTCTATGTGTGTATATCTAGTGTTTACAAGGAAAGAAAGGGTTTATTTTAATTGAGATATTTCCGTCCCATTGACTTGCATTGGTTTCCGGTATCGGAATCGGCGATACCCGATACTTTTTGGGTATCGGTCCGATCCCATCCGATACTTCTTGATATCAGGAATTATCGCTCAACACTACTTATTGGTAATATGTATGGGTGAAGATGAAGAAGCTTGTGCCACGGGTGTATTTATAGTTAATTACGGTGCACTCCTCTTTAAACTTAGTTTTTTTGTTTTCCTCCGATACTGATCTGCTTTCTGAAATTCAGCATCTCACAAACATGTAGCACTTTGCGCTTTATACAGACAGGTGAGTGTTTTGCAACATGTCTTGGATGGGCTTTTCTTAGGCCGAGTCTCATACGCGCATCTGTTCCACCCATCTTCTGACGAACATGAAACCGATTCAGGTAATTGATTGTGGCTAAATGACGAATCATTGTCAGCTGTATCCTGGCTCTCATACCTCCCATAGCCACTGCTGTTATAAATTATGTACTTACCATTCCTGTCATCACCATGCCCCTTTTCCTGATCAATTCATCCAATGATTTGTCCGCCATATATTTCCTTAAAAACCTGCACCTTCTCAGCAGCAACTGTCTAGGAAAGCAACTTACAGTTTGCAAGATGTTTATGACGCCTCCCCCAAAAAAATGTATACATTTTGTTGATGTCTAATTCCCGGGGGAAATGTTTGCCAGTCAGTGTATGGGCATTGCAAGAGGTGGAGATCCGCTCCTTCAAATTGGGCCTAGTTATTAATCAGGCCTTCCTCCACGTCTCATCAGACGCTGCCAATAGATCACCAGGGTTAACGTGTTCCGTGCTGCTACAGCCAGTGTCGAATTCCTAACAAGGGTGGGTGGTTATGCTGGGCGTAAAATACTTGTTATGGTAAAGGTTGAAGTGTACCCCTCATGGGAAAATGTTTGCCAAGCCCAGCAACTTTGTGTATGGGCATTACGAGTCTAGGGGAACGCGCTCCTTTTTCTTTCTGGTAATATGTATGGGTGAAGATTAAGAACAATAATATATTCCGGCACTCCAAACGTTTGTAGGATGCAAAAAAATCAGTCTTTATTGAAGACAATAATAGCTCATTTGTGAAAACGTATATCCAGGAAACAATAATGCATACAGATATGTTACAGGTACACCATTTCTCAACGTTTCGGCATTTCACGCCTTTTTCAAGAGTTACCTTTGACTGTATAAAAAGGAAAAACAATAAAACATAAATAAATAAAAAACGCATAAAACACAAGTACATATGTGCACAGAAACCACAAATGAGCATATAGACAATTGCATATAAGGGCAAACAAAATTGGGACACAAGAAACAGAACCCACTGAGGAAAAAATCAAATAAGTAATATCAATGAAACAACAATAGAAATACCGTGCTATTTTTATGTATTCCAAAAGAAACTTGTGTCAATATGTAATTATATCCAACCTTATGTGGACAAATTAGCTGCATATTAATATAGAGGTATATATATGTGTATACATATCTATCTCCATCTTTCCATGGACATATAATTGAGGCATAAATGAAAAATAATTGAGAAAGACCATGTCAAACATATAATTATATATCTAGAAGGTCATCTGATACCGGTAGGATTTAGCTAGTAATATACCAATTACTAATGGTCAGAGTAACAGACCATCATATAAGATTAAAGAGAGCAGTTATAAGAAAAAAGAAAAAAGATGGAGAGGACGCTAAAGCAAACAGGCATCTCAGACCAATCACAATATATATTGTCTAGTAAGAAAAGGGTGCACATGTAAAAATATCAAAGACGCACGTCCGAATAAACCCACCGTGAGAACATGAATAAACAATGGTACATCAGCACATATAGGCATTGTCAAAGCCGTAAGGGGTGAAACAGCTGGGCGACAGAAATTCCCAAAGGGTGAACAACATACCTTAAGTAGCATATCAGAGTAAAGGGGGGACGTCCAGCAACTTTCACTGCGGCGGTGAGCTGTTGTGCCATCGTAAATGTGCAGCTATTTAAGTGTCCGTGAGCGCCGTGCCAGAGAACTTCCGGGTTCGGCAGGAAAGGTGAAAAGGACAGTGCGCATGTGCAAAGGGCCGGAAAATGCCGAGAGGACATCGGAGAAAACCGAGTCCCAAAAAAAGAAGTGCGCATGTCAAAAAGGAGATCAGGAGATTGGATCGGTGAAGATTAAGAATCTTGTGCCACTGGTGTGTTTATACTTAAGGACGATGCACTCCTCTTTAAACTTAGCTTTTCACGAGCATCCATCAGTTTGTTTGGTTTTCCTCCGACACTAATATGCGTTCTGTAATTCAGCATCTCACGAACATGTTGCAATTTGCCCTTTATACAGACATGTGCGTGTTTGGCAACATATTTTGGATGGACATTTCTTAGGCTGAGTCTCATATGCGCATATGTTGCACCCATCTTCTGACTGGCATGAAACCAGCCAACACACTTAGGGTATGGGCATTACTAGTCTAGGAGACCCGCTCCTTTTTAATGGCACATTTTTTGTTAAGAGGCCCTCCTCCATATTTCTTCCAAGGGGGAGATGGCTTATTGGAGTGCATATAACTTCGTAGCAGGGCAGGCCTTGCAGTCAATGCATAAGAAAACAGAATGGGAGTACAAAATGAATAATGAGAAGTAGATTTTCCTGGGCCCATCCAGTACCTGGGTTCAAAGGCTTATTGCTGTGCATAGGACTTGGTAGCAGGGCAGGCCTTGCATTCAATGCAACATTTTTTATGGAAGCCATCCTGGACATCTCGTGAAAGGGGTATTGGGGTGTGTTGTTGTTATTCTTGGCAGCCCATCCACTCAAT